>JAVLUX010000117.1:10750000-11350000 GCA_032164185.1 Moxostoma hubbsi
CACAAATGTACATAGTAATGTAACGATCCTGGACACAGGCAGTGACGATGACGTGAAGATGAATCCAAGTGCAGTTTATTATGAATTGTGAAATCTAGAAACCCTAAACGTGAATGAAATATGAACATGAACGTGACTAAAATAAGACTTGGTAAGTCAATGAAAACAAAACGTAAACATGACTTGACTAGGAACAAAACAACAATGTTACATTCACAATACCTGACACTAGACAATGGCAATGCGGGCTTAAATACAAGGACGGGGGTAACGGATAAACAAGACAACCAATCACAAGTCTGAACGATAAACAAGATAACAAGACTCAATGAACTATAAACAATGAAATGACAGACTAATAACAAAGCCAATGAACCAATGAAAACAAGACACGTGAACAGAGCAAACACATGACAAGATCACATGAGGGAACAGGAAATGACCAGAACAGGAAGTAAACTAGAAAGTAAAAGACATGAAAACAAGAGCAAAAAATGTAAGCGTTTGATACAATGTACTTGTTAAGTTTAAGTAAATAGTAGCAACAGACACCTAATATAAAGATAATTGACATAGCAAAATCTAATAATAGTTTTGAACACACTTTCTTTTTAATTGATTGCATAAATAAGTTTGAATGAGTTTGGGCAGCTTTTTTTTGTTTTTGGCCTAATACAGTAAGTGTTTACATTTTGTTTCTTTTTGTCTCTCTCTGAAGACATGCATTGTGTCTCACGAATGCAACGGCATTGACATCATCACAGCCTTGATTCTAAATGACATCAGTCCACTCTGTCGTTACCGCATGGAGTTGGTGTTGCAGCTCAAGGTAAGGCTCAGGTTATGACCTCTTTTACAAGCAGTCTATGCTAATTATAAATAATTTCCCTTTGGCATAGCTCTTTATAACTAGTATGCACTTATCATCAGGACAATGCCTCCAAGCTCCTGCTCGCTTTGATGGAAAGTCGTCATGACAGCGAGAATGCGGAGAGGATCCTGTTTAATCTTCGACCTAGGGAGCTGGTCAGTTGAACACATGACTGTATTGTGTGAATGATTATTTATTAAGTATAATAGCATTTTTAAGACTCATTTATGTGTATTTTAAATATATTGTGCTTTATTTCTTTAGATTGAGGTGATAAAGAAGGCTTATCTGCAAGAGACTGAATGTGGGGAGGGAGAGGTGTCACCACGGGAGGTTGGACACAACATCTACATCCTGGCACAACAGGTGGACCTTTACATCAATGTGCTATGCTTTATGTTCTTAATTTTCATATGGGTAATTGATGCGAAATCAAAATTTGTGTTAACATTAATATGAATGTATAATGGAAAGTGTATATTTTAGGTGCTGGTCACTATTTCTTTGTTTTATAAAATGTTATCAAATTTTTTTTTAACTAGTTTATTTTTAATGATCAGGTGGTTGTTTTTTGATACTGTAAATATTTAATACAGTCTCTCAATTAGTATGAGGTCATAAAATGGCATGCATAATATTTATTAAAGAAAAATGCTGTTTAAAATAGTTTTAGCTGGAGTATACGCATGATGTAGTACAACACAGGACATGCCAACTTCCCAAAAATATTACATGTCAACTATACTCTACCAGTTCTGTTTTAGAGACCAAGGGCCTTATTTAAAGAGCACTAGCACCTAAGTGCAGTGCTATGCTTTTAGTCATATGTGCAAAGTAGTCATGGGCATGACCATGAAGTTTTGGTATTTTCATGCAAGCATGCGCTAAATCTAGGTGCAATTGGGTTTGCGAAATTGCGCGTGCAAAGCGCTAATGGGCTTGCTCAATTGCAATTTAGTTTCCTTTCCGGTTATTGCACTGTCAGTATCCTGTTATATAATTCCCTGTCAAGAACCAGCAATATAAATAAAGACAGCACATTCATAAGAAGTTAGTTGTGTAAAATTGGCTGTATGCAAAGAATTGACACTCATTTTGGATCAAATTTGGTTCTCATCAAGATTTGGATGTAGGCTCTGTTAAAATATAGAGAATGTAAGTGTTGTTAATCATATTGATCAAGTGACACACAAATCATGAGTAGTATTAACAGTGATTGAATCAGCATTGGGTTAGGCTGCTTTAAAAATGTTATTCATTTATTGAAATTTTAAATATTTCAAAATTCTATTTTTGTTTTCTCCCGATAGCAAAAATATATTCAAAATAACAAAGTGGTAAAAAAATCTAAATTAACCAAAAATTTTACCCTCTCCAACTTCTTCCACCGGCCTCTTTTGCAGTGACTTAATAATCACTCTATGACAACAGGTAGAAAAATAGGAATACAAATTCTATCATAAATACAACTCATACATTTTTGTTTCCTAAAACTGCTACAGCAATGATTGTCAGGGACATAATTTGACGTTCCACTATATTTTCAGAGTTTGGACATGAACTTTATTTCCACCTGCTGGTTCAAACTGTAAATGCAGGAACTGAATTTAGACTTTGCTCTGAAAACAGACGTGGTTTTAAAACGTCTTAGCAATATTAACTATTTCTCAATAAATTAGCAAATTGCGGGTTGTGACACTTCTTTAACAGAGAAAACACATGCAGTTTGCACTCATACACCCACATATAGTGCAAACGCTTCCACCCAACACCTACTTGCACTTTGTGCTGAAAATAAGATAAGCCATTGCGCACAGTTGTTGTGCTGCCCTTAGAGCGACCATTAAAATAGAGTCCTGTGTTTCAGTGTTGGTCTTGTTTTTGCAGCTTGCCCGACACAACAAAACACTCCTCACACACCTTAAACCACAAAAGAAGACAAAGGAGGAAGGAGAGGAAGGCATCTCTTCTATGGTAGCTTGCTTTATGAAGCAAACATTCAAAACAGAGTACTGCCATTTTGTTTTCTGTCATTTTGAGTTTATTTTTTCATTTTTTTTAATATAGCTCAACTTGAACAACAAGCAGGAGGAACCACAAGAGGATCCATTGGAGCACTATGACCATCAAACAGCTCAGATTGAGGTAGTCTTAAAAAAACAAATCTCTCTGTTTATATATATATATATATATATATATATATATATATATATATATATATATATATATATATATATATATATTATACATACATATACACACACACAGTGGATATAAAAAGTCTACACACCCCTGTTAAAATGCCAGGTTTTTGTGATGTAAAAGAATGAGACAAAGATAAATCATTTCAGAACTTTTTCCACTTTTAATGTGACCTATAATGTGAACAATTCAATTGAAAAACAAACTGAAATCTTCTTGGGGGGGAAAAATTAAAATTTTAAAATTAAAAACTTACAGTAACCTGGTTGCATAAGTGTACACACCCTCTTATAACTGGTGATGTGACTGTGTTCTGAATTAACCAATCACATTCAAACTCATGTTAAATATAATTCATTACACACCTGCCATCATTTAAAGTGACTCTGATTAATCACAAATAAAGTTCAGCTGTTCTAGTAGGATTTTCCTGACATTTTCTTAGTTGCATCTCAGAGCAAAAGCCATAGTCCGCAGAGAGCTTCCAAGGCATCAGAGGGATCGCATTGTTGAAAGATATCAGTCAGGAGAAGGGTACAAAAGAATTTCCAAAGCATTAGATATACCATGGAACACAGTGAAGACAGTCATCATTAAGTGGAGAAAATATGGCACAAACAGAGACATTACCAAGAACTGGACATCCCTCCAAAATGGATGAAAAGACGAGAAGAAAACTGGTCAGGGAGGCTTCCAAGAGGCCTACAGCAACATTAAAGGAACTGCAGGAATTTCTGGCAAGTACTGGCTGTGTGCTGCATGTGACAACAATCTCCCGTATTCTTCATATGAATGGGCTGTGGGGTAGGGTGGCAAGACGGAAGACTTTTCTTACAAAGAAAAACATCCAAGCCCAGCTGAAGTTTGCAAAAACAAACATCAAGTCTACCAAAACATGTGGTAAAATGTGTTATGGTCTGATGAAACCAAGGTTGAACTTTTTGGCCATAATTCCAAAAGGTGTGTTTGGTGCAAAAACAACACTGCACATCACCCAAAGAACACCATACCCACAGTGAAGCATGGTGGTGGCAGCATCATGCTTTGGACTGTTTTTTTTTTCAGCTAGAAACGGGGCCTTAGTCAGGGTGGAGGGAATTATGAACAGTTACAAATACCAGGCAATTTTGGCACAAAACCTTCAGGCATCCATTATAAAGCTAAATATGAAGAGGAAGTTCACCTTTCAGCACGACAACGACCCAAAGCACACATCCAAATCCACAAAAGCATGGCTTCACCAGAAGAAGATTAACATTTTGGAATGGCCCAGCCAGAGCCCAGACCTGAATCCAATTGAACATCTGTGGGGTGATCTGAAGAGGGCTGTGCACAGGAGATGTCCTCACACACTCCTCGACAGATTTGGAGCGCTTTTGCAAAGAAGAGTGGGCAAATATTGCCACGTCAAGATGTGCCATGCTAATAGACTCCTACCCAAAAAGACTGAGTGCTGTAATAAAATCAAAAGGTGCTTCAACAAAGTATTAGTTTAAGGGTGTGCACACTTAAGCAACCAGGTTATTGTGAGTTTTTTTGTATTTTTTATTTTTCCCCCTCAAAGATTTCAGTTTGTTTTTCAATTTAATTGTTCACGTTATAGGTCACATTAAAGGTGGAAAAAGTTCTGACATGGTTTTACCTTTGTCTCATTCTTTTACATCTCAAGAACCTGGCATTTTAATAGGGGTGTGTAGACTTTTTATATCCACTGTGTGTGTATATATATTATATTTTAGATATAATACATACTGTATATGCACTGGCGGCCAAAAGATTGGAATAATGTACATCTGTTGCTGTTTCGGAAGGAAATTGTTTTTTTTAATTCACCAAAGTGGCTTTCAACTGATCACAAAGTATAGTCAGGATATTACTGATGTAAAAACAGCACCATCACTACTTGGAAAAAAGTAATTTTTGATCAAATCTAGACAGGCCCCATTTCCAGCAGCCATCTCTCCAACATGTTATCCTTGAGTAATCATGCTAAATTGCTAATTTGGTACTAGAAAATCACTTGCCATTATATCAAGCACAGTTGAAAGCTATTTGGTTTGTTAAATGAAGCTTAACATTGTTTTGTGTTTGTTTTTGAGTTGCCACATTATGTAATACTTTAGACTGGCATGTCTTAAAGTCAATATTAGGTAAAAAAAAATGTAAAAAAAAGAAACTACTTTCTCGAAACTCATCAGTCAATTATTGTTTTGAGGAATGAAGGATAGACAATGCTTGAAATGTCATACAAAGGTGTACAATAGTCTTCAAAGACAAAAGACAACTGGCTCTAACAAGGACAGAAAGAGATGTGGAAGGCCCATATACAACTAAACAAGAGGATAAGTACATCAGAGTCTCTAGTTTGAAAAATAGACATGTCCTCAGCTGACAGCTTCATTGAATTCTACACGCTCAACACCAGTTTCATGTTCAACAGTAAAGAGAGGACTCAGGGTTGCAGGCCTTATGGGAAGAATTGCAAAGAAAGACAATTTTGAAACTGAAAAACAAGCCGAAAAGGTTAGAGTGGGCAAAGAAACACAGACATTAGACAATGGATATTTGGAAAAGAGTGTTATGGATCTTAAACCCATTGAGCTTTTGTGGGATCAGCTAGACTGTAAGGTGTGTGAGAAGACCGCCACATCTATGGCAAGAGCTACAGGAAGTGTGGGGTGAAATCTCACCTGAGTATCTGGACAAACTGACAGCTAGAATGTCAAGGATTTGCAAATCTGTCAAAGATTTTTGATGAGAACTCTTTGAAGTAGTTTAAGAAGTTTTTTCTAATTGTAATAGTAATTTGTCACATCATTAATGTCCTGACTATTCATTGTGATCAGTTGAATGCCACTTTTGGTGAATAAAAGTAACAATTTCTTTCCATAAGGGCAACATATGTACTTTATTCCAAACTTGTGTGTGTGTATAATGAGATATATATATTTTTATTGATACTTTCCGATAAAAGACTAACTGTAAACATATTGTGACTTTCCAGAGTCCAAAGGATTATGAAAGGATAGAAAAAAAATCAAATGCTTTTTTAAAAAAAATATGATTTTACACCTTTAATCGAAGGTTTTCCATCATCAGCCATTAGTTAACACAATAGTTAACATGAATTAACAATGAACAATATTATTACCACATTTATTAATCTTGGTTAATGGTATATACAAATATAAATGCATATACTAATACATTTTTAACATTAATGTTAACAGTAATTAATGCATTATGAACTAACAATGAACAATTGTATGGTATTTATAAATTAACATGAACAAAGATGAATAACTGCTGTTAAAAATGATTGGTTATTATTAGTTAATGATATCTAATGCACTAACTAATGTAAATGCATAAACCTTATTGTATTGTTTTTGAAAATAATCTATTCAGTACCTATAAATGTAATTGTGGTTTAGCTCACTGCTAGACCACTGATGTGATTGAAACCAAAGCTGTGAAATAATTTTCACCGGCGTGTCACGTACAGATTGTGCGTGAGGACCGCAGCATGGAGCAGATTGTGTTTCCTGTTCACCCCATCTGTGAGTACTTGACGGAGGATTCAAAGTTCCGTGTGTTCACCACCACAGAGCAAGATGAGCAGGGCAGCAAGGTCACGCACTTCTTCGAGCAGACCTCCTTCCTGCACAACGAAATGGAATGGCAGAAAAAACTCCGTAGTAAGTTTTGGGGTGGTAGCCAAATAGCTTGGCTGACAGCCCAAAGATCATTAGTTTAAACCCTATATGGGATGATTTAGAAATTGATTATTGTACATTATGCCCTGAGCAAAGTGCTTAACCCCAGGTTGGTCAAGGGGGATTTTCACTCTAGTAAATATACTACTTCAAGTGTAAAAATGTGTTGCCTAAACGAAGAATAATATAATGTACGAACAAGTTTATCAGCCATAAGTGTGGAAAAACAGTAGTTTTTAAATAAGAAAATTAAAGAACTTTTCTGGGTTAAATACATTTATCTGGGTTAAATTGGGGTAGAATATCTGGCCTGCTTTTAAACTTTTAAAGCTTTATCACACTGTTTTGAAAGTATCATCATAACACTTAATAATTACACATGTTAGTCTGGGACTGGTATGATAAAATCACTTACCAACATCATCTATGGAAAGTGATATCTAATATTTTTAGATATTTTTATAATTCATGTCATGACCAGTTAAAAAGTAAACCTGTATATCTATGGAATAATCTTTAAAAAAAATTGTATTTTGCCTTTTTCTTTTTAATGGAGCAAGGAGATACTTCAGCCAGTTTCATTAAGTAGTGCTTTACAGAGTAAGTGAGATAGAGAACCTGGGACTTCACATGCTTATATGTTATGATTTGTGTGTGTGTGTGTCTTAGGCATGCCAGTGCTATTCTGGTTTTCTCGGCGAATGTCTCTATGGGGCACTATATCATTCAACCTGGCTGTCTTCATCAACCTTATCATTGCTTTTTTCTACCCACATGATGTTGGACAAAGTACGTTCTCAGTATACGTGTTTGTTGTTTCAAACTACAGAATTTTTGCTGTTTTGTTCCACTGAGATTGCAATAACATACAAAGCAGAATCCTCTGCTTGAAAATCCAGGTTAATCTGGTAGCTGTGTTTTAGAACATGGAAACAGGTTTCTTGATGTTTCAAGCTGGTCATTTGCAGGTCGACAAGCTACAATGTTCCAAAAACCATCTTGACCACCTTAAAATGGAATGACCATTTAGTAGATGGTTTGTTGATTGCTGAAGATGGTTTACCAGCTAGAAACCAGGCACAGTACCAGAACCACAGCTACCATTTTAAGATTAATTTTCCAGAAGAAGACTGGGTAAACAGATGTGGTTTTAAATAGAAATTGTGTTTTCATGTAATCCTAACTGCCTCTGGTGTGTTCAGGTAGCATAGACTCTTCTCTGCTGATTATGGTGTTCTGGTGTTTTGCTGGACTGGCTGTTGTGGGCCTGTTATCTAAGCGCTATGGGTTCCAGGCACTCACAGTTGCCATTACCCTACGCTGCATATATAACTTTGGGATTGGACCTTCTCTCATCCTGCTCGGAGCTCTCAATGCAAGTCTTTATATACTTTACCAAATTCTGTTTAAAGCTTGATGCTTGCTCGCATACATCAAGTTTTTTTTGAAAATGCCTCTTTCTCTATTTTAACAGCTGATCAATAAGATTGTGTTTGTGGTGAGCTTTGTGGGAAACAACGGCACCTTCATCATGGGTTACAAAGCCATGGTAATGGACGTCGAGTTCCTGTATCACTTGGCCTATGTGTTAACTAGTACACTGGGGCTTTTTGTCCATGAGCTCTTCTACAGCATATTGGTGGGTGTCTCAAATCTAATTTCATAACTCATACTGTATCTGAAGTACTCAAAATGTTCTGAATTAAGCAACATCTGGAATAAAGCAACACTTCTTTTTTTTAATAACGTTTGCAATCTAATATAATATAAAATAATATAATATAATATAAAATAAATATATTTCACACCAACATGCCAAAAGGTATGTTTTCATTATTTTGTTTATATGTTTTATTTTTAATTAATGAAGAATTAAAAAGAACAACAGAAAATTATTTCCTGTTATAATGTGTTATATGGAACAGAATTGCCATGACAAACAGGAAATGTCAAAAATGAGAATCTGGAAATATCTGCGAACTGTAAAATTCCCAGGCCTCGAAAAATCATGGAAATTTATGATAAATTAAATGTTGTGGAAATTTGCATTGTATAATTTTCTAGATGTACTATGTTCTATAAAGATGTTATATATATATATATATATATATATATATATATATATATTCCAATGATACTGCACCTAACATACAATTGAAAAATATTTAAAAAAATTATTAAAAAAAAAAATCATTATCCAGAAACCACAAAACAATGAAAAGTTCAGGGAAAAATCAAGGTTAGTTAAATGGTAAAAATGTGTGGGATAGTATGTGATAATTATTTGATAGTTACACAGGATTATGTGCTAGAAATTCCACATTGGGCATCACTTCATCTCACGTTCCCCTTTTACCTCTTTCAGCTGTTTGATCTGATCTACCGTGAGGAGACACTCTTCAACGTCATTAAGAGTGTGACTCGTAACGGCCGCTCTATCCTCCTCACTGCTGTGTTGGCCATCATTCTGGTCTATCTGTTCTCCATCGTGGGCTTTCTCTTCCTTAGGAATGACTTCATTATGGAGGTGGACCGGCTTGTTATTCCAGATGCAGGTAAATAATGGCATACACCTAAAGAGATGGGAGCAGTATGTGGGTGATAGGTATTAGAAGAGGCCTTTTTTTTGGATGACAAATTGACCAAATGAAACTTATTTGGAAGTGGCTGTGGTACACTATGATAACTTTGGCCTTTTAATCTACAACCCCAATTCTAAAATAGTTGGGACAGTATGCTAAATGCCAACAAAAACAAAAAGGATAGATTTGTAAAGGTACTTTTATTAAAAAAAAAAAAAAATCGCAGCTGCATCCACAGATGCAAGTTAAGTATTTATTATGCAAAGCAGAAGCCATACATCAACACTGTCTAGAATCGCTGCAAACTTCTCTGGGCTCAGTCTCGTATAAAATGGAAAGTATAACAGTGGAATCATGCCCGGATTACAAGTTCATGGCTGCATAAGTAGAGAATGTGTGTGTTAAATTACCTTGCCTGCAGTGCTGAGCTTTATCCAATTGTGAATATGTGGCGCAGCAACAAAGGCCCTGTAGAACTGTTCAGCTGAAAACCTGGATAATGGATGAAGGGGGAATTTTTTTTTTAACTTTTTGGAGCATGTTGCAATCATCTGATTTGAGATGAATTTTCCAAATAAAACAATTAAATTCACAAGGTAAAACATCAAATAAAGTGTTTCTGTAAGGCTTTCAATATAGCACAGGGTGAATAGAATTTACTAATCACTCCTTTTTGTTTTTATTGGCATTTTTCATGCTCTCCCAGATTTTTTGGAATTGGGGTTGTACTGAATCTATAAATTATTTTATTATTGCCATTTATGATTTATCATAATTATGATTAATCATAAGATACACCAGTTAGTAGAACATCTACACCTTAATTGCCTGTGGTTCTGTGCCAGGCAGAATATTGTAGAGCAAAATTGTAATCTTTATGTTGACTTGGTCTCTAATCAGGTACAGAGAACTCTCTGGGCAGCTGCAGTGCAGATGAAGTGGAATGCAATGAAGAAACTGGCCTGGTTGCACCTCCAAATGGTGAGTTTAACAATAAAAATCTGTATTTGAAAAATTTCCCTTGAAGTATTCTTTAACTACCTAATAAAAAAAAGAGCATTTTGACATAACTCTGAAGGCTGATGATGTATTCTTTAAGCCACTGGGTCTCTAGAGTACCGCTGTGTTTTAAGCATTAAAGAGACTGAGAATTTATCTATGATAATTATTTTGTGTTTGTGCCTGTGTGTGCGTGCGTGCGTGCATGCGTGCATATGTTTGAAGGGGTGGGGGGTGTTATACTTGCATCAGAGCTCAGCTGTGTGTTTGATTTTGTGGTTTTGCAGAAGAGGAAGGTAACACTGAGAGAGCCTGTGACACACTCCTCATGTGTATTGTTACTGTACTGAACCATGGGCTGAGGAACGGAGGAGGTGTGGGAGATGTTCTACGCAAACCTTCGAAAAACGTATGAAGACACACATTCACATGTAAACACATGCACGCATGAATTCATACCCACCCAAGTGGACAAATTGTTCTTCACCTTACAGGAGCCGTTGTTCCCTGCTCGTGTGGTGTTTGACCTTCTTTTCTTCTTCGTTGTAATCATCATCGTCCTCAACTTGATCTTTGGTGTGATTATTGACACCTTTGCCGATCTGCGTAGTGAAAAGCAGAAAAAGGAGGAGATCCTGAAGACCACATGTTTCATCTGCGGTATGACTTGAGTGGTCATATACTGTAAGACTTTAGCAATATTGCTACAGGCTTTTGATGTGACTGGTTTACTCAGGCTTTTCTCAATGCCTCTAGTGCAGGCCTCAGAGATACCTTTTTTTGTCAAGGTTGAGTAGGCCCACACAAAATCTGTCTTACTCTACACATTCTTTGCCCCTTGTCTGTTCGTTTATGATATATTCTGGATAGTCTGACTATGCTTTTAGCTACCAATAAGAGTGCAGTACTCCCAGCTCTCTTAAAGACATTTTTAAAGAGGTTTTAAAGAAATCCAAGCTTTTAACGAATGGATGCAAATTACTGTATAAATGAAGAGAAATCATAGCAAACATAAAAGAAAAGAATATCTTACCTCAAGGAAACGTACTGTTCTTTATTTGCAGTGTGATATCTGTGCCAACAGGTCTTGAGAGGGACAAGTTTGATAATAAAACAGTGTCATTTGAGGAACACATTAATTTAGAGCACAACATCTGGAACTACCTCTATTTCATTGTCTTGGTGCGAGAGAAAAACAAGACCGACTACACCGGCCCAGAGAGCTATGTGGCCCATATGATAAAGGTAAGTTAAATCCTGCTCGGATCACCTTGCTAAGGTTTTGATTCATTGTTGAAGGAAGATAGATAATACAGTAACACTTTACAATAAGGTTCCATTCATTAACATTAGTTAATGAATTAGGTAACATGAACTAACAATGAACAATATTCTTTTGAAGCATTTATTAACTTTGTTAATGTAAGTTTACAAAAGTACAATTGTTAATTGTTGGTTCACGTTAGTTCATAGTGTATTACCGGTAACTAATGTTAACATATACAACTTTTCAATTGTCAAATGTCTTGGTATATGTTAAAATTAAAGTAATATTCCGGGTTCAGCACAACTTGAGCTCAGTCGATAGCATTTGTGGCATAATGTTGATTACCACAAAAAGTAATTTTGACTCAATCATCCTATCCTTAAAAAAAAGCAAAAATCAAGTTACAGTGAGGCACTTACAATTGAAGTGAATGGATCCAATTTTTGGAGGGTTTAAAGGCAGAAATGTGAAGCTTATAATTATATAAAAGCACTTACATTAATTCTTCTGTTAAATGTTGTGTATTATTTGAGCTGTATAGTTGCTTAAATCGTCATTATTACAGTCGTTTCAGGGTTTGTCGACATTACATTGTCATGATAATGAAGTTGTAAAATTGGTTTTTAACTTTTTACTCAGAAATGGTTAGTAAGTGATTTTATCACATTAAAGTCATGTTAACATGTTGTTTGTCTTGTGGCTATACTTTTGAAATAGTGAGTATTTTAACTTTACATATTGGCCCCATTCGCTTCCATTGTAAATGCCTCACTGGAACAAAGATTTTTGCTTTTTTGTAAAGAAAAGGAGAATTAAGTAAAACATTTATTTTTGAGGTAATCTGTATTATGCCACAAATGCTGTCGATTGAGCTTTAATTGTATTGAACCTGGAGTAAGCCTTTAAACAAGACCAAGATTAATTAAAGACCAAGGTCCATTGTTAGTTTATGTTTACTAATTTAGGTAAATAATGTTAACAAATGGAACCTTATTGTAAAATGTAACCAGTAATAGTCATAATAATGTAATAATTATATAATTAATACTATATAATTACATTTTGATATAATATTGATAAAAAAAAATGTCTTTTTATAGAAGATCATATGAATTTTTAAATATTCTCTGCATAGCATCTTCAGATTGATCAAAGGCATAGCTAGGAAATTACTTTTGGATTGGCCTAAATAAAAATGGATGGGTCAAATTTTCCTTAACAGAAAAGCGATGCATTCAAACAGTTCTTTCACACTTTCAGAAATCAGAATTTATGCATTTTTTAAAACTATTTTATAAACATTTATTTGAAATAAATGTGGAATAATCTCTAATATTATGGGTGGTCCTAGGTCTAATTTAGGTGGGCCCTACACCACTGAAATTGTTGAGCTTTAGTGGAAAAATATTCATACATTCATTGATAATTCCACCCCTCTCCTGATAGAATAAGAACCTGGATTGGTTCCCACGCATGCAGGCCATGTCTCTGGTTGTAACGGAGGGAGAAGGAGAACAAAATGAGATGAGGAACCTGCAGGATCGTCTCACCTCCACCATGAATGTGGTCAAACAACTCACGACTCAGTTAACAGAGCTGAAAGAGCAGGTATTTTTCAAAAAAATACCTATATAGCGATATACTATTGTTTTCAACCAAAACTTTGAGATAATTTTGTGATAATGCCAGTCCATTCCATGCTCAAGCATAATAAATAGTGACTGTGTGTTTGATCACTTAGATGACAGAGCAGAGGAAGAGAAGGCAGCGGATGGGTTTTGTTGATGTTCAGGGTGGCTCAAACCCTGGGCTGCCTTTGCCTCCAAGTGCCGCAGGAGGAAATCAGATGCACAAGCCTTAATGTGTTTAGCCAACCTTCCACAGGCATTATAGAAGCAATAATGTAATCCAGTGATGCTAATGTACTCGTCAATTTTGGAACGTTTTGTGCATTTACATGTCCAATACAGGAAGAGCACTACTGACTCAAACATTCAATCAGTTTTGAAGGGCTGATTTAAAGGTTTTAGTATGCAAAAAATGTTTTTATATAATTTTTCTTGTTTTTATAGCAGCCTTTGATTTTATGTATTTAAATTATGTATTTTTATGTATGTTTAAATCATTTATGTGATTGTTTCATTTAAATGAAAGCTTCACTGATAAAAATCATACTGGATGTACAGATACTCTTGGCATGAAGTAATGCTGATTTTTAGATGAATAATAAGGGATCATTAAGTTACAGTAAAACTCTTTATTTTTGAGTGTGAGCTGATGAGATCATATTTTTAGGGATGATTTTTACAAAAATCTTGTATCATGTATGCACCTTGCTTGATATGTATGTAATGCTTTTGGAAAGCATTTGATGTGTTTTGGATGTGATAACATGAAATGTACCCAACGTGAAGGGCGATATCCTGTCATGACAGGTCATGATAAACCTGGCAATGCTAACACCTTAGTTTAGTTGGATTTTTTTTCTTCTCTGAATATTATAAATGGCATTTTGTATATCAGTATATTTAAATGTGTTAAATATCACAACTTTAAGTGAAAATGCAAAGTGCCTAAAATTGAACCTGTCAAAATAACGTGAACTGACTGCTCAGGAAAATAACAGATTTATAAGGCTTATCTTCTGTGTCATAGAAATGCCAATTTGGATAGCTCTGGTGTCTTGTGGTTTTATTATATATATATATATATATATATATATATATATATATATATATATATATATATATATATATATATATATTTTTTTTTTTTTTTTTTTTTTGTATTTATGTGTGACTTTTTAATCATTCAGCACATGACCAAAATTGAGTTGTCAACTGTTGCTTTGGAGCATTTTTATGGCCACAACTAGAATGCTGGAGCATACTTGTATTTTGGCCTTGCTATTATATCAGTGTATGTATAGATAGCCAGTGCTTGTAATTAATAAATTTCACTATTGATATGTTAGTTTCAGAGGACATCAACAATTTACTGTCCATAATGTTTCCTATAGGCTATTTGAAGTGCCTCACCAGCCTTGCATAAAATAAAACTATTAGCCTTTTAACCACTTGTGTCATCATTATCAAACATGGCAGGGCCATAAGAGAAACTGCTAAGTCATAATTGTACTATGAATTTACTCAAATAGCTAAATAGTACAAACATAACTTGTAATTTGATTCAAGAATAGGAAGTTGGAAGACTGCATGAATGAAACAATTAGCCTATTAATCGAAATGTCAATTTCTTCACAACAAAATTAAAATATTAAGTAATAAGTGCAGTTCTGTGCATTGAAAAGTCTCGTGTCCGATTGTGTCCCTCCTGTCACGCAAAATTCACAGAATCAGGGTGTGAACAGAATGAGGGGCTCAGTTCCCTCTCTGCTTGCGCGAGAGTCGCGTGCTGTTCAGAAGTTCGTCCTCAGTGCAGGTCAACAGGTAATATTTTAAATAGTACTTAAAATATTTTAAGTTAATCTTTAAAGGTTGAACAGCTGTATCAAAAAAGTATGTGCACGTATAATTAAATTATTAGACACTTGAAAGTTAGATTTAATATACTCTGGGTTAATGTAACTATCAATGGTATTACTCCTTTATGGATGGATCAGTCTCAACAAATAACTGCTCGAGGGTCGAGTCTAGTTGGCAAGCATGTTCGCTTTTATTTTATAGAATGTGTATTATCTGATCGTTTAGGTGATGTGAATGTAACCTCAGACCACAGAAACAATCGGCAGGGAAACCACATGTTTTATCTTTATTCCACAGCTAGAACTCTGAAATAAGTATGGATTGTTTTTTATTCAAATATAAAAATGGCAACACAAAATGTGACTTTATTTTTCATTTACCTTTCACATAATCACAACAAAGCTTGTCTAACGTTGACCATTTTAATTATGCTTTCGGGTTTATGGGCTGATACTTGTCGGCAAACTAAATCGAGCTTTTACCAGTGCGCATGACGTAAACATCTAACTTGCGGACAGCGTGCATCTGCGCGCTCCAGATAAAGTGTGATACCGGCCGCGCCCAGGTGCTCGACGCGCCCAGCGCTCCGCAGCGCATCACAGAAGCAAAGCGAAGTTCGAAGTAGCGTCATTTGAGAGTGTCTTGATGGGACTGACATGTTAACATTATGTAACTGTTGCCAATATAATACTTATTGTAGTTGGACCTCATAAAAATCTTATAAAATCTTAAGGAAATGCGTATTATACACTAAAAAGCAAATTTATGATAATTTTGATAATTGCACAACATAGGCCTACGCCACTAGTCATGTTGTAATGTGTTACTAATCACCATTTTGTCATTCTTTACAGCTGTTTAAATCATGTCTGTTTTTCTACATCACTGCCCATTCCTGAAGTCCACTTCAGGCCCTACTTTAAGGAATGTGGCTGCGTACCTTAGCTTGGCTGACCGATGCCCGATCATTGTCCGGCAGATCT
Source organism: Moxostoma hubbsi (assembly GCA_032164185.1). NCBI lineage: Eukaryota > Metazoa > Chordata > Actinopteri > Cypriniformes > Catostomidae > Moxostoma > Moxostoma hubbsi. Next base: position 10,766,106 of record JAVLUX010000117.1, read on the forward strand.
CGGTAAAAGCCGGCCAGTCTGTGGAAGAAAATGGTAAGTGGTGGGCCAGTTTAAAATGTAGTTTGTCTAACTGATAATGTCTGAAGTGACACTTAACCATTTCATTGCATTATCATAGATGCTTTATATGTAGCCATACAGTAAAAAAAAAAAAAAAAAAATAGTTTGACATTAAAGTTTTCCAAATCAGTAGTATTTAGTTTACACTTGGCTAAAGAAATATACACTTGCTTACATTTGTGTGTTCATTCTTTTCAGGCCTGCTTCCTCATAAGGTGCCAAAGCGACAGCTGGCCACAACAGCCACTCAGGTGGCGATATCCATGTCACAGAGCTGTCCATTCGTTTCTTCTAAGATGGGACTGGTTAAAGCCAGTCCGCAATTGCAGGAGGATGTACAGTCAATTAATGAAACAAACAATCAAGGCACAACAGGTAAAAAAAATACAAATAAAATACAGACATGTGAGGCCCAATTCATTAATTTCTAATGTTTTGATGAGAGTGCCAGTGCTGTTTGAAATGTGGATTAGTATAGGCTATAAGTGTGGAAATAATGTTTTCATATTATGAGAAATAATAGGAAAAATATATATATATACATAAAATTTTATATACATAAAATGAAAGAACTATTGATCGGGGAGGAAAAGTGTGCTTGGTATAGCAATTATATGCAGTACATCACACAGATGGACTTAACATAGGACTTCAAATGAACAGGCTTATTTTGGTTTTATTACATTTTGCAAAACAGTGCTTACAGTAAGTGTTTATATGTTGCTTAATAGGCAGATATTGTTTAGCTGGTGTTTTGCAGAGCCCAATTGCCTTTGTCTTTTTTTTCCACCACTGTGTAATTAGTTTGCTGCTGAAGAGGCTCTTTTTTCTGAGCAGTGCATCATACAGCAATTTAAAGCCTTATTCATAATAACACACAGCTTGGAGTGCATTCTCCTCTCTGCAATTTACACAATTTATCTTTAATTTGAGAGACTCCTTAGCTGTGAATAGTAAGAAGATAATGGCTCAAAGACTGCAGATGAAACGAACACTAGTCTTCAGGCAATCAAATTACAGATGCAACTCATACGTCAGTATGTGCACTAGAAAATAACATCTTATTGGAAAATTGTAGTTTCTCAGAAGTAATTACCCAATTTCTCTGGTTTTCATAGCTATGATGGTTTTACTTGATTTCACAGCTTTTATATGTTTGTTGTGATTTACTGAAAAACAATCAAGCACAACACTAAGGTTTGCACTGAATGTGCTGCAATAACAATCATGTGGTTGTATTTTCAGTATAAAAAAAAATAGCTAAAACAATTTATATTTTGTTTGAATAATTTCTCATATTCAACCACCTTTTCTCCAGGCATGATGAGCTCACTGTTCAGTGGCTTACAAAGTTATCACTCTATTGGTCCTACACATCTTCTCCGGGACAACATTGGTAATTTCAGCCAACTTTATCTTGATGTTTTCTATCTTCCTTCCTTCCATCCATCTGTCTGTCCTTCCTTCTTTACTTCTATCCTTCATTTTTCTTCCTTCTTTCATTATTTCCTTTCCTCTTCCTTCCTTTCTTCTTTTTTCTTCCTTTTTTTTTTCCTTCCTTCCTTCCCAGTATCACCTTATATGCATATTACGCATTCTGCGTAGTGCACCAATTCCCTAGGGGGGCACCAGAAACCCCACCATCTGCCCTTACTCGCATGTTATATGTTATTCAAGGATCCGGTAACAGTCGCGGAACACAGTAGATCGCCTCGCGCTTGCATTTTCTCACCTTGCCTTTGCACCGTGCCCCTTACTAAACCCCCCAACCCTGCAGCCAACCCCCCATACATTTTGGGAATCACTTTGACCAATGGCCATGTTCCTTCCTTCCTTCATTCTGTCCTTTCTTTTCTCTTCCTTCTTTCTTTCTTGTTTGCTTGCTTGAGGTGGTTGCCCAATTTGTTCTTTAAATTTTACAGACAGTCCAAGTTTCTACTACGATGACTTCTTCACACAGAAGATTGTGGAGAAGATGAATGACCATAGCTACCGTGTCTTTAAGACGGTGAACCGTTTTGCAGAGGTTTTTCCCTTCGCTGAGGACTACTCTGTCCCAGGACGCATGGGCTCCCAGGTGTCTGTATGGTGCAGTAATGATTACCTGGGCATGAGTCGACATCCCCGGGTTGTCCAGGCAATTCAGTCAGTACAACATAACATAGCAGACAACAAAATTGATTTTATATAAATGTCATGAAGCTTATACATTTAGATTATTAAAACATTTCATTTAAAACAAGTTTCTGAATGTTTGCATTTGGAGAGAGGCTTTGGAAAAACACGGAGCAGGAGCAGGTGGCACACGGAATATTTCTGGGACGAGTAATTATCATGTGACCCTGGAGAGTGAGCTAGCCCGTCTACACCAGAAAGATGGAGCACTAGTCTTCTCTTCCTGCTTTGTGGCCAATGATTCCACCCTCTTTACCATGGCAAAAATGCTCCCAGGTATCTAAGAAAGCAAACCATGCTTCCTCTGCATGAATGTATGATGAATAAATGTTTACTGTTATACTGATCATAGGGGTAATGACATAAACAGCTATTAAATTAAAAGCTATGTGCTTTTAAATGTAGAAAGCCACTAAAAAGTACAATCATAATTGTGGAAAGAGGCCTTCTAGGCCTATAAATCCTTGTGTGTTGTCATTGTGAGTCATCATAGACATATTAGTGAATATTAGAATTGTTCTTTTTGTCTGCAATAAGAATTTTTGTTTTATTATGAGGGATTCAAGAACCATAAATGTCTCCTCTCTGCACAGGCTGTGAGATCTACTCCGATATGGGCAATCATGCCTCCATGATCCAGGGCATCAGGAACAGTGGAGCAAAACGTTACATTTTCCGACACAATGACACCAATCACCTGGAGGAACTGCTCAGCCACTCCGATCCACTCACCCCCAAAATCGTGGCTTTTGAAACTGTGCATTCTATGGATGGTGAGTAAGGGGAGAACAGCACAGAATTGTATTATAAGATACAAATATTAAAATGAAGCAACTATATCTCTTGGTAGGTAACCTGTTTATTACAGATTATTGATGCAATCCAAAATGAAAATGTGCGACAAGAATTTAGTGAACCAAGAATTTTCCATTTAATTTAATTTGTCACTATTTCCATTAATACCAAAGTTTGCTACACCCCCAAAATAAAAATTCTTGCATCATTAACTCATCTTCATGTTGTTTTAAAACTGTATGATTTTCCTTCTTCAGTGGAACACAAAAGGAGATGTTAGACAGAATGTTAGTCTCAGTCACCATTCACTTTTAATGTATAGAAAAAAAGAGGTAATGAAAGTGAATGGTCTCTGAGACTGTCAGTCCCTTACATTCTACCTTTTATATTCCATGAAGGGTGAATAAATGATGACAGAATTTTTATTTTTGGTTGAACTAGCCCCTTAACACAAAGTGCTTTGCCTTGGGAAAGGATGAAAATCCCAATTTGTTTTTCAGGTGCCATTTGCCCTCTAGAAGAGCTGTGCGATGTAGCGCACAAATATGGAGCTCTGACCTTTGTGGATGAGGTTCACGCTGTTGGGCTGTATGGGGCACATGGAGCAGGTGTGGGAGAGAGAGACAATGTCATGCACAAGATCGATATTGTCTCTGGAACTCTGGGTAAGATTCTTTACTTAACAAAAGCTTAAAACTTAGTCAGTTGCATAACATTACTGCCAGCCCTGTATTCTTTCCCTGATTCTATTTATAATTGTATTTGTTATATTATATTAAACATCTCTAGGTAAGGCATTTGGCTGTGTGGGTGGGTACATAGCCAGTACTGCCGCCCTGGTGGACACTGTGCGCTCCTACGCCGCAGGGTTTATCTTTACTACCTCCTTGCCTCCTATGGTGCTTGCGGGGGCTCTGGAATCAGTACGTGTGCTGAAGAGCCCAGAGGGCCAAGCTTTGCGCAGAGCTCACCAGAGAAACGTCAAACACATGAGACAGCTACTGCTGGATGCCGGACTGCCTGTAGTCAGCTGCCCCAGTCACATCATTCCCATACGGGTCAGTGTTTGCACATGCCTGCAAAAGATTCTGGAGGCAAAATTACAAAAGAAATCATGTTAAAATCGGAGATCACGTGCAAAGATATTCTTGGCCTAGGCATGTCATGTATTGGTTTTCCGCAAAAAATATTGCACATTCATAACTAGATTTTTGGCTTCAGGTAAAATTAGGTTTAGACTTAGGTTCTGTGTAATTAAATGTGGCATATGTAAGGAAGCAAGATCAATCACAATTCTCTATGCAAATAAATACTAGAAAGAAAACCAATTGCAATGTGCAATATGAAAATATACATTGACATCAAAGATGTCGGTGTTTGAAAGAAACATTCTATTACTAATCTATACTAAATTTTCAAACTTCAATCTTTAATTTCTCAAAAAGTAAAAGGTTTACAAAAAACTAAAATAGGTAGCACACCTAAGGCTGAAATTATCTACTGTACTAAACAAAATTTCAATGGATTCGTCAAGCAGTTTTTTTTATTAATTGCAGAATTTAACAATTTGGGATAACCCTAGAATGTTTATGCTTGTGCCTTGCAAACACCGTAAACACTCAAGTTGGACTTTAAGTGCTGTGACTACGTTTTGCACATAGTTTGACCCCATTAACCATAACCAAACCATAGCTTTTCAACCAGCTTTTTTCCTAAATGAGTTGTGATAGATTTTACAGTTTTAATTGAGATTTGGAGGAAGCCTGAATTTGCACAAATATTAATGTTTATTACAGGTTGGAAATGCAGCGAAAAACTCTGAAGTGTGTGATATTCTATTGGAGAGACACAACATCTATGTGCAGGCAATAAATTACCCAACAGTGCCTCGTGGAGAGGAGCTGCTGCGGCTGGCCCCTTCTCCTTTCCACAACCCTATTATGATGAACTACTTTGTTGGTGAGTGGTCAAGTTCTAGTGAAAACCACCTTTGGCTTCTGATCTGAGAGGTAGCTCTTTTCCACAGTTTCAGAGTTTGTTCATGTCAAACAAAAAAATACAAGGAAGCAGAGGAGTCTTGTATCATCCTGAAGCAACTAATTACATAATAAGTAAATAAATTGTCATTAAATCATTGATTTCAATTGAAAAAAAAAAATAATAATATTCAGAGAAGAAAGAGCATGGAGTGCTACTAGACAAGAAACTAGCACAGTGTATGAGACTGGTTGCTAGTGACAACAGTCAAATACACAGTTTAGTGCCATGTAATAACATCTGGTTGCATTTCAGACTGATGATGACATACCTTGGTATTTTTTATAATATTTTTGGTAATTTGTTTTGGACAGAGAAACTGTTGGATGTCTGGCAGGAGGTCGGACTACCACTGAATGGACCAGCGATGGCCTCTTGTACCTTCTGTGATCGCCCACTCCACTTTGACCTCATGAGCGAGTGGGAGAAGTCATATTTTGGTAACATGGAGCCCAGGTACATCACTGTGGCTGCTTAGTAAGTCAACCATTCAGCAGGCCAAGATGATGACGATCTGTTATATCAGATTTATCTCAACTCCTCGTAACTCAAACATCCAGTTCCAAACCAGATTATCTTTCATAGAATCTAAAATAAATGTGGAGGGTGCTCAAAAATGTCATAAATAATTTTAAGCACTGTTTGTGGCAATGTGAAATGTTGCTGTTTTGTTTGCTGTGATTATTATTAATAATGCAAGGAAGATATTTTTTTATGTATTTGCGTAAATGTACCACTAAATTATAGTTATTAACAAATTGGCTTAATTACACAGTGTGTCCCTTCTGCATGACAGCAAACCTGCACATGGGCACTTTTTGGTTGGTAATTATTATTACCCCCCTCCCCCCCATTCGATGCAAGACTTTTGAGTAAAGAAAATCATATCTGGGAATGCAGGAATGCAAATGATGAGAGCATTTTAATTTTGGGTGAACTATCTCTTTAAAAACAGCTTACACTGAAACTGTGCCACATGTCATATTGGTGTTTTGGACCATTTTATTTTCCTATTAAAATGTATGTATTTAGAAATTCAATAAACTTTCTCTGTCCCTACTACAAAAAATGAGGTTATGTTTATGATTAAGAAATGTTGACCAAATTCAAAGTACAAGGCTGTTTATCATTCAAATTTAGGTTGGATCTGAGACTGGATATGACTGGAAAACGTATGGGAAACTTTTCTTTTATCAAAACATTGAAGAGGGCTATTTAAAAGCAAAACTAACAAAAGAAAGGCAAATATTTAGATTTCTTTTCACATAAAATATTTTTGTGGAATCTAAAAGAGTGGTTCTCTAAATTCTGTAAAACACTACACTGCCATTTGTCGGACACTATTGGAAACATCTCACAAGTTAAAAAAAAAACCAAAACATTTAAAAACACGAAATAATTTAGATCATAAGTGCATATGAACGTGCATCTAGAACAGTGATATATGCTTTGTGTAAATACATTTACTCTCTCCCTCTCTTGTGCTTTTTATATTTTATTGTTCAAGGAATGGTAGATACAAAACTCATCTTTCTGTCCACTATTTAATAGGAGGCCATGTTCTGTGAAAGATTAGAAAGGGAAAAGAACATTATTAGCAGTAATCTCCTTAATGACAAACATAGTCCGATAGGAAATGCCGCTTAATTTTAATTTGATTATACCTTCAGTCTCTTCTTTTGCTATCATACAACATGTACTTTACTGATCCAGTCAATGTAGGTGTTCACACGAGTGAAAATAGTGGGCTTCTTCTTTTGGTAATTGCAGCTCAGGCCAAAACCAAATCTCACAATACCCTCGACCTCCCAAGCTCCATCGTTACCTGACAGTTCAGAGGGCCACCTGTGTCGCCCTGTGTCATGTGACATACAGTATAGCAATTCAAAGATTTTATATGATTTAAAGATGATTCCATGAAGCCTAAAGACTTCTGATCCAAAACTTTCTTTTAGAAAAACATTCTGTTAAAGCTCAGAAAAGTTATTGGATGAGTCTCATGAAACCAAAAAATGCCCGGTCATACTCCACCATAAAGAAAAAGAATATATAAATATATACTTCATAAAGAAATCATAATCTCAATGGTGCAAATTGTAGGCTATGACATCATTTTCAAGATAATTAAGTAAGCATATTTTGCCCCCTAATTCTCAAATACATCGTTACGTTTACAAAGATTTTTTTCTTTTTCAAAATTAAAGGCATTATGACATCACTATTAAATAATAATTTAAATAATTGGCCTATATCATTGTTTTCGCATTACAGTAATATCACAATGTGAAAAATCTTGATGGTCCTATTTGCAAAATATATTTCCTTTTTCTTTTAAAAATATAAGTATGTACATTTTTGGACCGATTTCATGAGATTCACCCTATTTTTCTAATTTTCAAAATACTCTTGTTCAAATTATTTGCATCCATTGACCAAGTATTACCTTTAAACATGAGCTTTCATCACACTCAGTTCATATTTTCAATAAATATATGTCCTTACATTACATCTAGCCACAACACCATCTCCACCAGCGGAGACCATGTTCTGTGTGACCTTAGCGTCCCACCAGTCAAACCTTGAGCAAGTAGGATAATCCACCACAGGCAGCTGAGCCTGCATCAGGTTATCAGCAATGGGACAATTGGCTAGTTGTTAACAATTGGAAAAGGGGGGGAAAGTAAATTTTGGGTGACATATGTTGCTGTTTATCATACTGATTCATTTTGCAGTGTATTAGATAAAACAGACTGACATGATATCAGGTCTGTATGGATCAGAGGAGAATAAAATGAAATGCTGGAAGAAATAAAAAAACACCGGGTTACAAAAGTCTGGGTTTAGCTTTGAGAATGCTTCTATTTTGCATTTAGAATTTAATACAGTATTTGCTTTACAAATTATATTATCAACATACCAATTTGGAAAAGGTTGAATTTAAACTTATAATGAGTTTGAGAATTTCTTAATGCACACTTTTTGCTTTAATAACAGCAAGCACTCAATCTGGCATTGATTTAATAAATTTGTGCAAAATCTGTGAATCCATGTTTTTCCAGCATGATTTGAGAATGTTCCAAAGAGCATTGCATGTGATCAGTGGAGGCAAAGAAATCTGACCTTTTGTTAAGAGGAGTTCACATGGTCAATGTCAGAAATGATTAGTGACCTAGAATCTTATTTCTAATTCATTTCACTTCAACATTTCTGTATTTGGAATTTTTCTGTGTATTTCCAGGTTTAAATAAGATTTTAAATGACAGATTTGCAAAGTGTAGCCCACTGTAGCTACTCTCGATGAGTGGATTTTATTAATTTTCAAAAAGATTTATTGTGCTGCTTGTAGGCAATTATTGTAAGTTTTAGCAGCACAATGCCACCAATCTGATCCATAATCACAAGCATTACTTACTGTAGAGGCGTACCCATAGCAGGGTGCATTGTTCCACAGGAACACATTTTGTCACTTGGGGTGATTGGAGTCTGCAGTTTGATCAGGGCAATGTCAATACTGCAGTCCAGAAACAAAACAAGTATTAGTTCATTAGATTCATTACAATCTTAAAAACATTAATTTAAGACATTTATAGTCTCTTGGCCCTCATACCGGATAGTGAAGGAATTCCAACCCTCATGGACAATGATCTTGCCAGCGGGAGTAGTTACAGATCCATCCTCCTCTTCCTTCAGGTTATGTTTTCCCAGATACACTCTGTAAGTTCTGCTGCTGCTGCAGGGCCACAAGGAGAAGACAAAGCAGTTCAGATACACTTGCCTAGACACAAATAGAAAGGGATTATCAACAATCCACTTACATACAGTTGAAGTCAAAAGTTCACATACACTTAGGTTGTAAGTTAAATACACTTAGGTAAGTAATTAAAACCAATTTTTTAAGCACTCCACATAATATTAGCAAACTATAGTTTTGGCAAGTTGTTTAGGTCATCTACTTTGTGCATGACATGAGTAATTTTTCAAACAATTGTTTACAAACAGATTGTTTCACTTTTAGTTGACTATATCACAGTTCCAGTGGGTCAGATGTTTAAATACACAATTTAACTGTGCCTTTAAGCAGCTTGGAAAGTTCCAGAAAATGATGTCAAGCCTTTGTAGCCAATTAGCTTCTGATTGGAGGATTCCTGAATTGGAGGTGTACATGTGGATGTATTTAGTTTGTTGTGAAAAGTGCAAATCAATCCTAGAACAATAGGAAAGTACCTTGTGAAGATGCTGAAGGAAACAGGACACGTATCTATATCCACAGTAAAACATGTTCTGCATCGACACAACCTGAAAGGCTGCTCAGCCAGGAAGTAGCCAATGCTCCAAAACCACCATAAAAAAGCCACACTACAGTTTGCAAGTGCACATGGGGACAAAGATTTTACTTTTTGGAGAAATTTCCTCTGGTCTGATGAAACAAAAATGTAACTTTTTGGCCATAATGACCATTGTTATATTTGGAGGAAAAAGAGTGAGGCTTGCAATCCGAAGAACACCATCCCAACCATGAAGCATGGGGATGGCAGCATCATGTTGTGGGGATGCTTTGCTACAAGAGGGACTGGTGCACTTCACAAAATAGATGGCATCATGAGGAAGGACATTTATTTGGCTATATGGAAGCAAAATCTCAAGACATAAGCCATGAAATTAAAGCTCAGTCACAAATGGGTCTTCCAAATGGACAATGACACCACGCATACCTACAAAGTTGTGGCAAAACTGCTAAGGACAACAAAATCAAGGTATTGCAGTGGCCATTACAAAGTCCTGTCATCAATCTGATTGAGAATTTGTGGCCAGAACTAAAAAAGTATGTGCGGCCAAGTTAAACAATTACAAAATTCTAACAAAGTGTATGCAAGCTTCTGACCCACTGCTATTGTGATGAAAGAAAATAAAGCTTAAATAAATAATTCTCTCTTAAATTTCACATTATTAAAATAAAGTAGTGATTCTAACTGACCTAAACAGGGAATGTTTTCTTCGATTAAATGCCAGGAATTGTGTAAAACTTATATTTGGCTAATGTTTATGTACCACTGGCCCCTTCTAACTTCTGGCAGTACATTGGTACAGCAATGGCCTCAAATGGTAATTTAATGGTACTTGATTATTCAATGAATCAAAATGGTATTCCAAGGTAGGCACTTCATAGAATATCATGGTATTGTCATGGTACATGTCCCAAAAAATTCAATCAATCAATCAATCAATCAATCAATCAACCTGTTTGTTTGTCTATCCTCAATATCCCTCAAATAGTTGGAGACTCATAAAAATGCATAGAAGCAACAAAGTGATTCTGACTTTTATGTGGACTAAAGCAAGATTTACTTGATTCAGTGAGCTGCTGTAAGAACACACTCATTGGAAATGAGGGTGCCTCCGCAAGTGTGACCCCAATTACTACCACTGCTGTACTAAAGGGAGATTTAATAATAGAACAGGCATCAGTTATCATTCCCTGTGCTGGAAAGTGGGCAAACATCAACATAATTCATTGTACACAAGTATGATGTTTGAACTAAGACGCCTGCACAAGATGCCCTAAGATTATGACATTTGTTTGATTAAATTTGCTTGTCTGGATGGAAATTCAAATAATCCTAACAATATATTTAATTACAAATAAATAAATACAATTATTGAATTTGAATCTACCTGCCATGGTCCTCTGTGTGGACGCAGATCCTCACCCCCCCACTACCCTCGTCACAACAGGAGGGGTATGTGGGCAGCTATAAATAAATTGCGTTGCCCTGCGTTCCTAGAGGATGAGTCCCAGAGGAAAGATGATGTGATCATGGCCCTTAAGAAGGAAGTGTCGGCTCTCAAGCTCCAGCTCTCTCAGAGCAAGCAGGCTCATCCAGAGGTCACACACAGATTCTGCTGCCTGGAGAGTGACATCAAAGAGAAATAAGATCATGTACAACAGCTAAAAGAGCAGGTGTGGTTTTGGTTTCTTTGTTTTTAGTTCTGCCTATCTGTCTAGCTTAAGAATGCTGTTTTATGTGACTTGTCCAGTGGCCTAATGAATAAGGCATCAGCCACTGGGCATTATGTGTGTTCAAGTCTCACCTGGGCCATTGTTGAAGGAGATGGTAAGTAAACAGAGAAATACCTCTGCTTATGGCAGCATTCAGTAATCAAATACAAGCAGCTTTTTCATGTTATTTAATAGAGTTTTCATTCAACAGAATTTATAGTTTAATCCAGGTTTAAGTAACATAATTCTGCCGGAGAACAAAACTGTGATTGCATTAACTTAATTTTGTGACATAAACATATCCCACAAAAAGATGACCCAAAAGGGAATTGAACCCACAATTACTTCACTAGGGAAAGTCATTTTTTTTAACCCAGTAACATCAAACTAATTTGTTAATATGTGTTAATTAATTATTATATTGAAGTCACATTATTTGTGTACATTATATGTATTGCCCTTATGATGCTGGAACTTCAGAAATGTTCTGGAGAGATGCTTAGACAGGCCATGACAGAGAGAGACCGGAAGATCAGAAGTCTCTCAGAACAGCTAAATAAATTAAATGAAATGAAAATAACTCATCTACAGGTATGAGGATGACATATGTGGTTAAAACTCACAAAAACTGTCAATAAATATTTGGGTCATATTTAACGTGCCAAAAAATAATGCTAAATTTGTAAAGTACAACTGTATAAAATGTGATAGTATTTGTTTTACTTACATGATAATTTTCTTACTGTATTACAGTCCTTTTTGTAATCCTTTACTGCATTTCTATGTCTGATCCAGCATTGGTAAGCAATTTACAGAGAGATTTAACCTCTAAGATGAAGATGAAAAACAGACACAAGATGCCCTAATATTGATGATGGAGTTGAAAGCCAAACTGAAATCCACAAAAAATATCCTTGCATATGTCCCTGGTTTGTCCAGATGTTGCAGGATATGAAGCAATCCCATGCTGACTGCATCATACACAGACCTGTTTGCTTGATATGCAAATTGAAGGGGACAGTGATGTTCTTCAGGTGGGCCAACACCAGTCTCTCAAAAGATTTCATGACCACAGATGTCAGAGCAACAGATCTGTAGTCATTAAGTCCTGTGATTCTTTAATTTTTTGGGGGGACAAGGATAATGATTTAACATTTGAAGCAGCATGGGACTACACACTGCTCCAGTGATCTATGAAAGATATGTGTAAAGATTTGTGAGGTAAGCAATTTGCAGAGAGATTTAACCTCTAAGATGAAGATGAGAAACAGGCTCTTAAACTGGCTGCTGGGGTGGACAAGCTCAGACAAGATGTGAGACACATAGTAGCCAAGCTCACAAACGCAGCCACTGAGTGCTGTAGATCAGTTTTACTGTTTAAAGCAGGTCTGCTTTTTCATACTCATAAAAAGATAACAATTTCTCTCTTTTGATATTGTTTTGAAAGTTAAAAGAGACCCAGAATCATCAAGATGAGCTTCTTGCCATGAAAAGTGATGTAGAATCCCTAAAGAAAGTGAGCAATTTTATTCTCACTCACACTTAATCCTGATGTTTGCACAGTCATATAAATATACACCTTCTTACACTCTACAACCCAGGTGGGACTTGAAACTGAGTCCAGACAGTAGCAGCTAATTCAATCTTGTATCATGACTCTGTTCTCCATTTGTCCATTATGCTGAAGTAACAGGCCTCTTTGCTGACAGAGATAGACAGACTGAAGCAGCTCCACCAGCAAACATAGCAGAGAGAACAGAGAGTCCAAGCCAATCTCAATCAGACACAGTTAAGTGTGACTGAGCTCAAGACAGATTGGGATGGCAACTGCTCTGGTACCATTACTCTAACGTTTCTGAATTTCTTCAAAGTTTGACAGTTTTCACAAGCAGATCATCAAGGCTGCACATCTCAAATCTGATAAAGAATCAGACCAAGAGGTAAGGAATATATAAAGGGTAATACAGTATATCATAGATTTAATTTCAGTGGTTGAGGTACTTCCTTGCTGGAAAAAAAGTTTGAATAAAGTTGCTTTGCTGGTCTAACTGTTCTCCCAGTTCAGCCAAGATGAGGCACAGTTGGATTAACTGACAAATACATCAAACCCATCTTAAAAAATGCAAAACAGACCAGCCTGACCAGGTTGGGAGTGCAGCTTGGACCAGCAAACAATATTAGGCTTTTTTCAGCAGCGTTATTTCAAATTATTTCCTTTTATACTTTGCTTTGTATTTTGTTTTGGAGGTGTTGGATTGTTTATCAGAGGTTATGGAACAGATGGAGATGTACAAAACCAAAGTGCATGTGTTTGAGAAGAAACTCAAAGAGGAAACTGAGAGACAGAGGAAAATGTCAGAAGAGACCTAGAAATTCACAGCCAGACTAGAGGAATGTGAGGTATTAGTTGGCGGTACTGTTAAAATGAAACTTTGATTATGCTTTGTAGAGCAAGAAAATATAACATTGGTAAATTAATTTGTAAACCAAATTTTTTAGACATTTCAGTAACATCAATGCACAATATTTTCTACAGTTAGATAATGTCTCATTACATTTGTATGCAGTCGTGTACAGAATACATGCATGGCAGATGGAATGCAGATGAAAATATCTGCGCTGCAGGGCATAAGTTTGATTCCTGCACTCAGCTGGGTTCAGGTGCATTCGTTCTCTATCCTTAATCTCCTGCACACACTATTGAATAATACTGCTCAGAGGATTCAGACAGCAGGGGTAGATGTGCCAAGATGCTGGGGGTAAGAGAAAGAGGAAAACATCAGTTAATGTATTAGGCATGATTAAAAATGAACAGTATTATTTCATGTTTAACAGTTAATGTTACAACAATGTATACAACTTTTAAGATGCATTATTATATTAACAATTTTCATGAATAAAGATAATTAAATGCATGATTTATTGTTAGATAATATTAGCTATTGCATTAACTAATGTTAACTGCTGTGAACCATCTAGGACTAATCAGTGTTGGGGTGTTCATCCTAAAGTCCACAATCATCTCCACTGTTTTGAGCGTGTTCAGCTCAAGGTTGTTATGACTGCCAGATGTTCAGCCTCCCTTCTGTATGCAGACTCATCATCATCTTGGATGAGGCCAATGACAGTGGTGTCATCTGCAAACTTCAGGAGCTTGACAGAGGGCGATGCAGACATTGGTGTAGAGGTAGAAGAGTAGTGGGGAGAGCACACATCCCTTGGGGGCACCAGTGCTGCTTGTAATGATTTTGTAGCTGATTGAGGTGCTGGAAGTGAATTTCTCCTGTCTCACAAGCTGCTGCCTGTCTGTCAGAAAGCTGGTGATCCACTGACAGATAGACATGGGAACAGAGAGTTGGTGTAGTTTGTTCTGGAGTATAGTAGGGATGATGGTGTTGAAAGCCAAACTGAAATCCACAAAAAGGATCCTTGCATATGTCCCTGGTCTATTCAGATGTTGCAGGATATGAAGCAATCCCATGTTTTTGGGGGGGACAGGGATAATGATTGAACATTTGAAGCAACATGGGACTACACACTGCTCCAGTGATCTATGAAAGGTCTGTGTGAAGATTTGTAAGGACACATCATAACGGTCACACCGCAAGAAGTGCAATCCACAAATCTGAATTTATTGAAAATGTATGTTGAAAAGAAAGGAAGCTAAGACTTTGGAGATGAGAATGGCCAAAAAACAACAACAAAAAAAAAAAACATTCTAACTCCCCCAAATAAGATATACTTTTCCTAATCAAGACAAGAAAATCTAAACCAAATACAGACAACTTCCCATTCCCTTAACTAAATATAAACAAGAGAAAATCATTACAAAGATAAAGAAAAGGCCTGTATCTTCTACAGCATCCTATTTAAGGTTGACTAGAATCACTCAAGAGCTATAAATTACTAGCCATCACAATTGTCTATCACAAAGTTGACACACATTTAAACTCTGGTAACACATTATCTCACACTTTAACAACAATAAGTTAAACATTGGTTTAACCACTATCAGCAACAACCACTACACACAAAAGAAAAGCTTCACGGATAGTCATGACAATCCAGGTTACACACTGGCCACAGGAGCACTCCTCTTCTGAGTGGAAAGCTCCATTTAAATAGCCCAGATTCTCTGACACACACACCAATCACAGGGAGTAGCTGATTCCACCATGGCCCAATCCTGTGAAAGTGGAGGAGAGACAACAACAATACAGCGCCACCTGCTGCACAATACGTCAGAGGATGAAACAACATATACAAACTTATTTTGATAATTTTTTATTTAATTAAAAACGTCTGAAAAGAAGAAAACTAGTTTAATGTGCCCATGCTTTCATTGATCTTTAGAAGAATCAGGTGCTTTACAGCTTTTGTGCCAGTAGCACAAGCACAACCTATCAGAGTTCAGGAATCTGAAGGTATAGCAACAAAGCATTTCACAAATATTTAAAAATGAGATTAAGACATCCACTAAATGGATAAATATGTCTTTCTTTGCAGTGCTAAAGTCAGAGATACACAGACAGTCAAATTTCACTCCAGACCTTCTGAGGGGATTGTCTCAATTAGATTGTCGTTCAAAATTTTCACTTTGTGTTATTATAACAGAAACACGTCCTAGTAAAAATATAATTAATATATCCATGACAGTGTTTCAGCAAATGGACCCCTTCCTGAACAGAATTAAGTACTAAATATAATTGACTGAATTTAGATGATGTCTCCCCTATCTTTTGATTGGTTAATGCTGCAGGGTGCAGAGAGACAGCTGATCTATAGTCAGTTAAACAAACAAGTTTAAAATAATTAATGTAATTGAATTCATACCCTGAATTTGCTGAAATTCAAATGTAAATCACTCCCTTCAAACCTTTTATCTCTATGCTGGAGCAGCTTTCATAACCTATCTGGTTTCTGAGTTTTTAGTGTACCAACCAGGCACTTTCTTGTACATCATTTTCAATTATCTGTCCTTATTGACTCTTTTTCCTTCCAAGTATGCCTTGCACAGGGAACTGGAGACACAAAAGTCTGAGTGGCAAGCCAAGATATACAAAGCCAAGGTATGAGAGGCAGAGCTGAAGGAAAAACTGCATGAATTATAACTTAGAGAGAATGAGAGGAATGAGATAATGAAGGAGTTTGAGGAGAGAGAGAGAGGTGAAGAGAAGAAAGAGAGACAGAGTGGAGGTGGAGGAATATAGGGAGCAGATGCGACAGCATTCATACACCATTGTTGCCATGGAAACAAAATAAAAAAGGCCAGCAGAGTGATGAAAGATGTAGAAAGATTGAGGAGGAGAGATAATCACTAAAGCACCAACACAAGGGTGAGAACAGACTGTCATTTATTGAAGTACAGAGATAATTTCTTCAGAATTCTGCATTTTCAAAAAGTTTTCCTGAACAGATGGAGATGTACAAAACCAAAGCGCTTGAGTTTGAGAAGAAATTTAAAGTACAAAGAGTAGATTTAAAGAGATAATTTCTTTATTTTCCACTTTTATGTTTCTCGTTTTCAAAAAGGTTTCCCCGAACACTTTTCTGTTTTGTTTTGTTTATAAGAGCTAATAGAACAGATGGAGAAGTACAAAACCAAAGCGCATAAATCTGAGAAGAAAGCGTTGATGTAAAGAGAGAATTTCTTCATTTTCCACTTATATAATTCTGTGTGATTAGCATTGCAAAAATAATGACTGTTTTCAAAAAGTTTTTAAAAAGGAACACTTCCTCTGTCTTCCATTGGTCGAAAAAACAGATAATCCCACCTCAAACTCAAGCCATTGGTTGAGCCAATGTTGCTGTGTCGGACTTGTCGTGATGATGGAATACAAGTAGAGCAATGTTTTGAAAGCATAATAGCCACAGTGGAATCAATCAACAAATAATATTTTTTTTTTCTGCATATTAAGTTGGGAAATGAGAAAGTATTTTGAAAAAAGTACACCCTTCACCTTTATATATTTACTCATAATAATTATTTTTTCTAATTTTGACAAGCTAAGTTTCCATGTTTTTGCATATCAGCTTACCTGGTATTATAATTAAAGGAATGCGAGAAACAGCCGTTTATGTGTCCTGCAGTCCAGCATATGTTTTTTTTACTGATTATGTTTGCCCTTGTTTAACTTGTTCCACAGAAGTGCTGAGAACTGGTTAAGACCATAACATCCCTCAGGAATAATACAGCTCCTCTGAGGACCTGACATTACACTACTCATAATTACTAATAATAAAAAAATCAGTTTGTGTTTTAATGCACTTTATAAGAGCGTTTTTCTTAAAACTATACTTTTTTTTGTAAATTCTAAAAGTTTCACACATGTCCACCATAATGCCATAATGCCTACTAGGACAATAACACCTTACTCTAGACTTTCATATTTAATCAAATTATTTTGTTGATTTAGGAGACATGTAGGCCATTTATATTTAGTTCAGCTATTAATATGTGTAAAGCTATTTCTTGACACTGCTGTCACACTCAATGTGAGCAGCTCAACATCCATACAGTGTTATCCTTGATGCATAATGCATTCAGTTCATTATTTATATTAATTAATTCAGTATTCATGAAACTCTTGCTTAATAACTAATTACACAGTCCACATCTCTTAAAAAACATCTCATTGATCAGGCAGTGTTAAATCTACAAATCTTCTGTCTGTCTCTCTTCACTGTCTATCCACCTCCAATCACTTTTACGGTTCAATCTTAAAACCTCCTAAATAATATTTCAATAATAACCACAGAAGATATTCTTAACCAGAGAAGTTATTAACATCAATAATAGATGTATTCATTCTAATTAATTGCCGGATAACAATAATATTACACATTGATAAAGAAAGTGGAAGACACTTGTATAAAGGTCAGGAAGTGAGAACAATTCAAGAATTTAAACAGCTACAATTACAATGTAAATTGAGAATGTGGCTGTTGAATATTTATTCTGTATTGCACCATGTTATCATGTTTTTATTTTTTGCTTGATCATAGTATGTCAGAGGTCCCTCATACAGATTCTGTCTCTCTTTCCTGTAGGGCATCTCTAGTCACATCCCAACAGGAAGTGATCATTCAGAATAAAATCATCAGTGCCTTAAGCCGTGATCTGTCCCAAGCCCATGCTCGCCTAACTGACATGACAGATACCACTAAATCAAGATTCTCCAGGAGTACCTTTGATTTGAGTGTGTGTATGAATGTAGTGTTTGTGTTTGTTAGTGTGTATCTCTGAGTGAACAGAAGAAGTTGGATTTGGAGACTCAATGAGGATTAGTGGTGTACCAGAGGATGCAACTGAGCATGCTCACACAAAAGCTAACCATAATGTCACAACTGGTAGAACAGAAAGATAAAGAGGCAAAAAAGCTGGCAGAAAAACAGGTATGATTAAAAAAGCAATACGTACACAAACAACCTTTCTGAGGTAATTTTGTTCAATTTTTGTTAGAAAAACTAAGGAGGACCTAAAAAGCAAAGCAGAGGCAAACACAGAGATGGAGAACAGAAGCCTTGTTCCACCTCAAGAAACACTAAAGTAAGACCTGCAGCAAACAAGTATTTACTTAAAACTGAAACAATCCATCAATTATCCCTTTTGTGTTTTATAAAAAAACAAGTCAAGCTTGTAAGATAAATATGCTTAAGTTTGGAATTTATTTTATATATCTATATTAAAAAACTTAGAATTGAATGATTGACAGTAAGGTCCTAAAAAAATCCCATAGAGGTGTAGAATGTGGCTCAATTCCAATTGGCAAACTTCTGCTTAGTGCTAAAAGTATGTGCTCAGCTGATAATGGAAAAGTACATTTAAGCATGTAATACGACGCCAATATTGGTATGCCTTGGATTTGTTGGGATGTTTCTTCAACTGAATATGTCAAAAGAATACCATCACACATTCCCCTACCATAGCATAAGTGTTTTTGGTAATATTAACCCAACCTTGAAAATAATGTGTCATATGGGGACCTTTAACATACTTTTTACAATGTACTATGGTTTGGGGTGCACTAACACTAATCTCACATAATTCGGGACAGACAGAATGCCAGTTGGTATTCAGCCTGTAACTACTATAAAATCACAGTTTTCTTATTATAGTCTTTCACCCAATTGAGAGCACATTTTCAGAGAGAATATCTTGTCTTTACATCTGAAGTATTGATATCTGATCATCAGAAAATGGGCAACAAGAGCAAGGCACACTCACACACAATGCACTGTCATTGATCACACATGGATACTTTGTTAACTGTGGTGGAAGTTGATTTCTCAGGACGTGGCACTTATGACAACTCCTAACAGTTTCATCCATCAGAGATCAAAGCACAAAGGTCATCGCCGCGAGGAAGTGATACTTCAGCAGTAGGAAGGTTTGCGTGATATGAGAGAGTGAATCAGAGTTCTAGAACAGAAGTGGCACAGCAGTAAGTCTTATGAGCCTTCTTATTGTCTGTATGTTAGAAAATCTGAATTCAGTTTGTCTCAATTTTTTCTGTGTTTGGGGTACAGGGTGTGTGGTAGAGCAGAGGGAGCCAGAGAGACAGGATCAGATGAAAAATCAGAAGCTACTAAAAACTGCAGTTTTGAGAGGATCCAACAGTTCTGTTATATTGGTAAGCCACATCTTTGAGTACAGAACCCAAAACAGACTTTGAAAGTATGTCAAAAATGGTTTTGATATGTAAATGATCCTCACAGTCACATATTGAATGTCAAGGACTCTGGGATTAAAATGATTGTGAGAAAATGTATGTATACATTTGTATGTATATTTATTTGGTTTTATGATGTGTGTAATAATTGTGCTAATTTGTAGTCCATGCTGAGTGAATTTCCATTCCCTGAGGCTCTGACAGAGGCAGCACGAGAACGTACAGCCAGGCTGGACATATGTGATGCTCTGGAGGTCAGTGAGAGAACAGCGAGTTACACTCAAAACGTGCGCGTGTGTGTATATACATACAGTAGGTGTGCAAACAGAATCGTGTGAAACAGGCATCTGTGGCCCTGATATTTTGCCCTGTTCTGAGTTTCTTTGAGTTAACCAATAATCTACAGCTTATGTTTGTTAGATGTAAGTAAACTTCTCACAAAAGTGATGTCATTTTTTGTGTTCAAATCATATTTCCTTTACGAGCATAATAATATTACTATGAGTAAGCCATTCATAGTGTGAATTCCCAAAAAAGTGTAAACACTAGCTTTGTGTTTATTAAAAAAAAAAAATGTATCCCCTTTTTCTCCCTAATTTGGAATGCCCAATTCCCACCACTTAGTAGGTCCTCGTGGTGGCACGGTTACTCACCTCAATCCAGATGGTGGATGTTGCCACCACTTCTGAGACTGTCAATCTGTGCATTTTATCACGTGGCTTGTTGTGCATGACACCGCAGAAACTCCAGCATGCAGAGGCTCATGCTACTCCAAGCAAAACTTACCACTTGACCCATTGAGAGTGAGAACCACAAATCGCGACCACGAGGAGGCTACCCAATGTGACTCTACCCTCCCTAGCAACCTGGCCAATTTGGTTGCTTAGGAGACCTGGCTAGTCACGCAGCACACCTTTCGATTCGAAATTGTGACACTAGGGTTAGTAATCAGCATCAAAACTCACTGAGCTACCCAGGCCCCCACCCCTAGCTTTGTGCTTTGAGTTTGAAACATTTTTATGCTTGTTTGAGCAATTTGACCAGCCTGACATTGGGTTAACCAATGATTTAAGCAGGGGTGGGGTAAACCCTTAAGCCGGGTGGTGATTCCGGTACCCTAGATATGACATAATCCCAAAAAAGCATGAGCATTTATGATTTAATAATAATCATAATAATAAAACATTATTCATTATATATTATCAGCATGGTAAAAGACAGAATTTCCATGAATTTCATATTCTTTGGTGCAAGAAAACTGAAATAAATGTGCTTCACACATGTACATGTACTCAAATAATTTTGCTGATAATATAATTTGCAATAAATATATTTGTATTTGTCAGACTCCCTTGGGAGACGCAAGGTCAAGGGAACTGAGCTCAGGGAAAAATGGGGAATGTGGACCCAATTGCAGAAAAGAGAGCTTAGTCAGGGAGTACACTCACTGTCTTTTAATTAGACCAGAAGGTAATACAGTTCAAAGTTAATCCAAACAGAAACTCCAAAAAGTCCAAAAATCAGCAGGGGGAAAAATACACTTCAAAAAGTCCAAAATGTCAACAGTGGAAAAAATGTAACATAGTTACCAACAGAAGCCCCCAAAAGGTTTTGCAAATATCAAAAGGGTAGAAACCTCAGAGTAACGGCGTGTCCTCAAAACAACAGAAGCCTAGAGGTGTTGGTCTCAACATAACAAACACTGAGCATAGAACAGAGGAACAGAGCAACTTAAATACACTCACGGAAAATGAGGCACAGGTGAAAACAATAACACATGATACAAGGGCGGGAAAACTGAAATCAAATGCAATGAGGGCCTCTAGTGGCCAAAACTAGTCCATAAACCTAACAGGACCCCCCTCTCTAGGAACGGCTCCTGACGTTCCTTCCAGGACGATCAGGGCGACGGGCATGAAACTCCCTGATCAACTCGGTGTCTAGGATGTCCCGGGAAGGGACCCAGGAGCGCTCCTCTGGACCATAGCCTTCCCAGTCCACCAGATACTGAAGAGACCTCTGTACTCGTCGAGAATCCAGTATCCGATGGACCGTGTATGCTGGCTGGCCTCCAATAACGCGAGGCGGGGGGGGAGATTTGACTGCGGGAACAAAAGGAGAAGATACAACAGGTTTTAACAAGGAAACATGGAAAGTGGGATGAATTCTTAGTGACCTAGGTAAGTATAGACGGTAAGTAACAGGGTTTACTTTCCTTGCAATACGGAATGGGCCAATGTAACGCTGGGCCAGTTTGCGAGACTCTACTCGTAAAGGCAGGTTCCTTGTCGAAAGCCACACCCGTTGGCCCGGGCGCAAGTTAGGAGCTGGTCGGCGGCGACGATTGGCCTGGCGCTGATACTGCTGAGACACCTGGAGAAGCTTTTGCCGAGCCTTCCTCCAGGTTAGGCGGCAACGTCGAACAAAGAATCGTGCCGAGGGCACCCCAACCTCCTGCTCTTGATCTGGGAACAGTGGGGGAACGAATCCAAACTGGCACTCAAATGGAGACATCCCAGTGGCAGATGAACACAAAGTGTTATGAGCATACTCAGCCCACATGATGAAGGATGCCCAGGTGCTGGGATTATTCACAGCCATACACCTCAGTGTAGTCTCAAGATCCTGGTTCAACCTCTCAGTTTGTCCATTGGACTCCGGATGGTAGCCAGAAGACAAACTTGCCGTTGTCCCTAGCAGTTGGCAGAAGGCACGCCAGAAACGAGAGGAGAACTGCGGACCTCTATCTGTGACAATGTCCTGTGGAATCCCAAAGACTCTGAACACATGGGTTATAACTACCTCAGCAGTCTCCTTGGCAGAGGGTAGTTTAGGTAAGGGGATAAATCTGCACGCCTTAGAGAACCTATCAACAATAACGAGGATAGTAGTGTTACCTTGGGATGATGGAAGGCCAGTAACAAAGTCCATAGAGAGGTGAGACCAGGGCCGACGAGGGATGGAGAGTGGATGAAGCAATCCTTGAGCTGATTGATGAGGCACCTTTCCTTGGTTGCACGTAGGGCATGCAGCCACAAATGTCCGGACATCCTCCTTGATGGTAGGCCACCAAAACTTTCTAAGGAGGAACTCAAGGGTCCGTGCAGAGCCAGGATGGCAGGTAAGGCGGGAGCTGTGTCCCCACTGGAGGACCTGAGAACGAACAGATCTTGGGACAAACAAACAGTTAGCAGGCCCCCCCCCAGGGTCATGTTCTTGATTTTGGGCCCTTCTAACAATGGTTTCAATCTCCCACCTGACTGGAGCCACAATCTTAGAGCTAGGGATGATGGACCTCACAGAATCCTCACAATTAGAGGGCGAGTAGACTCGAGACAGAGTGTCGGGTTTCAGATTCTTGGAGCCTGGGCGGTAAGACAGAGTAAATTGAAACCTGTTGAAAAACAGAGACCACCGAGCTTGGCGAGGATTGAGCCGTTTAGCGTGTTGGATATACTCCAAGTTCTTGTGATCGGTGAGGACCAAAAATGGGTGTTGAGCTCCCTCAAGCCAATGTCTCCATTCTTCAAGCGCTAGCTTGACGGCCAGTAGTTCCCGGTCTCCCACATCATAGTTTCTCTCAGCAGGTGTTAGACGGTGTGACAGGAAGGCACAGGGGTGCAGCTTTTTGTCCTCCCCACGCTGAGAGAGAATAGCTCCCACTCCCATATTTGAGGCATCCACCTCGATCTCGAAAGGCCTTTCTGGGTCAGGAAGAGTCAGAATGGGGGCAGAGGTGAAACGATGTTTGAGATCATGGAATGCATCCTCGGCTTCAGAACTCCAAATGAATTTGGAACTTTTACCCTTAGTTAGAGATGTAAGAGGAGCTGCTACAGCACTAAAGTTGCGCACAAACTTGCGGTAAAAATTTGCAAATCCTAGGAACCGTTGAATGTCCTTCACGGAGGTGGGGGTGGGCCAATCAGTAACGGCCTGGACTTTCTTAGGATCCATTTGAATATTGCCCGGGGTGATGATGAATCCTAGGAACTGCACTTTGGACACATGAAACTCGCACTTCTCTGGTTTTATGAACAAGTGATTATCCAAGAGGCGACGGAGGACCTTCTGAACATGCCCAATGTGTTCGTGCAAGGACCCAGAGAAGATGAGAATATCATCCAAGTAAACAAACACAAATTTGTTGAGCATGTCCCGAAGGACGTCATTGATCAATGCCTGGAACACAGCGGGGGCATTTGTGAGGCCGAAGGGCATAACTTGGTATTCATAATGTCCTGTGGGGGTGTTGAATGCGGTTTTCCATTCGTCTCCTTGCCTTATGCGCACTAGGTGGTATGCATTGCGCAGGTCGAGTTTGGTGAAGATTGAGGCTCCTTGAAGCAATTCAAAAGCAGTAGACATGAGAGGTAATGGGTAGCGGTTCCGAACAGTAATCTTATTGAGGCCCCTGTAATCAATACATGGGCGAAGACCACCATCTTTCTTGCCCACAAAGAAAAATCCTGCACCTGCTGGAGAGGTGGAGGCTCGGATTAATCCTGCGGCAAGTGATTCTTTTATGTAGCTATCCATGGCTGCCCGCTCAGGACAAGAAAGTGAGAAGATACGGCCTCTAGGGGGTATAGTGCCCGGGAGCAGGTCAATAGCACAATCGTAGGGACGGTGGGGAGGTAATGTGGTGGCCCTACTTTTACTAAAGACCTCCTGGAGAAAATGATAAACAGGTGGAACTCGAGAGAGATCAGAACATTCTTGGGACTTGGGAGTGGTGTCAGGGGAACTCGAAAAAATGCAGGTGGAGTGACAGGTGAGACCCCAGTCTAGGACGGTGTTTGTAGACCAGTCGATATGGGGATTATGCTGCAGAAGCCAGGGGTGCCCAAGGACTACAGGGAAGCTGGGAGACTGGATGAGATGGAAAACCATTTCCTCCTGGTGTTGAAAAATGGAAAGACGAAGAGGGACCGTCTGATGTGTTATCTCTCCATGGCCCAAAGGTCGTCCATCCAGAGCAGTAACAGCCAGAGGAAAGGGTAAGGATTCGCAGGGAATATAAAGCTTTTTAGCCAGGGAAAAGTCCATGAAATTTCCAGCAGCACCAGAATCCACCCAAGCCTGCATGGAGTGGTTACGATCATACCAGGAAAGTGTGACAGGGAGGAATAATCCTGAATTGGTGAGAGGAGCGGTTAGGGAAGCTCCCGTCACAGACCTCCCCTGTCTGCACGGGATGGGGCTTTTCCCGAAAGCTCGGGACAGGCAGCTCGGAAGTGCCCTGTTAGGCCACAGTAAAGGCAGCACCGCTCCCTCATGCGACGGTCACGTTCAGCGGGGGAAATCCTGGTACTTCCCAGCTGCATAGGTTCTGGGGGTTCTTGGAAGATTTGGGCCAAAGGGCGTACAGGGGCTGAGTGGACAAGCTGACGGCTATACACTCGCTCTCTGAGCCGGTTGTCTAAGCGGATGGTCATACCTATGAGGGCCTCGAGACTGTCAGGTGGGTCTTTGGTGGCAAGCTCATCCTGGATGGCCTCTGAAAGTCCGTTCTGGAAGCAAACGATAAGAGCCTCTTTGCCCCAGCCACTTGTTGCTGAGATGGTGCGGAACTGAATGGCATACTCCGCCACACTACGATTGCCTTGCTTGATGGACAGGAGCTCCTTCGAGGCTTCTCGGCCTTGGAGAGGATGGTTGAAAACTCGTCTAAATTCCTCAACAAACGAGGCATAACTGGAACAGAATGGGCTGCGTGCCTCCCATACAGCTGTGGCCCAGGACAGGGCTCTTCCAGAAAGGAGGGTGATAATATAAGCAATCTTGGCTCTGTCAGAGGGAAAGGATGATGGCTGTAACTCAAAAGTAAGGGCACACTGAGTGAGAAAGCCATTACAAGCACTAGGGTCTCCTGAGAAGTGCTGAGGTGGAGGTAATCTGGGTTCAGCCAAAGGACCGGGGCTAAGTGACCCTGGCTGATTCACAGGAACTGGGGTTGGATCAGGGGGGGTAGGCAGTCGCCGAAAAATCTCTTGTAGAGAGGTCAGGATGTCAGACAGCAGGCCATCATGCTTGGTCATCAGGGTCTCATGCTGAGCTAAGGCAGCCCCCTGACGGGAAACTGCCTCGAGAAGACCCTGTGCACTGGTCAAATCTGCTGGGTCCATCTACTGGCTCAGTGTTTCTGTCAGACTCCCTTGGGAGACGCAAGGTCAAGGGAACTGAGCTCAGGGAAAAATGGGGAATGTGGACCCAATTGCAGAAAAGAGAGCTTAGTCAGGGAGTACACTCACTGTCTTTTAATTAGACCAGAAGGTAATACAGTTCAAAGTTAATCCAAACAGAAACTCCAAAAAGTCCAAAAATCAGCAGGGGGAAAAATACACTTCAAAAAGTCCAAAATGTCAACAGGGGAAAAAATGTAACATAGTTACCAACAGAAGCCCCCAAAAGGTTTTGCAAATATCAAAAGGGTAGAAACCTCAGAGTAACGGCGTGTCCTCAAAACAACAGAAGCCTAGAGGTGTTGGTCTCAACATAACAAACACTGAGCATAGAACAGAGGAACAGAGCAACTTAAATACACTCACGGAAAATGAGGCACAGGTGAAAACAATAACACATGATACAAGGGCGGGAAAACTGAAATCAAATGCAATGAGGGCCTCTAGTGGCCAAAACTAGTCCATAAACCTAACAGTATTAAATTATAAAAGTTTGCAACATAGAATTTTTTATTTTTTTTTGGTGAATTGTTTTCTTAATGTTGTGTTTACAAGAAAACAGACAGAAAAAAAACACGAAATAAAATAAATGCTGGAGAACATCAGAGTTTAATAAACCTGTTTGAAAACAACCCTAATTTTCACAATTTCATTTGATGCCATTATAGAGGCCTAGAAATTACACACTTCATGTTTGATTAGAAATCTTATTTTTGGTCTTTTATTTAGTACCTGGAGCTATCTCGGTTGCTGTGCGAGGCTCTGGAGCTTAGCGAGGGGGAGCTGTCAAGCTATGCTAGTTTAAAGAACCTGATGAGAGACCGCATATATTCTCCCTGAGATAAACAGACCTGGAGCTTCAGAGAAACCGCCTTGATTTCCAGAACAGCCACAGCCAACAGCAAGAACGACTGTTGCAGGAGAACCAGAGAGATATACACACACTCAGGTACATTCAACAGCACAACAAAAACTCATGATAAATAATTCCTTTTTCACTTAGTGTTTCAGTGGTATTATTAGCATGACATATAATGGTACATTTGTACAACCAAACCATTAGTGAGAGAAAGTTAAAATAAAGAACAGTACAAATTATGCAACCCTGATGGCACACATTCGTCACCAATATATCATATACAGTACATATGTGAGGTGTGGAAGATATAGTGTGTAAAGCATTGGCAAAATTGGCAAAATTCACAATTGGTCGATCTCCGTACAATACATTTAACGAAAGTACAGCAAAAATGTGGATGTCCCGCATCTTTTGCCAAAAAGCACAAAATGCAATCCATCAGTGAAACTGTCTTCATGCTTTGGTAAACTCCAGGGAAAAGTTCAGCCAGGCAGACTAGGTTTGTGATAATGTACAGCCCCTATTCCAAAAAAGTTGGTACAGTAGGAAAAATGCTAATTAAATCAAAAAGGAGTGATTTGTAAATTATATTCCCCCTTTGCTCATTTGAAATCACTAGAACTACACATTATATGATGTTTTACCTTGTGATTTTTTGTATGTACAGTAATTTAAAATCAGATGATTTCAACATGCTCCAAAAAAGTTGAGACAGGGACAATTTAAGACTAATAACAATTTGACAAGTTAAAATAGCAAGGCAATTTTAAACAGGAGATGTTAAACCGGTGAGGCAATTGTGTCATAGTATATAAGGATCCTCCAAAATCAGCCTAGTCCTTCAAGAGCAGGGATCATTCGAATCTTGTCAATTTGCCAACAGATACTTCAGTAAATAATCCAGCACTTTGAGAACAATGTTCCCCAAAGACAAAATGGAAGGATTTTGGTCATTCACCCTCTACAGTGCCCAATATAGTTAAAAGATTCAAGGAAACTGGTCAATTCTCGGTGTGTAAGGCAAGTCAAAAACACTTCTGAATGTGCATGATCTCTGATCCCTCAGACATCACTGTCTTAAACATCATTCATCTGTAATGGATATCATGAACATGGGTTTGGGATTACTTTAGGAAACCTTTGTTAGTCAACACCATTCGCCACTGCATTCATAGATGCAAGTTAAGATTTTACTATACAAAGCAAAAGCCATACATCAACACTGTCTAGAAGTACTGCCAACTTCTCCTGTCTTGGTCTCGTCTTAGATGGAACGTAGAACAGTGGAAACAGGTTTTTTGGTCCAATGAGTCCACATTTCAAATAGTTTTTGAAAAACACAGCCTTCGTGTTCTTTGGGCCAAAGAGGAAAAGGACCATCCAAGCTGTTATCAGTGTCAGGTCCAAAATCCAGTGTTTGTATGGGCCAGGGGTGTGTCATGTCGTGTGTAACTTGCATATCTGTTAGGGCACCATTAATGCAGACAGATACAGTATGTACAGATTTTGGAGAAGCATATACTGCCATCCAGCACCGTATTTTCCAGGGATGTCCTAGCATTTTCAGTAGAACAACTTCAAACCAAACACTGGCCGAATAAGCAGGGAGTGCGGGTGCTAGATTGGCCTGCCTGCAGTCCTGACCATCTCCAATTGAGAATGTGTGGTGCATTATGAAGTGCACAATATGGCAATGAAGACCCCGTACAATTGTGCAGCTGAAGACCTTCATAATGGTTTAATGGGGGAAAATTCCACTTTTTAAACTTAACAAACTTGTGTCTTCAGTGCCTAAATGCTTCATAAGTGCTATTATAAGAAATGGTAATGTTTCACAGTGGTAAATACTCAATTGTCTCAAATTATTTGCAGTGTGTTGCAGTCATCTGATTTGAAATTACATAACATAAAATATTATGTACATAATAAAATTTACAAGGAAAAACATAATATAAAGTTTAGTAGTAGTGCTTTCAATATAGCATAGGGTGAATATAATTTACAAATAACTCTTTTGTGCTTTTATTAGCATTTTTCATACTGTCCCAACTTTTTCAGAATTGGGTAGTAAATTAACATGTGATGCCCTATTGTTTTGTTAGAGAAACTAAGGACATAGGCATGTAGATTAGATATGCCAATAAATTAATCTGACACATAAAGTTGTATATCCTAAATTAAGCTTTATTAAGGTAAATGCAGCCTTTCCAAATAAGCAAACAGAATGAAGACTGGCCAGCTAATTTGGGAAATTCCTGGGATAGTGTCATTTAAGGAGGGAAGATTGAAACATTCTACTTCTTATATTTTGTGAAAAGGTGCCTTGAGAACTTGCTTGAGACAAAATATTGAGTAAACAAAAAAAAAATGTCAATGCTATATTTTCATGTATTCTAAATCAAATCAAATCAAATCAAATCAAATCAAAATCAAATCAAAATCAAATCAAATCAAATCAAATCAAATCAAATCACTTTATTGTCACACTACTGTGTACACGAGTGCAACAGTAGGTGAAATTCTTGTGTGCAGTTCCGAGTAACATAGCAGTCATGACAGTGACGAGACATAAACCACTTTACAATAAACAACATATTTACACAAAACAATTTACATAACAAATGTACACATACTTACACAACAATTTACATAACAAATGTACACAATACACACAATGTAGAATACACATACACTAGATACGGGTATAAATATATATAAACACTAATTGAATTGGGAGAATATATTGACAGAGTGATGATTAATAAAGTGCAGTGCTGATTGTTGATCGTGAGAGATCATGTGTTCAAAAGTCTTATTGCTTGTGGGAAGAAGCTGTCATGTAGTCGGGTGGTGCGGGTCCTGATGCTGCGATACCGCCTGCCTGATGGAAGCAGTGAAAGCAGCCCATGACTCGGGTGACTGGAGTCTCTGATGATTCTCCGAGCTTTATTCACACACCGTCTGTTATATATATCCTGGAGGGAGTGAAGCTCACCTCCGATGATGTTTCTGGCCGTTCGCACCACCCTTTGCAGGTCTTTGCGGTTGTGGGCGGTGCTATTGCCGTACCAGGCGGTGATGCAGCCAGTCAGGATGCTCTCTACAGTACTGGTGTAGAACCGTGTGAGGATGTGGTGGTTCATTCCAAACTTCCTCAGCCGTCTCAGGAAGAAGAGGCGCTGGTGAGCCTTCTTCGCAACGGCCTCAGTGTGGACGGACCATGTGAGTTCCTCAGTAATGTGGACACCGAGGAACTTGAAGCTGCTGACTCTCTCCACCGGTGCTCCATTAATGGTGATGGGGCTGTGTTCTCTGTCTTTCTTCCTGAAGTCCACCACAAGCTCCTTGGTTTTACTGACGTTGAGGGAGAGGTTGTGCTCCTGACACCAGCGCGTCAGAGTGTGCACCTCCTCTCTGTAGGCTGTTTCATCATTGTCAGTGATCAGACCTACAACCGTCGTATCGTCAGCAAACTTAATGATGGCATTGGAGCTATGTGTTGCCACACAGTCATGTGTGTAAAGGGAATACAGGAGTGGGCTGAGAACACAGCCCTGCGGGGCTCCAGTGTTGAGGGTCAGTGATGAGGAGATGTTGCTGCCCATTCTAACCACCTGACGTCTGCCTGACAGGAAATCCAGGATCCAGCTGCACAGCGAGCTGTTTAAGCCCAGAGCCCGGAGTTTCTCATCAAGCTTGGAGGGCACTATGGTGTTGAATGCTGAGCTGTAGTCTACAAACAGCATTCTCACATATGTGTTCCTTTTTTCCAGGTGGGAAAGAGCAGTGTGTATTGTAGATGCAATGGCATCATCAGTGGAGCGGTTGTTGCGGTAGGCAAACTGCAATGGGTCCAAAGAGGTGGGCAGAACAGAGCAGATGTGATCTCTGATCAACCTCTCAAAGCATTTGCTGATGATGGGGGTGAGGGCAACGGGACGCCAGTCATTTAAGCAAGTGATTTTTGATTGCTTCGGTACAGGCACAATGGTTGATGTTTTGAAGCATGTGGGGACTACAGACAGGGATAGGGACAAGTTGAAAATGTCCGTAAAAACACCAGCCAGTTGGTTCGCGCATGCTCTGATGACGCGGCCCGGAATGCCGTCTGGACCCGCGGCTTTACGGATGTTCACCCGTCGAAAGGATCGGGTTACATCCGCAACAGAGACGGAGAGTGAACCAGCCTCTGTAGTATCGGCCGCGAGTGCTCTCTCTGTGAGGGCGGTGTTGTTGTCCTCGAAACGAGCATAAAATGTATTAAGCTCGTCCGGGAGAGAGGCAGCGGTGTTCATGGCGGAGTTTTTATTCCGTTTATAGTCCGTGATGGTGTTAATTCCCTGCCACATACTTCTGGAGTCAGTGGTGTTAAACTGTTCTTCAATTTTGTGCCTGCACTGGCGTTTGGCTGCACGGATGGAGTTACGGAGGGCATAACTGGCTTGTTTACGCTCCTCCGCGTTCCCGGAATTAAAAGTGGTGGTCCGCGCAGTAAGTGCCGCGCGAACATCGCCGTTAACCCATGGTTTCTGGTTGGGGTAGATCCGTATATTTTTTGTCGGAACAACGTCCTCTACGCACTTTCTGATGAAACACGTTACGCTATCAGCGTAAACCTCGATGTCGTCATCGGAGGCAGACCGGAACATCTCCCAGTCCGCGTGATCAAAACAGTCCTGTAGCGCAGAGTCTGATTGGTCCGACCAGCACTGGATCATTCTGAGGGCGGGTGCTTCCCGTTTCAGTTTCTGCCTGTAAGCGGGCAGAAGCAGAACGGAAGAGTGGTCAGATTTGCCAAATGGTGGGCGGGGGAGGGATTTGTAGCCATCCCGGAAAGGAGAATAGCAATGATCCAAAACCCGGTCCCCTCGTGTGTTGAAGCTGATGTGTTGGTGGAATTTTGGTGCTATTGTTTTGAAGTTGGCTTTGTTGAAGTCCCCGGCAACAATGAACGCGGCCTCAGGGTGCGCGGTTTCCTGCTGACTTATACTGCCATACAGTTCCCTAAGTGCCCGGTCTGTGTCGGCTTGTGGGGGGATGTACACAGCAGTGATAATGACCGCTGTGAATTCCCTCGGTAGCCAGAATGGTCGACACAGAAGCATGAGAAATTCCAGATCAGGAGAGCAGAAAGATCTGATAAAATGTACATTCCTCTGATCACACCATGATTTGTTGATCATAAAACATACACCTCCACCTCTGCTTTTACCTGAGAGGTCTTTCGCTCTGTCCGCTCGGTGCACGGAGAAACCCGTGGGTTCGATGGCCAAGTCTGGAATCTCCGCGGACATCCAGGTTTCCGTAAGACAGATAACACAGCATTCTCTCGTCTCTCGTTGGAAAGAGATCCGCGCTCTCAGCTCGCAGAGCTTGTTGTCCAGAGACTGAACATTTGCCAGTAGTATACTGGGTAGCGGGGGGCGATTTGCGCGACGTCTTAATCTGATGAGAACGCCGGCTCTTTTTCCCCTTTTCCGTCTGCGTTTCCGCGGCCGGGCAGCCCAAACAAAGGGCTCCGCTGGCGTGTTTGTAGACCGCGGGTCGGCATTGAGGAATGTGAAGTCCGGTTTTCGGTGTGTGATTGCCGAACCAATGTCCAAAAGCGTTTGTCTGTCGTACACAATAAGGCAGACAACATCCAAGACAAAAAAACACAGAATTGTAAACAAAACAAACAATAAACTGCAGTGTTTTGACGGAGCTCGCGACGCAGCAGCCATACTCAGCGCCATCTTGAGTTTCAATGTGCTCTTGTTGGGTGTGTATGTGTGTGTGTGTGTGTGTGTGTGTGTGTGTGTGTGTATTTACACTGAGCCCAAATCATCCTAGTTAAACCACTTTTTCCAAAGCAAATCAAAGTGTGTATGATCTCCAAAACATATGTACAGTCTGAACCTATACTGTCTGTTACAGACTACACTGCCTGGGGTTTTATAGAGAAATACCACGCCGTGCAAATAATAGTTTTTTTTAGTTGAACCAACAAATTTGTTCTCTTATATTCCCACAGCTCTAAAAAGAGCATCAACCTGTTTTTGTTTCTTTGATGGGATTAGAACTTTAATCTGATTTCCCCGTCTGTCGCTCACTTCGACGTCGTGTCGAAGAAGCGACACTAGGGGTCTCTCTTGAGCGCCGAAAGATACCTCTGATCTATGAAAAAGGCCAATGAGAGTTGGCGAACAGTATTTGCATACTCTGCCTCCGGATACGGATATAAAGGCGAGAGAAATACGCTCGTTCATTCAGTAATTTTCTTCGGAGCCGAAGGTCGTGTGTATGCAGTCAGCTGCGAGTAACACAACTGCTCCTGCTTCTGATCCTCTGACGCTCTGCTTTGCTGTTGGATTTACGGCGCACTACAGCGGCTTTTCTCTTCACTGCCGGCGTGCAGTTTGCCCCTGGGCGCTTCGACAGCGCAGAGTTAAAAGAGTTGAAAGAGTGATTCTCTCCGTAAAAGTTTATTTCTCTGAAAGAGCATTACACAGCGGCGTTGAACGTCCTTTTCAGGACGCGTCTTTATAAAGATGTAATTTCCGCCCCTGTGTAGTTTCTGGATGCGGTGATTTCTCCCCGCCTCTCTCGGTCATAAAACACTGTCTTGCATGCCTGGGCTGCGATCACACGCAGGCAGCGTTTTTATGAATGGTTCATGTTCTCAGTGCGAGAACATAGCCATGGCAACATTGCGGTCGTGTGGCTTTCTTTTGTAATGAGAGAAAGCCGTTTCAGCCGCCCCCCGTGCCTCGCCTCCTTCCTACGGGATTGACGCAGGCGCCGCGGGCGATGAACACGATTTGGGGACAATGACGGGCTCTGTTCGCCGGGTAAACCCCCTCGAACCTCCCGCCTCCCCGGCACGCTTGTTTGCTTCCGTCTGAGCCCGGGATGAGCATTCTCTCCAATGGTTCATCTTCTCAGTGTGAGAACATGGTCGTTATAGCATTGCGGTCGCACGGCTTTCTTTTGTAATGAGAGAAAGCCACTTCAGCCGCCCCCCGCGCCTCGCCTCCTTCCTACGGGATTGACGCAGGCGCCACGGGCGATGAAGGCGATTTGGGGAATATGACGGGCTCTGTTCGCCGGGTAAACCCCCTCGAACCGCCCGCCTCCCCGGCACACTTGCTTGCTTCAGAATTGGATGACATTACCTCTGCATCGGAGAGCGTTACAGCGGCATCGGATGCTGATCGCTCGCCTGGGCCGCCACCTTCGGGTCTGCCGCCCAGCCTGAGCCTGACGCACGGAGATCCGCTATGCTTTCCCGGGCTACTTGATCGGTCCCACGGGCAGGTGTGCCACTCACAGCCACGCCCCCCCCCCCCCATTCCTTTCTTCCCGGACATGCACGACGAGTTGAGCAAAGCCAAGGCTTCTTCGCTCCTCCGCTCTCACTACCCTCGCGGTGGAACGGTCTGCACGCCACGGCCCTTCCTGCAACCGACGCCAGGCCAAGGCGCTTCAAAACTTGCACCTTGGGTAGTCCTGTTCTTGATGTGCTGCAGGAACTGCGCTGGATGACCAACCGTGCCCCCGGGCCACGGAGGTCAGAAGCGCCGGCACTCGAACAGGCGATGGCCACCCCTTGTGGTCCAGAAACGCACCTGTGGACTGGACCTGGTCGAAATGCGGGAGGCAGACAATGCACACCTTCTCCCACACCCCCGTCTCCCAGCTCCGTCTATTCGGCGCCACCGTTGACGACTCTGCCCAGCAGTCCTCAGCGGTGAGGCAGACGGAGGCCACTGCACATCCTGCCCCGCCGCAAGCCTGCCGCCATGGGCCATGCCCCGTCTGCTCGCCGAGGGCGTCCTCCTGCGGCTATGAAACACCCTGCAACGCCTCAACCCGGGCCCAGCTCTCAGCCCCAGCGTTGAGCACTCCGCAGGAAGCGGACGCCCCCGTCTCACGGACCCCCTCAAGGACCCGGAAGGCTCCCAGGCTGTCCGTAGATGCTCAACCCAGGGACCAAGATGTTAGCTCCGGAGGTGGTAAGACCGCTCCGTCCCCGGGGGAGGGCCGGGAGGAGAATTTTTTTGTCGAATTAGTTTTCACATTCTCATATTCTCTGTAACGAGCTATTTCGTTTTGTCTCTGGGTCACCTGGCCCGCAAATGCCGTCCCCACGGCACTCTGCCACCAGATCTCAGCAGTCCCGGCTTCCTGGACACGGACCACACGTCTCCAGCCCCACGACTGCCCCCCCCCACCCCCCCCCCCCCCGGCCGGCCGGTTCCGACCAGTCTAGAGGACGCCTACCCAGAGACGACCTCCTCAGTCGCTAACCCGCCCCCTGCCGGGTGTGCGGAGCAAGGTAAGTGCTTTGAGTCTTTCTCAGCACCCCAGCTGCGGGTCGCCCTGTCGCCGCCCAACGCTGCCCTACCTGCTCCGCCCCGCTGCGAAGCCCCGCCGGGTACGTCAAAATTAATCGTCCCTTTGGTGCCCCTAGCGCAGAGGTTGGACGCGTGGCTTTCACTTCCCAACCCGTCTCGCTGGCTGGCCCGGACCATCCGACTCGGTTACACAATTCAGTTTGCCAGGCCCCCGCCCCCCTTCATGGGCGTCCGCTTTTCCGCAGTACACGGCGAACACGCCCACTCTCTGCGCCCGGAAATCGCGACTCTTCTGGCCAAAGATGCGATAGAGCCTGTCCCTCCAACCGAGATGAAGAAGGGTTTCTACAGCCCCTACTTCATCGTACCCAAGAAAAGCGGCGGCTTACGACCAATCTTGGACCTTCGAGTTCTCAACCGAACGTTGCACAAACTCCCGTTCAAGATGCTCACGCAGAAACACATCTTAACCTGCGTCCGGCATCTAGATTGGTTCGCAGCAATAGACCTGAAGGACGCGTACTTCCACGTCTCCATCCTGCCCCGACACCGCCCCTACCTGCGGTTTGCATTCGGGGGCCAGGCGTATCAGTACAAAGTCCTCTCCTTCGACCTGTCTCTGTCCCCTCGTGTCTTCACGAAAGTTGCAGAGGCAGCTCTTGCCCTGCTCCGAGAAGCCGGCATCCGCATACTCAACTACCTCGACGACCGGCTCATTCTGGCCCACTCGCGAGAGTTACTATGCGCCCACAGAGACCAGGTGCTCAGGCACCTCAGCCGTCTGGGGCTTCAGGTCAACTGGGAAAAGAGCAAGCTCACCCCAGTTCAGAGCATCTCTTTTCTCGGGATGGAGTTAGACTCGGTCTCAATGTCGGCACGTCTTACCAACGAGCGTGCCCAGTCAGTGTTGAACTGCCTCGCCGCCTTCAGGCCAGGCACAGCGGTCCCCTTAAAACTTTTCCAGAGGCTCCTGGGGCATATGGCGTCCTCCGCGGTGGTTGCGCCGCTGGGGTTGATGCATATAAGACCGCTCCAACACTGGCTCCAGACCCGAGTCCTGAGACGAGCATGGCGCAACGGCACGCACTGGGTAACAATCACCCCCGCCTGCCAACAAACATTCAACCCCTGGACAGACCTCTGTTTCTTACAGGCTGGAGTACCCCTACAGCAGGTGTCCAGACACGTCCTGGTCACGACCGACACCTCCAGATTGGGTTGGGGCACCGTTTGCAATG
Source organism: Moxostoma hubbsi (assembly GCA_032164185.1). Taxonomy (NCBI): domain Eukaryota; kingdom Metazoa; phylum Chordata; class Actinopteri; order Cypriniformes; family Catostomidae; genus Moxostoma; species Moxostoma hubbsi. The sequence continues at coordinate 10,802,461 of JAVLUX010000117.1, forward strand.
GGCATGCAGCCTCAGGCCGTTGGAAAAGGGCCTAGCTGCGTTGGCACATCAACTGCCTCGAGTTGTTGACCGTCCTTCTAGCCCCTGCAGCAGTTTCTCCCGTTAATTCGTGACAAACATGTCCTGGTCAGGTCGGACAGCACCACTGCGGTTGCGTACATAAATCGCCAAGGCGGCGTACGCTCCCGTCACATGTCACAACTTGCCTGTCGTCTCCTCCTTTGGAGCCAGCACCGACTCAGGTCGCTGCGTGCCACTCACATCCCCGGCAACCTCAATGTGATAGCGGATGCGCTGTCATGACAACGCTTGCCTGGCACTGACTCGGTTCAGCTGATTTGGGAACGGTTCGGCAAGGCCCAGGTAGACCCCTCTGCCTCCCGAGAGACCTCTCACTGCCCGCTCTGGTACGCCCGTTCAGAGGCTCCCCTCGGGGCAGATGCACTGGCACACAGCTGGCCGGTGGGGCTGCGCAAGTACGCATTCCCCCAGTGAGCCTTCTTGCACAGGTGCTGTGCAAGGTCAGGGAGGATGAGGAACAAGTCACTCTCGTGGCTCCTTACTGGCCCACCCGGGCCTGGTTCTTGGACCTTGTACTCCTCGCGACAGCCCCTCCCTGGCGAATTCCCCTGAGGAAGGATCTTCTTTCTCAGGGACGGGGCACGCTCTGGCATCTGCACCCAGACCTTTGGAACCTCCACGTCTGGCCCCCGAACGGGATGCGGAAGATCTAGCTGGTCTACCACCCACGGTCGTAGCCACGTTCAACCAAGCCAGAGCCCCTTCTACCAGGCAACTCTACGCCCTGAAATGGCGTCTGTTCGTGAATTGGTGTTCTTCCCAGGCAGAAGACCCACAGAGGTGCGCAGTTAGGTCTGTGCTCCTGTTCCTACAGGAGAGGTTGGAGGGGAGGCTGTCCCCATCCACCTTGAAGGTGTATGTTGCAACTATCACAGCTCACCACGACACAGTAGACAGAAAGTCTCTGGGTAGGCACGACTTAATCGTCAGGTTCCCAAGAGGTGCCCGGAGGTTAAACCCCTCCCGGCCAAACCTGTTCCCCTCCTGGGATCTCTCGGTGTTCCTCGCCGGTCTTCAGAGATCCCCCCCTCCCGAGTCGCTAGAATCAGTTGGCTCAGGGCTCTCTCCTAAAAAGACGGCCCTGCTGATCGCGCTCACTTCCATCAAGAGGGTCGGGGACCTGCAAGCGTTCCCTACTAACGACACTTGCCTGGAGCTCGGTCCGGCAGATACTCATGTGATCCTAAGACCTCAACTGGGCTATGTGCCCATGGTTCCTACCACACCCTCTGGAGATCAGGTAGTGAATCCACAAGCGCTGCCCCGGGAGGAGGCAGACCCAGCCCTCTCACTGTCGTGTCCGGTACGTGCCTTGCGCGCCTACCTGGAACGCACCCAGAGCTTCAGGCGCTCTGAGCAGCTCTTTGTCTGCTTTGGAAGACAGCAGAAAGGGAACGCTGTCTCCAAACAGAGGTGTCTCACTGGGTGGTGGATGCCATTCAGTTGGCCTATCACACCCAGGCCGTGCCCCCCCCCCCCCCTTTTTTTGCGGGTTTGAGCCCACTCTAGGAGCGTGGCATCCTCATGGGCACTGGCTAGGGGCACCTCCCTAGCAGACATTTGCAGAGCTGCGGGCTGGGCAGCACCTAACACCCTTACGATCTCAGGGTTGAGTCAGTCTCGTCCCGTGTTCTCTCAGGTCTGAGCCCGTAGAACTCGGTACACGTCGACGATCTGACAGGGTGAATCGCTTGTTTCCAGCGCCGTTTCCCTCGATCGAGGTAAAACAGTGCGCCTTCTTTCCCAGAGAACCTAGGTCCCTGGTTGATTCCTCCCTAGCCCTTCGGGCCCGCAGCAGTTCAGCGGAGGGACTTGCTGGTCCAGTCCACTACGGGTACCCCAGGCTACCCCTACTGGAATAGATGCTCCACAGATCAGGCCTTCTACGGGACTCCTCCTGTGTGTATTTCCGCGGTACGGTCACCTTATGAGCTGACCCGCGTCTCCCTTAGGCAGTCCTTCGTTGCCCTCCGGTCGCCGTGTTGTAGCAACTCCCCCCTCCTCGAGGTTGGATCTACTACCGCGCCATTTCCTCCCACATGCCCAAAGTGGCCATGTGATGTATTTTGCCACCTTTACCTCCCCTGCTGGGCGGGTGTGGCCTCCGCAGGGTCTTTTCCCCCTAAAAGAATAGGAATTTGGGAATAAGACCCCCTTCCCTCGATGCGGTAAGGGCCCCGGCTGCTCTTGCTCTATGCCGAGAAAACATAGAGAGAAAAGAGGCCCAGCCAGGCTTGGCTCGTTCCCTAGTTGGTAGCGTCACCTTGTTCCCCCCTAGGGTAACAAAAAGGATGCTGACGCTTTTTCGGGGCATTGGGGAAGAGTACGTGCAGCCTGAACACAGTTGGTCGCTTGTGCACGTGCAAATACCTGCCCACTTCTGTGTCAGCAGTACACGTACACGGCTCAGTGCATGGCGAGTTTTGAAGTGGACCCCTAGTGTCGCTTCTTCGACACGACGTCGAAGTGAGGGACAGACGGGGAACGTCTCAGTTACGTATGTAACCTCCGTTCCCTGATGGAGGGAACGAGACGTCGTGTCTTCCCGGCCACGTCGCTGAGCCGAGCCGCTGAGGTGCCCGGAACACTCCCGGCTCCTCAGAATAATCCTGAATGAACGAGCGTATTTCTCTCGCCTTTATATCCGTATCCGGAGGCGGAGTATGCAAATAATGTTCGCCAACTCTCATTGGCCTTTTTTCATAGATCAGAGGTATCTTTCGCCGCTCAAGAGAGACCCCTAGTGTCGCTTCTTCGACACGACGTCTCGTTCCCTCCATCAGGGAACGGAGGTTACATAAGTAACCGAGACGATTACCTCTTCCATTTTTTTGTTTGTGTGTACACAGGTTTCAGAGGTGAAGAAACAGATCTCACAGGGAAGATGAGAGAGAGAGAGAGAGAGAGAGAGAGAGAGAGAGAGAGAGAGAGAGAGAGATCTGTTGGCGTCTGATTTGGCCAGTTGTCTACAAGCCCCAGAGATCTTCCTGCTTGCCGAGGCCCACTGACAAAGACAACTCAAAACCACCTATGATCATGCAACCGTGCATTTAATCACACTTCGGTATACTATGATATAAAGTCTAAGTAGGAGGAGAAAATGCATCTTGCCAAGATATTTGATGATATAAATGATCTTTCACATTAATAACACATAATGCTTATTTCATAATAATAATAATGGTCCTTTTATTCTGATTTGTGTAACGATTTGTTGCAATGCTTATCTGTCTCAGCACTTTTTTTTTTTGTATTGTAGGCATAGAGATATAAAGACAGTTTAATGATCCCCTAATGGTAATGCGTGCATTTGACAGACACTATTATCCAAAGCAACTTACAGTGCATTCAAGTATACATTTGATTAGTTCTTGTGTTCCCTGGAAATTGAATCCATGGCCTGTGCATTGAGCTTGCTCTGCTATTTGAGATCAAATGAATTGATGTTTCATGAAAACAAAACATAACTGTTGTTTTGTGCAAAAAACACTGTTATAAACACACACCCACACTGAGGTTAAACAGTAAAACAGTTCAGTATATTGCAAGAGTGAAAATTCAGTGTTGATCATCTGTCTTTTATGTACAAAAAAACAAACAGTTTCCATTCCAATAGTTTCCTGCATCTATTCATACATAATATGTTTTAGACTAGACCTGCATCCAAAGCCCAGGTTCCATCACCTGGCACAAACTGAATGAGAGGAACAAACTGGCAAGGAACTCTTTGACTGATTTTCGCATAATTGAAGGCCACTCTATCTGCCATGCACGCACATAATTTTTGTTTTTTGGCTGCAGACTACTGGGATGTTTAATAGGATTATTTTATGGGTGACAGTATTTCAAAGCTGTTTAAGTCTGCTTTTCAGACTAGACAGAATTATTTTATTCCAGAACATGATCAAGAAAAACAAGCTGACATTTTTTCTCTGCTGATTATAAACACACTGTAATGAGGTACATGTAGGTATGGTGCCTTAATCCCGCCTTGGAATAATAAAAAAAAAAATCTGTATTATTATATGTCAGAAATTCTGGCTTTATATTATATTTATTTGCAACTGCAAATTTAATACTCATAATTTCTAGTTTATATCTTGCAATAGTGACTTAATATCTCGTAATTGCACATTTATATCTTGCAATGGTGACTTTTTGTGTCTCCAAATTTTAGATTGAATCTCACAATTACGAGAAATGAATTCATAATTGTGAGATAAAAAGTTATATGCAGGCCTGTTCCAGCAGTGGAATGAAAACATATTCATGCATACTGTAGCAAAGATGTGAGTTAAGTGGGGGTTTGGGTTGTCTTTACCAGTAAGGTTCTTGGCTCTTTTAATTGAAAGGGATGACTTTCTTTACTAAAGTCATTTAAATTAGTTTTTCGTTTTTTCTTTCTGCTCCATATCCTGTCTGTATTTCTCTTTTATAATTTTGTGTTCGAGATACACCTATGTGAGGAACACCCGTAACGACCTCTGCAGAAGCATCTAACTGTACCAAATCTTGCTTGATAGACTGGAGCATGTGTACAATGCAGCTGTAAGGCCCGCTCTTACCTGAGGGCATAAACGACCTGTGCGTGCTTTACTCTTGTCCTCTACATGAATACTTGCAGCGTGACTTGGTTTTACTTATATGCTTTTACTGAACAGTCTGCAGGAGGACACATCTTTGGATCAGCCTCTGGTAGATATAACTGCCTAAGAAAATACTGGTTTTATCCAGCCTGCAAGCCACCCACTCTTGCTGGCCTTCATGTTTTTATAGCTGCCTGGCTTTCTTGCCATTTTCGCTGCATCTCGGGCTAACTGCCTGCGGTTACATTGGATTAAATTTCTGTGTTTTTCCACAGAATGCACAGTCAAAAGCCACAACACCTGCAAGCTCCAGGAATGCCCGGCCACCTGTGGAGCCCTAATTAAAGCAAGAGAATCCCAGTCCTTGTGCATTATATGCATGGGGTTGAAAAATGCAGAGAATGATCTTTTCCATTACTTCGTCATGCCAAGGAAGCTCCTGTGCCATAGGCTCAAGGTAGCTGCTACCCAGGGCATTGAACCTGAGCATGATGGATTGGACGGGGGAAATGGTCTTTCCAAACTCCGGGGGCCTCCTAGACTTGGCCTTCACTCAGTTGATCGAGCAAACTCGAGACTTTGAGTGTTTACTCGAGAACCCTACTCTTGAAGTCTCAAGCACTTGAGACTTCAATGCTTGAAGTCCCAGATGATGACAAGGCCATCCTGTCAGCTCAGGCTGCACCATGTTACATGCATCATGTTACTGCACGCTAATCTCTTCGAGTTGTTTGAGCGACTTTCCAAATTTCCGCCAGTCAGGATAGGGATGTCTGCAACAGAGAACTGTTCGGAATGCCGTCAGGTCTGAGAGAACAGCTCTTGACTGTCCTCCTTTGTGTGCAAAGAGGTAGTACTAGTAATAGTTCAATAATCAGCAAGAGGTTTCTGTATTTATTTTTACAGTGATCATCCATGAAGAAATCTCTCCAGGCATATTTCTGCAGGCCTGGAAGTAAATAATTTATGAGCACTTTATCACTTGGACATTCTATGTGTCGAGCAGTGTTGTGGTCACAGCCCAGATGATCCAGGACTTGAGAAAAATGGTTGTTAGCAACAGGAGCTCTTCACTTCCATAGCTAGCTAATGCTTATTCATCCTTTGGCCACTCTCTTGGAACCAGGATGCAGCATGCTGCCTGGAGGACTTTCTCTGATTCAACACATTTAAACCTCCTTTGCAGGCTGACCACCACTGCACTCAGGAGCTCTGTTTTCACTCTAAGCAAAATAATATTAATAATTTTGCAATACATTTCTGAAACTGAATCATAAAACAAGCACCCTCACCTTCCCTCATCTTTTTAACTAATTTACCTATTAAAACTCCCTTTGCCGTCTTCATTGAATTTGGAAAGCTGCACTGCCTGACACTTGCACTCATCTCTCGTGTGGTCAAGGAATAACTCAAGCTTCTCACCTGATGTTGTTTGAATGCTGACAAGTCTAAGTACTGCTACTTAAAAGTACTGCTACTTCAAATGCTTGAAAAGCCTGTGGGAGGGCCAGGCCATCATCCTGGATTTTGAGACTTAAAATGCAGAAAGTGACCTTAAAAGGCATTTAATCTAAACTACAGTACTATTTTACAAACAAATACATATAATAATAATAATAATAATAATAATAATAATAATACCAGCTAAGGATGCTCAGGATGTCTTGCACCAGCACGATAAATGAAAGCTGCTCATAATCCTTGAGTGCTAAAAGGCATTGTTTGGCTCGACCAATCATGCCAGCACTTGCAGATCTACAGAGGAGGGAAGGGTAAGAGGGAAAAAATAGAAAAGAAAATTATAATAATTTGACATGCTGACAAACTCAAATAATATAAAATCATTCGACTAATAGGAATAGGTCAGAATGTTTAATTGTTGGTAAACTGTCCATTTATTATAAATTTATTATAACTATTTTCTTTTTGCGTTATGTATGTTAATAAGACTTGCCTTGTTGCTACTGTGTTCTCCATGTGCGTCAACATTTCTCTGTAGTTTTTCATCTCTGTGTTAAGAGCTCTCTCCATGTGGGGTAGCCACCTTGTTCCTCCTAAATTAGTGGGCTTCAATAACTTTTGTTCTAGCATATTCCCCACCTCCTTCAACTCTCTCCAAGATTTTGGAGAATAACGATATTGCTTATACAGTCCTTTTAGCTTATCTGTCACTTGCAATAGGTAATGTTTGTAAGTCTGTGTCAACTGATATAAGAGAAAGATTAAACAAAATGAGATTAAGTACCATTACTTACTCTCTTCATTTTTTCATGGCCATTGATTGTATCAAGATCAGACAGCTCTAATCCATGTGCTAAACATTGGATATTAATAAGGTGCAGAACATCCTGCCTCAGCAATTTTGCAACACCTCCATGCTTCCACACATAACAGCTGCACCATCTGAGCCATTCTTTCCAGTCAGAAGATCTGCTTTCTGAAGAGCTGAAGCAAGACAAGAGGTCAATTGCATCATTACAACACATTTCACAATATATGTGTTTACATATCACCATTTTTGATGGCAGTGTAGTTTCCAGGTGCAGTGGCATTTGGCAGCTCATTCCACTCAAATGAAGATGTTTCTGGGAATACCTTTTGTGGAGGATTCGAACATACACACCCTCCAACTCTCTTACACTTGAATCTGAAGAAGAATCTGCCAGCACACTAATGAAGTGGGCTGCCTTAATTTCATTCAGGACATCTTCCCAAAGATTCTCAAAAATAACATCTGTGAATCTAGAATTAAAATATCAAACACATTTATCTAAATGTATAATAGATACAATTCAAATCAAACAAAGAGCAGTATGGAAACCGTGCAGATATTTTAATGCAGTTGTAATTTATTTAACAAAAACCACTTAGCTGACTTAATCATTTGTAATTATTTGTAATTAACAAAGAAGTTAATTTCATTAAATGTCATTAATAATTATCCAAACTAGACTTGCCGCTGGTTGGAAGCAAGGTGGTGCTATAGGCACATTTTTTGCACAATAGTTTAAAAAAAATTATGACAGACGTTTTAATGAGACTGACAGATATGTAATAATAAATATTGCTTTCCTCCGACATGCAACATCTGTGTGGTACTGAGATCCCAAATCAACTCTTTTTTTAACAAGTTAATACTCCATTCGAATGACACAAAGGGCTGTTCATTCTTAACGATGTGCTGTGTTGATGAGTCTCTCAATGCTTACAATTCTCTTCATTCATAAGTCTCGTCAACAAGTTCAGTGGACCAGATGAAGGGTTATCGGCAACCCTTTTAGCCACCATGCACTCTATGTGCTGTTGGCTTATATCATGAGCTTTGAGATTTTGCTTGCAGTAATTGCTTGATCTGACAAAAAAGGCTCCAGACTTGAATACTTTTCCAGGAAACTGATGGCAAACTGTGCAAAACATCACCTCATTTTATTTGTTGTGTTTACCCATGTAAATGTCTGCTTCCAAGACATTAGAAACTGCCGTTTTATTTTGGCCTTATAATTAGAAGCTGCCACCATGTTGCTGTCTCTTCGCTGTACTTGTTATCAAGTGATGTTCTTAAAGTAACAGTGCTCACAAAATCCAATAAGGTAAGAGAAACTGAAAAGCAATTCTGATGTTCATGACATCACAGAGAAGTTAACATTTAAAAGGCTTAAAAACACAAGCTGTTTCTCGATTCTAAGATTGCATATGCATGCATATTGACAAATGGTCACAGGCAAATTATAAACTTAAGGGATGCAGTACTGGCCAGATCGGGGCTAGTGACAATCCCGTCTACTGTCCCGAGCGCCTTTCACACAGGCCCTGGGCCATCGGGCAGTCCTTATTGTCAAGCCCTGTACTGGAGAGACCCGCTTGTCTCGCTGGATTGGAGGTTAAATACATGCACTACCATTCAACCTTCGACACCTCAACCCCTCACAGGGAGACTTGCTTGCTCCCCCTAAGCCTGCCATCCCTAACAAGATGGACTACTCTTCTTCCTACATTTTTAAGGGTTTGTACTGAGTTTCAGCCCTCACCGTTCAAGCTCTGCCAGGCTGAACTTATGGAGGAACACTTGGAGAAAGACTCCGCTTCACCCATGCCATGGAAGGAAATTATTACTGTTCCTGCGTTATGCCCGTCAGGCCGTCCACGCCTCCGGCTGCTCTATTGCATTATCCGTCGTGGGTGAATGTATTATGTGGCTAAATCTTTCTGTCCGCAGTGAGAGGAGGCACATTGCGGGAACTCTAGTCGAATGCTCTTTTTGGCCCAGCCATAGCCCTGATGCAGTAGAGCTACAATGATAAAAAGAAGGACAAGTCTTTTAAATTGTGTTCCCAGGAAATCTGCACCTCTCCAGGCGGCCACTGTATGGGCCGCACAGGCCCCGACCACAGGGTTTACAGTAGACACAACGCAGGCAGACTTTAACCTCGCAACAAGCTGACTAGTCAGCAGCCCAGTCCCCCTCCTATGCCCTGTGGGAAAATGTCCTTTGCTGCCGCCGTGGCCAAGAAACCCCCCAACCTTACTGACTCCAAAAGAAAGTGACCTGCCTGATGCACAGGTTCGGATTACACCATCCTTACTCCCAAATTTCCTGTCTCTTAGAGAAAGTAGCAATTTGGGTAGTTTCAATATTAATATCAACAAAAAATTGGATCTCAGAGTGTTTAACAAGACATATGAGAAAATACAATATCAAAATGTTAACATACAGCACTCTCTCTCATTCAATACATAAGAATGATTGGCTCACTCCAGTCAATCTAAAAGATGCCTTTTTCCACATCAACATCTACCTCCAACACAGCATATGTATTTGTTTTGCACAACATTTGTTACAAATTCAAAGCCTTTCGGTCTCACATAGAGCCCACACATATTTTGTCTGTGTGTGTCCGTTATGCCTAGTGGGACTGAAAATACTGACAAATATAGATGATTGGTTAATCATAGCCAATTCAAGGAAGAAAGTATTTAATTCTGGCCCAGACTGTGATGTTTCTGGGACTGGAGCTGAATTCCATTGCAATGCGTACTCGTCTGTCAGAAGAGCAAATTCTGTCCTTATGTATTGTCTCTCGCAGTTCAAAGAGGGGAGCATGCAGTTTCGCACTTGTCTCAGATACCAGGGACTTATGGCATCAGCCATAGAGGTTGTTGTTGTGGCTTTTGAGGATGGTAACAACAGGTGAGGGTAGAAAAGTGAATGGGATGTGGCTGAACGAACTATGCTCAGCTCACATCTTTCCACCCACACCACTTCTCATCTGTGGAGGATGAGAGAATGAATGCTTTGTGTCCTATGCGTAGGACTGAGGCTATCAGGAAGGGCGACCAGCTCTTTGTTTCTCAGGCTTCCAACCACATAGTAAACCCATTACAAAACATCACATTTCCCATTGGCTTGTGGAAGCAATATCTTTGGCATATAGCTCTAAGGGATTACAGGTCTCCCTCAGGTCTTAGGGCCCATTCCACGAGAGGCATGGCTGCATCCTGGGCCTTGTTTCAGGGTGTCTTACTGCAGGGCATTTGTTCAGCTGCATGTTGGGGTTCTCCCCACACTTTTGTCAAGTACTACTGACTTGGTGTTACCAGAACCCCAGTATCGCATGAGGTTCTGGATGTGGGCTCTTCATAATGGGTTCACCCATACACTTTTTCACTTTACACTGTGTAGATGATACCTTACAGGTTACACACCAAGCATAATGCATGGCCATTATCCCTGCTTTGCTGTGTTGATGAATTTTAAAGCCTACTTATATTATATAGGATTTGTCAGGCACCGCCTTTATGAGGAGACCATCCTTCTGGCTCACTGCGAGTGTATAGGGCAATTGGGGAGGAGGTGATGAAAGAGAAAAAAAGGTTACTTATTCTGTAACCATAGTTCTCTGAAACATCGAGTGGAGAGATCCACCAAGCTTGACCCACTTGCTGCACGAGAAGCGAATGTGCTCACTGAGGAAAAGTAGCATGTACCGGTCCTATATGCCCTCAGTTAAGGCCGGGGATTTACAGTAGCATTGGACACGTGCTCCTGTCTGTCAAGCCAGACTTGGTGCAATTGGATGCTTCTGCAAAGGTTGTTACGGGTGTTCGTCCTATAGGTGGATCTCTCCACTTTATGTTTCTGAGGACTAGGATTACAGAATAGTTGGGGCTACGACTACATCGTTATAGTCAGGGTTGGGTGGGTTACTTTAAAAATGTATACTACAGATTACAGAATACATGCTGTAAAATGTAATTTGTAATGCATTCCTTTAGATTACTCAAATTCAGTAACGTATTCTAAATACTTTGGATTACTTCTTTAGCACTGGTAGATTTTTTTTTTACTTGTTTTGACTATAAAAAATCTGCCAGTACAGTAAGACAAAATACACCTGTTAAAAATATATTAACTGAAAAACCTAAATATCTGATGCAGTGCTTAAAAACACTGGAGGCTGCTGTGTCCACAATTATGTCAGCATCCCCAGGCAAATTGGCATTTCGTATAAATCTCCGCACATCTCAATTTAACGTCATCGCAGTTTCTGAGATGTTAAAATACATTCCTGGTCCCGGTCAATTTAAAGCACAAAGATCATGCAGGCATCAAAACACACGCCTTTAGATTAGCGTCTGATCCACAGTGTGCAATCTTTTCCACAGTTTTCATGCATAGTATAGCCACTTCTCTGAGGAATAAGTACCTTAGTACTTGTTTCTCATTTACAAAGCCAAATGACACCAGTGTAGAGATGCAGAAAAAATATTGTAATATACTGGATATTGTGGACGATGTTAAATTGAAACATTTAGTGTTGTGTTAAGACACATCAGTAGTGGGTTTCCGCTCATCTTGTCTTAATTACTGTTACACAAATGGGTTTACTTGTAGGGGAGACAAGAATAAAGGAGTACTGAAGTGTTGATTAAATTTCATCATACAATCACATCAGATCACATTAAACATTCTGAAGTACCCAGTTTAAATTGTGTGTTGGATTTTGTTCTGAATATGAAAAAAGTAAGATTATTAGCAAAATACTAGTGACCTCTGTAATATTTGAAATGATTCTCCTCTTCCTCATTAGTGCTGATCATTATGAAGTGGGTGGATGAATTCCAGCTGGCATCTGTTCCATTCAGACTGTTGGCTTCAATCCAGCCCAACCCAGCCCATTAGATGATCAAGAAAGGGAAATCAGTTAAATTATTGGAAGAATGCAAATCTTTTGTTCATGGTAAATCAATCAGCACACATGCAGTACTGAGCTCCCCAAACTGTCTTCTTCAATTTATACTGCTTCTCTGTGGCCAAATGGTAGTATTGGCTTTACATTATCATTTCACTGGAAAACAGTGGCCCCGAAAAAATATCAGGGCATGAGGCCCACATGTATAAATGTCATTGCATTAGATATATTAGAACAAAATATCAAATATTTATTTTTAAGAAGCTTTAAGAGCAAGCACAAACATTTCAGAAAAAAGGTCAGTTTTTAGGTCCACTGCATGTATAAATCTTTCCCACATTTTGAATACATTCACACAAGATTAAATATTTTACATTGCCATCAGAGTGATTACATTGCCATCAGAGTGATTACATTGTGATCAGAGTGGTGGCTGATACAATTATTTATCACACAACAAAAAATTAAGAAATAAATAGTAAGCTCTCTGCTGCAGTGCTAGTTTTAAGGGATGCTATTTTAGCTATTTTTATAAATTAATGTATATCCTAAAATCTAACCCTTGTTGTTTTTATCTCATAGCCTATATAAAGACACTGACCACTTCCTACATCACAGGCAACTGCTGCTGAGGAGACTGAGGCAACTGAGTGCTGATGGGCCATTTCATCAAAAGCTATTCTATCATTTTCAGATATCCAGAGCTCCCCTGAGAGAGATCGGAAAGTGTAGACATTTTCCCATCCTCCCCTCTCATGAAAATGCTGATGATTTCATGGAGGAGAATGACAGATGCAGTTTGAGTGGGTCCATAAATAGCAGTGGATAGTGAGTGTTGATAGACCTGGCAGGGAGTAAGGATGGATTCCTTAATGACCAAAATAAATGGTCTCTCAATCCATCCACAAACACAGTTTGTCTTCCCCTGAATTCCTTGTTGACAGCCTTTGTCTTCTCTTAGCATATGTTCACTTCTGATACAGTATGCTGCACTCTAGATTTGTTGTTGCACAAATGATTCTGTCCTGTCATAGACAGTTCACACTATTAGGAGGCATTGCCGGGTCTATGGGGGAGGGGTCTATGATGACATATAGGATGACATGTTGCTACCAAATTTTCAAGTATCCTAACATTTACCCCGTTTTGCCGATTTACTGACATGCGACATCTCTTATCAGATATTTTTGTATCATATTTTTACCATCTCCTGTGGTGCAACTGAATGCATGCTGGCACAGAAGCGTCACAGACCTGGGTTTGTGTACTGCACTGGAACCAGGAAGTAAGCATGTTCACGTAATCAATGAGCATGTTTACTTGGGTTCATGTGATATGAGAGTGAAGTGATCGCCTGTGTTCCGCAACTGCTTTCGGGTCCCTGAATAAAGTATAACGTGCGAGTAAGGGCAGCTTGTGGACTTTCTGGTGCCCTCCTAGGGTAAGATGGTGCCCCCCTAGGGAGTTGGTGCCCTACACAGACTGCGTAGTATGCGTGCACTGAGCGGCGGTACTGCTCTTCACGGTTTGACATCAAAAGCAGAGAATAACTCAGTCCTTTCAAATGTCATGTAAAATGATTTTAGAGAGTAATCAGTGTATTGGTGTGCATGTAAACATGCTTAATGATGAGTGCATTTGGAGGTTCCATTTTCCCTCTAAAATTATTTTTTTACTCCACTGATGTGAGGTCAACGTTTTGGGGGTAGAGTTAATCAAATATGCATTTCTCTTCCATTTAGTACATCATTAACAACTGAAGAGTTTTCTAACTACAGTGGCCAAATTCACAGTAAGTTTAGTCTGTTCCAGCTGGTTACTTTTTTTAACAGGATCAACCTCTACATGTGTTTGACGGTTTACTAGCACTAAACTGACTGATAGCCATCCAAAACATCATGTAGTTTTCTGTAATCTGATCTTCAAATGCCCACTGACTCCCCAGCTAGGGTCTCCCCAATGCATCTGGGCCATGTCCACCACTGGGCCCACATTTTCTTTGCTGTAGCTAATTGATGTATCTCCTAATACAAAGCTAAAGCTGTACAGTGCATAAATAAATTGAGTTTGAAATGTAATTAATCAAAGAAGTCACAATAGTGCTTTCTGAGCTGGCTTTTAACTGCTATGGATAACTCCCTGTATCTAATCCCTGGACAGCTGTGAAGGTGGTATAGCCTATGTTTTTCTGGATTCCTGTGGAGGTGTCTTATCACTGGCCATGGTCCTGGGTGGGACTTCTGCATGGTGGAAACAGGGTGTATATCTGTAAAGAGTCTGAAAATGCCGTCTCACTGACTGGCTCCTTATTACAGATAACTTTGTTCTTGGGGCCTTTAAAGATGACATCATAATGGGTGATCATAGAGCAGCAGGAAGCATTATCTGTAAGGAGGTCAATAGCCTCAAATGCACACAATCACAAATTTTTACACACATACGCACGCATGCACACACACACACACACACACACACACGTTGGTACAGTTGGTACTCCTATCATTACGTGGACTCTCTATAGACATAATTATTTTTATACTGTACAAACTATATATCTAGGGGATATAGGGGATATATTCTATCCTCTAACCGTAAACCTAACCCTCATAGAAACATTTTGCCATTTTTCCATGTTCAAAAAAACATTGTTTAGTATGTTTTTATATGCCATTTGAATAATGGGGTGTTCTAGGGGTGTCCTCATAAACCACATTTATAGAATAATGCCCTCGTAATTATTAGTTTGTAACCTAAATTATTTCCCCAAAAACCACAAAATCTTCTCTCTCTCTCTCTCTCTCTCTCTCTCTCTCTCTCTCTCTCTCTCTCTCTCTCTCTCTCTCTCACTCTCTCTCACACACACACACACACACACACCTTCCCAAAAGGCTTCTTTTTTTTATCTACTTCTGTGGATACACATGATAGACACACACACTATCGGGGGGGGGGGGGGGGTTTGTGTAAAGTTGTGTATGCAGTTTAAAAGGACTGTCGCTAACTCAGGGGTACACAGAGGATTGTGGATATGGTAGAAGCTTCTGTTTTGGTAATCCTTGGAAAAAGTGGAATATATTATTTTCTAAAGGCCACTCCAGAATTGGAATTCGAATTTTGGGCATAACAGGTGGAATGTAAGTCTGATATAATTTTAAACTGTTGACCTATAGATCTTGACCAGGAAAGTTGTCTTTTTACAATACAATACCAATTGTATGTCTTGAACTATTTGTTTACTCAGTTCACACTGTGTACACTCATCTTCACTTTAACAAGTTAATGGGAGATGCATATTTTAATGGAAGATTTAATCCAAAAATTAAAGTTAAATGGTTAAAACGGTGCAATTGTGTGCATGCATACCATGAATGTGCAACAGATTTAAAGATTTTCACTGAAAAATGAGTTACATTTTAAATTGCATGCCTTCAGAAGACTTGGAATATGATGCAAAAGCTACATGGCCAATTTTATAATACATTTTGGTCATTTTTTAAGCTTTAGGGACTATCTTCTGGCATTGTATTGAAAAGACAGTCTGCGATATCCAATAAAACGCTTCATTTTGTGTTTCTCATTAGAAAGAAATTGAACAATGAATTAATTAATTAATCAGGTAACTGCTCCTTTAAGGTACTTTTTCAGGTGCAAGTATGGATGTTCTATTTAAAGATAAAAACAAACAACACACTGTAAAAAAAAAAAAAAAAAAAAAAAAAAAACTGTGTGTCTTTGCCCTTCAGTTCTTTCTGCCTGATTTGGACTCTATTGATTGGAAAATGTGCCGGGTTCTGAACATCTTATTGGCTCTTCTGAGCCGCTTCCTGTTTGCGGTGCATGGTGTGCTGACGGTGTGGCGCGTGGTGGAGGTGACAGGCGAACCTTCCTGTTGGCTGCTGCTGACGGGTGTGGCCCTCCTGGGGGTAGAGATGGCCATCACAGTCAAATACACACGCAATGCAGAATGGAAATGGTGATGATGACTTCATAAATTTTATCATAGTGCTTACATAGTTACAGTGATTTTCTTTAAGGGGGAGACTGCAAACTCTGAGTCAGTATCAAAGTCAAATTGGATCATGTGCAGTCATGCACTGGCCCTGACGTCATTTCAGTTCTAGCACAGTTTTATGATAATTTTTCACTATTAGCAGAGACCATAGAAATTGGCGTGTAGTACTGTGAATAAATGACTTTTTTCTGATATTTTTTTTTACTCCAGATTATATAACTTTCTACGAAATGAATATGCCATGGCAAAAATATTGACATAACAAGGCAATCTATTTATGTGATAAACTGTTTATAAACAAAAACAGTTTATTCAGGGTACTATTCAGGTATTACAGATTTTCATTAAAATTAAAAAGAAGGGTTCACTAAAAAACAAAAGTAATTTCCCTACTCTCATATCATTTGAAACAAGTATGAAGTCTTTTTCTGTGCTACACAAAGGAAGTTTTCATTAAAATAGAAGTCAGTAGACCCAACTGATGCTGTAAATCTCTAAAAAGGACAGAAAAGGCCTTCTAAATCCATGTGATAGTATTGTGTAAGGGACAGCTTTGTGAGAAATTTCAAACAGTTGAAAATGTGTGACTTCTGCCCATTCACATCTGGTGAGTTTATTATACTGTGGAAGTGAGGGCGTGGTCGAATGAGAAAAGTGGTAGGGGCGCTTGCACCTGAGCTAAATTATGTCTAACACCTGTCTCTAATTCCAGTGAGCATGGGGAGAGCGGCATATAAATGGCCATGCCACCACCAGACGAGAGAGATAAAATGACACGAGTGACCAGTGACTGGCGTGTCTTATTGACTGTTTTATGTTATTGTGAAGCTTAAGAAGTTTATGTTGACAAAGTTTGTGTTACATTGACCTGATTAAACTGAGAAAAGCACCGAGAAGTGTGCACACAGAGTGTTTAAGGTGAGAAAAAAAGAGCCTTACTTGACTGCATCACTACTCTCTGTCTCCTCACTTCCATCTCCGAGCTTGAATGTGTTACATACAAATTAGCACTTCATAATAGATGGAGCATGAAGAGAAACTGTACAAAAATGTCACTGGCTTTCAAATGTATCTTTAGGTTTGAAGACAAGATTTCCAGTGAATGAGGACTTTTATTTAGTCCCATGGATTACTTCTATGGCTTTGTCTTTTTTGAAGCATCACAGCCTCAATCTCCATTCATTTTCAATGTATGGAAAAAAATCAGCTTTAACATTCAAAATCATCTTTGTGTTTCTCAGAAAAAAGATATAGAAAATAATGCAAGTTTAGAACAACATGAGGGTTTGTAAATTATGATTTGTAATTTTGGGGGAAATTTTCCTTTTCATTGACTCTGTGGGCAAAACTAGCTCTACCTTGTCTTGACAGTGTCTGTATTTTATTTTAAATAAAATAAACAAACAGAGTTACTCTAAACATGCTAGTATAAAAAGACATGCAACTCAGAAGCAGGGTGCCATGATTAAGGCTAAGGAGAATGTGGAAAATTACACTCTCTATTCTACAAGCTCTCTGCTCTTCAGACTTTCTTGCAGGGATGAGTGATAATAATACCCTCATCTCTCAAAACAATGATGCAAAAATAACCTTTACATTCACAGAGAGCAGCATATGATTGTATTCAAGCAGACTTTAAAAGCAGCCAGGCAGAATTATGTACAGTGCATGGAGATTGCTTTGCTATAAATGTATTAATGAGATTCTCCCCTCCCACAGTCATGAACCAAGGACCCGCTGAGAACATCCTCCTTCTCATCATCCCCTTCACTCTTCCATGATCTCAATTTCTTCCTTTCAATCTTTCCTTTTCTTTCACTCTCTCCTACTGCCATGCCACTTTCTATCTCTCTTACACTCACTACACTTTGAAGTCTCTGTGCTCTTTAGAGAGGCTTGCTTGTGTCAGTGGGGATTTGCATAGCTAATGGGAGTAATTTGCAGTCTGCGTTAGGCTGGTGTGCCTGCAGCACTGGACTCTGTGGTGTGACCCATCTTTACCACTCAATCAGACGCATCTGACACACATAGAACCCTTTGGTCGCTTTATTGTGTAGACAGTAAAGTGTACCCTTCTGAGAAGACCAACGTTGCATGAATGCTGGTATGCTGGTGTCTTCACCAGTCTTTTTTAACTAGCTTAACCAGCAAGACTTTCTTTCCAGCTAATTTTTCTCACAGCTAAGTTTGGCATGGCTGAGCTGGTTGACTGGCCAGACCAGCATGGAAGGAGACTATACTGGTATAATGGCTATTCAGTAGGGCATCCATCCATCCAGCCAGCCTGCCAGCGATGTTCTCTCCACTCTTCTACAGGATCTCTACTATGGTCTTTCAATATCTGAGCTCTATGATTCCCTATGTAAGGTTCCTGGAGCTGAATCTCATACAATCATCCACTGTTATCCATCAGTTTGTTCATCCTTCCATCTATCAGTCAATCAAGTGATGGTCTCTCCACTCTTCTGCAGGTTCTCCCCTATGATCTTTCTATACCTGAGCACAGTGATTCCCTCTGTCTGGTTCCTGGAGCTGAATCTCCTACAATCCAACCTGCCAATCAATACCAGCACAAACTCTGACCCACATTTCTTCTCCCAGATCCCTGTTACAATGGTGGGTTAAAAGCAATAACCATAAAACTAAGATATAGAATAAATTCAGATAATAAATTCAGCTTTGAGCAAAATCACTTACAATCTCTCTCTCTCTCTCTCTCTCTCTCTCTCTCTCTCTGTGCTGTGCTGGATATTTCTAATTAGTTCAATGTCAAATATACTTTTCTGGGAAAGCTATAAACAAAAACAGCTGGAATAGAATCATCTATGTGGAAGCAGACTTTTTTTTTTTTTTTATACCAATAATGCTTATTTAGCCAAATATACTGTTCACACACACACACACACACACACACACACACACACACACACACACTATATATTACATACTAGTCAAACCTTGAGGCAGAGGAAGACCACTTCTGTCAGCCAAGAACAGAAAGCTGAGGCTGCAGTGTGCACAGGCTCACCGAATTACATTTAAGACTGGAAATTCAAAGCCTGGTCAGATGAGTCTTGATTTCTGCTGAGGTACACAGGCCCACTGCAGCCTCAGCCTTCTGTTCTTGGCTGACAGAAGTGGAACATGATGTGGCCTTCCTCTGTTGTAGCCCATCCGCCACAAGGTTTGATGTATTGTGCATTCTGAGATGCTATTCTGCTCTTGACAATTGTACAAAGAAGTTATCTGAGTTACCGCAGCCTTTCTGTCAGCTTGAACCAGTCAAGCCATTCTCCACTGACCTTTCTCATCAACAAGCTGTTTCCATCTACAGATCTGCTGCTGCTGCTGTGTAGAGGTGTTTCTATATATATATTATTAAAAATTATAAATGAATTAATATTATCTTTAGTAAACAGTATACTGTACAATATGTCTACTTCAGCTTCTCATGCAGAATCTCATGAAGAAGATTAATAGATTTATACTGGAAGAGAGCGCAGTTTCACCTTTGATCTATCTATGTGCCCTCCACAAAAACAGCCCAAACGCACACACTAATCACAGCTCCACCAATCTGATCATGGCAGTTCCACTTAACAGTGACTCATGTCTACAGCCAAAGGGGGCAAAGGGGAAAAGATTTTGACACAGATTTGTCAGACTTTTATTGCGAAATTGTACTCTTAAAATATCACTGACACAGACATAGATTTTTCTTGAAAATATCAAGGAAAGGCATCACTTTAAATGAAATAGTGTCATCTGTGCTTAGCTTGTTTGCTAGGTTTCTGCTACACTGAGGGATGCAGTACAACTAATCTTAATATAGCTAGAGCTCATAGTCATAAAAAAAAAAAAAAAAAAAACAATATAAAGGCTTAATTTTATTCCAAGCTGTGTTATGGTGTGTAGCTCACCAAACTGAGTGAAAAGCCATTTTACATTGTAATTTGAGGGCCTGTCTGAATTTATTATTTTTTTTTTTTTCATTTATTTACTTGACAAGCAAACTGGCATAAGATTTTACATCTTGTTTTGAGAGAAATCTAATTAAATTAAGTGAACTTTATACTTAAAACAAGAAAAAAAAATCTGCCAAAATGGGGTAAGAAAAATAAACATAATTCAAAGGGAAAACAAGTGTATTTTGCTTACCCCATTGGCAGATTTTCTTTCTTGTTTTAAGTATAAAGTTCACTTAATTTAATTAGATTTCTCTCAAAACAAGACTTAAAATCTTATGCCAGTTTGATTGTCAAGTAAATAAATCACATTTTAAGAATGTTTAGATATTTTTACTGGAAAACAAAACAAAAATTCTTGTCTTGAAAATATTTTTTTGCAGTGTACCTCCATATCTACAGTAACTGACAGCCATAGATCTGAATATTCTTTAATACTGAAGTCTTTTATCATATTTTGGCATGGCTGAGCTGGTTGACTGGCCAGACCAGCATGGAAGGAGACTATTCTGGTCTAATGGCTATTCAGTAGGGCATCCATCCATCCTGCCAGCGATGTTCTCTCCACTCTTCTACAGGTTCTCTACTATGGTCATTCAATATCTGAGCACTATGATTCTCTATGTAAAGTTCCTGGAGCTGAATCTCATACAGTCCAAACTGTCAGTCAATACCAGCACAAACTTTGACCCAGACAATCATTCACTGTTATCCATCATAACCATGCCATATTGTGAACACTTTGGGTGTGGGTGTCTGCAAACTCGCAGCGTGATTTAAGAATACACTGCAAAAGCTAATCAGAGTTACTGAAAAGCTTTATGAGAAACTATATCATCTCAATTGTCCTCTTTCATCAATTTAATCCTCCTATGGATCTTTTGTTTGAGCACTTCATTGAGTCAAATAAATAATTTCCCTTATAAACTGTTTGAAGAAACCTTTTTAAACTGGTATTACAAAAATTCTTAACAACATTTTTGATTCATCCATTCAAATCACCACTGCCTCACTGTGTGCTCTCACTACCTCGCCTGTTACCATGGTGATTAGCCTATTTGTGTGTATGTGTGTGAGACAGGGGTTGGCGGAACTTCATCCTGAGAACTGGGTGGAGGCTCTGGAGCAGACCATGCTGATCGTTCTGGTTCTGGGTCGCTGGCTGATGCCAAAGGGTGACATGTCACGAGACCAGCTCTCTCAACTCCTCATGGTTTACGTGGGTCTTGGAGCCGATATCCTGGACATCTTTGATACTTTCAAGGAGCCACAGGTGAAGACCAAGAAGGCAGTGATCATTGTTGGGCTCAGTTTGTTCTCCTGGGCCTTGATGCAGTTTCCACTTGTTCTTACTCAGACCAGCCGCCCCAAAGTCCAGGAGCAAGCCCAGTCCGAGGCCACCCAACCAGGGTTAGCAGGGTGGAATATTTCCTGCTGCTCTAGTGAAGTCTGGAGCCTTTTGCTTACAGTTGGTTTGCAAGATGGACCATTCCTTATTTACCGTCTGTACCTCATGATACGTGAGAATGTTCTGAACCAGCTGATGATCTTCTTCACTTGCAAGAACATCCTCATTGTTTTACTGGAGGTCTACAGGATCTGTGTTGTACACTTCGAGTACAGCAGGCCTGAGTGTGAAGCCCAATCATGTGACCTATCTCACGGCCAGTCAGAATGGAATGATGGAGAGACTGTAGAAGCCAGCTGTCAGGAATCAATTTGATTTACACATACAGAATCAACCTGAAAAGATTGAGCTGAATTTTATATGCAAGAATCACATTCCATCCATCCATCCATCCATCCATCCATCCATCAAATTCATGCAGTGACTTGTAAAAGTTGTTGAGGTTTTGGAAGTTCAAACTTACTCTAAATTTAACCGTATCATAAACATATTGTTTGATTCACAGTTTTAGATTCTTAGATTTTACTTTATATTTTAGTGCATTTAAAAATCTACTTTTTTTTCCTTATTTTTTTGTATTTATTTTTTTTACAAAAAACTTGTCTGCCACCATTAAAGGAATAGTTCACCCAAAAATGACAATTCCCTCATGATTTACTCACCCTCCTGGCATCACAGATGTGTATGACTTTCTTTCTTCTGCAGAACACAAATTAAGATTTTTAAAAGAATATTTCAGCTCTGTAGGTACTAAAAATTGTGTGAATAGGTAATAGGCAAAATTTTGAAGCTCCAAAATGCACATAAAATGAGCATAAAACAATCCAGATTACTCCAGTTGTTAAATCCAAGTGTTCAGACATTATATGATACATGTAGGTGTGGGTGAGAAACAGATACATTTTTAAGCCATTTTTTGTCATAAATTCTCCTTTCTGTCTAGTAGGGGGCGATATGCAATAAGAATGTGAATCACCAAAAACAGAAGAAGAAGAATGGGAAAGTAAATTTACAGAGAAGATTGACTGAGCAGGGAGCATAATTTATAGTACAAAAAATTATTTAAATATTGATCTATTTCTCACCCATACCTATCATATCGCTTCAGAAGACATTGATTTAACCAGTCGTCTAGAGTACGTTTATGTTGCCCTTTTGGAGCTACAGAATTTTGACATCCATTCACTTCCATTGTGTGGACCTACAGAGCTGAGAATATCTTACATTCTTTGTTTGTGTTCAGTAGATGAAAGAAAGTCATACAAGTCTGGGATGCCAGGAGGGTGAGTAAATCATTAGAGATTTTTCATTTTTGGGTGAAGTATTCCTTTAACAAAAGAGATGATGTTTGCTGTAACTCAGTGACCACCAGATGGCAATGTGAACATACTTACTGGAAGAACTACACCATAAAAACATTTGGAAATTCTTTCCTGTGACCCAGTATCCAGAAGGAATTCACGGCCCCCTGACTGTATATTGCTCTGGCCCCCTTACATATTAAAACGCAGATTAGAATCTGTTCTGGGCCCCCCGTGAACATGTGAGCCCCTAGAATTTGTATCGTCTTCCACCCCACTTGCACTGTCATGAACCATTATCATGACACATCCTCAACTGTACCCTGACCCACACCCTCTGTACACAGAAACCATCATATACATAGATGATCAAATCAGTTCTGTCTCCTCTGAGGGCTTTCCAATGTTTTTGAATAATCATTCGATGGCTGCCTCTTTACACAGTTTCAAACTTTCCACTTGCCCAGAACTTACATGTTTCTTTGATTGTGACATGTTTGATTAAGGTACAGTAAAGAACACCTTAATAGCATGCTGACAAACCAGTGAGATTTCGATGCACATGTTTTCAGTCAATTATGTGATTATGCATGAAACATTTAGTTTGCGTTTGTGATTTATTCTTACGCAGCAATTAAGATATCACTAAGAATAAAAACACATATCATACTGTCATGATTGTTGTTTGTTTTGACATGCTCTAAGAAAGCTTGCCAACCTAAAAAAGAGAGAAAAAAATGGTTGACAGACATGAAGAGAGAGAGACACACCTCAAAGAGAGTTCTGTCATTAGTGCAGTTGTGTCACAAAATCTTTCATTCCTGTGATGGCAGACAGTGCCTGTTACAAAAGAACCAGAGAATACAGACAGGAAAACAGTTTCATCTCTCTCTTACCATCACTCTGTCTCTCTCTCTGTCTGTCTGTCTCTCTATGCTGCTCTCAAATAAAGCAATAACAATTAAAGTCCCCTGAGAACAACATAGCACAATGAAACTGTCCTGCATTGTTTTTTACTTCCACCTTTCTAACACCCTTAAGCTCCCCAGAGTGCACATTCTCATTTTCAAAGTCTTTTCCCAATATCAAGTGCTCTGTGAATAATATGTGGAGGATACAGCAAACATGGAGAGAGAGAGAGAGAGAGAGAGAGAGAGGAGAGAGAGAGAGAGAGAGAGAGAGAGAGAGAGAGAGGGAGAGAGAGAGAGAGCGAAATCTGGAAAGTGAGGGAAAGATAAATGAAAGATAAAAAAAAGACAGTGTAAAAGAACAGCGAAAAAGCAGATTGTTGGAGGAGAGAGATGAACTGCATGCTTTAATGAGATTTAAACTCGTGGGAGGAGACATGCAGTCAGCTGATCAACTGGTTAAACAATGAATTGCCCTAGATAGAG
Source organism: Moxostoma hubbsi (assembly GCA_032164185.1). NCBI lineage: Eukaryota > Metazoa > Chordata > Actinopteri > Cypriniformes > Catostomidae > Moxostoma > Moxostoma hubbsi. Next base: position 10,826,398 of record JAVLUX010000117.1, read on the forward strand.
AGAGAGAGAAAGAAGAACAGAAGAGGAAAAGGAAAGGATGAAACATTTGAAGCAAATGACACAAGAAGCAAATGCCACTTTAAAATGTTTTTCCCTTAACCAGAACAATATATTTTTCCCACCCACACATAAATCTTAAACCCTTGTTTTCTTTCATATGAAATGCATATACTCACACATTTAATGTCTAGCTTGATGAACAGGTGCACAAATGTAGAGCAACACCAGACAATAATTACAAGACTAACTCTTCTTCTGAATTCAAAATAAGAACACTCACTGCCTCAATCTATCTGTACAATGAGATTTGAAAGATCATGTGTTGTTACCATCAATCCTTTTTACCAAGATATAGAGTTACAGGACTTAAGTTAAAACATTTTATGGCATATTTATGAATGATGAAAGCAGTATGTTAGTAACTGGGAGCACAAATCACAACAGAGTGGTGAAGGATGACAGCTATTCTTTACAATCCATAAATAATCTGACAGTAAATACCCCTGTTTTGTGATACATTTATAAAATACATTTATTTCTCTTGTATAGAACTTTCTGTTAAGACATAAGCCCATTTTTCTCCCTCAAGCTGATCTCAAATGTCTGCAGTCAACACACAAGTATTTTGCATAATTTAAACTCATACATCATGAGCTGTCCATCACTTTCCCTCTGGCTTTTGATCAGATGATTCACATATAAAGGCATAAACTCTCAGTTTCCGCCCCCTCTGCTGCTCACCCACTGCACTCTGCTTAATGTGATGGGTATGAGATGATAAAATATTTTGGATATTTTGGAAAGGCAAGCCTCACTCTGATGAAAAAAAGAGAGAGAAAGATTAAGGTTTGGGCTCTGAAATGGAGAAATGTAAAACCCCAGATCATCAAAAAGTTGTAACTTTTCCAGGGTACAAAAACAAATCTTATTTTGGCACCATCTAAACTGTTTTAGCTTTTCAAAATATGTCTCCCTTATCTTCTCTTTTCTCAGTGCGATACTCAGTGTTTGAGATCAAAATGTACACTCTTACGTCAGTTACACTCTAAACTCCTCCTCCTCAAAAACATTTTTTTTATATGAATCTTGAAAAACTACAACTCTGGTATACAGTGGCCCCAAAATATATTTGGACACTAAAGCTATGCTAAAATATTATTTATGAATCAGTGTTGGGGAGTAGTTAACTAAAAGCATGCTCACCTAAATCATCCTCTCTCTCTCTCTCTCATGTAGCACTGGAAAAAACAAATAATTTAATTGAATCAGTTAATTCGGATAAAACAGACGATTTCCTCATATTTAGTGCTGGGATTGGGAACTCATTTTAATTTACATTTACATTTATTCATTTGGCAGATGGTTTTATCCAAAGCGACACACACAAAAGAGGAAAACATAAGCCAATCATCTTAAGGAGAAAGTGGTACGAAAAGTGTCATACTACAAAGTTTCACTAGCATCAGAATAGTATTAAAGTGCAAGTTTCACAGTGAGTGAGTCAGCTTCACGGATGGAGTTGGGAAGGTCATTCCACCAACATGGTTTGATGAAACTTAAAGTCCGGGAAAGTGTTTTGGTGCCTCCTTGTGTTGGTAGGACAAGGCGACGTTCCTTAGCCGACTGCAGGCTTCTGGTACTTTTCTGGTATCTGTTTTAATGAGTTGGTTCTTTCGGGTGGTTCATGTAAATGAACTAGTTCACATTTATGACTTTGCCTTCTTTTTGAATCAATATTTTAGTTAGGTAGTGCTTTAGTTAGTTTGCTGATGATTTGTTTTTCATACTTTTTCTACCAGACTTATTTTGTTCAATTTGTTTTTGTGACACAACATTGGATTATTCACCCAAGCAAGCTAAAAAAACAAGTAAACACATATTTTATTTAACTCATTTTAAAGCTAACAACCCAAAGTAAGATTTGATATAATGTTTGAGGCTATTTGGGGATTAAAGATCAGTGGTCAGCACAGAAAAGAGATGTTTGCATTTTATGCCTTACCGAAATAAAATTGAACTTTGTGATATTTTTTAAAATAATTTAAAATGTGGTATTATAGAAACAAAATAAAGTGTACAGTCACCTTCCAGAGAATGAGAGCCTTCATTTGATATATGGCTTGCCTACTTAATCTTCTTGCTATGTGAAGGACTTTTATATTCCTTTTAAAATGTCTACAATGTAACCTCTTGGTGGGGCCATTTTGCTACACAAATGTTTTCAGGCCTTATTTTTATATTTTATGTAACTAAATGCAAAAGTGATCAGATTCTCTGAAAAGTTCAGATTTTAAGATTTTAAATGTTACCACATATACCTAACTAATGCATCCAGGGACAGGACCTTGAAGTATAGAACCTATTTTTTTCTAAATATTAGCTTGACAGTAGTTTAACAACTTTTAGTTATGAGTAGTTTGTAGGTTGGGAAGCTACAGTTTTAAAGTAGCGTCCCCAACACTCGTATGAATATCACTGCACATTAGATAACCCTAGCTATAACTCCAATGAATCAGTATTCTTGTCACTAAAAAATATCACTCTGTAGTGGAAAGCGTGTACTGTATATATAAATTGCAGCAGTGCATAATACCTCATATCATGAACAAAATAAATGATGAATTTCTGAAATGGGTTTCTACAAAAAAAAAAATGTTATGTCCATGTAGGTGGGCAGAGACATAACCATATGGAATAAGGAAATTGTTCACAGATATTCAAAACAGTCGTTTTGTTGTCGCAAATCACGACCAGTGTGAAAATCTTTGATTAATAATTTAACGTTTGCGTACAGAACACATCAAGGGTAAACATACACTTTCATATATAGCAAAAAGCATTTCCTTGAATTCACAGTCTTTCCACACATTTCCATGGCTTCAGCTCATGTGTCTAAGGTCTATAATTTCAGAGGAGAGAGCAGACTCGTAGGTGGACAGTTTCATGAATCTTTTTACATGAATTACTCAGGAAACACAGAACATATTTAAGTAATCAACCTGACGACACTTCCATAAGATCATACAAGAATTTTGATGAGTTATATTTCTCACAGAGATACTGTATATACATTCCTATACATATGAATAGCATTTTTTAAGCAGCGTCAACGCAGTTAAAATGTACAATTTTAACTGCGTTGACACTGCTTGCCAAATATAACATATTAACTATCCCCTGCACCAGTTAAATATTTCATTTGACCACACTTTGATGTCTTTCCCAAGTGTTTTTATTCAAAATCCACAATGTGTAACTCCATTATGAAATGAATAAATCACAGGGGAGATGTTGCCTGCCCATTTTTCAGAGGTTCAGAGAATTCTTGAATTCAATGTATTAACTATTAATATATTTATACTGTATATAAACCACATATTTTAAAGCTGTGTCTTGTGTGGCCAGAATTCATGGGGTCTGGAACATCTTTTTGAATGCAATTACAAACAGCTGAACTTGTGAATCAGATCAGTTTTATTTGTAAATGAATATTTATGACTTGTTTTGTGAACCGGATCAAAAGATTAATTGACAAGATCCTTTCAAAGGAATAATTTGTTGACAAATCAAACATTGTTACTTCTCTCATGAACTTTCATGCAGGCATCAAGTAAACAACGACATACATTGTTATCTGTTTCTCACACCATATGATTTCAGAAGACTTTCAGAAGACACAGTTTCTTCTATGATGTTCAACATACGAAAGGAAACCATATGGGTTTGGAATGAGCATGACATGACACTTGGGTGAGTAAACGATGATTTTGGGTGATCATCAACGATGATCATTTTGGGTGAGCTATTCCATATTGAGATAGACTTTCATCAAGATACTTTTTAAGGTAAGAAAATACATCTTTAGAAGGGGATAGTTGGAAAACACAGTTACGTGCAAACTTTGAGAACATAAAAGTAAAATGGTATCGATTTCCATTAACGCATTGTGCTCATGGCTTTTGCTTCTTTTGTGCTTCTTTCTTTGCCTTTATTCCCCTAGCTAGTGAGTTGCTCAGTGATAAAACAAGTTGCTCAGCTGTAAAATAGGCTGCATTTTTGTTTTTTTAAATACTAGGGGACTTATGGGAAATAGCCAGCACCGAATTGCCTCTTTGGATACATTTTTCCAATAGAATAGACTTAAACTTAGTAAATTTCAAAGTAATAAATGTTTTTAAAATAACTGCAACTATTTGAATATGTACAGTAATACTGTTGCACATATTTTGTTAGGCTACTCCCCAACCCTGAGTTTACAGAAGCTTTGTAACATGCTTACGTTACAAACAATAATTTACAAATGTTCAAAAGAAACCTATGCCACTGGTTTAGAGATTGACAGATCTGTCACTTTTTAATCAAACAAAAATATGAAAAATGTCTAGTAGATAATTTAAAACGGATTTATTAGATTATTTCAGCACATCTGTAAAACAAACTAAAACTAAAACCCTTAATTGTGTTTCACACTAAGAATTCAGTTAGAAAACAGCTTCATTTCCTCTTCTCAAGAGTTACAGAGTGTCTGCAGCTCCTAAATTGAGTGAGAAAGTGTTATCTGCACCCTGCACACTCCCTCCAGACAGAGTCAGTCAATCAGTCAGTCTCAGGCTGAGAGCAGGAAGGGCTTACCGAAGCCTTTTCAGGGTGTTGAGACGGGGATGAAGCTATCTGTGAGCAGAGCTCTGGAGTTTTCTTAAGGAAGGAATGCAGCTTGAGATATATATATATATATATATATATATATATATATATATATATATACACACACAGTCTCTCTCTCAAACACACAAACTCACACACAGAGTTAAAACATCTTCACTAGAAAACAGGAAGATGTGTGTGATAATTTGACTTTAAAAGCCTCTGAGTGGAAATATCTGTGGCTTGCCTGAATCTGAGCACTCAGGAGTATATGCTATGCATACTGCTCGACTGTGCAAATTAATATAGACCTAAACAAATTTGACAAACAGTGAATCCTTTTTAAAAGAAGTAACTTACACATACATCTCAAGTACTGGATAAGAGAGAATATATTCAGTTGATATTATAGCTACACACTAGCATATTATAGATGTTTTGGGCACATTTCAAGACTAAATATCACTAATCTGTAATTGCTAAAATATTTAAAACAATGCAATCTTCAAAAAATGGTTGAAGATACCTTTTCCGGGAGCACTTGACTAACTAACTAGTCTTATTGCACAATAAGAACTATAACTATAAGTTCTAACTATAAGAATTAGAACACACTTTGGAAAGTCTATATAAAATATCAAGGCCATGTTGCATAGTAAACTTTAACATTACCTATTTGTACCCTGAGAAACCTTCATCCCTGTCAGTGTAATTTACCGGGTTGAAAGTTGCAAAATTGATAGGTAAGATTATTTATCGGTAGACTCTACCTTTGCATACTACAGTATGTGCAAGCTGCTTCCCTAAGACAGACTGATCCTGTCAAGGCCAACAAGAAATGTATATAGTAAAGGCCCTGGCACACTCACAGCTGTGTTGCATAGGGGTAGCTCACTGGTTAAAGAGAAATAAGTTGTTCATAAAAAAGACAGAGAAGAAGTAAGTTGTAAAGGTAGTCATGGCCGAGTGAGTTCATAAAATAAAATACAATTAGAGTTATTTTACTCCCTGCAACATTCAGACACCGGCCAACCCGCTGGAGGAGGCGAATAGAGGTATATTTAATTATGAGTATGCTCGGGGGCCTGGGTAGCTCAGTGAGTATTGACACTGACTACCACCCCTGGAGTCACGAGTTTGCAGCCAGGGTGTTCTGAGTGACTCCAGCCATGTCTCCTAAGCAACCAAATTGGCCCGGTTGCTAGGCAGGGTAGAGTCACATGGGGTAGCCTCCTTGTGGTCACGATTAGTGGTTCTTGCTCTCAGTGGGGCGCGTGGTAAGTTGTGCGTGGATCGCAGAGAATTGCATGAGCCTCCGTATGCAGCATTTCCACAGTGTCAGGCACAACGAGCCATGTGATAAGATGCACAAATTGGCGTTCTCAGAAGCGGAGACAACTAAGACTTGTCCTCCGCCACCCAGTGAGTAACCGTGCCACCATGAGGACCTACTAAGTAGCATTTCAAATTGGGAGAAAAGGGGATTATGAGGACACTCAAGACTAATATGACTAAAACGAATATGTTTTATTAATGAGTTCATGCCTCATTTCATGAGTAGATTCACTCAAGATCAGTAAAGGAAGCTGTTTTATCTATTCGATGAATTAAAGTAATTTAAATGCACTGTATAAAGTATAATTTGTCATGTTTACCTTTTGTATTCAAGCAGTATCCTATTAAACAACATAGTGAATGGGCACTAAGTGCATTTGAGTATATTTAATTATTTTTGAGGACTAAATAAACAACAACAAAAACTTTGCATAGCATGTTCTTTGAAAATGGCTCTACATAAACGATCACACAGATGTAGGTACATTTTTATCAGCTTGCTAATAACTCTGCATGCCGGTGTGTTTATCTTGACTGATCTCAACTGAATGAATGGGAATTAGTTGTCGGCCTCAAAGTAGGTAGAACTCCAGGTCACACCGACCAATGACGTTATCCAATGCCAGTAAGAAGGTGTTTAGCAGACGGTGTAAGGTTTTTCTGCAAGTTCATGCTGGCGAGCTGTTACGAACAACCAAAACAAACAAACAAACAAAAAAAAGGTTTTTTGAAACTAGATTTTTTTCGAAATAACGTCACACCCATTCATTCTTTAATTTCGTATAAATTGTGCAGGGGCCTTCAGAAACAAATCTTGTATAGAATATTGAAATCTCACTACTCAACAGACTCCAAACTCAAACCCTGTCTGTGTGGAAAAGTGCAAGCCATTTCTAAAGAGAGACCTCCCTATCCATCTAGCCCCTGGACAGTATTGACACTGACAGAGATTCTCTAAATTGCATTTTCATTTTAAAAGTGTAACATGAATTTTACAGAATGGTGACTTCCCATAGAGCATAATCAGAAAAGCCCCATCCCCCCCCCCCCCCCAAACTACTAATTTAAAACAATTTCTCATTTATTTTTTCTGTGCCATTACTGTTTTATCTTGCATGATCTGTGGTGATGATAATTTTCTGTAGTGATTAACAGTATATCATAATTGCAATATTTAAAAATTACATTTTTAAATAAACAGCTCAAAATGGTGTTGCCCAAAAATGATCTCAAATAGGGTTTCCTTTAAATGACTCAAAACTAAAGATTTATGGGCAAACTAATAAAAAAATAAATAAAAAAAGGGAAACAATATATAGATACAAAAAAACTTATGAGTAATGTAGGAAAGTCTGAGGATGAAAAGGCACAATCAATACCAAATAAAAAATTACATCAATCTTTTCTGGTGTTTTTTTTCCTCTTTCAGATCAATATCCACAACATGACTAATATATTCTTGCAGTATGTGAATAGAATTACAGACTTGATTGCTTTGGCTCACACTCATTACTCAGGTGGATGTTGTAATACCATCATATCTAGTTCTCACAATGTTTATTTTCTTAATTCAAGAGCAAGCTAAAGAAAAGTAACCTGAAATGTTTTTGAGCTCTGTGGTTAAATCTGCCATGAAGGCTGAACTGACATGTTATAGTTGGGGAACATCTCCACCTACAGGTTAAACAAGAAAAGCTGTGCCTGTCTGAAACAATCAGTGATGGTTGCTCTCCAGTCTCATTATTATTCATCAAGTACTTTGGCCAGACTGATAGCTTCCATTCATCTGAGCTGCGTAATATAATTTAATTATGCATTGTCAAGTCACACGCAAGACAGAAAGATAAATACATTTACAGTAGATGCATGTTGTACAGGATCCTTCACTGTTGCCCATTCATCATGTGGCCCATACACTAACAGTCACACTTGTTATTCAAGAAATTTAAACTAAATTCAGGTCTCGTCAGTGGGTTGAAATCTTTCGACCCAAAAGTCAGAGGAGCAAATTCAGTTAATAGCGGCATGTTGAAAAAATCCCATTCTTATTCCAACCCTGACAAGCTGTTTTGTTGCCAGTATGAACTTTGTATGATAACTTCAGCTGGTTTGATAATTGGATTTTTAGCCATGAAAAATAAGGATGACATTTGTATCAGGGGCAGGAGATTATGATTAAATGTGTTGCTAGTTGCTTCCCACTATGTAAAGAGCTTTTGGTTGAAAATAAAAATAGCACAGGAAAAAAAAAAAAAAAAAAAAAAAAACTGGATTACATATTTAAAATACAAAATATAAGTAACTGTATTTCACTACAGTTACAATTTAAATAATTCTTCATTAGAACAGTTAGTTACATTCAAAAAGTATTTTTATTACTCAAGAGATTACTTTGCATTTTATTATCATTTGTTTAATTTAATATTTTATCCTTTCAGATGGAAAACATTTCTACATATAAATGATGTGATCCAAAGTGCATTTGAACAGCGGTGAAACATTTCTTATGATGTGTTACATTCATACGTGCAGACAGAGAAGAAAGTCTGGACCAGAAGAAATAGAAATAAACCTTGTGTAAATTGTCAGCTTTATGCTAAGCTAAAATGCTATTTCTAGACATTTTACATGTACATGTTTCCGTTTACGATCATATTTTTTTATCAAGAAAATTCATGTTGAATCATAATTTCTTTTTTTCTAGTAAGACCTTTGATATTAGGGCAAAAATCATATTCTTGATTTACATTTATGAATTTGGCAGATGCTTTTATCCAAAGCAACTTACAGAGCCTTTATTACAGAGACAATCCCCCCAGAGCAACCTGGAGTTAAGTGCCTTGCTCAAGGGCACAATGGTGGTGGCCGTGGGGTTCGAACCAGCGACCTTCTGATTAGCAGCCCTGTGCTCTAGCCACTACGCCACCACCACTCTAAAAACATTCAAAAACATTCAAAAACATGATCAAACATTTTTATTGTTTTCCTCTAAAAATGTAAAAAAATTCTTAAAACAAGAACAATTTGATTTATCTTGTTTTAGAAACAACACTGCATCAGATATTTAGGTTTTTCAGAGAATTCATTTTAATGTGTGTTTTTTTGTCTTACTCTACTGGCAGAGTTTTTGTAGTCAAAATAAGTGAAAAAATCTACCAGTGCTGAAGAAGTAATCAAAAGTATTTCAAATACGTTACTGACCTTGAGTAATCTAATGGAATACATTACAAATTACATTTTACAGCATGTATTCTGTAATCTGTAGTATACATTTCAAAAGTAACCCTCCCAACCATATGTGTACAGTATATACATTATTTTAATTAATGTACTCAATCATGTTTGAATAAATACAAACTATTTAAATAAATTAATAAATAAATACAAATATTAAGGTCCCCAGCCTCTTTATAAAATATGGTACATATAACTTAGAACATTTTCTGACAGAAATCTAATTTATAGGAGGCTGATTTTTCTTTTTTCTGTTTGTAGCGTTAGTGTGGTCTTCTTACCTCTCCTCCATAAATTCCGCAAGCGACTCAGTCATGTAATAAACACTATGACACACCAAATGCTGTTTATTCATAAAAAAATGATCTTTTACCATTAGCCCACTTCCTGAAATAGATCCTCCCCATTCACACTTTGTTCCAAGGAGAGATATTGCTCCTGGCGGCCGGTGTCCTACATTATGCCATTATGTGAACTCTAAATACGTGGAGGAGAGAAAACAGAAAAAATTAAAAATAAAACAACATATAGGATGTGATGGTGATGTGATGCCACAGCTGGCTTTAGGTGTCATGACTGATCGTGAACATTTAAAAAGATGGAGCACTGAGCTCTGCCTTTTGCAAAAAACAAAAAAAAACACAAAAAATAAGTAATAATGTAATGCTTATTTTGAAGTCTTGACAGTACTTTAAAACGGCATCACTTATTTTATTTTTGAGTTGAAATTTGAAAGTTGGGCATCAAAAATACTCTTAAATGGATAGTACACACCGAAAATGACAATTCTATCAAAAATTACTAACTTGTGCTGTTCAAAACCTGTCTGACTCTCTTTTTTCCATGGAACACAAAATGAGATGTTAGGCAGAATGTTAGCCTCAGTCACCATTCACTTTCATTGTATGGAAAAAAAAAGATGCAATTAAAGTGAATGGTGATTTCGTTCTCATGCCATCAACTTACAACAAGCTCCTTTTATTTTTCAAGGAAGAAAGAAAGTAATATGGGATTAAAACAACACAAGGGTGAGTAAACAACTAAAGATTTTTCTGGGTGAACTATCCCTTTAACAAAAACATAAACACATTAACACAACAAACTCACTTATCACTTATGGTTCTTTAGCCACATTTAGAAATAAAATCTAGGCTTCAATTTTTACAATCAAAGAATTTGTGTTATTAGTACCGTTTAAATAGCAATTCATCAGATGTATGCATTTGCTGTATATTCCTACATTTTGTATAATCATACCTGCCAACACTACAGATTTTACCAGGTTTCTTCCAATTTTCCACCCCTCCTCTTACTGTACTCCCGATTTACAATTTCTGGAACATATGGGATCATCCCTTATTTAAATATGAAATTATGCATCCATCCAGTATCTAATCAGTACGGGACGCAATTTGTCCCACAAACTGGTCAGATGGCGTCACAGAAAAATCGCTCCAGATCTTTAATTTAACAATGATATAAGTTGGAAAGGGCGGCACGGTGGTGCAGCGGTTAGCACTGTCGCCTCACAGCAAGAAGGTTGTGGGTTCAAACCCTGGTTGCCCCGGCCTTTCTGTGTGGAGTTTGCATGTTCTCCCCGTGTCTGCGTGGGTTCTCTCTGGGTGCTCCGGCTTCCTCCCACCATCCAAAGACATGCATGCTAGGTTAATTGGTGTCTCCAAAAAAAAAAATTGCCCTAGGTGTGGATGTGAGTGTGAGTGTGTGGCCCTGCGATGAACTGGCGACCTGTCCAGGGTGTACCCCGCCTTTCGCCCAATGTTAGCTGGGATAGGCTCCAGCCCCCCGCGACCCTGTACACAGGATAAGCGGTTGATGATGGATGGATGGATAAGTTGGAAATATTTTATAAGGTGGGTAAGGGGTCATCTGAAAAGTCCACTCATTGTGCTGAAATGTGCAAATACTGTGGAGGGTGTGCCATATTGTGCTAAAACTGTAGATTATTTATTTTTTATTGAAAAAACAGAAGGTTCAATATAAATATTCAATAAGATGTACAAAATTACACAGATCCAACAATGTATGAGTATAATCACTGAGTCATACAGACAAGAAGTACAGGTGACAAAAAAACATACTGTATAAACCAAAACAGATGTATACATAAATAAGATAAAGAAAAGTTCTCAGCATTTAAGGAAGGATATACACTTCTTATTATTAATAACTCAAAAAGCATGTATTGCTAAAACTGTGAAGGATATTGTAAGGGACCATCTGAATACAGGGTCAATTTCTTTGTATTATTCATCTTCAGTGTAGTATTACCGACTGGTACTGTTGCTCCCTGTATATTACACAGTCTGTGTGGTTTATCTCCTCCCTATGGGGGCACCATCTTACTCATGGGGGGGGCACAAAATATGCCACCGGCTGCCGTTCCTTGCATCATGACAACACCCCCACCCTCAACTAAAAAAAAAAATCTCCCTATTTTTTACAATCTGATATTGGCAGGAATGGTATAATAGATGTTTAGAATATAAATATTTAAGAAGTCAAAGATTTATGAAGCTGCCATAAGTCAACATGAAATAATGTTGAAAATGAGACAGTAATGACAATGAGATGCACATTGAGTCCAAGTTCCTCATTCACTCACTCAGACAGTTCTACACTGGACTGAAGTCGCACACCTCATTTCCGCAAGCCCCTCTCCGCCTCCCCTTCACAGAAAAGTGAGAAATATTGCATTTTGAAACATTTATTTTACTGTTGACTGACATCGAATCATTATCTCTTCATTATAAATCAGTCCCAGGTCATGAAAGCGTATGATATGGCACTTCCCCGTCCCAGCGGTGATAGGAGACAGTGCAGTCAGTCTGTCCCTTTATAATTGTCCTATCAATATATCATATTAAATTCACTGATCTGGAAATATAAAGCAGATGAAAAGGAAGAACAGGATGGAGGGATTATAGAGCAAAGGCCAAAAAGGAAAGAGTAGGAATACTGCAGGAATAATATAATCTGCTGTCATTTTTACTGGCCCCTAACCGAGAAAACAGACCAAAGTCTGGGGAAAACTCTTACACTGACAGTTTCTCAGAGTTTGAGATTGTCCTTTGTCACCATTCACTTTGATTGTATGGTAAAAATTTATTGAAAGTAATTGATGACTGAGTTTAAAATTCTGCCCGAGACTGAGGCTAACATTCTGTCTAGCATCTCCTTTTGTGTCCCATGGAAGAAAAAAGTCATACAGTTTTGGAACAGCATGAATGTGAGTAAATGATGACAAAATGTTAACTTTTGGGTAAACTATCCCTTTAAGTCATTGCCGCTCATTTCAGCGCACAAATATCTCACAAGATGGGGAATTGAACAGTGCAAATTGCATTCAGTGCAGACTTTTTTGGATGTGTTGGCATCATTACCTAATTTTCATAATCCTTTTCATGAATGGGGTGCTAAAACAATGCAGACGGTGTGTGCAAATAACACTGTCAGTGGGCACAATTCTTAGTGAATTCCTCCCTCTGTGTTTTCAGCCTGAGAAATGGAAACAAAGAAAAACACAGGGATTTAATTTCAACAGAGGAGTAGTATTACAGTATTATAGGCCTTTAATTGAGGAAAAAAAAGGCAACACACTGAATAAAAGACAAAAGTGTGTAGACAGTGATCTTCAATTAACTGTGATTTATGCATTTAAAGACCCTCCCACCCCACCCCATTTTATGAGTTCTTCATTTTGATGGCTTTATCTCCCAATAATTCATTCAGACCTTTTTGATTTTTTTTCTATTTCTTTGTACACCAGCTTCATTTTGACATACTAATGAACACACTTCTGAATAAGGGACATGTTTTGATAATATCTGAATCGTCTTTTCAAGTATATTTAACTGCAATAAGGACTGGATGAATTTCGTTCCACGTAAAACACTGTGTGTCAAATACTCAAGAACATAATTCACTATGCTAAGAAGATAAAGAGATTCATTACTGAACATTTATTCAGTGCACACACTGCAAACTTATTAATGTTGACACGCAAAAAAGGGTATAATGTGGAATTGTTACAAACCATGAAAAGTAGAAATGCTTCCACTGACAATTATGCAGAAACTACAGCATTTCAATGATGCATTACATCAATTTCCATGACAACTTCAGATGAAATGCATATTCAGAAAAATATATCAGTAATCTTGTATGAGATGTTATGTTCACACAGACACATTGACTCCTTACAATAAGGCAGTCATTTTCGGTTACACAGCATGGTCAGCTTTCATGCGATTTAATGAGTCTGTTATAGACTCTGCAAGATACAGCTCTTTTTATTGACACAGCAATTTGTGAAAGGACTCAATGATGCAAAGGAAGATTGTGTGTAAAGACTGTTGCAGATAGTTTAATAAGGCATTTTAAGGTAATCATTAAAATTACATTAAAAAACTCATAACAGTTTTGTTTCTGTTTTGATATTGTGTCAGAAGACAGTAGTGACTATTGAATACTACTGGACAGCAGGATGATACAGACCTAAAAGCTCATTATTGTGAATAAGAATTTCTTCTCATGATCCATTTGTCTGGTGCTTCAAAGTAACCTGGAGCCATACAGTTTTAAATGGTTGATTCTACTTCGTTTCTCAAAATGGAAACAATTACCTGTAAACGCTTCCCTTTCCTAGTCAAGCACTCTTTCTGGAACTTTCTTATCTTTGCAGTAATACAGACATACATTTTCAGCCAGTTGCATTTTAAAACAAGCAAGGTTTTTTACAAGAACATGAAAAGCACCAACTAGAACCTTTTTGACACTGAGTGTCAAACCCAATGTGGGTTTATGCTTTCTCTTTTAATCGATTAATGTAATTTTGAATGTGAGTCAAGTCAAAATGTATTAATATAGCACGTTTAAAAACAACAGAAGTTGACCCAAAGTGCTTTACAAATCAATAAAAAAATATACAACGACAGAATTATACACATGCAAATAATAATAATAATAATAATAATAATAAATAAAAAGAATACAATTTAAAAAATGCATCAAGTATTTACTTAATTTAACATATTTAAATTCCTATTCAAATGCTAAAGAAAATAAATATGTTTTCAAAGAGGATTTAATAATGGCTATCGAAGAAGCTGACCTCACATGGTAAGAGAGACTATTCCAGAGATTAGAACCTACCACAGAGAAAGCACAATCTTGGATGTATAGCAACAAGGAACATTCAAAAGAAGTTGATGAGGGATGAGAAGATCACTAATGTATTTGACCAGATAGTGAATTGTAAACAAAAAGCCAAATTTTAAAATCACCCCTGAATTTAATGGGAAGCTAGTGTACAGATGCTAATGTAGGGGCAATTTCATCCCTCTTTAATGACCCTGTCAAAAGCCTAGCAGCTGCATTTTGAACCATCTGTCGGTGGGTTAATGCTGTTTGAGGGAGGCCAATGTACAATGAGTTACAATAATATAACCTTGATGGAATTAGTGAATGGATCACAATTTCCAGGTCTTTGCTGAAAATAAAATGTTTGACTTTAGTGATCGATCTCAGGTGGAAAAAGCTACCCTTGACAATGGCACTAATTTGTTTATTAAAAAGAAATGATGAATCTTAAATCACTCCAAGACTTCTTTCATGATCTTGTAAATTTGATGACAACTGGGTGGCCATGCCAGGTAAGGAGGACACGGGGGGACCTAAAATTATAACTTCAGTTTTACTCTCTTTTAATTGTAAAAATATGTTTGCCAGCCAATGTTTCATAACTTTGAAGCAATTTTGGATGTTATAAAATGAACACTTCTTGTCTAAATTGTCAGCATAACAGTGATAGGATATGCTGTACTTCTGGAAAATAGAGCTTAGTGGAAGCACATACAAAGAAAATTATAAGGGTCCTAAAACTGACCCTTGAGGGATGCCACACTGTAAATGAGCTGATGTAGAAGAGAAATTCCCTACATTTACAGAAAATGTCCTGGAGGGCCATACCTTGGATGCCAACCCCACACTTGAGACGATTGAGAAAAATGCTATGGTCGATAGTGTCAAACGTGGCACTAAGATCTAATAAGACTAAAACAACATGTAATCCTGAATCCACTGATTATATAAATGACCTTGAGCAATCCGGATTCAGTGCTGTGCAAGGGTCTGAAACCAGACTAAAATGTGTCTAAAATGTCAAATGTATTTAGATAGGAGTGATCTCTCCAAGATCTTTGAAATAAAGGGAAAATATAGGCCAGAAATAATGGCCTATAATTATTGTGTATTCCTGGATACAAAGAAGTATTTTTTAACAAAGGATGTAGAATTGCATAAAACTACTAGGAACAACTCCAATAGCTAAGGAGCTGTTAACTACCACTGTCACGCTGGAACTAATAGTAAAATGTCTGTTGGGTATACTGCAGTCTTGTCACATTCAGCCTCCCATTCAGCTCATGTTACACGCTGCTGATCATGAGGAAGGATTACATCAAGTATATTGGAATTCAGGTGCTGAAATTATAGAAATAAAATAGTCTACTCCTCACTCGCCTTTGCTGGCATGCCAGTGATTACCCCTCCATATGCCAAAGCTGGCACACGTGTCATAGGTTGCCGACCCCTGAACTAGAACATTGTTACCTGCAACAACAGAGTCGCCAGAATAACAATAACAACAGTAACTCTCAACTTCAACAATAGAGCTTTGATTCAAAACACTTTCAGCTCACTAATTGCATGGTACAAACTCAGTGAGTCCATTTCATCAGAATAAACACACAGACGCAAATTCACTGAATGGTTGCACCACATTTGCGCATGGTATTTCATTCTTTTGTCTACTGAGGCGGAACACTGTGTCCTCCCAGACACAGGCGGAACATTGATTTGGACCATGCGTGACATGGACGGGCTAAGCCGTTGCATGACATCTCCAGGACACGAGAAGGGTCCGAGTTGGGGTGGCAAGTGGGGTGGCAAAGCTCATTTTTAGGGTGACAGCTGCCACCCTGTGCCACCCTTCTGGCCCTGGCCCTGCCGGTAGTGGTAAACTTGCAGGAAACCTTTGGGAACCATGAAGAGTTTTCTGCAAAGCTCATTTGCATGTGAAAATAATAAGTGGCAAATTTGCGGCAAGTTTGCCAAAGCTCTCAATTTTGTTAGGCTGACATTCTATTCACACTGAATAGCCTCCTTTCAATGTAAATAATTATATATATTGTGTCTTAAGTCACGTTTCTATTTATAGCAAAATATATAGTAATCTCAATGGCAAATGGCTGTTTTTTACGTGCACTCAATACACACACATTCTTCATCAACAGAATTTCACTGTGCAAATGCGACCGCACCTTTATTCACAAAACTGAGTGCTATTTGTCTGGAAAAGTTAACATTGTGCTAATACTGCCCATGTAAAGCTGGCAGTAAACAGAATTTAATTTAAAATAGATGCTTGTGTACATTTTCTATGTTCATGGCAGCAGTAATTCATCAAATGATGTTCAAATGATAGAGAAGTGTATTATTACTGGGCATATATCCAGACGTGTGGTGTGCACAATTGATCCTTCATATCTAGTTTTAGCAATAAATATGACCAATTTTGTATATGTAACCAGGTTGTAAAAAATAGTTTCACAAAGTATTATAACAAAATAAAAATGGCCAAATGAATCAATATAGAACACTAACACTCAGAGAGTTTAAAGGGATAGTTCACCCAAAAATGAAAATTCTCTCATTATTTACTCGCCTCATGATATCCCAGGTGTGTATGACTTTCTTTCTTCACCAGAACACATTTGAAGCATACAAATGCACCATTGTTAGTAAAGTAACAGATAAATCCAGATCTAAACCAAAACCAACCAAGCTACTGTACAGTGTTCCTCTTCCTCACTTGTAAACAGCGCTGCTCTTCCAGCTGTGATGCAAGTGCCTCAGTTCTTGCGTGTTTCAAATACCAATGTGATTACGTCACACGCATGTTTCGCTTATGACCGGAAGCACAATTTAGACTTAAATATTTACCTTTTTCACACAAATAACTATCGTATCACTTTAAAATACATTAATTTTGGAGATTCAAAAATCGGATCACCATTTACTTGCATATTAAGGACCTACTGAGCTGAGATATTTTCCTTTTTTCTTCAAATGTGTTTTGGTGAAGAAAGAAAGTCATACACATCTGGAATATCATAAGGATGAGTAAATAATGAGAGAATTTTCATTTTTGGGTGAACTATCCATTTAACAAATTCCTTTTTAAAGGGCTGAATAAAGTATGGCATCTGATACTTCAATTTTGTCTCTACCTCTGTGTTCATTAATTGCCTATTGACACATGCGTGCTTTACCATGAAATCTCCTAATTGGCTTATTGAGCTCATTAGAAACACAATTTACCCACAATCTAAAGTGAAGCCAAATTGACCTCAGCAGTGAATCCATGCATCCATCATAAAATTTAATTCCACCTGAATAATTGTTTCTTTTCTCAACATAATGTGTGACACTTAATAATTAATATAGTTTTTATGATTTGCAGATCAAAAGATTTTTTGTTATACCAAATTTGATTTTTGCTTATTTTAAGTGTAAATAAACAAAAACAATACTGCTTCTTATCTTTTAAATACTGAGATTAGGAATAACAGCTTTGATCTTTTCCCCACAAATGAAAGATTATGCCATAAAATATTTTGATAGAATGATAGCAAGCAATCCAGAGCTCCAGACATATTTTGATGGGATATATCATGTTAGTCTGTTTAACTGAGCTCAGTTTATCTGGGGTTACTGGCTGTTGATCCTTATCAGTCTTCCATCCTCTTGCTCTAACAGTCGTTTAATTCTGCTCCTCTGGTTCAGGACTTTGTATCTTATTGAAATCCGGTGTGAGTCTCTCCTACGTGATGTTATGATCAATCGCCATTGTAGCCTTAGGAATAATAAATATGGCTCATGATGGTTTCAAATGTTTTAGTGCTAGGGGAGAATATAGCCTATCTGTTAACTTATCTAATTAAAATGTTGCAACACCAGACAATTAGACTGGGTTTACTCTTTCTTTTCTCTGGCCAAAATCACAACCATTAAGTGTCTAACTCTAATTAGAAAAAGTATTTCCTGCACCTTAGGGTGTCCTGCACTGTTGAATACACATACAACACTATTGATCTGACCTGTTTGCCCTTAATTTTTCTGGTCGCTGATAATGAAGAAGGAATGGAATAGACAGCAAAAACAACATAAAAAGAGAAAAATGTCTTCATCTCCTTTTAGAAAGGGAAAGAGGCTCTGACAAATATTGAGAAGGGTCCATTGATTGTTGCTCATGTGTTTTTAATGGCTGTAAATTACAACATGTTGAGTACTGTTCTAAAGACATTGCAGAAACTAGTCAGAATCATTGCCAATCTATTAATTTCATTAACATTTAGCTTGAAAGCTGAAGTGAGTAAATTCTGCACCACTAGCATCACAAAACAATTGCAAAAATAATGATTCTGTCATTATTTATTTATCAACTGTTGCTGGGTTAGACTGGTTAGAATGCTCAAACAGAAAGCAATGTTTTGATAGCTTTTGATATAATTATTACAACTTAACATACTTATACATGGTTTTTTTTATAATGAAGCTAGGATACAAGAGATTATATTAACATCTAAATAAATCACACAATTTTTATTTATTTATTTATTTATTTTTTTTGATACCCTGCTCATACCTAGCACTACAAGACTAAAATAAATTAAATTGTGTGAAATAATAAAATGCCTTCAAATGCTACACTGGGCCACTGAGCAGTGTGACCTTTTAAAGTGGAAAACAATCAAAATGTCTGAAATGAACAATACTTTCCAGTCCATCAGAATTCTCCTGTACTGAATGAGGTACTGGGTAATGAATGGAGAAAGATTGCAATCTTGACTCGCCACTGGCTTCTCATGACATGTCTCTGTATTGGCCTATAGTCAGTGTCTGTTGACACTGGCTCTAGAGTAAATGTTAGATACAGTATATGCAAACTAAATATAGAAATCAATGGAAAATGTAATTCATCAGAAAAGAGCACTTCATTTACTTGTTTAAAATGCTCTTTTTGTTCATTAGTTTCATCCAGGTGAATCCTCACTATACCATGGTCAACAATCCAGGAGGTCAAACATCTGAAACACAACACAAACCACTTCCTTTGTGTATAAACAACACATTATTATTAAAACAATGCACGTTTGGAGGCCCATAATGTTTCGCTCAGATACACCTGTAGGAAAATAGCTTTCACCATGGGAACTGCTGAAGGGCTGTTGCTGTCCATGATTGGCTGTCCCTTTTCAAAGCTGCCTGTTTTTGTTCTGGTGATGTCTGACATGTAACTCACTGGGAGTTAAGCCTAGGACTGCAGTGAAATATGAAGTACATAGCAAAATAATGTAATATTATTATAATACGACACAATAGCTGGGTTTTCATCCAACTATTTTTATGCACATTTTGAAATTGTGCATAAGAAATCCTAAATGAAAACGCTTGAATAAACATTCTAAATTTGCTGAAAAAGTAATGCGCTAGGAGGAGGTGTATTTTCTAGAGTTTTGCATTAGTTAAAATGCACATTAAGGTGATGGAAACCCTTTACTGGGAAAATGATGAAGTGTTTTGACCATTCGTGCATGTGAGTTATGAGATAGCTTGATGTGACTGGCCCACAGAAAGTTCCGACCTTGGCACACAATCCTTTGAACATAGCGCTTGGCTTTCGGAAGTGTTCAACCCACAGCTGGCCATAAAGTGGGACCTCACAAACCACTAGAAAAATTTTGAGAGAGGGTGCTCCCAGGGATGCAGAGACTGGCGGCGTGTGGACTTCACAGCTATTTAAGGCCCATTATATCACATATTACACTTATTCTGAGACGTATCCTGGCAGCATTTAATAAAATTAGGTACAATTGCTCCAGTCCTGCAAGTAAAACTCTCTCCGAAGCAAGGAGGTCCTTCAGACGCTCCATAATGGCAAAGCAAGCTCCCTCAAGTTAATGCGCATTATGTACTGGATGAAAACCTAGTATAATATAATCTAATTTAGTATAGTATACAATATGACAATACATAAGAATAATTCAGGGGGGGGGGGGGGGGGGGGGATGTCAGAACCATGATCTAGCATGTACACACTGTGCTATAAGGCCTATGTGGGTGATCCAGGTTTGAATCTTGCTTGTGACATTTTCTGATTCTATTCCCCCATAATTTTTTGTTATTTCCCTATTTAATTAATTATTGCATTTATTTATTTCATTTAAATGATTCAATTATTGGTATTATTGTTATATTGTTTTCTTGAATGCTTTAGTATGATTTTTTTCCCAACAACATTGCCAACACATCAACTCACCAGCAGTGTTCCAGCAATGTTCAAAACATAATTCTAACAATATAGTGCAATATAATTTTTTTTTATTTTTTATTATTTTTAATAATAATTTTCATTATTATTACTATTATCTATTATAATGACTATTATCATTATACATTCATTACACTTTATTATCATTATCTCTATTAATAAAGATACTATATATATATATATATATATATATATATATATATATATATATATATATATATATATATATATATATATATATAATGAGGAAGGTTGGATGCAGTAAAAGAAAACAATTGTCCTTTTTCTTTCCTGTGTTTCTGATATTGTAACATCTGCCCAAGACCAGAATTCTGGTAAACCCCAGCAATGTCATAATTTCTAGAACAGTGTTATAGACAAGAGAGTGTATATGAATTCCTGAGGTAGTTCTATCAGTCATAAACATGTTCCAATAACAGAATATGACACATGTAAAAACCTGCATTCTTTCCTTAGATTCACCCACCATCACCATGGCAACAGCTGATACGATCGGGAAGGGATGATTACATCACTCCAACTTTTGTGTTAAAACATGTTTATTTGATCCAGACAGAATGTGTCACAGGTGTAACATACGAACAACACTGACTTCCAGATGTTGAGTATAAAAAGAACAGAGCAAACAGAACAGAACAAAGTCAACATGATGTCACAGTATTGGATCACAAACTGGCAGCTGCATAAGAAAAATGCTATGGCCCGGCAGGGTTGGTGTGTCAAAAAACACATTTTAATGATGTTGTGACAATGCAGATGCAATTATACACTCTTCCTGGTACAACATTTACTAAATTCCCATTTATATCCATGATATAAATGCATGGGATGCATTTGGTTGACGTTTTAGTTTGCTTATTTGGTGCCCTAGGCGAAATCAGAAATGAATGTGAATGAGTGAAAACGTAGTGGAGAGCGCATCTGAGAGCTTTGTGAGGCAGCTCAGTTTGCTCATGCTGGCATTCAGCACTGCATAATATTTCAATAATTTTATCTATCACATGACTAGCAGTCTTCTATAATGACACTCAGTGTGCTGATTAGTCATAATGTGACTTCCACATGACTTACATGCCCAATTCATGGAACTCTATGGAGTGAAGCACCAGCTTCATTGTTGACCACTAGTGTTGTCATGGTATCAAAATTTCAGTAGTCCGTAACAATACCAGTGAAATTTCACATTTCTTGATACCAATTTCGATACCACAGCATAAATATGCTTATATAAGTGTTTTCGGTGGTTTGTAAAGAAACAACACAAGATACAAAACTATATTTTAGGGGTTTTATCTGATGGCTGTTTTATATACAGCGTTGAATGAGATACAAAAATGAAATGTGAAAATTATATGTGGAACTGAAATATGGTAGAGACTAATGTCCAAACCAAAGGAAAAACAGGGCATTAGCTTACCCATAGACACCAACAAATAAATCACCTTAATGCCTGTTTCTATAATTTACAGCATTTTATGCATTTAACACATGCTTAAATCACTCAAAGCATTTTATGCAATTAACACGTTTAAATCACTCAAAGCATTTTATGCAATTAACACATGTGTAAATCATTCAAAGCATATTATGCAATTAACACATGTTTAAACACTCACAGTATTTTATGCATTCAACACATGCCCAGATCACTCAATGCACCCTACTCGTTTCCAACAGGCTTTCAGGACGTGCATCACAGTCAACAATGTTTTCACATATAACACATATTACACTTATTCACCAAATTGGAAAACACTCTGGGATATAAATCATTATACAAGAAATGATTCATTCTAAATTTACATACACAAATATTATAGAGATATTTTATATATTATATGCACATTTCTAATAAAATCTCTATGCAGCAATTTAAAAATGTAGCACACATACCCTAATTTACATTCCCTTTCATGGCTGTTTGCCAGAAAAAAAAAAAAAAAAAAAAAAAAATAGGTATTTTATAGGTGTTTGTGACTGACAACTTTTAAAATACATCACTTATATATGATATTGTAAACACTCCATGAATCCGATTTTAAAAAATAAACAAAAGAGCGACATGATTACAGAAATTAAAAGATAAAAAAGTTTTTTCCATTATCATAATGTATGAAACAATTACATTAAAATCGGTTCATGTGCAGGGTCCAAATTTCCCTTAATGCTGACTGAAAGAGTTATTTTTGTACATAAAACATGTTCAAAACAATGCAAAAAAAAAAAAACAAGAAAAAAAGCAGGGTCAGTTGGCACAATAGAGACGGTAGAGTTGTTGCTTGGTACAGGGGCCACATCGGACTTTAAATGAATAATTCACACAAAATGTTAAATTCTCTCATTACTTAGTCACCCTTATGCCATCCCTGATGTGTATGACTTTCTTTCATCAGCAGAAAAAAAAATAAGATTTTTAAAACAATATTTCAGCTCTTTTGTTCCAAATATTTTTTTTTTAGCAAAAATATTGATTTTTTTTTTTCTCACCCACACCTATCATATCACTTCTGAAGATATGGATTTAACCACTGGAGTCACATGGATTAGGCTGCTTTTATGCTGCCTTTATGTGCTTTTTGGCACGTCAAAATTCTGGCATCCATTCACTTGGACCTACAGAGCTGAAATAATCTTCTGAAAATCTTAATTTGTATTCTGAAGAAAGAAAGTCATAGACATCTGGGATGGCATGAGGGTGAGTAAATGATGATAGAATTTTCATTTTTGAGTGGACTATTTCTTTAAGTAGCACATTGTCCTTCTTTTGAGATACAATGTTCCTTAATGGTAGGCCTTAAAATACATCCACAGGTACACTTCCAATTCAGTACATCTACTATCAGAAGTTAATTGGCTAATTGTCTATAGGTTTGATATCATATTATGGAATTTTCCAAGCTGCTTAAATGCACAGTTAACATAGTGTATGTAAACTTCTGACCCACTGGAATTGTGATATAGTCAATTAAAAGTGAAACAAGAAAAATGACTCATGTCATGCAAAAAGTAGATGTCCTAAAAGACAAAACTATAGTTTGCTAATATTAAATCTGTGGAGTGATTACAAAATGAGTTTTAATGACTTCAACCTAAGTGTATGTAAACTTCTGACTTCAACTGTATTTCTGTCACAATTCCAGGCATCTAGCTTTTATTTTGAATCATGCTTTTATTATGATGTGTTGTTTTCCTGGAAGCTTCACTTTTCTGGATAAACAGTTTGCGACATGGCCCAGTGTGATCATAAGAATCACAATTTATGATACCATTATTGTCAGATTTTATTGCTGAATGTTCTTTGGCCATAAACTTGAACAACCTTTTTTGAGATTTTGGTCTTTCTCCATTCAAGTGAATAGGAGCTGCACTGGCATGACTGGAAATAGCCTTCCGATTGTGATCCAAAGATGACCAACAGTGGACTGACTTGCTAGAAATACTTTGGCTGGTACTGGATTGAGTCAGTACTTGGTACTACTGGTACTGCATAAACACTAGTATTGTTACATATTTTTTGTTCTTTAGAGGCCCTAAAGTAACTTTCAACTTCTGTCAACCATTGTAATGTGGCACTCACAGTTCAATCAGTTTCAACTTTGACCATGTCTAGATCGAAAAAATAAAAAAATACAATTTCAATGAAAATGTAAAACAGCTCAGCAACGTCAGCGTTGCCGAATACATAGAAATTTGTGGAGTTAACTCTGTGCTTAAAGTTACATTTTTTTACATTTGACCCTGTTGCCGCTGACCTTTCGAAGTGGTAGTCATTGATTACCAGACAATACAGATGCTGTATCATTATATCAGTTCGAGCAACAAGTGGCTCTTTGATCTCCACATGAAAAGAGCTGCAGAAAATATTTTGTTATAATTTTTTGTGCTAACACCACCTATGTAATGGTACATCATTTGAATTGTCCAGTAATCACTGGCTCCTGTTTCGAAAGATTAGCTGCAATGGCGTCATTTGTACAATTGTTTGTACTTTGAGTGCAACATTCACTCCAGACTTGAATGTTCAATGTATTTGGCAAAGCTGACATGAGTAATGTAGAAGACCCTTTAAGGGGCATTTCCAATTGTTTTCATCATGATTTTAAAGAAACAAAAAAACACTGAAAACACATTACGTAAAAACATAAAAAGTCAATTCACAAAATTCACCATCTTTCTGACTTCTTTTAAGCAAATTGATTTTGTCATTATTGTCTTAGTTACTACATCTTACCCACAATTTGCACTGCTTAATTGCTAAAACCAATGCTTGTTGTTTAACCGTTTATATTAGGAGGCTTCAGAAATCTGTAGGATGTCTTAATCTGCCCTAGTAGAATTTTACAGCCCGTAGCTCACATCTAAATGTCATTAGGGAGAGAATCCCTCCAAACCAAGGAAAATGTAGAAAAACAACAACTCCCCATGTTCAAATGGTGCATTTTAAATATATAATGACTCACAGACGAGGCACACTCAATGTGTTTTACCAAGAGGAGCATGTCATTACAGAGCAGTGAAGAAAACAAAATTTTGGTCAGACATTCTTCATTTTTTGCCTCCTCCTGCCCTGTTAGCAAAGAGATGTTTTTTACTGCATTTATGTAATTCTCCAAAGTGGCGGCACGCACCGCTGGCATGCGATGTGATTTCAAGCTTGCAACGATAAAACATTCATGCTCCACATCCTCTTAGCTGGGGTTACAGGAAGGCTGCTCACAAATTCATTACATAAATATTGTGTTCTGGAAATCCTTTGAAAACTTTTGGGTCTTTGGAGTTGTTCCACTATTAAATTTTGCATGGTGTAAAATATTTTTCACATCTGACAAAGTGCTTCCCATTGTTGGATTGAGATATTTTTAATGTCTTTTCATCCTAGCTGTCATTTAACACTTTTCAAAGTTGAAAAAAATCTCCTAAAAAGCTTTTTTGTTCTTTAATTTCTGATGTGACATGTCTCTTTAAAATGTTTTAATCTTTAAAAAAAATATTCTACACTATATGAAATACAGGTATGTCAGATGTCAGATTTTAGCTGCCTTACGAGACAATCCACTTTGTAGAATGTCAGAAAATATTGGAGGCAGGTATGTGCAATATGTTTTGATGTTGAGGAGCTTGAGTTTATAATTTACATTCTCTGATTTTTCAGATTGATGAGTCAAACTCTATACAGTATCTCTGCATATACAGTATTTTCATCTGCATATATTATACTTAACACGGACACACAGGTAGACCCAGAAAGAAAGAGGTGGTAGCCATCAAATAAGACTTCAGGATATGATGGGTGTTAGATGTGTGTGAAGGTCATAGCTCACTAATGATCCATCTAAGTTTGAGATCATTCTGACAATTTTTCAAACTGCACTCTTTATTCTTAAACTGATAGCTACATCTTTGCTTTCCCAGGTGGAGAAATACCCATTTAAAGCTTTACTTTAAAAAATGTGAGTTTCGTTTCTCCCAATTATACTTGTATTTAATCAAATACAAACATGTGTTTAGAACAGAATTCTCAGTTATTTTAGTGTTGTACCTGCATTAACTGAGTTTCAAATGTGTGTGCTTATCTGTTTCTGAATGTTGAAATCAGGCACTGAAGAATTTCTTGTGCATGTACATGTATATGCTTTTTAAATTTTTCCTTTTAAAACTGCACATAGTTAAAATCACTTCTTTTAGCACAGCGGTTAATTGAAAGGTGAGTTGGCGGTGCTTATCTGCTGTTAAAGAGATGTAGTTTACACTAAATGCCCAAAATGTATCTTATTGTAATACCAGGTGTAAACAGAGCCTGGAAAAAGAGAGTGAGACAGGGCAGGAGTGAAGAGGGCGAGTGAGACAGGTCAAGAGTGTAGAAGAATGAGATTTGACAGACAGTGAGGTTAGGTACTTCACTACAACAACCTTTGACTCATTTTAACCCAACGAAGTGTCTCTATTGACTTCAATCTGAGCTGTGTGCCTTTCATAGTCAATTGAGCTGTTCTCAGCATGTCAGTTTGTCACAAACTCCATAGCATAGCATACAAATTTTGTACCAATAGCAAACAAAGTGTGTGTGTGTGTGTGTGTGTGTATTTTGATATACTGTAATTTGGAAACAAAAATTTGTAATTTAGAGTAAGGTTTAGGTTAAGTTTCATATAAACTCAACTGAAGTCTGGTATGTCCCCATTTAGATAGCTGAGAAAATATGTGTGCGCGCGTGTGTGTGTGCGTGTGTGTGTGTGTGTGTGTGTGTTTTGAGTATGAATTCATTGAATATGTTCTGTGTGTGCACATAATAAATATGTGCATGGACATTTCTCTTTTCCAACTTTCTAAAGTTTTTTTCACATTCTTTCTTGTTTATATTCTCAGTGTCTTCTGTAACTCTCTCAGCAATGATAGCACTTCTCAATTTACTGTTTATCTTGTACAGTAAGTGCATTCATGCATGTGTGACACTCATGCTGTGTAGACATTTAATGGGGCAGCATTGTTCATTTATTTTGATGTTTTATTCTGGCAAGGTTCAGAGGAAGAAAGCAGCTTATGAGAGGCTGTAATAAATTTACAGAGCAACAACAGGCCATGTGCATATCAGAGCCACAACTTTGTGTGCTTGCAAAAACAAATCTCACTGTTTCATCATAAAGGTTTTCTGTGACTCAGACTCACTGTATGATTGAGGAGATCCTTGAGTGTGTTATACTGTTGTAAGTGTAGGAAAGGATATTCCATTCCTTTCTCATATTTTATTGTCTACTTAAGTATTGACTAGAAATTGTGGGCTGACAGTGAGAAATTTGAATAATTAACTAACAAACAAAAAAACAAGTCACACAATACGACTGCAGATTTGGCATGGATTGTTATTGGTTTGAGCTTAAAGCTCAGCAATCTGTTTGCAGAATTTTTTAAATATTGTTTGCACATATCATAGTGATTGTTTAGAATTTTGTCTTGATAAGCTACCAGCTCATAAACCAATAACCTATGGCTGAAGAATTTGGACAAAAAAAAATCTAATTGCGATTATTTTGAAAATAATTGCGATTGTGAGATGAACTGCAATATTATAAACATAAAACAAAAATCATGTGTGATTCCTTTTAGCCTAAATTAAACCATGGTTTGCCCATGCCTTCCTGCCAACCTGAAATACTGCTCTAGTATCACAATCACATTGCATCTGTCCGCTTTGTAAAAAAATAAAAATTGGTGACAAACCAATTTGTTAAAGGGTCAGTTCACTTTTATCATAATTTTTTTCCCCCTGTAAATTTGAATATTATATTATTGCAATAATAATAATGTTAAGATAATACATTATTATTAAAATAATAACTATAATTTTTACTATAATAATTTATTATTTTTATTATTATTATTCAATAGTCATTTTATTTTATTTTTTTTATATTTTCTTAATTTACCTTGTAGTCCAGTTAAACCCTCAAGCCTTTACTTCAGTCGGAAGCTTTTATTTTGAAAACTGAAGAGACAGAAGTTTCTGTTGTTTGTAGCTGAGTTGACAACAGCCTTTTAATGCAGTGAAATTCTCTCCTTTGACTTGCTGTCAAAAAAAACCTGCTCTCAAGGGGTTATTTTTAATCTGTATAGTAAATTGTGAAGTAAATGTGAAAATATGCAAATATGAAATGAAAGTAAATCTGTGGTGCTTTAAATAATGCACAGCACACGTTAGCACCCCGAACTGAACACAGAGCACATCTGTCCCTCAGAGCAGCAGATAGATCGAATTTGGGTGTATGGATCACAAAACCAATTTGAAACCTCATGTGTAATAAAATGATCCTGTTTACATGTATTTAAGAAAACATTACACAGTACAGACACAGCAACTCTGCACATGTAGGCACAGCACTGCAGGAAGAACTTTGAGACTATTTATTTAATTAAATCACAGCCCTCGAGGTTTGAAAATCGAACAGGGTCATATTGTGATTTTGATTTTATTTTGGTAAATCGTTCAGCCCTGCAATAACCATTAAGGTTAATATTGTAATTATAATTTTTTTTAATCCCCTTTTTCTCACAATTTGGAATGCCAAATTCCCACTACTTCCTAGGCTTCTGTGATAGTCAATCCATGCAATTTATCACGTGGCTCACTGTGCGTGACACCACGGAGACTAACAGCATGGGAGGCTCTTGCTACTCTCCACTATATTACCATGCACCCCCCTGAGAGCGAGAAATCCTAATCGTAACCACAAGGAGGTTACCCCATGTGACTCCATCCTCCCTAGCAATGAGGCCAATTTGGTTGCTTAGGAGACCTGGCTGGAGTTACTCAGCATGCCCTGAATTCGAACTCGTGATTCCAGGGGTGGTAGTCAGCATCAATACTCGCTGAGCTAACCAGGCCCCCAAGATCTAATGAGTTTTAAATCAACAAAATCTACCTCCCTACCCTAAACCTTATTTAAACCGATAGTGTCATAAAAGCAAATGTAAGATCAAAAACAGATGAGATTTATAAGTTAAAACACTATCAAATTTTAAATAAACAAAAAACTTTTCTACTTACCCTTAACCTAAACCTAACCGATAGTGTCATAAAACCAAATGTAACTGTGGCATTGGGGGGCGTGATCACGTGTCTGTCTGCAGGAGAGGGAGATGAGTATGGCTTGTCACTTGGTTTGTGATTACTCTAAAACCTGTCTTGAACCTGTTTCGTTGTCTCTTGACTCCTCCATTTCCCATGAATTCAGAACTATCACAGTAACATTAAAAACTTGATCGCCCTCGAATAAGCTTGCAGATGTAATTGGTTATATAATGGAAACGTTAAAATGTATCACCTTAAAAGTCATGCACTTTAGTGAAAGTGTTTAGGTGTCATTAGATAGCATTGTGTAAGGAGCAGAGCGAAAATGATAATGAACTGAAAATCTGCCATTTTAGTCATGATTTGTCATAGAGCCTCTAGAGTTTATTTCACCAGGAAACTGCCTCGGTACGTGCAATGAGCTACATGAAAATCATTTAGAAAAAAATGTAGGAACATGATTCTATAAAACCAGATTGGAAATGTTTCCGTTGAAAAGTGAGCTTTTGATTTCTTCAGATAAATGCCACTTGGTTTGATATTTTGCTGTCTAATGCAATGACATTCATGAATTTTTACGTGTGGCCTACCTGTCCAAATACTTCTTGGGGCCACTGTATTGGAAGGCAGGATGTCTCTAATGTTGGGCCAATGTTCCACAGGATATAATAATGCTTTGTGGTTCAATTATTCTTTAAACCACATTGAAAATAAAGGGATATTTTATTAACAATTAAGATGCCAGAATAACAGCCCTTTTGGACAATCATTGGCCCGGATTCTGTCTCCGGAGTGCTTTTGTCACAAAGAGGCAGATAGAGATAGTACAGGTCCTTTTTTAATATTCAGCCTGCAACCTGGTGATGGCCATAATCCCAGTGCCACGAATATAGCTCATGCTATTTTAATTTCTTTGCCATCTGCACTAATTAGATTTCCCACTCCTCACTCACCTTGACAGCTTTCTCTTTTACAGCAGTGACTTTTGAATAAAGCTTTGAACCTGGCTCCTCTCTAAGGTGGTGACAAGAGAGTAAAACTGTAGGATATTAAAGGGAACTTCCTGGTGGAGGCAAGACTTGCAGATACGGATCTAAGATGAGCTTTGACTGTTTCTCCCCTGCTTTGTGTGTGTGTTGAATAAACTGACGTAAGGTCTCATGTGAAGCAAAGATAAAAACACAGATAAAGCATGCAGCATACATGCAGCAAACAATTTCAGTTCTGTATACATTTATATTGTGTGATTCATGTGTGCTCAGCTGTAAATCCTAGACTGTTCAGATGATAATGATCTAAACTGCTTGCACATACAGTAGATACCCACCCTAGATGAAGCAGACGACAAACCCTGGGGCTTCAGGCTTTCAAATTTCTCATTTGTGTCCGACAGCTGAATCAAGATAAACAGATCAATATATTACACATATTTCCCATATTTGTCATCATACAGTAAACTCTGGGTTTATCAGTGTTAGATTTAAAATAAAACAGCCCTAAACTAAAAATATTATTCAAATGCGTGTCAACACCCGTCCTCATTTCTCCATCCCTCTTTATCCATTTTGTCTCTCGTGTGCGTGCTTTCTCTCCCTATCTCTCTCTCTCAGTCTATATCTTTCTCTCTGGCGCTAGTGAACTTCACAGACCATAAAATCAGTGATTTCATTGCTAGGCAACTAGCATTTTCAAGAAGCAGAATGGAGAGGAAGCTTCTCCATGCTGTTTCAAATGTAGAATATGGTCATGATTGTTAACGAGAGTTACAACACGTTCTAATAGGATAATATCTTCATCTGCCGTGCCAACATCACAACTTTTTCATTGTGGAGTTTATCATTACTTGTAACTCTAGAGACTTAATGTCTTTTTCATGTTCTAGAATCAAGTCTAATATATCTCAAAACCAGCCGTGGGCCATGCATTTTTAGTCTAGACCTTCAGTGCGATTCATGTCATTAAGAAAACATAGTTTCACAATGAATATGACGCTATGCTATCATACATTACATGTCAATCAACTAATAATACCAACTGACATTTTAAAAATGCGTCCACGCACGAAAGCCAGAACTTAATTTTAAAGCAAGCCTAATTTTGTGAAATTAATCAAAAATGAATTAATCATATGAATCTACCAAGGAGGTCTATAATACAATATATCTAATAATATTTGCGATTTAAATGTTGCGTGTGTAGTAGTGTGGGCAGTAAGCTTTGCACCCTGTTGGCTCTTGAACGCATTTCAATTAGACAAATTTAGCTCCACCCAGACCAAACCCCCTCATTAGCTGAGCTTATATAAAGCACCTGTGTCATCATGGCTGCCTCTTAGCTTTGTCTCTGCCTTTTGGTTGACACATGGGACCATCTCTGTGATTTTTAGGTAGGTAAATTGCGTTAAGGTTGTTTATATTTTCAAGGTGTTTTTAAATATTGAGTTGTACATTTTGCTGCAGTCTACTGCCTGCCTGATGGTTGTCTGCCTGGGCCTGGAAGGGATTCCAAGCTCCCCTGCCTGGAATGGTGTGATGGACTCTCCCTTGGCCTACTGAGTACATTTGAGTGAAGGCTGTCAGCTGCTGTTTTGCCTTAGTTTAGTTGTCTTTGGATTTTAATCATTTTAGTACATCTTTGTTGGTGCCTCCCTGTTTGGTTTGCTTGTATTTTAGGTTATCAACTGGTTTATTGTTTTTTTTTGGGGGGGGGGTTGTTAATTTTGCTTTTTCAGTGGAGCTAGTAGCCATGTTGCGGAGAGACTAGGAAAATTAGTGTGGTTCCTTTCACAGATTGTAGTGAACCACACAGTGACACAATTTGTGGTGACACGGATTGCAGTGACTGGCGATTGCAGTGGGGTGGGTAAGTTTGTACATCCCTGAAACACCCCCCTGGTAGACTGTCTCCACAGCTGGCCCATGCCCACTTTCCCCTCCTTTGAGTAATTTAAGCCATAACTGGGAGTGTATTCGTTTTAAAAGAATTAACCTGATTGTTAAATATATATTGTAATAAAACCTTTTCTACATTTTCTGTTGCAATTTGATTTAAACATCCTCATTTTTAAACATCATCTTTACAGGTTCTCTCACTTATAATTTATCCATCAATATATTAATACTATTGTAACCATGTCTCTGTCTTGCTTCAGTTAACGAACCTGTGTAGTCTTTGTATAACTGGGGTGCTTGTTGAAGTAAAAATAAACATTTCTTGGGGTGAAAGTCCCCAGGTGGCATTGTCTGTTAGTTAGATCCGGGTGGCATTTCCTACCCTAGCGGCACCTGCCTTGCCACACTTGCAATACATTTTGTTTCATCAGGCTACGTGGTAATGCTGCTTTCCATTCAAGCTGGATGTGGGATATTCCTACTTGATATCTCCGACCATAAATGCATTCCATTCCCTGATATTTGGAAGATGACGTTTAAGGAAACAAAACTGCAGTGCTCCTGTTAGCTTAGCAGGTGTTTGACTCTCATTTGAGATGTCTCCTAGCAATCCAACTGATAAACAATGTTGCGTGCTTCAGGTGTACAATTATCAAAAGAGATTATGTTTTATATACCGGTTTCTGCAGGTGTTTGTTAAACATGCTTTAATATCATGTAATGTGGACTCAAACTCATTTATCGATATTACTTAATAAAGTGAATGTTTATCACTTTGTATATCTCCCAGAGTGTTGACATGTTTGTGACATCATGCCCCTGGATCTTGGCGAAATCGGTGTTGAGAATTTCTGCATGAGCCTACAAGTTGTAATTCTGACTTCAAGATGCATTCCATTGCACTTTGCCTAGTAGAAAGTTGTAAAATCAGACTTCCCGAGTTGACCGCAACACAGCACTACTTTTCAAAATTGACACTGAATGCTCAAGCAGCCTAATTTACACTTCGAAAACTCCTAATATTGCTATAACAGTGCAAAAAGCACTTACCAATTTACTTGAAGTGAAAATCAGTCCTCCTTTCCTGTTTAACAAATGAAGCAATCACAGGATCATGCAGAACATCTCCATAAGGATCTCTCTCAATGGCAATAGCGGTAGTGATGATGACCTCGCGTTCTTCACTTTCAAATTAAGTACATTGCTTTAAGCATGATTGTGTCACTCAAGGCCAGCTAGAAGGCCTCGACCAGGACATATCCTAAAAATCACACCCACCAAGAACAAATAAATGAATCTGATGAAATTCTGAAGGCCTGAGGTGGTGGAGCTGAAAAGGCTTTGCTGGCCCAGAGAATTCGCCACTGCTCAAAGCCATGCTGTTGTGTTAAATGTATGGTTTTCTTTAATGACAAGCAAATCCGTCTCAGCTGACAAGCATGTGCATTTACTACTGTACAATTACTAATACATACAACTGTTAAGAGATCTAAAAGAAATCTCTCACATAGCAACACCACAGTGCAGCATATAAATAATAGAGGAAAAATGTCATATGGATTTTTTTTTTTTTTATATTCAATTACATCTTGAACTTTTGGGCTGCAATCTGTTAAAAACCTGAGGCTACATCAACACATGGGGCCTCACAGCTTCTGAAAATATTACTCATTGTTATCTGGGTTACTAATGTTTTCATCACCACCTCCAGTGTTTTGAACTCTGGAAATATTCCCATTTACGCAGAACAGGTTTAAATCAAAATCCTTTGATTTTGTTACTGTGAACACAGAACCTTGATTTCTGATACATTGTGGAAAGTATTGCAATTTAGTCTGATGAAATAAATTAAACAGAGGATTGAAGGATAAATAAAATAAGCAGAGAATTTAAGTTTTAAGTGCATGAAATAACTTTAAAGCTGAAGTTTGTAATTTCTGTACCACTAGTGAAAATAGAACTGCAAGAATAACTAGATACAGCTAAAGTCTGTCATGATAAACTTTGATTTTGGCTTGACAAAGCCTTGTCTGAAACTTTACACTAGTCGTAAAAGCTTTAATTTTGAAGGTTAAACAGACATTATAGTAAGACAAAAAGTTTACAGTCAGATAGACAGATGTCAGTCTACTGTCAGCCATTTTTGGAATGCTCTCAGATGGCTGTTTCCAGTTATGCTGGTGCAGCTCTTATATACATGAATGGGGGAACACCGAAATCTCAACATACCTGCTGAGAGAAATAAAACATGAAACTTCAATTTAAAAACAGCAATAGACCAATAGAGTGTGTTGACATGTCCCCGGCGTTATAATATTTACTACTGTTATAACAGATTGAGAAATAGATTGAGAAACACCAAGTTTGCAAATGACTTGCAAGTATATTTATTATTAGCACAAATAGATTATTCACAGATTGCTAAAATTCTGGGGCATAATTTAATCCAATATGATAATTAGACATGAGTTGTTTATTTGAAGAAAGTAACTGGAGTTCCCTGTCTGTCACTCAATCGATGTTGTGTCGATGTAGTTTACACTAGGGGTTGCTCTTGAGAGAACCAAACATCTCTGATTTTTGAGAAAAGCCCAATGGGAATAGGCATGCGGAATTTGCATGCCACTCCCCCGGACATACAGGTATAAAAGGATCTGGCTCGCAACCACTAATTCTGATTTTTTTCTTTGGAGCCGAGCAGTGTTGAGCACCGAGTTCCACTGCCATTCCATTCACCTCAAAACGAGAAGCGCATGCTGTTGAATATACAGTGCATTTCAGCAGCTTTCTCCCCCTCTGTGCGATTGATGCAGAGTATGCCCCTGGGCACTTCGATAGCTAGAAGAGTATATATTCTTGCAGATATGAGAGTATAGTTCCTCTAAAAGAGCGCGCACTGACGGACAGCTGGAAGAAATTTGGGGTCTCCAATGGGAGTGATTCCACCAGGTAATCCCCACAGACCTCCCATTCCCCAGCACACTTGTTTGTCCCAGTCGAGTTCTGGGATGAGACAGGCAGCTCACCTCAGGGCAAGTTTAATCACAGCATCAGAGAGTGGGTTGAAGCAGTCGGATGCTGAGAACTCAACTGGATTTCCACCTTCGGGTGTTCCTGCCCAGTCTGAGGCTGACGCGGAGCTGACCGCCATGCTTGCCCGGTGCCCTGAACCCTCACGGCTTGATGACTGGTTCCTGGGTTCAGAGCACCGCTCACGGCCGCGACCTTTCCGGAGGTGCACGAAGTACTCACGAAATCGTGGAGGGCACCTTTTACTACACTCGATGGCAGGGTGGCCAGGGGGTACATGGAGATTCCTGAGGTGGATAAGGTGTCACCTGGCAGAATCGGTGTTGATGAAGGACGCCAACAAGGTCAGCTTCCTCAATGCCCCATCTCCCAGATCGGCCTATTCGGCAACACCATTGAGGACTTTGCCCAGCAGTTCTCATCGGTGAAGAAGCAGACAGAGGCCATACAAAATATCCTGCCCCGGTGCAGTTCAAGGTTCTGCACCCCATCTGCTCGCCGGCAAGGGCATCCCCCTGCTGCAACTCAGGTAGCTCTGCCACAGACCAAGCCAGACGCTCTGCCCCGGCGTAGAGCACCCTGCTCAAGGTCCTTTGCTAACAGGCCTAGGAAGGCCCCCAAGCACCCCTGAGATGGACAACCCAGGGATGAAGATGTCTGCTGGAACCCTGGCCAGGACCATCCGACTCAGCTACGTGATTCAGTTCGCCAGGCACCCACCTGGGTTCAGTGGTGTCCGCTTCACATCGGCAATGCCCTGTGTGCGGGAAGCATCAAGATTGCTTCACGGGGGTAGACCTGAAGGACACATAAATCCACATCTGGGTTTTACCTTGGCACAGGACCTTTCTGAATTTTGCCTTCAAGGGCCGGGCATACCAGTACAAGACCCTCCCCTTCGTTCTGTCCCTGTTGCCTCACATCTTCACAAAAGTCACAGAGGCAGCCTTTGCCCTGTTAAGGAAATTTGGCATTCACATCCTCAATTATCTCGAGGATTGGCTGATTTTAGCTCACTCTCGAGATCTGTTTTGTGCGCACAGGGACCTGGTGCTCAAGCACCTCGACCCCAAGGGGCTTCGGGTCAACTGGGAAAAAATGCGGTTCAGAGCATCTCTTTTCTCGGGATGGAGTTAGACTCAGTATCTATGAGCGAGTGTGTGTACTGCCTGAAATAGTCATATGATTCATATGAGACCACTTCAGCACTGGCTTCAGACTCGAGTCCCGAGATGGGCATGGTGCCACAGCCCACATTTTGTGGCTATTATGCTGATTTGCCTCCACTTGTTCAGCCCTTGGACGGACCTTGCATTTCTGTGGGCATTGGTTCCCTTAAAGCAAGTGTCCAGGTGTGTCGTGATTACGATAGATGCCTCCAAGCTAGGCTGGGGTGCCGTGTGCTCCTGGACAGGACCACAACTACATTGGATTATCAACTGCCTCGAGTTGCTGGCAGTATTGCTGGCCCTGCGGAGGCTTTTTCCATTGATCCAAGGCAGGCACGTGTTTGTCCATACAGACAGCATGGCGATGGTAGCACATTTAAAATGCCAAGGCGGCTTATGCTCAACTCGCCTGCTGCATCCACTGAGGGCCACTCACATCCCAGCTGATTTGGAGTCGATTCAGCTAAGCACAGGTAGACCTGTATGCTTCCTGGGAATCCTCCCACTTCCCACTGTGGTATTCTCTGACCAAGACTCCCCTCTACACAAGGCCCCTGGGGGCTGCACAAGTATGCGTTCCCCCGGTGATCCTACTTGCACAGACCTTGTGGGAGGATGAGGAACACATTTAAAATGAGGAACATGGTAGCACATTTAAAATGCCAAGGTGGCTTATGCTCAACTCGCCTGCTGCATCCACTGAGGGCCACTCACATCCCAGCTGATTTGGAGTCGATTCGGCGAAGCACAGGTAGACCTGTTTGCTTCCTGGGAATCCTCCCACTTCCCACTGTGGTATTCTCTGACCAAGACTCCCCTCTACACAAGGCCCCTGGGGGCTGCACAATTATGCATTCCCCCGGTGATCCTACTTGCACCTTGTGGGAGGATGAGGAACAGGTCATCCTCGTGGTGCCGTACTGACCCACCCAGACTTGGTTCTCTGAACTCACGCTCCTCACAATAGCCTCTCGCTGGCGAGTTCCACTGAGGGAGGACCTCCTCTCTCAGGGACGGGACACCATCTGGCACCCACACCCAGACCTCTGGAACCTCCATGCCTGGCCCCTGGATGGGACGTGGAAGTTCTAAGTGGCCTACCACTGGCGGTGGTAGACACGATCACTCAGGCCAAGGCTCCCTCTACAAGTTAGCTATATGCCTTGAAGTGCCGTTTGTTCGCAAATTGGTGTTCTACCTGAAGACCCTCAGAGATGCACAGTCTGGTCAGTGCTTTCCTTCTTTCCTTCCACCTTGAAGGTGAACCTTTCCCCTCCGGTAAGGGAAGATGTGCACATTTTTCCCCCATGCGTGAGACGGTGGACTCTGGATGTCCTTCCTCGGTATGACCCAGTGATGCATTTTCCATGGTACGGATTCCCTGTCGGTAGATCCACATCTCCCTTGGGCAGAGCTCCCTTTGCCACTAGTCACCGCATTTGTAGAGCTCCTCCCCTCTGAGTAGGACCTACCACAGCGCCTCTTCCACGTGCAGCTGGTAAGCCCATGTAACGTATATGCCACATTTTAACCTTCCCTTTGGTTAGGATGTGGTCTCTGCTGTGTCTTTTCCTCCTGGGAAAGAACACCTTCCCCGATGCGAATACATTTGGCCCCAGCTGAAAAATATTTTCACTCTGTGGAAAGAAAAAAGAGAGAAAAGGCTGCAGCCTCCTATTGGCCTTTTCTCAAAGATCAGATATGTTTGGGGCTCCCAAGAGTGACCCCTAGTGTTACTACATCGACACAATGTCTCGTTCCCTCCATCAGGGAATGGAGGTTACAACAGTAACCAAGACGATTTCTTTGAGCAGATAACAAAGTTGTGATTTGTACAACCAAATTGCCCAAACACTTGAATTATTTTTACTCTGATTTAACTTTTGGCAGTGATTCTCCTGAATGTTTATTTATTTGTGTGTGTGTGAGTGAGCGTAATTCCCCTGATCTGCACTGATAGTAGCTTGTCAAGTCAACATAGACTGCAGCTAGAAAGAGAAGGAGAGGAGAAGAGGGGATTAGAGGGAACATATAAAACTTTATCAAGATCACCACCAATGACTTAGACTACCAGTCAAAATATTGGAACTTTTTTGGCTGAATTTATGTTTGGCATGACTGTGAAAATCTTTTTATCTAAAGGTTTATGCTTTAATGCATATAGAACTGAAAACAATCTAAACAAGTGGTATTAGTCAATATTCTACCAAGCTTTTCATTGAGGTTTTCTTTAATTCTCTTTGTCACTATAGCAGTGTCAGATCACATGAAGGATCTTGGGCAGTGTAAGGTCAGAAGCCTCTTCATTTCTGTCCGTCTTTAAAGTGCAGCCTCACCTGCACTTCCCCCAGTGGACTCACAGCAAGGGATCGGTTCAATAAGTGGAAAGCCGGTATCTCCTTTGCTCATAATTTCTTCAATCCTTGCATGGCAAGGGGTTAGTAAGCTTGGAGACAGCCCTCGCCACAGTTAGCAGCCTGAAAAAAAGTGATGGAAGGCTCTGAATAACAGATATGAAAACACTTGTGTTCCTGATCACACCTCTCATTCGACATGGGCCGGTGAGTCAAGAGCTCTCAAGTGTGACGAAACAGACAGCATGAGATGGAGGTATCTCTTTGTTATTTTTGACCTTGACCTTAATGCCAAAACAATACAACACTCCCATTTAAATCAAACAAAAAAATAAACAAACAAACAAAAAAAACGATTTAACTGTGTCTTTATTTCAAAACAACAGCAATAACAAACAATGAACTCATGTTAGGGCTTGCCAGAATATTTTTTTTAAATAGTTGGCCAGTCTGCGGGTCAATGTTTATCATACAGTATAAAAAATCATAACAGTAGTTTTTGCCATTTCTAGCAAGCAAATCTCTGTGTTGATAGACAGTTTGCAACTGAAGCAAATGTCCAGTTTCGCAACGACACCATGCATATCTCCATTGCCAGATTCTTGCCATAAACAGCGCGTCCCACTCACGTATAGTTTCTGGCAGCCTGTGGGCGACCCTTGATTAGTTTCAGAGTGGTATGCAAGAATTTTGTTTTTTTTTTGCATGTGAAAAATTTTCACATTATTATATAGATTTTGTGTATTTGCTTGCATTGCTTGCAATATTTTGACCATTAGGTCATTCTCAGGCAAAACCCCAATGCAATTTTTTGGGGTTGGATTTGCATACCTTTTTTCTTCACCCTCCAAAAGAAAATTAATTATACACAGATACACTGGAAAGCAGTTTGTTGAATAAAAATGTTCCTCCTGATGTCACTATGTATACAATAAGTACAACTGAAGTTATATGGTATACGACTACTCGACACAGACCCAGCACTTTCACTAGTGACAGAGCTAGGGTTTGTTCACACTGCAGGGAAATTTAGATTTTTTTTTTAGACTGACTGTTCAAACTACAAGTTAATATGGCCAGATCGAATACTTTTTTTTTTCAGACTGCAATCACTCTTGATAGCACGGCCCCATTAGATGTCATAAGAACAATGCAAACTTCCATAAGTTCACTATCATTGAGAGTTTAGTACTGGATGTTTTGTAATTTATATGTTTTGCATGAGGGCATTATCCAAATAGGAACACATTTGTCACAGACAATGGCATAAAAAACAGGAAAGGTGGCAATGAAGGGTTGCCAACTGTCCTGTTTTTGTTGTGACACCATATTTTAGGCAAAATTATTGGCCCATATTTTAGTTGCCATGAAAAACATCCCTCATGAAGGCTTTTTATCCTGTGTTGAATTGGAAAAATGCACAAAGGGGACCAGATTGGACAGAGAAATGGTTGAAGAGGATCCCCATCCCTTAGCGCATATCTTTGGGTGGGTAAAGCCACTGTCTGTTTTATTGTAAAAT
The DNA here is from genome assembly GCA_032164185.1 of Moxostoma hubbsi. Taxonomy (NCBI): domain Eukaryota; kingdom Metazoa; phylum Chordata; class Actinopteri; order Cypriniformes; family Catostomidae; genus Moxostoma; species Moxostoma hubbsi. The sequence continues at coordinate 10,866,577 of JAVLUX010000117.1, forward strand.
AGATTTTCACTACTTTGGCTGGCTTGTGACGTGTACAGTATATTACATAAATTTTGAGTGCATATGGGTAGGGTTGGACTGGATTCTTTCATTATTCAACTTTATGTTGTTCCAAACCCTGCTTCCTTCTTCAGTGGAACACAAAAGGAGACGCTAGGCAGCATGATAGCCTCACAGACCATTTATTTTTATTGTATTGAAAAAAAAGAGTAGAAGATGCAATTAAAGTGAATAGTTACATAGGCTAACATTCTGACCAACATCTCTTTTTGTGTTCCAAAGAAGATAGAGAGTAATATGGGTTTAGAACAACATAAGGGGTGAGTGTATGATGACAACATTTTTAATTGTGGGTGAACTAACGCTTTTATGAAAATCTAAAGCAAATCCAAGGTATTGTCTGCTTAAGTAAGCTGACAAACAAATAGATGATTTATTAGATCTGTATAGCTATGTAATAAGTGTTGCATTCAAATAGCAAGTTGGTCTCGTTTTGGCATGTGTCTGACTGCAAGTGAAAATGGGTCACATTTCTGTAATTTCTTTGCCATTTTACTGGTCACATTTCCTACTTTGAACCCATCTCAGGACCTGCGCATTTACTGTATATCTGGAAGGTAACTTAAGAGCAACCTGTCATAGAATATGCATGAAAATACATAATTTGAGCCATAAATACATATACTAATTCTCCAGATTCAACTTGTTCTTGTTTCCTAATTGAAAATAATAGATAGTGCTATAACCACCACTATTTGACTCTATACAGTGATGATACATAATACATGTACACTGTTATTTGTAAGACACTGTTCCACTAAGATTCACTCAGGGAGGGCACAGAGCTCTGGCATTCTTTTCCAATGGCTGGTACAGAGTCCTCTGTTAGCAGTCATGTTGGTTTACCAAGTGCTATAGTGCATGTACTCAGGAAATGCTGCCTCTAGTACTACACAGGTTCCAAATGCAGCAGTCATAAATTATGGGGTAGATTTGAAAACTGGATAAAAGTGCTGTCTTTTCCCACAATGCAACTGGCAGGCTGAGCATACGTATATTCAGGGCCACCAACCTTCATCTACCTCATCACAACCATTTACAGGCATTTTTTTTCAGAATGTTTTTTTTTTTTTCCTAGAAAGGTGTACTTTATGTTCATATGCCTTGTTTAAACATATTTATTAGATATATATTACATGGTTATAAAGAAAATTATGATACTATAACCAAATTAAATACAATTCCTATTATAGCATCAATGTAATTGTAAGTGGAAGCCATATGCCCCAGGAGCCTCTGAAACTGTTTCAGGGGACTGCCGTTAAAAACTATTTCAGTTTTTATTTTATATTTGTCAGTAGCATGAAGAAACAGCACGAAGAAACAATTATGTATTTCATAAAGTTATTATTTGTGTACAGCTGAACATCCTCAGACAATATAGATAATTAGTAAAAACATTTTTTAAATGCTATTGTTTCTATGATGTAACCAAACTGTTGCCAGGTGAGAGTCCCAGTATGTGTGTAAATGGAAAATCACCACACCCTCAAAAAGACGACTTTCTTAATATGTAAAGGCAATGTGAAAAAGATGCAGCTTGTCAACGAGAGGCAGAGTGAGGAAACTGAGAGCTTTTTTCTGTGATGTTGGAAGGCATTCCATGTTCTGTTTTGCTTTTCAACGGAGGGTGAGAACGAGAGATTGAATTGGTCTGTTATCTGCCGGCAGCCCAGTTATTTATTCCATCGTAATTCTGGCCCTCCCTTTCCATCCTCTCTCTCTCTCTCTCTCTCTCTCTCTCTCTCTCTCTCTCTCTCTCTCTCTCTCTCTCTCTCTCTCTCTCTCTCTATCTATCTATCTAGCCCACCTCTCTCACACACCTCCTTGCTCTATTTCTCTTTTCCTGGCCCTTCACTCAGTTCTGTATAAAGATGATAAGGTCACTCAATGAACTTGTGAACTTTTCTATAGTTATTTGAGCCACAGGACCAAAAATTTTCAGAACTCAGACATCCTCCCTTGAAAACCAGCTCATCCCTAAAAAATGTCTGAGACTGGGTGAAGGCAATGACAACCGAGATGACAAGAATTTGTGTCTGTTTTTGGGGATGAAATATGCATGTCCTTGATTCAGAGTAGAGAAAAAATGTGTAAGGTATTCTCTGTTCTTTTTTTTTCTCCCAAGAGTGCTCTGGCCACTTTTCTTGTTCACACAAAAGGCAGTTTTTCTCTCAACCTTTCACATCCATAAACTATGAAAACAGCCTCCTCAAGTCTCTTTGACTTCACAGTAAATATTCCTCTTCAAGAAAATTTAACAAACTCATAAATGTCTCTCCTTGGACAAACAACTAATACACTGAAGTTTCAAAGTATTTGGGGTCAGAAAAAGAAAAGGTTAAAGGTGGACTAAAAAAGTTTTACTCCTAAAGAAATGAATTGTAATTTTGAAACATATGGATAAATTCATGGCCTCTCACATAAGATGAAAACTGTATTCATATCAGTAGCCTTATAAAAGATGTTTTATTCTACATGGAAAGGGCACCCTCATCCTTAGAATCGATTACCAGTCGAATACTACTCGCTGGATCTCAGTAGCCACTCAAGTATTAGACTCTTTCACTCATGGATTAAAGTAATCATTGCTGACTGTGAATAGTGAATGTCTACAATGGCATCTGTAACTGAAACATTGATTTTGAATGCTGCTGCATCCACAGCTCTTGGTGTCACAGTAAGTCCAAGATGACACAAACAAAAAGAAACACAGGCTTTGCTTCAATTTCATGAAGTTGTTTGCAAGAAGATACAGCCGATAGACTATGAATTATACGGCGAATACGAAACTAAGACACGAGAGAGTCAACACCAAATCTCTTAACATGGATAGTGTCTGATGTTCTGGTGGATTCAGGACATGGATTATGAAATTATTCAACCCTCCTCCACCATCTCAGATGAATCAATGTTAGTTTCAGCAAGCATATGGATGCTTGCAGCATTCATTTCAAATGACAGTTTATTTAGCCTGGAAATATTGAACACCTCAAAGAAGCAATCTGACCTGCAGAATTAGACTATTGACGTAAGACAAAGTGCTTCAACAACCAATCATAATTGTGAATTGTACTTTCTGGGCCACTTGCACTTATACACTGTAATTCAAATTCAAATGTAAAGAAATCAGCTGCATTCACATACCTGGGGAAGTTGTTTTTTGTAATTTGTATCACATGCTTTAAACACATTGCATAAGTACTTTTGATAAACAAAGCTGTCACCAACACATTCCAGCAAAGTGTTGTGTGTAATAGAAACACTGAGCCATTTTCATATATTTCGGATGGCAACCCTTCAAATCTGTTTTTATGAGGCGGTCACAGGGAATATAGAGTGAATTAAAAAGGTTGTTCTGATTTCTGGCTTCAATCATTCCTCTGTGATTCTAGGTGGTGCGGAACCTTTCCTCTGTATTTTACCCTAAGTTTTTATTTTCGTATTGCTTTGTGTCTCACAAATCAAACACAGTATAAAGTTAATGCCATACGAGAAAAGAAGAGACGTCCTTAATTGTAAGAGCTACTTTTTAAGATATTTTCAAAATGACTTTATTAAACTATAAATTAAAATCTTCATGCTGTTATTGAAAATGTTTTTATGAGAATAGCTTCTGTATCACTGCCTTATGTGCGCCCATGTGTTTTGGGGGCTGATGGTAATTTTATTGGCGTATAACATATGTTTTGAGGCTTTTATTCATTTAAGCTATTTGAGGATAGCAGCTCAAAATAACAAATGTTTTTGCTAATAATCAATAATCAAAAAAAGTTTTTGCTTTAACCCTATTTAACCCCAAATAATTCTATAAATTACCACTTCAAAACTAAAAGACTGACCCTTTCTGAACTTAAAACTTACTCTAATTTAAACAGCTCAATCTAACCAGATGCAGGGAGGAAAAAGTTAAAATTTCTACAACAGCAAGTTTTTTAAGAAAAGGTTACATATTGAATTTACATTTAAAACAAAATAAATGGTGCATGAAACAAGTTAACGGACCATAAAGACAATTTCTCATTGCATTAAAACTTCCTGGTGGTATAAAAAATAGCTTTTGACCACACCCTTATTTATAATCTCTCTCCTGATCAGAGTTCAGTAGCACCATCTGACATTCCGTAATACAGCTAAAGGCTACAGAAACAGAAACAAATGCAAAAGTGAAATATCAGCTTCGTGAAGGCCAAGCAAGTAAGACAATCAACAAAAACACACAAACACCTACACCTTTCTGAATTACGATGCACAAAACAGGCCATTAATACTTTCAGTGCTGCAATATGTAACACAAGGCAACATATTAAATGCATGATAATTTGAGTGGGTTGTATTGTGTCTTTGTACTTTGACTGCGGCCCCCCCGCAGGTCCCCGAGTCTCCATGCAGCTTACATTATGCTTTTGTGGAGAGAGAGAGAGAGAGAGAGAGAGAGAGAGAGAGAGAGAGAGAGAGAGAGAGAGAGAGAGAGAACCTTGCAGGCTGGAGCTGGGTACATTCACGCTGCAGTGTATATGTGGGAGTGTGTGGGAGTTCTCTTTTTCTGTGCTCAGAGCTGCCAGATTTGAATACATGCACATTAAAATGCAGGATTTTCTTTTTTAAAATGTAATTTTCATTTATTTTCTCTGTAAGGCAGATAAAGCTTTGTGTTTTGGCCAGAGTGTGCTGACGTTATACAACATGTGTGAGTGATAGGAAAGCAGGCTGAGAAAGAACTGTCATCCAGCATAGAAAGACTTTAGTTCCGCAGACAGATCAGCTTTGGTTAGAAGAGAGAAAAGGAGAGAGAGAGAGAGAGAGAGAGAGAGAGAGAGAGAGAGAGAGAGAGAGAGAGAGAGAGAGAGAGGAACTGATAGAAAGTGTGGAACTACAGAGGCTACAAACACTGAGAGTTCTGCATGCAAGTGATACTCCTAAAGATGTATAATGTTTGAAATGTGCTTGTAACTTTTTGGATTTGTCATTGACCCCCACCCCACCCCCTTAGCCATTTTTCTTTAAAGTAAATGGTAAATTATACAGCAAAATGATTAAAAACTGCAGAAACAGTTAATAAGAATAAAGACTAATGCTTATCCATACTGATATTTTATTTGTTCATTTGGGAACGAGAGCTGACACATCATTTAAACCAGATCTCGATTTTTTTAAAAGATTTAAAGATCTGTGTGTATCCTCTATGAGTATCTTTTGACACTACAAAAAGTGCCTCAAATTTTCTTATTCAATAATTCTATTTAGAATTATCCAAAGACACTGGACTTCCATTGATTTGCATTAGAAAAGGGTAAAAGCTTGTCAAAAATTTGCTACGGTATGAATGGTCAGAACCATTTCAATTGATCTTTGGAGTTCATAATTTGTTAGAACTTCAAAATGACTACCCTTTTGCAAACACAAATGTTGCTTTTCAAGTTAAAGATTTTCAGTCCAAAAAAATTCAATAGTCAAAAGGTGAAATGGTCTGCTTAGCATTTGTACAACACAATGAACCATGTACACACAATACAGATATTTAAAGTCTGACAAACAACCTTAAATGTCTCTTCTGCCAAAAGATAGCACAAGCTATTTTGCTTCTTTAGAAATAGGTAAAAATGGTCTAGTATAATGTAGCTTTATTAGACCCTCAGAGCCTTTTAAGTTAGTGGTGGAAATAAATGAGGACAAGTACATTTGAAAGGTACATTTTTTGGCCTGGAGTATATTAGTTCAATTAAATTGTGACAGTTCCAATAAAAATAATAATAATTTGTGAAACTTGAAATGTCTCTGGGCAAAAGCTATCAGTGCCCAATATTGTCAATGAGGGAAATGGCACATTTTCTTCTGGAACGTTCCAGAGACACAGATTTACTTCTGGTAAGTAAGAGAGCAAAACTTTTATCCTGTTGTCTTAACAAGATCTGACATCTTCGTATGTCCCAGTTTAAGAACTCGATACAATATTAGGATGCGCTAAACCCTCCTTACAAGACTTTTAATTATGACCAATATTTCATTATGTGGTAGATCTGAACTATATATTAAGTTTGAACTTATTAAGGTGATAAGGATTTGCATTCAGATTGCATCATTCTTTCTCAACTATATTTGTACTGTGGCCTAAAACAAATGTGCCAGTGCTGTGTCCTCAATAAAGTTTTATACTGCTATTAATTTCTGTGGCATAGTTTGAAACCAGTGTCCAAGGGCTTGGGATTTCTTAAAATCATGTAAGTGATTTGCACTATTGTTCTCTTTGATAAGCCAGAGAACTTCAACTTCATGAATAATGAATGTAATCTACCTCTTGTCTTATTGATTTAAAGCTTTGGATAACCCTTCCATATCTCCATTAATTGCATACAGTCAGACCCCAGAGTCATCAGAGCTGTTCAAGTTAACATGTACGCTAGTAACTATAATAAAATGCTGTAATTTAGTGGCAACATCACCTCATTCATTTGGATTGAAGCCTTCTGAATCTACACAACAGCTTTGTGTGAGAAACAAAACAAAATTTAAATCATTATTCACTGAGAAGTTCTCCCAAATCCAACCTGGTCACATAAGATGCCGTAATAGTAGTACATTACAACAAAATCATGTGAGTTGGCTTGAAAAAAAAAAAAAAACATGAACAATGTTATGAATATTTCATCCAAAGTTTAACCCCTTATCCAAACCCTAAACCTAACCATGACTTAAATAGGAAAGTAACTTCTGTGTAACACAGAAAAAGAAAACATTGAGGTAAGGAACGAGATGTGGGTTTTTGACACATTTCAATAATTTGAATATTTGCTTAAAAAAAAAAAAAGAGTTGGATAGGAGGATAGTTAAATTTGTATGCCTGTTTTGGATCGATTTTAAATTATGTTTGTTGATTGGTTGGTCTCTATGGGAATAAAAGTCACATCTTTTGATTTTGCTGTCTCATGAGTTGTTATGAGACTTTGTTGGCCAAATATCCTTTGGTTTTGATCATTTTTAAACTCCTAGTTATGGGTCTTTTTTGTTCTTGCCTCTGGTCACTATTTGAATTTGTTGTATGGAAAAGATTTACAAGTTTGAATGATATTAAGGTGAGTAATTGATGACAGCACTTACATTTTTAGGTAAACTGTTCCTTTAATTTAAATGTCTTCACTCTGACACTCTGCTCACATTTAAGTATTTGGGAGTGCTGTAGGGAAAAAAATTAAATCCTATTCTTAATCAGCATCTTGTTGTAGTTTTCCAGTAGAACTATCTAAACATTGTTAAAGACTGTACAGTCATGAATTTTGAAAAAATATTTTTGTTTCAACAGATTTTTCACATGTTTAAAGCATAAACCTCACCAAATGTGTTATTTGTATTTTAAATATATTTTGTAATATGCCACAGTAAAGCAAATAGGGCTTAAATTACCTCCTCTGCCATTTTGCATCCCTCGTGGCGGTTTTGGACATAGTGATATGCAGCACAAGACAGTTTCAGTTGACCTTTGAGCCGCCAGCACTTGAGGCTGAACCAAGAAAATTGTGGGTGGTGGCCCGTTTCTGAGATAACCTCCCATCAACAGCCCCGATTTTGCTCTCTGATCCTGACACGAGTTGAACATGGAAAGGAATACTTTCTTTATGTTCGGTTTAATTGCCTTTTGGTTCTCATATTATACTTAAGTGCTCCAGAGGGACAAACTAAGTCACAGACATCCCTCTCACAATGTCCCTCTCACAATGTCTTCAGTACAACTAGTTATGATAGTCCTGACTCCTTATAGTGCTCTTTTCACTCTCACTAGAAACACATCTATCTATCTATCTATCTATCTATCTATCTATCTATCTATCTATCTATCTATCTATCTATCTATCTATCTATCTATCTATCTATCATCGTCCGTCTGTCCGTCCATCCGTCCATCTGATGTAATGGCTGAGTTTTTCAGATTGTGAAAAGGTGGGACAATTCTGCCTTTCTAAATGTCCGTCCGTCCGTCCATCTGATGTAATGGCTGAGTTTTTCAGATTGTGAAATGGGTGGACAATTCTGCCTTTCTAAATTTCCTCATGCTGTGTACGCAGTAAAGAGAGACTGCTGAGCTCTATTAAGAGCAGAATGAACGTAAACAGAAGACAGACGCTTAAAGAGTCGACACCATTACCCTCATCACACCGCCTCATTGACTTTTAGAGGTTCTCTATTGTAGCTGTATTATTCTTAATATCACCCATGCTGTCAGTAAGACGTAAGGAATGGGGTGGGTGAAAAGAATTAGCCCCGTTTATGATGTACACATTTATGATGTCATTATTGTGGGCTGTCGCCGGGACAGATAAATGTAAATGGTAGTTATCACATTACTGATTGAACATCACCAGAGAGATTATAACCTTCAGTCAATAGTCAAACGCCCCTCTTTCCTCCCACGTTAAAGATATAACTCATAACACAATACACTCTCTCGCTCTGGGAAGGATGATTAGTGCTTTGTGAATGCTGTTAATGAGCATATTTAGATTCAAATATATCTGCAAGAATATGTTTACTGCTCACATTGGGGCTCTTGTGTCTATGAAGTAGCCCAACAACAACAACAACAGATAGACAAGTTCAATCCTAATGAGGATTAATTGGTAGAAACATCTTTATATTCATATGGAACACATTCATAGTAATCAGGAAATCCAAGACAAAGAACAAAAATTACAATGAAAGAAGTAATAAATACAATAAATATAGACATATGATTACAAATTTTAATTAAAGGAATATTTTACTGAGAAATGAACTATCTGTCTTTATTTACTCACACTTATGCCATTCCAAACCCATCCGACTTTCTTTCTTCAGTGAGCTGTTGAACATTGCGACCAGATTGAGTCAGTTATTAAGATCCAACTCAATAGAACTATTCGTTTACAAACCAGATATCAGTTCTTGTTTGAGCTCTATGCTAGAGCAAGATATTGGTATATAATTACTTACATTTTGATCTATTCCTTGCACAATCGCTACTCTATGGCTGCAGTCATTTTGGAGCTTCAAAAAGCCCCATTCACTTTTATTAGATGGAAAAAAAATGCACCTTTTGTGGTGGAACAGCCATTCGTGTCATTAGTGAGTAATGATGGAAATACATTTTTTTGGGTGAACTATTTCTTAAAAAAAAAAAAAAAAAAAAAGGCAAATTAGCAGATACCTGGTGTTACAATATTTTCGGAATCTAAGTCATAATACTATCAATTGCAATTCTTTAGGTTTATTCACTAGTTATTAAAAACATCTCAGTTAATGTTGCAACCTCCATTCCCTGATGGAGGGAATGAGTGGTTGCAAGCCATCTTCTTTTATACCCCTATGTCCGGTGGAGTGGCATGCAAATTCCACTCACCAATTCCCATTGGCCTTTTCTCAAAGATCAGATTTGTTTGGGGCTCCCAAGGGCAACCCTTAGTGGAGTGGTGGTGGCGTAGTGGGCTAAGGCACATAACTGTTAATCAGAAGGTCACTGGTTCGATCCCCACAGCCACCACCATTGTGTCCTTGAGCAAGGCACTTAACTCCAGGTTGCTCCGGGGGGATTGTCCCTGTAATAAGTGCACTGTAAGTCGCTTTGGATAAAAGTGTCTGCCAAATGTTTAAATGTAAATGTAACCCCTAGTGTCACTACATTGACATAACTTTGAGTGAGTGACAGAAGGGGAACTGTGATATATTGCCATCTTTTACACGATTATGTTCTTAACCCATACTTGGATTTTGGGTCAAACAGAAAAAATTGAGTGCGATGATGCTACTGTTTTTTATTTTTATCTTTTCCAAGACTTGCTATTTATAATAATAAATCAATCTCCTTCCCAAAAAAATATAAATGTGTAATTGCGATTCTTGGAATAAGACTACCAGTACAGAATTATGCGGTAAAATATTGTAATAGTTTGAAATTGATTCTTCCTCAAATTAGTGCATTTAAATGTAAGACTTTAAGACAGTGGTGTTTTGTGACAATAGCAGGGATAATAGCAGGGATGCCAGGCAGGCAAAATGTAAAAAATTAAATGATGTGTAACAACATGTGGTCAGGGCAACAGAAGCTCCCTCCTATTATTAATGTCCATTTAACGAGAAGCTGGCCTTTATTAAAAATGGCAGCACTTCTCACACAGAGAGTTTATTAATGGATTCATTATAGTGTTATTATCAGCATGCTATTGGTGGAAATAACATTTATCTACATTCTCCTTCCATAGTAAGGGCTAACTATGACACTTCGTCAAATAAAGTGGCATTTTAAGAACAAAATGCAGCAGTTAATTATTTTAGTTATATTGTTTTTATATTTCATCCGTAACATCCCTAAAATCCCTTAAATATATAGAAACATTCAATGCACACAACATGTTTGAACTATTTAATTACATCTAAACCATTATATTTGAACCCATTTGCAACCATTTGTTGTGACACGGAAAGAGAGAACAAGTACTTAAAAGTATACATTTTACACAGTCTCTCACACGTGGATAAGTGACCTCATTTTTAAACCACTATTATCTCTATAATTGCATATTGCCATTTACCTGTGAGAAAAAACACATATAATAGCTTCGTCATGAACATTAAACACCCCCTCAAGTTCACTTCAGTCCAAAAAATTTTAAAGCCTTAATTTTCCGATTTGCTCTGAGTGTCTTAATCTGCACTAAGTCTGATATTTTACTCTCGTTTACCAGTCGTAATGTTGTCTAGCCCCCCAGTATTGAAGTACATCGTCTCAGATGTGTCATCTAAAATCCCTTAACAAAAACATACAAAGATGAGTATTTTTTGATATATAAATAAAATGTAAAGTTATACAATTAACTCAGAATAGCTCAGATCATTATGTCTTGAGAAATTTTGATGAGAAATTATGAAATTTCCCGCTTTTTCAGATTTTTGTATCTTGGCAAATCTGAGCACAATTTGAGAGATTGTTGATATCACAGGTGCTACTCAGGTCTTTTTTCTCTACAGAAAAATCTTAGTAGCAAGTAAAACTTGAATGGAGGCAACTATCTCACTTTGATCTCCATTTATTCACATTGCTGTCTAGGAGAAACAACTAAGACATTAAAGAAATCTCATTCATGATTTTTCTATCCCATGTGAACACTCTGTACCTGCAGCACAGTTTGCACAGACTGATATTAACAAAGGTTTTCAAAGCAAATTAAAGTCCCAGCCTTAACATCCAGAGCTAATACAGGATTAGTTATTTCCAGACACATTTATGTCATTTGTCCATGTGGCCTAATAAAAACATTGATTGGGACTATAGGTAGGGTCTGACCCTGCTGCTCAAACACTGCTGTGTTTGCTTGGCCTGCAGGGACAGTGGCAGATCTCCATCTCACACACTGTTCACTTCCCAGCATGCTCCGCGCTAAAGGCCAAACCATGTCCCACATATGCAGCACTAACACTCTTTCTTTAAGCAAGCACTTATGGACACATTTTCATACCTTTTCACTTAACGCTCTCTTTCTTTCTCTATGTCACACATTCAATATGAAAATTTATGCTTAAAAACACATGCACACACACCCACACCAAAACACTCTGTTATGCAATCATATCTTTGTGATTGTGCAAACTAACCGTAAAGGGATATTTCACACAAAAATTGTAATTCTGTCATTATTTACTTCATATGACTTTCTTCTGCAGAACACAAATGGAGACATTTTAAAGAATGTCACAACTGTTTATTTCCATGCAAGAACAGCTGATGGTAACTCACTTTAAAGCTAAAAAAAAGCATTCAAACATCATAAAAGTATTCCATGTGACTCGTGCATCATATTGCAAATTTTCTAAAGGCTTACAATCACTTTGATCAAAAGACAAAATTTTAAGCAGTTTAAAATTACAAATTTTAATCATTGATCAGCTCATGTAAACAACCTCAAAGAGGTTTGCTGATATTGGCATGGGACCATATTGGATTTGAGAGTTAACAACTCACTAAGTGATTGTATGCCTTCAGAAGACTAGAAGTAATATGCACTATTAACTAGATTAACAATTTTTATTGTACTTTTTGGTGCTTTTTAAAGCTTTAAAGTGAGTCACCATCAAATGCAATTGTAAGAAAATCAGTGATCACGCCATTTTTTAAAATATACCCTTATGTATTTCGCACAAGAAAGAAAAAAATGAAGTGAAAAGGTGATTTCAGGTTTTACTTTCCATATGGGAACAGTTGGTACAGTAACAAATGGTTGCTGATATGAGACAGGAGATGTAGGATCTATGTGCAGGCTTTAATACAATTTATGACAGTCAAACAACAAACAAGAACTGACAAAGGAATACAAATACCAAAGGGTATTTATACAAATAAGTATATATTTAATAAATCTAATGAGGGAATGCAAAACAGGTGAGAACAATGGGGAACAGATGGCAGTGATGAGGGCAGTGCATACTGGGTAATGTAGTCCAAGAAAACACTTAAAAATAAGAGTCCAAGGAAACATGAATGAGACAGAGTGTGACATAACCCCTCCTTTAAGGGGCGACTCCTGGTGCCCCAAAGATGACTGAGGATGACAGGAAGATACTGGTGAGGAAGGGGACAAGGAAGATGACCAGGTGGCCAGGGAGGAGACACCAGGGTAAGGATTGGGTCCGGAGGTGTTAGAGACTGGGTCAGGAGGTCTGGGAGGTGGCCACAGAGTAGGGACAGGAGGCCTTGTGGACAGCCACAGAGTGGGGACAGAGTCAGGAGACTTGGGGGAGGCCACAGGGCTGGGTCAGGAGGCCTGGGAGGCGGCCACAGGGCTAGGTCAGGTGGCCTGGGAGGTGGCCACAGGGCTGGGACTGGGTCAGACGGCAGAGCCGTTGGTGGAGGAGCGGGCAGAGCCACTATAAAAGGAGTCACTGGGAGGGCGGCCGAAACCACTGGAGGAGAAGTCTATGGAGGAGCGGCCAGAGCTGCTGGAAGAGGAGTCTCTGGGGGAACGGGTGAAACCACTGGAAGGAAAGGCTCCACGAAGAAAGGCGGAGCCTGGAGAGACAGAGCCATGAAAGGTGGAGTCGTGGGAGGCTCGAGGAGAGCTGGCAGTGACTGGGGAACAACCTCCGTGGTCGTGAGACTGGGGAGAAGTTGACATTTTCCGGAAGGCTTGGCGCAAGGAGCCGTGGATGCAGGTTTTGGCCCAGGGTTCCCACCATAATCCACTGTGAATGGGGAACCGCAAAGTTTCAGAGCCTTCTCAATATATTCACCGAGCATCCAGTGAGTATCAGCCAGAGGCATCAGTTCCTTCAGTGCACTATTCAAACTGGTCCGGAATAAAACCACCAGAGAGCAGTCTGGATAGTGCACTAAATTCACTAGTTTTAAGAACACACAGGCGTGATCCTCAACTGGGCGGTCCCCTTGCTTGAGATGCAGGATACGGACAGCCGCTAGATCCATGTTGGGTCAGTTCTGCTGTAACTAATGGTTGCTGAGATGAGACATAGGATATATGTGCAGGCTTTAATAAAAATTATGACAGTCAAACAACAAATGGGATCTCAAAACAACATCAAACAAGAACTGACAAAAGAATACAAAAACTAAAGGGTATTTATACAAACAATAGCAAATGAGGGAATGGAAAACAGGTGAGAACAATGAGGAACAGATGGCAGTGATGAGGGCAGTGCATACTGGGAAATGTAGTCAAGGAAAACACTTAAAAATAAGAGTCCTAGGAAACATGAGGGAGACAGACTGTGACAGGTACAGATACAAACACACAAAAATTTTCACTATGCTGTTATATTTCACTATACTTAGATGTTGACAGTTTCTGTATTCAAGCCCTATAGATCAAATATACCCTCACTTTTAAAACTGTGAATCAATGGAATGAGAAAAATAAAACATTCAATAACATACAACTTCAAGCAAAAAGGAAAAGATGGACAAGTAAGATAGCGTTTTGATCAATAGCAAATGCTTTCATATGCTGCAGCTAATCTCCATGTACCTACTTCCTTTGCACGCATAGTGCTGCTGGCTACATAGAGTCTTATCTTCTTGAGCGTAGGTCTAAGGGATGGGAAGTGGAGATGGAAATTAAGGTGGGTCTTCATAAAAACATCTCCAGCCCAGCCCAGACACCCTTTGATCCATATCAAAAAGCCTCGCTATGATGGATTGAATGGAAAATACATAAGTGGGGGGTGCCGATAAGCACAGGGAGTGACTGTTGCTCACTTATATGACAGGTGATGGTATATATGAAGAAGAAGAAAAAAAAAAAACAATATGAGTGAGTCGATTAGTGCTTTTTTTTAACATCAAACTGTACTCAGAATTAGATGGTGTGATTTTATTTTGTTTTTGCTATTTTTCTTCACAAGAACATGTAGTCTTACAGTCTACTCTCCTTGTAACTTTGCTCCTCCTTTGAGATTAGAATAGCTTATTTCTTGTCTGCAGGGATAGTTTTTTTTTTCTTTTGTTAATGGAAGGCGATTTTGCCCATGTTGATTTCTTGTAAGCATTACAGAAGGAGAAAATTAAATTGTTTCCTGGACTATTTGGCTTAAAATAGACATTCAATCATCCGAAAACTCAGTACTTTCACTTTATCCATTTTTTTTAACCATGGTTGACAAATCAAATTTGCCATGGTGATAAGTTTAACAGCCTCCAAACTGAGACATTGCGCCTCATTATAACTACTTTATGAAAAAAAATCTTGTCTGTTTAGTGTCAGACTTCCATGTGAATGAGTCAAATCTCTCCAAGGCTCCTAAGGTACACAAATACAAGTGGCAGACACAACAAGATGCGGGTCTTTGACTTGATAATCATGAGAAGACAGATTAAGAGGCAAATGTGGAGTGAAACAGAATACCTTGTGGCAGCAAATGGGAATAAATGAGTTCATGAATCTTAAAAAAAAAGAAATTACTTTGATGTAGAGCAGATAAGAATTTGTTGGAACAACTCAAACATAGATTGTAAGCTGTGTTTAATGGAAAAACCTGGCTATTAAGGGCACTTCCACCTACAGTACATAACCTGAGAGTGTTTCCCTCATGAATGCTGTACAATGGGTATTGCTAGAAAGACAGACAAAGTGGGTGTGGTGGCAGGCATAACAGAGATATTAAAGGGATACTTCACCTCTGGGAAGATGAATGTGTATTTAAAATTGGTCATTTATATAGTACAAATGTGAAATTATTTTTGAATTTGAAGCATTCTAGACTGAGAAAAGGCAGAAAATGTATTTTTTACACATGTGGCTGAAAGACAACAACTCCCAGAATGCACTTGCTTTGCTGCGCTTACGAGGCCACTCCCAAACCACGCCTACCGGTTACAGGCGGCAGTATCTGAAAATTTTATACAACTAGGCTTGCTTTGATACATCGTGACTCTATAAATCGTGAGATAGTTGATAAATTGACTGACTTAGCGGGAAGAACATTATGATAATTCCAGGTGTCCAAACTCTGTACATGACGTCTTAGTAACAAAAAGAAAAACAAACAAAATACTCACTTTACACTAAGCCGTCCATTTGTCCCTGCGGGCTTTGGCTGGCGTTTCCAATTTATCTTCGGGATCCTAAAATAAGTTTCCAGGACTCCCCTGTCCATGTGTGGTACAAAACTTGGGTGCTCAGTTATACATGCTCAAGTTAGCGGTGCTGTTTCATCAGCGGATTCAGCGATCTCGTCCAGAAGAAAATGGCATCGCTGAAATTCGCGACAGCAATAGGACTCTCTATCTGTTTCCATAGGCGCACAGCGAGAGCACTGACACCACCAGTCCGCCCCAACTCGAGTCTGGCCGGGCTCTTCCTCCTGCCTGCCAAGCAGGTCTTGCTCCCCTGCTACAGCAGCTGCTCCGGCTGCCTCTGTTCATCGCTGTATTGCGGCTCGTACAGGTAGCCGCGAGCATCAGATTTTCGCAACAGATCTTCGAAATCCCCTTCTGCCATTTCAACTTCAAAACTACCTTCCGCCATCGTGATTAGCCTACTTGTATATAAACTTTCTACAAAGAGCAAGAGCCTGTTAGCTTAGCTTCTACATAAAGATGGCTGACACTATCTTCACATTCTGTGAGTGAGATCCCGCCCCATATGGGTGTGGTGAAAACATGCAGAATACTGGCTGTAGTTTTAAGCCTCTGGCCCAAAAATCCTCCGATGACGCAAAATGACGATTTTTGCATCATCTGAGGATTTTTTCCAGACTAAAAATACACTAATCTATCGTCTCAGGGGGATATGGGGGGGGGTGGAGCTCGGTAATTCGAAAATACTACTGGTTTTCTACTGATACAAAGCTTAATGCTAAATCCTGAAGTAACCCTTTAAATCGTAGTGTCCTTGAGCAAAAAAAGAAACAAAAACAATAAAACTCAAAAATAAAGCAGTACACAGATGTTTCAATAAGTTTTCATCTTTGAATTTGATTCAGTGTCTAGAAAAGGCTGTGATCCTGCACGAGAGGTTGAAAAAACATACAGACACAGTGCAGCGGACAAAGATGTAAATCTAGCACACATTTATATAGGAAAATGGTTGTAAAATAGCATGTACAGAGGCAAAAGCATGTTTAGGGTGAATGGCCACTTAGGCAGAAATTTACTGATGTTAGGAACATTCTGTCAAACATCGACTTTTTTGTTCCACAGAGGGACTGAGAGACAAACAAACAAAACATCCATTTAAATAAAAATTCCACAACAATAAACAGGAAAAAGTGAATAAAGCACTATTTGCTAATGTAAAGGAATAGTTCACCCAAAAATTAAAATTCTCTCATTATTTACTACCCATATGCCATCCCAGATGTGTATGACTTTCTTTCATCTGCTAAACTCAAATGAAGATTTTTAGAAGAATTTTCAGCTTTTTTGGCCAATACAATGGAAGTGAATGGGTGCTAAAAATGTTAAGCTCCAAAAGTCACATAAAACAGTATAACAGTAATCCATAAGACTCCAGTGGTTAAATCAATATCTTCAGAAGTGATATAATTGGTGTGGGTGAGAAACAGATCACTTTCATATTCTTCTTCTTGTGTTTTTGGTGATTCACATTTTTTATGCATATCACCCCTACTAGTCAGGGAGAAGAATTTAAAGCAATAAAGGACTTAAATAAAGAACTGTTCCCCGTCTGTCGCTCACTTCGACGTCGTGTCGAAGAAGCGACACTAGGGGTCTCTCTTGAGCACCAAAAGATTCCTCAGATCTATGAAAAAACGCCAATGAGAGTTGGCGAACAGTATTTGCAAACCCCGCCCCCGGACATACGAGTATAAATACGAGGGAAATACGCTCGTTCATTCAGTAATGTCCTTCGGAGCCGATGGTCGTGTGTATGCAGCCAGCTGCGTGTAACACAACTGATATCCTGCTTCTGTCCTCGACGCTCTGCTTTGCTGTTGGATCTACGGCGCACTTCAGCGGCTTTTCTCTTCACTGCACAGCGTGCAGCTTTGCCCCTGCGCGCTTCGACGCCGCAGAGTTTGAAAGAGTTACATTGAAAGAGTGATTTTCTCTGTAAAAGAGTTTATTTTTCTGAAAGAGCATTACACAGCGGTGTTGAATGTCCTTTTCAGGACGCGTCTTTATAAAGATGTCATTGTAGTTTCTGGATGCGGTGATTTCTCCCCACCTCTCACGGTCATAAAAGCTGCCTTGCATGCCTGGGCTGCGATCACACGTAGGCAGCGTTTTATGAATGGTTCATGTTCTCAGTGTGAGAACATAGCCATGGCAACATTGCGGTCGCACGGCTTTCTTTTGTAATGAGAGAAAGCCACTTCATCCCCCCACGCCTCGCCTCCTTCCTACGGGATTGACGCAGGTTCCGCGGGTGATGAAGGCGATTTGGGGACTATGATGGGCTCTGTTCGCTGGGTAAACCCCCTCGAACCACCCGCCTCCCCAGCATGCTTGTTTGCTTCCGTCTGAGCGTGGGATGAGCGATTCTCTCCAATGGTTCATCTTCTCAGTGCGAGAACATGGCCGTTATAGCATTGTGGTCGCATGGCTTTCTTTTGTAATGAGAGAAAGCCACTTCAGGCGCTCCCCGCACCTCGCCTCCTTCCTACGGGATTGACGCAGGCGCCACGGGCGATGAAGGCGATTTGGGGACAAAGAAGGGCTCTGTTCGCCGGATAAACCCTCTCAAACCGCTCGCCTCCCCGGCACACTTGCTTGCTTCAGAATTGGATGACATCACCGCTGCATCGGAGAGCGTTACAGCGGCGTCGGATGCTGATCACTCGCCTGGGCTGCCACCTTTGGGTCTGCTCGCCCAGCCTGAGCCTGACGCACGGAGATCCGCTATGATTTCCCGGGCTACTTGATCGGTTCCACGGGCAGGTGTGCCACTCACAGCCGCGCCCCCCCCCGACCCCGTTCCTTTCTTCTCGGACGTGCATGAGGAGTTGAGCAAAGCCAAGGCTTCTTCGCTCCTCCGCTCTCACTACCCTTGCGGTGGAACGGTCCCAGACCGCTTCCACCCTGCATGCCACGGCCCTTCCTGCAACCAACGCCAGGCCAAGGCACTTCAAAAATTGCACCTTGGGTAGTCCTGTTCTTGATGTGCTGCATGAACTGTGCTGGATGACCAACCGTGCCCCCGGGCCATGTAGGTCAGAAGCGCCGGCACTCGAACAGGCGATGGCCATCCTTTGTGGTCCAGAAATGCATTTGTGGACTGGACCTGGTCAAAATGCGGGAGGTAGACAAGGCACACCTTCTCCCACACCCCCGTCTCCCAGCTCCGTCCATTCGGTGCCACCGTTGACGACTCTGCCCAGCAGTCCTCCGCTGTGAAGCAGACGGAGGCCATCTCACATCCTGCCCCGCCGCAAGCCTGCCGCCATGGGTCATGCCCCATCTGCTTGCTGAGGGCATCCTCCTGCGGCTATGAAACACCCTGCTCTGCCTCAACCCGGGCCCAGCTCTCAGCCCCAACGTCGAGCACTCCGCAGGAAGCAGACGCCCCAGTCTCACGGACCCCCTCGAGGACCCGGAAGGCTCCCAGGCGCTCCGTAGACGTTCGACCCAGGGACCAAGATGTTAGCTCCAGAGGTGGTAAGACTGCTCCGTCCCCGGTGGAGGGCCGGGAGGAGAATTTTTTGTTGAATTAGTTTTCACATGCCCTGCTATGGACTGGCGACCTGTCCAGGGTGTACCCCGCCTTTTGCCCAATGTTAGCTGGGATAGGCTCCAGCCCCCCGTGACCCTGTACACAGGATAAGCGGTTGACGATGGATGGATGGATGGATAGTTTTCACATGCCCTGCTATGGACTGGCGACCTGTCCAGGGTGTACCCCGCCTTTCACCCAATGTTAGCTAGGAAAGGCTCCAGCCCCCCACGACCCTGTACCAGATAAGCGGTTGACGATGGATGGATGGATGGATAGTTTTCACATTCTCATATTCTCTGTAACGAGCTATTTCCTTTTGTCTCTGGATCACCTGGCCCGCAAATGCCGTTCTCATGGCACTCTGCCGCCAGATCTCAACAGTCCCGGCATCCTGGACGCGGACCACTTGCCTCCAGCCCCCACGACTGTTCCCCGGCCGGCCGGTTCCGTCGAGTCTAGAGGACGCCTACCCTGGACCTCCTCCTGCTCAGTCGCTAACCCGCCCTCTCCTGGGTGTGCGGAGCAAGGCAAGTGTTTCGAGTCTTTTCTCAGCACCCCAACCGCTGGTTGCCCTGTCGCCGCCCAATGCTGCCCTACCTGCTCCGCCCGCTGCGAAGCCCTGCCGGGTATGTCAAAATAATCATCCCCTTGGTGCCCCTAGCACGGAGTTGGACGCGTGGCTCTCACTTCCCGTCTCGCTAACTGGCCCGGATCATCTGACTCGGTTACGCAATTCAGTTTGCCAGGCTTCCAACCCCCCCCCCCCCCCGCAGTGCACAGCGTACATGCCAGGTTCCTGCACGCAGAAATCGCTACACTCTTATTCAAAGACGCGATAGAGCCTGTCCTACCCAAGAAAGGGCGGCGGCTTATGACCGATCTTGGACTTGTGAGTTCTCAACAAAGCGTTGCACAAACTCCCGTTCAAAATGCTCACGCTTAACCTGCGTCCGGCATCTAGATTGGTCCGCAGCGGTACACCTGAAAGACGCGTACTCCCATGTCTCAAGTTTGCCTCGACACCGGCCCTTTCAGCGGTTCTCGTTTGATGGCCAGGCGTATCAGTACAAGTCCTCCCCTTCGGCATGTCTCTGTCCCCTCGCGTCTTCATGGAAGTCGCAGAGGCAGCTCTTGCCCCGCTCCGAGAAGCCGGCATCCGCATACTCAATTACCTATGCACTCACAGAGACCTGGTGCTCAAGCACCTCAGCCGTTTGGGGCTTCAGGTCAACTGGGAAAAGAGTAAGCTTACTCCAGTTCAGAGCATCTCTTTTCTCAGCATGGAGTTTGACTCAGTCTCAATGTTTGCACGTCTCCTCAACGAGCGTGCGCAGTCAGTGTTGAGGTGCCTCGCCGCTTTCAGGCCAGGTACAACGGTCCCATTAAAACTTTCCCAGAGGCTCCTGAGGCATATGGCATCCTCCTTGGTGGATGCGCCACTGGGGTTGATGCATATGAGACCGCTTCAGCACTGGCTTCAGACTTGAGTCCCGAGATGAGCATGGCACCAAGGCATGCACTGTGTGACAATCACCCCCGCCTGCCGCCAAACATCCAAACCCTGGACAGACCTCTGTTTCTGGACGGGACACGGAAGATCTAGCTGGTCTACCACCCACGGTCGTAGCCACGATCAAACAAGCCAGAGCCCCTTCTACCAGGCAAGCCCTGAAATGGCGTCTGTTCGTGAATTGGTGTTCTTCCTGGGCAGAAGACCCACAGAGGTGCGCAGTTAGGTCAGTGCTCCTGTTCCTACAGGAGGGGTTGGTGGGAAGGCTGGCCCCCTCCACCTTGAAGGTGTATGTAGCCGCTAGCGCCGCTCACCATGACCCAGTAGACGGCAAGTCCCTGGGTAAGCACGACGTAATCGTCAGGTTCCTAAGAGGTGCCCGAAGGCTAAATCCCTCCCGGCCAAACCTGTTCCCGTCCTGGGATCTCTCGGTGGTCCTCGCCGGTCTTCAGAGATCCCCCTCTGAGCCGCTAGAATCAGTTGGCTCAGGGCCCTCTCTTTAAAAAGATGGCCCTGCGGATCGCGCTCACTTCCATCAAGAGGGTCGGGGACCTGCAAGCGTTCTCTACTAACGACACTTGCCTGTAGTTCTGTCTGGCAGACACATATGTGATCCTAAGACCTTGACCGGGCTATGTGCCCAAGGTTCCTACCACGCCCTTCAGAAGATCAGGTAGTGAACCTGCAAGCGCTGCCCCGGGAGGAGGCAGACCCAGCCCCCCTCACTGCTGTGTCCGGTACGTGCTTTGCGTGCCTACCTGGAACGCACCCAGAGCTTCAGGCGCTCTGAGCAGCTCTTTGTCTGCTTTGGGGGACAGCAGAAAGGGAACACTGTCTCCAAACAGAGGCTGTCCCACTGGGTAGTGGATGCCATTCAGTTGGCTTATCACACCCAGGCCGTGCCCCCCCCCACGCCCCATGGGTCCAAGCCCACTCCACCAGGAGTGTGGCGTCCACATGGGCACTGGCTAGGGGCATCTCCCTAGCAGACATTTGCAGAGCTGTGGGATGGGCAACACCTAACACCTTTGCGAGATTTTACAATCCCAGGGTTGAGTTAGTCGCGTCCCGTGTTTTCTCAGGTCCGAACCCGTAGAACTCGGTACACGTCGATGGTCTGACCGGGTGAATCGCTTGCGTCCAGCGCCCTTTCCATCTGTCACGTTAAAACAGTGCGCCTTCTTCCCTGGAGACCCCATTTAGGTTCCTGGTCGATTCCTCCCTAGCCCTTTTGGGTCCGCAACAGTTCAGCAGAGGAACGTGCCGGCCCAGTCCACTACGGGTACCCCAGGCTACCCCTACTGGAATAGGTGCTCCACAGGTTAGGCCTCTTACGCGGACTCCTCCTGTGTGTACTTCCGCGGTATGGTCACCTTACAAGCTGACCCGCGTCTCCCTTAGGCAGTCCTTTGCTGCCCTCCAGTCGCCGTGTTGTAGCAACTCCCACCTCCTCGAGGTTGGATCTACCACCGCGCCATTCTTCCCACATGTGACCCAAGAGGCCATGAATGTGATGTATTTTGCCACCTCTACCTCCCCTTTCAGGTGGGTGTGGCCTCTGCAGGGTCTTTTCCCCCTGAAAGAATAGGAATTCGGGTAAGACCCCCTTCCCTCGATGCGGTAAGGGCCCCGGCTGCTCTTGCTCTATGCCGAGAAAACATAGAGAGAAAAGAGGCCCAGCCAGGCTTGGCCCGTTCCCTAGTTGGGAGCGTCACCTTGTTCCCCCCTAGGGTAACCAAAAGGATTCAGACGACTTTTTTGTGGCATTGGGGAAGAGTACATGCAGCCTGAACACAGTCGGTCGCTTGTGCATGCTTCTGTGTCAGCAGTACATGTACACGGCTCAGCACATGGCGAGTTTTGAAGTGGACCCCTAGTGTCGCTTCTTCGACACGTCGTCGAAGTGAGCGACAGACGGGGAACGTCTCAGTTACGTATGTAACCTCCGTTCCCTGATGGAGGGAACAAGACATCGTGTCTTCCTGGCCACGTCGCTGAGCCGAGCCGCTGAGGTGCCCGGAACACTCCCGGCTCCTCAGAAAAATCCTGAATGAATGACCATATTTCCCTCGCCTTTATACCCGTATGTCCGGGGGCGGGGTATGCAAATACTGTTCGCCAACTCTCATTGGCCTTTTTTCATAGATCAGAGGCATCTCTCGGCGCTCAAGAGAGACCCCTAATGTCGCTTCTTCGACACGACGTCTCGTTCCCTCCATCAGGGAATGGGGGTTACATACGTAACCGAGACGTTTCTCACCCACAGCTATCATATCACTTCTTAAAATATAGATTAAAACACTTGAATTGTATTTGAGTTGTACACTTGTATTTCTATGCTGTCTTTATATGCTTTTTGGAGTGTCGAAACTTGCATTGTATGGACCTACAGAGCTGAAAGTCATACACATCTGAGATGGAATGAGGGTGATTCAATGATGAGAGAATACAATTTTTTTGCGTGAACTTGGGTGAACTTAATGCACTGCTGATTTCAATGATGCTTTGAAAAAATATTATTTCAACTAATGGGTGATGGAGATTTCAGTGTTGTGATCTTTGATATGCTACACTATATTGTAAACTGCAAAAAATAAATAAAATAAATAAATTATATATATATATATATATATATATATATATATATATATATATATATATATATATATATATATATGCACACATATATAGGATGATTCACTGTTGGCAAGACACGGGACTCATGGTAGCATTCTTTTCTTCTCCGGACTATTAATTTTCCAAATGTCCCAAACAGTCAGAAGGGGGCTTCATCAGAGAAAATATCTTTGCACCAGTTTTCTGCTGTCCAATCCTTGACATTCCTGCAGAATTTCAGTCTGTCCTTGATGTTTTTCTTGGAGAGAAGTGGCTTCTTTGCTGCACTTCTTGACACCAGGCCATAGTCCACAAGTCTTCGCCTCACTGTGCATGCAGATGCACTCACACCAAACTGCTGACAATATTGAGCAAGCTCTGCACTGTGGTGACATGATTCCGTAGCTGACTCCTCAGGAGGAGACGGTCCTGGCGCTTGCTGGACATTCTGGGATGTCCTGAAGCCTTCTTCACTGCAGTTGAACTTCTCTCTTTGAAGTTCTTGATGATCCGGTAAATGGTTCTTTCAGGTGCAATATTCTTTGCAGCAATTTCCTTGCACGTGAGGCCATTTTGATGCAAAGAGATGATGGCTGCATGTCTTTCTTTAGAGGTAACTATTGCTAACAAGAACACAATGATTGGAAGCACTTCTTCCCTCCTTTTATAGCAATCAGTATGCTATTATAATCCAATCCGAATGATAGAGTGATTTCACCTTACTAGTACTCATTCACACTTTCCAGTGGAATGATAATGGCAGGTAATTTTGTGCCTGGACCAAAAAACTGTGAAATTTGGCTTTTTGTGATATTAAGTTCATTTATTTGGCCAATGAAGCTTTTTGCAATTATTTAAAATGCATCTGATCACTTTGCACAATAATCTAGAAACAATGTGAATCAACACCAGAACAACTGAAGCAGAAAATTTTGCGAAACACAAAATTGTTGTCACTGCCAATACTTTTGGCCACGGCAGTATATATATATATATATATATATATATATATATATATATAATTCTATAAAAAAATAAGCCTTTAAAAAAGTATTTTACTGATGTCAATTAGAGAAAAAGGGTTTTAGTGTCACAGCAAATGTCTCTCACACATTGCATTGATGAGTTGAAACTGTGTGTTTGTGTGTGTGTTCAGCTGAGGTAGTCTCTTCCAGGTCATGCTCTCTTCAGCTAATTGGACATTAAATCAAACTCTCTGTAACAGCCTGTCTGTGTTCGGTCTTTGGTGACTCACCATGTGCCATTGTGTGGAACCAGTAGTGGACGTTCATCAAAAAACATAAACTTTTTTGTCAATAACTATGTGAAATATACAATGCATGTTAGTATCTCTGCATAGTTAAACATTCTTAAAGACAACATGAAACAACGCAACACTATTAAATTCTGTTATTTTATTAATTAATTGGGAAACAATAAGAGCAGGATTTGTTTTTAACCTTTAGGATTTGATTACCATGTTATTGAATATGGATATGATATTATTGGTATTGTTGTTACCGGCTCACATGGTTTTGATTATGGAAAGCTGTTTCATTAATGGGGTTGGAAACAAAGAACAAGTTCTTGTTTGTAACCAGTACAATTTTTTAGAGGAAGTTTTTTTAAAACACTGGAACCATATGATTTAAATGACTTTCGGTTTGGTTCAACCGATGCGGACAGTGTGTTTCCTGCAGTGCAGTTCAGTGGATGCTCTGATCTGCTACTGAATCTAAAGCATCTGAAATTATTATATCATTTGGCAACAGGCTGCTGAGAGCAGTAACTGCAATAAGAATTGTATTTCTTATTTCCAAAAAGTTCTTCCTCAAAAAATAAATAATCCCTTATGTTTCCCATCCCAGCTCATAGACAGAGTTATTGCATTTAGCCAATAAATTGAATCATACAAAAGATATTATTTAAGAAAATAAATAAATACATTTTGATTTCACATTGTCACTACCAGAAGAAGGATATAACTCAGGCTATTTATAAACTGTTTTGTTATATAATAATAATAATAATAATAATAATAATGGTCTCTTTAAACCCAAACTGAATGATATCAAGATCATATCAACTTTTACAAAAACATATTTTTTTTTACAAAATAAACTCATTACTCACAGATATCCCTATACAACTCATCATTTCAAGGATTGCTACAGAAATTACAAAATGTTTGAGCAAACTCAAAGGGCATTCTACACAACAAATTGAAGCAAGAGTCTTATTAAACTCACCAGCAAATAGCAGCACAGATTGCAAAACTCAATTTCTCAAAAGGGTCAATTAAGCTGCATACTGCTTGCAATAGCACTGGTAGGCTCCATTGATCCATAGGAGGAGGGCATTTGAGAAGCATTAGAGAAACGTTAGCATTGTCTTGTTGAAGGCCAGTGTTAGTATTGATAAAGATCTGTGAGAGAGAAAGTGCAGCAGGTGTGAAAAAGGAGATTACAGAATAGATTGTCACAGGAGCTGCATGTGTGCAATTATCACTCCATTCTAATGAGGACCAATTGGTGCAGCAATGCTCATTGCATCTCAGAATTACCAGAGAGGGTTAGAAATTAGCCTACACACAAGATTTTGCCTCAGTACAAATTAAAACATAAAACATACAAAATTAAAACATAAAACATAAACAAGCATAAAAACCAGGTCTCGGTATTGGTCTTTGATCCCAGAAACAACAGAAGTTTAATGATAACTTTTCACTGCTCCAAACCAGTACAACATCTTTAGAGATTTGAGTGATGAATTAATAAATTCATTCAAACTGATGTCTGAACTTGTGCTTTTGGTCATTGTGGATAATTAATGATAACACTATATGGCATAGTTGCTACTTTTTTCTAACTGTTTTGAAGTTACTGTATAACTGCTGGCCTATATATGCTGGCCTATCCTGACCAATTGCACAAACACACACACAAATTGGAAAAGATAGTACATAAATAGAAATAGAAAAGGAAATTAACATGAAAAAATGGAAGGAGAGAGAGAGAGAGAGAGAGAGAGAGAGAGAGAGAGATGGAGGTTGTAGTAGAACTGGAGTATTTGTGGGATTTTCGTCAGTACTGATGATATGATTGGGCACTATTAAGACTGATGTTTGCCTGTATGAGATCAGAATTTGGGCATTCAAATCCAGCATTTGTGTTATCACACATTAGTCAGAGCTTCTGCCTGCATATCACACAAAACCCACGCATTTCAAGTGAGAGCCACGAACCAGACTGTCTTTTTTGAGTACCACTTTTTATACCATTTTTTAATTCCAGGGTTCCGCAGTCAAGATAAGCCAGAAAATGTCAGGGCATATTTATTAATTGCGTGTTTGAGGCCTGAAAAATTCATGAAAACTACAAAGATCTTAAAAAGTCATGGAAATATCTATGGTAAATATAAAATGTTCAAGGAAACCTCTGCTATAAAATATTTAACCGGCTTTAAATTGTTCTTTGTGATAAAATAATTTTTTTAATCATTATCCAGCAATGATGTATGACAGGAATCTTGGAAACTGCAACATGATCACAAGGAAAATGAACATGTTGTTACTGAATGTTTCAGTACCCTGAAATCAGCACCATTCTGCTGAAGTACTGCCAAGCACCATCCACCATCAGACAGTTTTTCTCCATTTTCACACCACTTTGTAGAAATTTTACCCGGAAAGAATCAACAACATTTCCAATTCCGGCCACTGGGAGGCAGTAGTTTGAATTTCAGCAGGAACAGACTGATTTCAGTTAAAGATATTTTGACCTACTGTAGCCGATTTCACAGTGAGATCAGTCTGAAAATCTATATTCAGTAGTCACAAATGCAGCCATGGCCCATGCATTTTAAGTCTAGGCCTTCGGTGCGATTCATGTCATTAAGGAAACACATTTCCACAATGAATACTTACATAATCATACATTACGTCGCAGCCAACTAATAATACAAACTGTTATTTTAAAACACGTCCACGCACGCAAGCCAGAACCAAGGATGTCTAATGCCAAGAAAAGCTCTCTTAAATTTTGCATGCAATATATTTTGTTTCGTCAGGGTACATGGTTACTTTTCAAAACTTGTCTGACGAATCCTCAAGCAGCCTAATTTACACTTAGAAAACTCCTGATGCTGCTATAACAATGCAAAAAGCATTTACCAGTTTGCTTGAAGTAAAAATCAGCCCTCCATTCCTGTTTAATTAATCAATCACATGATCATGCAGAACATCTCAGGTTTTTAAATCCATAAGGATCTCTTTCTCAGTGGTGATGCGGCAGTGATGACAGCCGACTCATCAGCAAGATCTTGCGTTCTTCGCTTTCAAATTACCTACATCACTTAAAGCATGATTGCATTACTCAAGGCCAGCTAGAAGGCCTGGACTGGGACATATCCTAAAGACCACACCCACCAAGAACAAATAAATCAATCTGATTCACTGATGAATCTGACAATCTGACTTTAGATTCCTATTCACTGCAGTGTTGAGGGATTCTGTTGAAATTTTGAAGGCCTAACGGGGTGGAGCAGACTCACATGCTGCTTCGGCTTCAGGCATGCAATTTGTGAAACATTTGTCACACTTTGCTTGTAAGTATCGAGGAATAAATTCTGATTGGATAAACTTTTAGTTTTATGCTATTTGTTCGTAGATGAATTAGGATGAATTATGAATTTAGTAAGCATGTTATGCCAGCAGAGAAGGCTTTGCTGGCCCTGAGAAATTGCCACTGCAAAAATGACTGCAAAAGTCATAGAAATTAATTGGCCAAAAAAAGGTGTTGAACATTTATCTTCTCTGCTGTCTTTATAAGACTCTCTTTCACACTCGATCTATTTCTTTTATTTCAGTCTTCATCCTATAAGAAGATACAACATATAGCAAGGTTAAATTGGTCGTGAAACCATTTAGTAACTGAGCAGAGTCGAAAACAGATGTGGAATACTTCCTTTACCATCCAAATGGAGCACCATGTCATATAGAGACATGAATGTGGAAATGGGAAATCCTTCTTGTGATGCAGGTTATGGCCCAAATGAGCCCTAAATTACAACTTCATAAAGTCCTGATGAGTCCTGAGCATTAAAGTAATTATGAAACATGTTAATTATCCATGATATTTCTGTTAAGGAGTGTGTCATAAATAGAGTCAATCAAAATGCTAATGATATACAGTATAAATGGCTGCCTACATCATTTCTGTGATAATTATTCAGGCATACATCCACCATTCCAACTCCATCGTTATTTGTATAATTACGTCCAGGAGAGTGAACAGGGAGGTTGAATCAAGTTTTGTGCTTGAGCGCCTTCATTGCAAATAGCAAATAATATCTTTAGGATTCTCAAAGCACAAATAAATATAGAAACATATACTTGTGAAAATCAGTTAATAATCATTCTTGGTTATGTTTATGCCTAATATCAAATTATTGTGTCTTTTTGCATCTTTACATGGAGTGCATTAAGCATACTGAATTAAAAAAAAAAAAAAGGAATGTTCTGGGTTCAAAACATATTAAACTCAAACAACAGAATTTGTTGATTTTTACTAAAAAAATATTTCAACTTGTCTCTCAATTTTATATATATATATACATATTATAAAAGTGTCTTTGTAGTCTTTCATCACAATGTAATAAATTGCTTCATCTCTGAAACAACTTTGGATGACATAAACAAGCCTTCCTTTATTTCAGCCCCTCCAATCCAAACACCAGCTTCTACCCCTCTTGCACCGTTTGAGCGCAGAGAACGCCCCTGGGCACTTCAGAGCCTAAAAGAGTATATTCTTCCTCTAAAAGAGTATATATTTCCATTCTAAAAGAGTGGCACTCACGGAGAGCATCATTTTAAAGATGCCTTTTCCGTTTGTGTATATTTCCTGGTTGCTATCGTATATCACATGTTAGGCGCTGCACACGCGGGGACAGCGTTCGTGGACGGGAGTTCTCACTGCGAGAGCATGATTATGGCAATGTTGCGGGCACGGCTTTCCCCAGGGAAAGTCCTTCTACCTACAGGTTCGAGGCTGCGTCGGTTAGTACCGGTAGCGATTTGGGGATTTCAATTGGAGCCGCTCCGCCGGGAATCCCCCGCGGACCTCTCATTCCCCAGCACGCTCATTTGATCCAGCGAGTTCTGCGATGGGACCGCCGGCTTGTCTGCGATCTTGTTTGCGGCTCACAAAGTGGATGAGCTTTCGATTAAAGCATCGGAGAGCGGGCTGGTTCAGTCTGACACCATGCGCAGCTGAAAGCCATGCTTGCCTGGGCAGCTGTGAGCGTCGGACTGGAGTGGAATCCTCCGCTCCCCCCTGAACTCTCCTGGGAGCTGCTCATGGCTGCACGACTTCTTCCTCTCCCATCCCAGGCTTTTCCAAGAGTGGTCATAAGGTGCCAGGTAAGTGCTTTGATGTCCCTGGACTCGGCATGGCCACAAAAGGCACCTCAGGCTCTGCCCCCGTCTCGAGGCCCTGCCCCGTCCGACACAATGGTTTCCTTGGTCCCCCTCGTACGGAGCTTGGAGGCTGTGGCTCACACTCAGGCACCTCAGTTGGGGCTTCAGGTCAGCTGGGAATAGAGCTAGCTCTCCCTGGTTCAGAACATCTCTTTTCTCTGTATGGAGTTAGACTCAGTCTCAATGAGGGTGCACCTCACGAACGAGCGTGCACAGTCAGTGCTGAACTGTCTGAGTACATTCAAATTCTTTCAGAGGCTGCTGGAGCATATGGCATCCTCAGTGGCATTCATGCCACTCATGTTGATGCATATGAGACCGCTTCAGCACTGGAACTAGACTATTGTCATGAGATGGGCATGGCGCCACACCACATGCTCGTCACGCATGTCTGTCACCTTCTGTTCAGCATTTGGTCAGACCTAGCATTCCTACGTGCAGGAGTTCCCCTAGGCCAGGTATCCAGGCACGTCGTGGTTATGATGGATGCCTCCAAGTGTGGCTGGGGTGCCGTGTGCAATGGGCACACAGCTGCTGGCCCTTGGACTGGTCCATGACCTCATTGGCACATCAACTGTCTCGAGTTGTTGGCACTGTTCCTTGCCCTGTGGATGCTTTTGCCATTGATTTGGAGCAAGCACGTGTTGGTCCGGATGGACAACACAATGACGATTGCACACATCAACCACCAAGGCGACCTACACTCCTGTCAAATGTTGCAACTCACCTGACGTCTCCTCCTCTGGAGTCACCACCAACTCAAGTCATTGCGAGCTAATCATATGTCAGCCAACCTCAACAGCACAGTGGATGCGCTGTTGCAGGAAGTTATGCTCAGGGATCAAGCTGCTTTGGAGTCGTTTTTGTTCACTTCCCAGGAATCCACCCACTGTCCACACTGGTATTCTCTGACCGAGGCTCCCCTTGACACTGACATGCTGGCATGCAGCTGGCCCCTGGTGATCCAAAAGTATGCATTTCCCCCAGTGAGCCTACTTGCACAGACATTGTGCAAGGTCAGGGAGGACCTTATTGACCTGACCGGACTGCGTTCTCGGACCTCACGCTCCTCGCAACAGCCCCACACCCGGCAAATTCCCCTGAGGAAGGACCTTCTTTCTCAGGGGCGGGGCACCATCTGGTATCCACCACCAGACCTCTGGAATCTCAACGTCTGACCCTTGGACTGGACGCAGAAGACTTTAGTGGCCTACAACCGGCAGTGGTAGATACGATCACTCAGGCCAGGGCTCCCTCAACGAGGCACCTGTGTGACCTGATGTGGTGTCTGTTCGCTAAGTTGTGTTCTTCCTGACTCGAAGACCCCCAGAGATGCGCAGTCAGATCAGTGCTTTCCTTTCTGCAAGAGAGGCTGGAGGGGTGGCTGTCACCCTCCACCTTGAAAGTGTATATTTTCGCTATATCGGCATATCACGATGCAGTAGACAGTAAGTATTTAGGGAAGCACGACTTGAACATCAGGTTCCTGAGAGGCGCAAGGAGGTTAAACCCCCCAGACCACACCTAGTTCCTCTTGTGACCTCTCCATGGTCCTTAGGGGCCTACAGGGAGCTACATTTGAGCCCCTAGAATCAGCTGAGTTAAAGGCGCTCTCTTTGAAGACTGCCCTCCTGATGGTGATCACCTCCATCAAGAGGGTTGGGGGCCTGCAGGCATTCTCTGTCAGAAAACTGGGCCTGGAATTCGGTCCGGGTTACTCTCAAATCATCTTAAGACCCTGACCGGGATATGTGACCAAGGTTCACATGACTCTGTTAAGGGATCAGGTGGTGAACCTGCAAGCACTGCCCCAGGAGGAGGAAGACCCAGCCTTGGCATTGCTGTGTCCTTTGTGTACTTTGCGCATCTAATTGGATAGCATGCAATCTTTAGAAGCTCAGAGCAGCTCTTTGTCTGCTTTGGTGGACAGCGGAAAGGAAGTGCTGGCTCCAAACAGAGGAACGCCCTCTGGGTCATTGACACCATCACTATGGCATATAACGGTCAGGACGTGCTGCCCCCTGCAGGGCTGCAAGCCCATTTTACCAGGGGTATAGTGGCCTTCTGGGCTCTGACCAACGGCTCCTCTCTAGCAGACATTTGTAGAGCAGCTGGCTGGGCAAAACTTAACACCTTTGCGAGGTTCTACAACCTCTGGATTGAGCCGGTTTTGTACCGCTTGCATATAGCGCCTTTCCCCTCCCTTGAGGCGAAGACGTGTGCTCCTTTTCCCAGTCGTGTTCACAAAAGTGTGGACCCTGGCTGTCCATCCTCCTTAGCACTGTGGCTGGTGAGTTTTCTGAGAAACTCGACGCTGGCCCAGTACGTGTATCAATTAGGCCCTGTACTGGGGGTACTACCAGTGTGATGTGTTCCGTTAAAGTGTTTCCCCGTTGGTAAACCGTCCTTGGGCAGAGGCTTCTCTGTCCCTGATCACCCTTCAGGTAGGATCTACCAAAGGACCATTCAACATGACGTGCTTCCGACCAGTCTTGGTAAGACCATGTGATGTATTCCCACTCTAAGCCCCCCCGGGGTGTGGTCTCCAAGGTGTCCTCCACTTTGGAGAGACACCCCCAGACGTGGACCTTATATGGCCCCAGCTGAAAAATATAATTTCTTTTGAGGAGAAAAAAGAGACTCATCCAGTCCTTATTTTTTGAGCAGTCAGCTTGTCCCTGAGGTGCAGTGGACCATTTGATGCCAACAAGTGACTTGGGGGTAGTTACGTAATGGCCTGGTGCACTGTCTACAAGGCACACAGAGCTCTGCCCATCTCGCACCGCCCACCAGTAAAATGCCTCTGAATTCTGTTTGTGTCTGAGCAGGTGATCTAGCTGAAGTGGATAAAGTGTGAGCTGAAAGACATATACAGACATTTGATATGGTCTTTAGATTCTGGGCCCTGGGCCACTGTGTTGTGAGAATCTGTAGTCTGCACTGACAATAATGATTGCACTGGGTTAAAACCAGAGTGAGGGGTGTTATACAGTGCCTCCATAAAACACCACAACACTTTAATTTGTAATGGTTTTGCTCACCCTGTTATATACTTTATCTTTACTTTGGAATTCCCTGACTTCCCCCCAAAAATATCACCTTTCTTCTGCCTATCCCCATCTCACTCTGACACCAGTGTGATTAATGTTTTTCATTTGATGTCCTCCTCTTGCCTCCACCAAGTACCAACAAATAAAACTCCCAGCCAGAGTGTGCAAATGATCTCTCAAAAGAGCTGTAAAAGAAGAGAGATAAACAGAGAAGGTGGGGGAGAAGGAGAGAGAGATTGGGGGAGACAATTTGTGTGTATACCGGACAACATAGGATAATGAAGCAGTTAAAATGTGGCCTTTGGAAAAGAAAGCATTTGCAGAGGCATGTGACAGAGGTGTTTCTCTGTTTGTAGCTCTCCTCCCTAGAGTAATTCCCCTGTTGCTAATCTGCAGTTATTGAGATTGCCAGAGGCACTTTCCAAATGAAATCAGGAACTCTGGGATCACTTGAAGCTCTGCAATCCCACCAAAAACTTAATTTCTACTCGGCTGCAACTGTCTCCAGCCAGCTGTTACAGAGAAATTATCAGTTGCATGTTTCATGATCTGATTTTGTTTTTAATAGACATGTAGATATGTTCCTCATTATCAAAGAGACTGAAGTGTTACCGATATGTGGATTGACATAGAAACTCTGATATTATGTTTTAGTGAAGTGTCATTTCTGCATCAGTACTGTCACCAATTGGAATTACAGTAAAAACAGACTGATCTCACAAATCATCTCATGAATGTGGGAACAGTAGATCAAAAGTTTGGTAGCTGAAATCGGTCTGTGCTTAGACAAATTAAAATCACTGCAACCAGTGGCCTCAACTGGAGGTGTTGTTTAACATATGGGCATGTGTGAGCACCATTTACCAGGTGAAATGTCCACAGAGTGGCATAAATTACAATTGTGTATTACAATAAACAGCAATGCAAGTGGTAGAGTGGGTCGGCCATTAATCGCAGGGTTGGTGGTTTAATCCCCGGCCCATATGACTCCACATCCTTGGGCAAGACACTGATCCCCAAGTTGCTCCCAATGGCAGGCTAGCACCTTGCATGGCAGCTCTGCCATCATTGGTGTGCGAGCGTGTGTGTGAATGGGTGAATGGGACACAGTGTAATGTTCTTTGGTAACTGCTAAGGTTTAAACAGGTGCTATATAATTGCAGACTATTTACCATTTTACCATTTATTTACTGTGCCCCCAAACCCAAACTTCAACCTTTAACATGTTAAAGTGTAAAAGTGAAATACTGTCATTGTAGTGAAAAATTTATTTTAGGGCAAAAATGCAACCTCCAAATCACCATTGTTTGTCAACAAGATTTTCACCTGGTTCCCACATGACCAGACCTGTGTCTTGGAGATTGCCCACGTGTACCGGGAGCCAGCTGGTTTGTGATAGCTATGCAGCGACTGACGTTAGAGGCTGTAGTCTTTAGCCTCCTTGTTAGCACGCCTGCCTCCCAATCAGACTGATGACAGTATGCTTGGAGCGGGTTGCGAAGGACCGGTTACACGTGCAACATGCTATCAGTAGAGCCACAGGGTTTTTGATGCAAAAATCTCTGATGGAGAATGGTGCATTATCAATAATTTCAGTCTAAACAAAATTTCAGAAGCAACATCTCGATTACTATGTGATTGTGTTGTTACTTCCAAACACTACCCCTATCTGCCATTTGTCAGACAAATAAATAACCCCACCCAGGGATGGATTAAGAAGTCAGGATGCGCTGAGCACAGATGTCTTAACGTGCACATGCAATGTAGAAACTGTTGATTATAATATTATCAGAGTGATCATTATTACATAGTGACGTGCTCTTCTTCAATATGTACAGAAAGCAAGTTACTTTTCGTTTTTCTTTTTCTTTGAATAGATCCACTTGGTAGTGATTTTTCTATTAATTTTCTATATTTTGAAAAAAACTTTAAAGCTTGTCTTTAACAATTATTTCCCCTCACCCCTAGGTGCCCCTCACTACGGTGAGGGTGAGGTGTGAGCATGGGGGTATTCACAAATACCCTATGGTGACCCTACTGATTATACTGTATTTCAGGGAACAAAACATAAGTACATAACATAAGAATAAAACACAAGTAGAGGCCGCCGTTAGATCCCGCCTCACACATCTGCTGTTTTTGTGGACTAATTTGCTTGAATTCAGAAACTTATTAAAGGGAATATGTGCGGATGGGAACTGCACAAAACTGTGGAGATGTGAAGTGGTGGGTGAGGCGGAGCCAGGGCCGTCTTTGTCAGCTCCACGTCAAGATGATGTGAGGGGGGGAGAGGCTGCCACCCCTCCCGTCCTCAGGAGATTTCCCAAAAGGGATTTCCCTTTGGAGCAGTTGCGAGATGAGACCCTTAAGTGAGAGTAATTGATGGTCAACCACTCCTCCCGAGTATCACACTTTTTTATCCCTATTTTACGAGTATAAATGAGCAGTTGTACAGAGAGAGTGATGCAGGACACTCAGACAAAATAACATACACCTAGCTTAATATAGTGGAGCTGCCGGGAAATGCTATTCCCCCTTGCATTGATCTCAGCTGGTGAATCCACCGGCCACCACAAAAGTGCCATTGCGCCCCCTTGCATTGATCGAGGTCCCCTTCGAGAGAATTGGCAAGGACCTCATCAGGCCATTAGAGCAGTCAGTAGGTGGACATCGCTTTATATTAGTCCTAGCGGATTATGCAAAGCAGTACCCAGAAGCAGTGCCTCAGCACATCATCTCAGCACGCAGTGTGGCAGAGGCACTCTTCAAGATAATCTCCTGGGTGGGGATTCTGAAAGAAATCCTCACCGATCAGGGCACAACCTTTATGTCATGGGCACTATGCAAGCTTTATGAATTATTAGGCATTAAGGCAATACTCACCAGTGTCTACCATCCTCAGACAGATGGCCTTGTGATGCATTTTAATAAAACCCTTAAAACATTATGGCTCCACTGGCTAATCTCCATTCGAATTGCTGTATGGGTGGTGCCCGCATGGGATGCTTCATGTAATCCGCAAATCTTGGGATGAGGGACCTTCAGATAGCAAGAATGAAATTCAGTATGTTCTTGATCTTAGAGCAAAACTCCACACCTTGGGACAACTAACTTAGGAGAATTTGCTCCAAGCTCAAGAATGAACAGAGCCAACTCTATAACAGGGGTGCTCGGCTGTGAGAATTTGCACCGGGAGATAAGGAATTGTATTGCTACCCACATCGAGCTCCAAATTACTTGCCAAGTGGCAAGGACCCTTTGAGGTCACATGACAATTGGGGGATCTCGATTTTGAGGTAAAGCGATAGAGAGGTTGCACGTCAAATATATCACCTCAACCTCCTGAAATGGTAGAAGGAGGCGGTCCCTGTGATGTTGGCTATGGTAGTTCCGGAGAAGGTGGAGCTTTGGCCGGAGGTGAATATAAAAGGATTGGGCGGGTGGACGAACCTGGAATTCCACTTGGGTCATGGCTAGGTGCATAGACAGGGGGGGTAGACAGGTCTGATGGTCGGTGGGGGTATGTGGAAGTGGGAGCATGGTCGAGCACCCATCCGGACAGTGTGAAATCGGTAAGGGTGCTTTCACCTGAGCTAAATTATGTCTAACACCGGTCTCTAATTCCAGTGAGCTTGGGGAGAGTGGCATATATACAGCCGTGCCACTGCCAGAACAGACAGAGAGTCTGGCACGAGAGTCTCACTGTAAAACTGCTGCGTTTGTGATGCTAAAGAGTTATGATAAAGACTTTGTGATGATTAAGAGACTGTGACTAAGAGCCTGTGATGCTAAAGAGTTTGTGAAGCTGAAGAAGTTACTGTGCCAGTTGTGGCTGTGTTACCCCTAAGATCGTGATTAAAACGCTCACCTGAGACCTGAATCTTCCTGTCCCAGTGACCTCCTTTCCTTACAATGGCTGTCTTTTATGTTTGGCAGCATCTTACAGTTTTTTTCAGCATCTCACTGAATTTTCTAGACATCATGTCAACTTAAAAGGAACTTTTAAAAATGCATCTCGAGACACCTGCATTCTGTTACATGCATTGTTGATCGGCTTGTGATGCATGAATAGCTTGCGCGGGTCTCGTCAGACTTTAATAGTGTTTAGTCTTCCATTCAGCTAATGAAAACATGATGCGTGATCATGAGGAAGGATTACATCAAGATGCAGAATTTTATTCATATAAATAAAATAGCCTGCTACTCTCTCGCTGTTGCTTGCATGCTAGTGATTACCACTCTGCGTGATTTTGAAAAATGTATGACATAATATAAGAAATTTTTAAGATTCCACACAATTTCATGATCAGTAATCAAATAAGTTTGTTAATAAATAAATATATAATTATATTTATAAATATTATAAATATATAAATATAAATACATTATTTGTGACATTAACTGTTACTCATTTTGTACAAAAGGACAGGTTTTCTTTTATAAAAGCACTTTCACAAGATGTGAAAATTGTTATGATGATAATATCATTTGTAATGAAAAATAAACTATTTAATTAGAAAAATGCAAAATAGAAACATTTTCACAAGTGGACTCAAACTTCGGAAAATAGCATTCATTTGCATGTTTCTTTTTTTTTTTTTCTTTTTTTTTTTTTTTGAATGAGGGTGTTGGCAGATCCATTAACCAGGAAAATAAAATGGCACTCCATATCAAAAAGTTTGCCGACCCCTGATTTAGATGCTCTAAAGTGTCTTCATTCTGTTCTCATCTGGATGAAAAATGCTGTTGTCATTCACAGAAACTGCAATCAGCAGCACATACATATCAAACTGTCATCCCTTCATGGCAACGGCACAGTGAAAGGGAGCTCAGAGTGTGTGATTTAGAGACTGCTTCTGATGCGGATGACACCACTCCACCAAAACAATCACTACCCCTGATTCAGCATAATGTCTGGACCACATTGCAGCTTATTCTTGCCAAGAACTACCCTCTTAGGCAGGAATCGAGCATCTAGTGGTGGATATGTAAGGCTACGTCTACAATAATCAGGATACATTTGAAAACGGCATTTTAGCATTTGAATACGTATATCTGCCATTTTCAAGCATTTTCCAAAAGTTGCTCATCCACACTGAAATGTATGAAAATGCTTAAATCCCCTCACAGTGCATGCGAAAAATCATTGTTGCATGTATGGTCTGAAACGCAATTGTCCTTGTGTTCCGTCGCCAAACACCAATTACGAGTAAACTTCCTGCTGCCTTTGAAGGAATGCAATGTGAAGGTGCAAAGTAACATTTATCTTTAACCCTTTCGCA
Organism: Moxostoma hubbsi; assembly: GCA_032164185.1. Taxonomy (NCBI): domain Eukaryota; kingdom Metazoa; phylum Chordata; class Actinopteri; order Cypriniformes; family Catostomidae; genus Moxostoma; species Moxostoma hubbsi. The sequence continues at coordinate 10,904,721 of JAVLUX010000117.1, forward strand.
TATACAATTAAACCAGTGTGATTACACTAGGCTGGGCTCATACACGGACAATCAAACCGATGTAATCTGCATTCATGCTGATGTTTAGCAGTAAAATCAATTGTCAGGATGACTGAAGCAGTTGTCATAATGAACCAGCTGCTCAAATAATCTTGTCAACATCGTAATAACTTTATTTTTATGTTGCAAACTTAAAATAGTTGAGTGCACTGTTTTGATGCAGCGCTGCGGCCATGTTTTTTGACATCAAAGAATATACAAACTAGACTGTGTTCCACTTCACTTTTAACATCCACTTGCTAACTCCCCTAAGCACTTCCCCTCAGGGGAATCCCCGCTGACATTTTGGAAGTCCGTACCAGAAGTTTCTGTTGGCAGACCCTCAACTCCACGATTTTGACTGTGGGAGCAAGCCTACTCTGATGTTCACTTCAGGCAGCTCCATATCCTACAATGCAACTCGATTGTGACATGACATCATATCGTGCTTCAGGGTTTGGACACAGTCTGTGAAATTTCCCCTGATCTGGCATTGTAAATGGCGGAGAACAGGAGGCCTCAAGAGTGACCAGATATACGGTTGAGAAAGGAACCTTAGGCAGGTAGTCAGGATGAGGATGAGGATGCAATATCACTTTCGCCATTCTTAGGGCAAAGTCTAAGCAGGATGGCAAGACGGACAGAGCCTGCATATCCCAATTCTTCTTAAAGAAGTAATAGCCTTAAGAAAACCATCTTAGAGTCAGAAACTTGTAAAACGTTGACACTAGAGATTCAAAGGGAGTCTCAACCAGACCTTCAAGGACTATAACTAAATCCTATAAAGGGATCCTGGTTCTAACGGGAGGCCTCAGTCGCATTGCCTCACGAACAAAACTGAGCAGGCAAAGGATGTTTCCCCAGTGGTACCCTGCCAATCAGGCGTGGCAAGCCGACGGAGCGGCCACATAAACCCTGAGAGTGGGTTTATGAGGGGCGTGTGTCTGCTGATAATTTCTCCTACAGGAAGTTCAGAACTGAAGCAATCTGGCAGTTAACTGGGTCTGCATTACGTGGAGTGCAACACCTTTCAAAGACACCCCATTTATTGGCATAACGTTTCCTAGTGGAAGGAGCCCTAGCACTGAGAATGGTCTCAATAACTTCAGGTGAAAGCCCAGTGTCCCTCAGTTGGTACCCTTCAGGGCCCAAACATGAAGGTTCCACAACTCTGGCCGGGGATGAAATGTCGTCCCCTGCGCCTGAGACAGAAGGTCCCTCCTGTCCGGAATCGGCCAGGGCGAGCCGTCGAGGAGAGATATTATCTCCGAAAACCATACCCTGTTTGGCCAACATTGCCCTTGCTGGCAAACGCTGGCCAGAAATGCCAGGAGCAGAAAAACCGGAACAAACGAATACAGGCGCATTTTGGGCCATGTATGTGCCATCCCGTCCAGCCCCAGGGGGCTGGGTGACTCAGGGAGAATTAGAGGGGACATTGCGCTGTCTGTGGGGAGGCGAAGAGGTCCACTTCTGCCGTGTAAAATCTGAACCAGATTTGTCTCACTACCTCAGGGTGGAGCTTCCACTCCCACGTCGGTATTTTCTGTCTGGACAGTAAATCCGCTCCCACATTCAAGCATCCAGGGATATAAACTGCTCTGATTGACAGAAGCTGGCCCTGGGCCCAAAGGAGAATCTGCCGTGCCAGTCTGTTTAGCTGGCCTGATCGTAGACCTCCTTGATGGTTTATGTAAGAGACTGCCGCTGTGTTGTCCACCCGCACCAGGACATGGCAACCTCTCAAATGCTGGAGGAAGTATTTCAGGGCCAGAAATACAGCCATCAACTCGTGACAGTTGATGTGCCAGTCGAGCTGATGACCCTCCCATTCACGATCACTTAAGACTGCTCCCCAGCCTGACAGGGAGGCATCTGTCGTTAACAATCTGCGATGGCAAGACACACCTAGAGTGGGACCCAAGGTGAGGAACCGGGGTCTGAACCACATAGAGAGGGTACATAGCCCGTGGCGCATAACACTTATCTGTCTTAGGGGACTGGCAATTGGATGAAATCCCCTGGCTTTGAGCCACAACTGAAACGGTCTCATGTGCAGAAGGCCCAAAGGAATCACAGTTGATACTGAAGAACAGTGCAAATTTGGCCTAGCCTGACTTTTCTCAGGGTGTTCTGAATGGTCTCGATTCGAGCGGGAGACAATTGTACCCATATCATGATCGAATTCCATACGAGCCCCAGATACGTAGTTCTCTGAGTAGGAGAGAGAGCGCTTTTCTTGTCGTTGAGTCTCAAACCCAGAGAAACCAGATGAGCTAGGACGATCTTCCTGTGCTGTAATGCCATTTCTTGTGACCGTGCTAGTATCAGCCAGTCATCTATATAATTCAGAATGCGGATGCCCTGGAGTCACAGAGGAGCCAGTGCTGCATCCATGCACTTCGTGAATGTGTGGGGTGATAAGGCTAGTCCGAATGGAAGAACCCGATATTGGAAAGCTTCGCCCCCAAAAGCGAACCCCAGGAACTTCCTCTGATGTGGCAGAATTTCTATATGAAAATATGCGTATATGAGATCGATCGTGACCAACCAATCGTGATGTTGGATTTGAGACACGACCGTCTTGACGGTTAGCATCTTGTTAGACTCGAAGGTCTAAAATCGGACGCAATTCCCAATCCTTCTTGGGAACCAGGAAGTATCTACTGTAGTAATCTGACTCTCTCTCTGGAGCGGGAACATGTTCTATGGCACCTTTGACCAAGAGATTTTGCAGTTCTTTCAACAGTAGATGTGCTTGTTCCACTTTCACGGCTGTGGGAACCACGGCGTTGAAACGTAGAGGACTTGAATTGAAATCTGTAGACTTTTTCTTCTGTCCTTAGGACCCACATAGAAACACCCAGCAGTAGCTTCCATGCTGCTGGGTTCTCTGAGATGGGTATCAATTTTGACACTTCCTGTTGAGGGAATGTTGGGTGTTCCACGTCCTGGACTATGGCAGGAAGCAACGGAACACCCAACATCTCACCTGAAACCTCTAACTCCTGAAACACCAGAGGTGGCGGGAATGGAGAGGTTTCGTGGGGGTATCGGGAAGGTGCAGGTGAATGTTTCATGTGACCCATCCCGAGGGGGGCTACCCCCATAAGGCTGGGCGCAAGACCATCAGGACTTTCTCTCTCTGGAGATAATGGTCCAGAGGTCTTGCTTTGGAGGCTGCTGAAGGCGACAAAACTGGTCCCCAGTCCTTCCGAGGGGGAGCGCGATCTGCCACACTTTGTTTCTGAGCCTCCCTTCTAGAGGGACCGGGGCGGGGCTGGGTGGCCAGCATCCCCTCCCTGAGTGCGGTGAAGAAGGAATTGCCCGAAGGCTTCCTCATGACTCGTCACCTCCTGAAACCTGGTAATGACTGTGTTCATTGAGTCACAGAACAGGCCAGAAGGTGAAACCGGGGCATCAAGAAGGAACACTTCACTGTCCTTATCTCTGATGCCCGAAAGGTTAAGCCATTAATGTCTCTCCGTGCTAACCAAAGCAGCCAATGGCGCAAGCCATCTGTTTGTTCGCACAGAGAGACAGATCCGTGGCTCGACGAAGTTCTGAAAAATCCTCTTTGTCGATAGTACTGCCCACACTCAGGTCCTTCAACAGATCATCCTGGTATGCCTGTAACACTGCCAAGGTGTGTAGGGCAGCACCAGCATGACCTGCTGCCTGATAAGCTTTCCCCACAAGTGTAGAGGTGGCCCTGCACGGCTTTGTGGGGAGAGTAGGTCTTTTTAAGGACGATGCCGAGCCAGGCGAGAGATAACCCGTGAGTGTCTCTTCTACCTGCGGCATCATCGAATACCCAAATGCCTCAGCACCCACGATGGTCGAATATATCGACGTCAAAGGCACACAGATACGGGAAGTATAAGGTTTCCCTCATGAACGAGAAAGCTCATCATGGAGGTCATCAAAGAAGGGACTGATTTTGCGTTCCCTTCCCCTGGCCACCAGAGAGAAATCTTTCCTCTAATTTAGAGCATTTGGGGGTCTCTTGTTTGTGTGCCCAGTCTAACTGTAATCTGGTCACCGCACGGGTAACTACTTCAAGTAATTCCTCAACGGACCCGTCTCTCGCTCCTCAGCCAGATCCATACGAGAGCCCCACAATGGAAGGGTGGGCGCTGGCTCTCGGAAGTAAGTGAGACGAGTGCAAAGTATTTTCACTGTAAACTGCTTGCAATGCTTGCACCCGCCCCACCCCACCCCAACGCCAGAGCAGCATGCTCTTCTCCCAAACACACAAAACAAACCTGGTGTGTGTCTGCTTCAGCCGTATGGCATAAACATGGAAACACACATCGTTTGCCTTGCTTATTGCTCATATTTAGGAAGAAAAAAGTTTTTCTGCACACTGAGACTTGAGAAGCACAACACACACAGAATGGTCTGAAGACAAAAGACTTGACAATGCACTGTGGCACATATATTTATAGCCCCTGGTACCGGCGCATCCTGATGATGTCACCAGCAGAGGCTACAAATTCCAGTCAATTTCATTGATGTGTTGCACACATATTCACAGCTGGTCACTCCTAAAAGATGTTCCAAAAGGGCTAAATCAAGAGCAGCATCAAAGTGTAGCTTTTGATAGGGAACACCCCCTTTTGTTGTCCACGCAAGAAAAAAGTCACAAAGGTTTAGAAAAACATGATTGCGAGTAAATAAAACATTTTCTTGTACATAAAAGCTTGAAACATTCTATCAAATGTATATCACACTGTCAAATATAGATGGACTGTGACACCATTTATAAACATCAATTGTTAATTAGTGTTTACCAATGCAAACATAGCATGTAACACTAATTCATAATATGTAGGAACTGTTATAATGGTGAAGATATAGATATTTATATTATATATTACATATCAAAGATATTTTGGGTTTTAAGACCCTGAAGCATTTAGTGAAAGTAGATACGTAATCAAGGAAGTACTGGCAAGAGAATCAGGTTTTATTTTAACAAGATGTGAACCAATCAACTCTATCAGTCTGCATGCACTCTATGACCAATCTAGAATCTCATATACCTGAATCAATAAACACAAAGACTTAGAAGCCAAGAAATCTGTTCTGAGATCAGTTTCCTATTATTTTATTAGAATGTCAGTTGCAACAGCTAATCTTACACCAGCAAGTTAATCTGTGAAGTTTAAAGGTTAAACCAAATCTGACCATTCTGTTATCATTTACTCCCCTCACTCTCAAGTCATTCCAAACCTGTATGATTTGAAACAGATCAAAAATATTTTTTTTTTACTATAAATCTCCACTTTTATTTTCACATTCTTCTTTTGATTTTGATGATTCACATTCTTTGTGCATATTGCTACCTACTGGACAGGGAGGAGAATTTATAGTAAAAAAGAACTTAAACGTGATCTGTTTCACACCTACAACTATTATATTGCTTCAGAAGACAGATTTAACCACTGGAATTGTATGGATTACATTCATGCTGCCTTTATGTGCTATTTGGTGTGCTTTTTAGATCTTCAAAGTTTGGGCCACCATTCAGTTGCATTAAATGGACCAACGGAGCTGAGATGTTCTTCAAAATAATAAAAAAAAATGTGTTCAGCAGAAAAAAGAAAGTCATACACAAGTAGCCAAGTGGAGAACTTTCTTTGGACATGGCCCCTTAAAGAGTTTTGCGACACCCGCTTTCCGGCACTCTCTTATGTTAGAAGTGTGAGAACATTGTGCAAGAGAACTCGCGGTTTTGTTCATTGTTTGAACATTCTTTGCGATGAATATGTATTGCATGTGTGGAGTTTGACCACATTTTGGTACACATGCAGGAACTGGGTATGTACATTTTTAAATAATTAATTAATTATGTCTCATTTAAGCATTTATAGCTCAGAGTGTTTTCCAGTTTAGTGAATAATTGTAATATGTGTTATATGTGGAAACATGTGTAATGAGAGTAATATTGTTTTGAACCACAATACATAACCTAAAGTTTGGTTAAAAATAAGTAAAATGCTGTGAGTGATTTAAGCATGTGCAAAATGCATAAAATGCTTTGAGTGATTTAAGCATGTGTTAAATGCACAAAAATGCTGTGAATGTTATAAGCATGTACACTCACCTAAAGGATTATTAGGAACACCATACTAATACTGTGTTTGACCCCCTTTCGCCTTCAGAACTGCCTTAATTCTACGTGGCATTGATTCAACAAGGTGCTGAAAGCATTCTTTAGAAATGTTGGCCCATATTGATAGGATAGCATCTTGCAGTTGATGGAGATTTGTGGGATGCACATCCAGGGCATGAAGCTCCCGTTCCACCACATCCCAAAGATGCTCTATTGGGTTGAGATCTGGTGACTGTGGGGGCCATTTTAGTACAGTGAACTCATTGTCATGTTCAAGAAACCAATTTGAAATGATTCGAGCTTTGTGACATGGTGCATTATCCTGCTGGAAGTAGCCATCAGAGGATGGGTACATGGTGGTCATAAAGGGATGGACATGATCAGAAACAATGCTCAGGTAGGCCGTGGCATTTAAACGATGCCCAATTGGCACTAAGGGACCTAAAGTGTGCCAAGAAAACATCCCCCACACCATTACACCACCACCACCAGCCTGCACAGTGGTAACAAGGCATGATGGATCCATGTTCTCATTCTGTTTACGCCAAATTCTGAATCTACCATCTGAATGTCTCAACAGAAATCGAGACTCATCAGACCAGGCAACATTTTTCCAGTCTTCAACTGTCCAATTTTGGTGAGCTCTTGCAAATTGTAGCCTCTTTTTCCTATTTGTAGTGGAGATGTGTGGTACCCGGTGGGGTCTTCTGCTGTTGTAGCCCATCCGCCTCAAGGTTGTGCGTGTTGTGGCTTCACAAATGCTTTGCTGAATACCTCGGTTGTAACGAGTGGTTATTTCAGTCAAAGTTGCTCTTCTATCAGCTTGAATCAGTCGGCCCATTCTCCTCTGACCTCTAGCATCAACAAGGCATTTTCGCCCACAGGACTGCCGCATACTGGATGTTTTTCCCTTTTCACACCATTCTTTGTAAACCCTAGAAATAGTTGTGCGTGAAAATCCCAGTAACTGAGCAGATTGTGAAATACTCAGACCGGCCCGTCTGGCACCAACAACCATGCCACGCTCAAAATTGCTTAAATCACCTTTCTTTCCCATTCTGACATTCAGTTTGGAGTTCAGGAGATTGTCTTGACCAGGACCACACCCCTAAATGCATTGAAGCAACTGCCATGTGATTGGTTGATTAGATAATTGCATTAATGAGAAATTGAACAGGTGTTCCTAATAATCCTTTAGGTGAGTGTATAAAATATGTGTTGAAGTATATGGTTAAGCTAATGTCCTTTCCCTTTCTGTCACTCACTTGACGTTGTGTCAAATGAAGTGACACAAGGGGTCTTCCTTGGGAGCCTCACGTACCTCTGAACTTGAGAAAATGCCAATGAGAAATTGGTAGACAGAATTTGCATGTTCGCCCCCTAAAATTACTAAAGTAAGGTACTTACACTAAAGTAATATACTGTACACACACACACACACACACACACACACACACGCACAAATAAATATGCACACACTCGCATGCACAGAAGTCATGCGAGTGTGTGTCCTGGCACACAGTCAACTGTTTATTTAATGCCAGTATTTTAGAAAACTCTGGTGCCTTTCTAGCACTGCAGAATTCTGGTTTAATTAGCTATTATGTATCATGTTTTGCTAGAGCTCTGTGGAGACTTCTTGAAGTTGAGTACAAAGAAACTGATATGAGTCAAAGAAAATATTTTTCTACTCTCACTGTTTAGCTAACAGCTTAATGACCAGCAGGGATATCTCAGTGTGGTTTCTAATAAAAACAGCCTTTAGTAGTTTAGTGAATATTTAACTTTAAACTATTTAAAGCTTTTCAGAGATGTATGAAACAGCATGATGCAAACCAAGTTTTAGCATGTAAAGTCACAGTTTTTAAAGAAACCCCCCTTTAGGTGTTTTTAAAGCTTGGTTAGAAATAAAGGTAATGTAGCTCAAGATCATCATTAGCACACAAATAGGGATTTTGTTAACATAACTTAGAGCATAAACCCTAAATGCACTTTACAGACTAAATGTCAATGTTTTGCCTCAACAAATTGTTGTTATGTTAAAAGGCAGTTTGTTAATTGAGTCAGGCACTCACAGAAAACACATGATGTAGAAACAAAGTGACATTTCCATTATAGGACCTCCTAAGGGATTTCTCTCTTTCTCAATCTCTCTCTTTCTTTGCCCCTGGATTTAGGCTGTCATTGTATTTCTTGCATTGGGATTAGTTTTTAACTCATCTACATACAATTTGTAATTGAAGGTAAAGCTCTGTATGAAAAACTTTGTATATAAGTTGATTGATTGGTTATAATGTGAGTGATTTGGTTTTCTTCAGCCACCAACATCTGGTGTAGACACTGTGTAGGGTGTTCATAGTTGCCAATCTAGTTGCACTTTCCTTACTAATACAGAATTCAACTAATTTTTAGTCAACATGCATATTTATCAAGTTTTATATACAGTGCTGTGGAAAAGTATTTGCATCTAAAATTCATACTAAATTGTTTTAGATCTTCAATCGAGATATAACACAAAACAAAGGCCACTGGAGTAAACAAAATACATTTTTCAAATATATAAATTTTTTAATGAAGCAAAAAAGTTATCCAACACCTATATCACTCATGTGAAAATCTAACTGCCCCCTTAAACTTAATGGCTGATTATACCACCTTTAGCAGCAACAACTTCCAAATGCTTCCAAAAACTGGAGATCAGTCTTTCACAATGCTGTGGTGGAATTTTGGCCCACTCTTCTTCAGCCACATTGGAGTGTTTGAGCATAAACTGCTCGTTTGAGGTCCTGCCATAGCATCTCAAACAGTTCGTCAGGACATTGACTAAGCCACTCCAAAACTTTAATTTAGCTTCTTTGAGCCAAAGGTGGACATACTACTATGCATTTGATCATTGTCTTGCTGCATAATCTAGTTGCGCTTGAGCTTTAACTCACAGACTGATGACCAGACAATCTCCTTTAGGATTTTCTGGTAGAGAGCAGAAGTAATGTTTCCCTCAAATATTGCAAGTTGCCCTGACCCTGAAGCAGCAAAGTATCCCCACACTATCACCACCGTGCTTGACCATAGGTATGATGTTATTTTTGTGGAATTCTGTGTTTGATTTACACCAGATGTATCAGGACCCGTGTCTTCCAAACAATTCCACTCATCAGTCCACAGAACATTTTTTCGACATTGACACAGTGTGCTACTGGGTGAGACCATTTAACCAACTCCACACTGCTGAAAAATGTCTATTTAGGTGTTGATTTGATTGAACAGGGCTGACAGTAATTAGACCTGTGTGTGTCTAGTCCAGATAAAACCCATTATGAATGCAGTTTCATAGTTTTGGGGATTTAGTAAAGAAGAGAGTAAACACCTTTTCACAAAGACCCAGTTGGTATTGGATAATGTTTTTTGCTTCAATAAATAACATTATAAATTAAAAATGTATTTTGTATTTAGACAGATTTCCTTTGTTTTATGTTCGGTTTAGTTTGAATTTTTGAAACAATTTAGTATGAGATATACACAAAAACAGAAGAAATCCAGATGGGGCAAATACTTTTCCACAGCACTGTAATTTGAAGGAAATTTTATGAACAATCTGGTTTGTGTTGAAAACAAAGGAATGAAATCTCCACCCCAGTTGCTGGGAGTGATGATTCTCAGGGCCTGCAAAGCCTTCTCTGCTGGCCTAACATGCATAATAAATCCAGATTTTTCATCCTTTAATTCTCAATCACCTTTTGCCTATGTATTTTCAATAGCTTTCCACTCTTAATTAATCTACAAACAAATAGAGTAAAATGAAGAATGAGCTCCATCTCGTCAGGCCTTCAGAATTTCCACAGAATCCTTCAACAGTACAAATAAATGGGAAACTAAAATCAAATTGTCAAATTCATCAGCCAGTTAGATTGATTTATTTGTTCTTGGTGAGTGTGATCTTTAGGATATGTCCTGGTGGAGGCCTTCTAGCTGGCCTTGAGTGATGCAATCATGCTTCAAGTGATGTACATAATTTGAAAGCGAAGATCGCGAGATCTTGCTGACGAGTCGGCTGTCATCACTGCTGTTATTGCCATTGAGAAAAAGATCCGTATGGATTTAAAAACCTGAGATCTGCATGATCGTGTGATTGCTTAATTTATTAAACAGGAAAGGAGGACTGATTTTCACTTCAAGTAAATTGGTAAGTGCTTTTTGCATTGTTATAGCAACATCAGAAGTTTTCTAAGTGTAAATTAGGCCGCTTGAGTATTCAGTGTTGGATAAAGTTTTGTAGTCAAGTAGTGCTGTGTTCCATTCAACTCAGAAAGTTGGATTTTACAACTTCCTACTTGCAAAAGTGCAACTAGGAAAAGTGCAATGGAATGCATCTTTAAGCATCTTGTGCAGAAATTCTCAACTCCGATTTCGCCAAGATGCAGGGGCATGATGTCACAAAAACATGTCGACACTCATGGAGATATTAAGTAAGTGATAAACATTTGCTTTATTAAGTAATATTGAATGTATTAGTTTGTTTCCACATGACGTGATATTAAAGCTTGTTTAACAAATGCCTGCAGAAACCGGTATATTAAACATTATAATCTCTTTAGATAATCATACACCTGAAGCACAAATGCTAGCACTGCAGCATTGTTTATCAGTTGGGTTGCTAGGAGACATCTCTAATGAGAATCAAACCCCTGCTATGCTAACGGGAGCATTGCAGTTCCGAATATCGAGGAATGGAAAGCATTTAAAATCAAGTAGGAATATCCCACATCTAACTTGAATGGAACACAGCATAACCATGTACCCTGACAAAACAAAATTTATTGCAGGCAACATTTAAATCACAAATATTATTAGATAGATTTTTCCAGGTATTATAGACCTCCTTGGTAGATTCATATGTAAAATTATGATGTTTGAATGTCTATTCAGGAGATGTTAATTTCACAAAACAGTCATGCTGCAGTTAAAATTATGCTTGCTTGAGCATTAAGTGTAGTTTCAAGTTCTGGCTTTCGTTTTTAAAATGTCTGTTGGTATTACTAGTTAGCTGCGACATAATATATGATGCCCAAATGCACAGGATGTGTTATTCATTGTGAAACTGTGTTTTCTTAATGGCATGAATCACACTGATGGCCTAGACTATAAATGCATGGCCCGCCACTGGTTGCTGGTAAAGCTGGTATCAGCATGATCTACTGTAACTTATTGGCTGAGACAATTAAAAACCCTGGTGAGAACACCAGCAAATCAGCATCAAATAATTGGGGACCAGCATCCAAAACACAACATATGCTGGTCTTTTGAGCACGGATGGTTTAACAACTTGCCTTTTTGTCCTAAATATCACAGTTCCATTTTCTCTACAGCCCATAGCTTAGCCAATCCTCATTGGGCATAAACTAACTATGTGTATACTTGTTCTCTTGTCTAGATCCTTACAAATCACCAAGGGCAGAAGTAGGTTTCTCCAGCTCTGTGTCTTGCGGGAAGAGGAGGGGGACAGTCATGTAGACTAAATTAGTTAAAATATATTGCTATAGTACATGGGTCATCCCATTGGGTTTGACTAAATAATTCCCCATAAAGCTATCAAAAATGTCACAGCACAGATTTAACACACTCTTAGCATGAACTTTCACTTTGATTCTCCTTCTCTGTTTCTTTTTACAAACCACACCACCCTGCCCGACCACACTCATTTTCACTCTTATTCTTCCTTTCTGAGGCTGACATTTAGAAAGGGTGTGTATGTGTGAGAAAGAAAGTGATCATCTCTGCTTTGTATCTTTAGCTGTACACCACATACATCCAGTTATTCTATATAAATCAGTTATTTCACCAAAGACATTTGTTGAGTGTGTATGTGTTCATTTTGCCTCCTTCATGTACCCTGGTTATCTTCTGATTGGCCCAAATTTTGCCGGTGCGGTACACCTGCTGGTGTTCTCATTTGAGGTGTGCTGAAAGGTAATTGAATTAGAAACCCCTAGCAGGAGGTCAGTGGAACAGCAATCGTTCATACTGCCACAAACACTGACCTCAGCTCGAGCACCCCTGTAGCACACAGACACCCTGTTTCTCCTGCATATTCAAAGATCAAGGCCTTGAGAGAAAATAACACTGAGATGGAGCAGGAATACTTCCTGTTTAAAGAGGAAACTATCAACAGCCTATGCCAGCTCCAATACCAGACCAGACACCTCCGCATACAACAACTTCAACAGCTCTGCTCTGCTGTCAGACAGCTGGAGAACAACCAGGAGCTGCTGGAGAAACAACAACTAGAGGGGATGAGACAACAGCTACACATAAGCAATGAACACATCACAACCACAGACCAAGAGCAACGGTGTGCCAGGACACAAACACTCAACACCTCTGCTCCTGAACACATCACAAACACAACACAACACCAGCAGTGTGAACACACAAACACACACCATCCCATCCCCTGCAACCCTACAGGTTTTGCAGGTCTCTCAAGCTTCTCAGAACGCCAAGAGAAAAGACATCAACACCAGAGTGAGATATCTACAGTCAGGGTTGGGGAGCAACAGAATACATGTAAACAGATAATGTATTTAAAATACAAAATATAAGTAACTGTAATCCACTACAGTCACAATTTAAATAATTGGTATTTACAATACAGTTACATTCTAAATGTATTTTGATTACTGAAGAGATTACTTTGCATTATATTGTCATTTGTTTCATTTAATATTTAGTCTTTTCAGATGGAAAACATTTATACATCTATATGATACAATCCAAAGTGCATTTAAACAGCGGAGAAACACTTTCTTATGATGTGTTACATTCTTACAAGCAGACAGAGAAGTATGTTTAAAGTTTAGAGCAGAACAAATAGAAATAAACCTTGTGTACATTTTCAGCTTACAATAAGCTAAAATGCTATTTCTAGCCATTTTACATGCATATGTTACCAGTCACGATCATATTTTTTTTTTATCAAGAAAATGTATGTTAGATCATAATTTCTTGTTTTCTAGTAAGACCTTTGCTATCAGGGCAAAACTCAACAATTTTGTATTGTTTTCCTGTAAAAATATATAAAAATCCTTCAAATAAGATCAATTTGATTTATCTTGTTTTAGAAACAACACTGCATCAGATATTTAGGTTTTTCAGAGAATGTATTTTTAACATGTGTATTTTGTCTTACTGTACTGTTACTATAGTCAAAACAAGAGAAAAAAATCTACCAGTGTTGAAGAAGTAATCCTTGAGTAATCTAACTAAATACGTTACAAATTACATTTTACAGCATGTATTCTGTAATCTGTAGTGGAATACATTTCAAAATAACCCTCCCAACCCTGTCCACAGACCACAACAACATCTCTTAGCTGCAACAGAGAAGGGACAACACAACATCATCATTCTCTGTGATTCTAATGGCAACCACCTCGACCAGAGACAACTGTTTCCAGGGATGTGAGAAAATTCTGGTGTCCCACCACTCACTCTGCTTTAAAGCTGCTGAGAAAAGGCAAATTGGGTGCACCCTCACACATCATACTGCATACTGTGATGACAAATGACCTCAGGATCAGGAGAGTGGAAGTCGCCAAAGCTCTCATTGACGTAGTGAAAACAGCTAGAGGTATCTACCCCAGTGCCAGAGTCATCATCTCCACACTTCTGCCTTGCAGAGATGTTCCATAAAATACCATCAATGCCATTAATGCAGAGATAACTGATGTATGTGCACTCGTGTCAAATGTACACAGAGCAAAGCATCAGTGCATCACTCATGAGCACCTATATGACTGTCTCCACATTCAGCAAGAGGGTATGAGAATATTTGCTAAAACAGTCAAGGAAGTCACACTGAAAAGCCCCCATAACACACCCCCTAGTTGTGAGGAGTGGGTAAAACAGCCGGCAGACAGACAGCTATACTGCTGCTGTGTAAGGAAGAGGTATTGCAGGCACAAGTGACTTCAGCCAGATTAAAAACAAGTTGAAACTTTTATGTGACAGTCTATTAGGTTAATTAATGGTCCTTATATATTATTCCTTCATTTATGTTACTGTATCTTTTTGTTATACAATTAACATTCTAAGGCATTTCATTTAATTCTGTATTTCACAATATGATTGGGTCAGGAATCTTACATTCTTGTTTCTGGTAAAATCACAATGTCATCATTTAAATCACATAAATCACTTATCATATGCTATAACATCCAGATTATGTTTTCTACTTCCTTTGGAGAAAAAAGCAAGAACCCTGATTTTGTAAATATTATATATAGTTCCCCGCCTGTCCCCGACCTGTTGTGTCGAAGAAGCAACACTAGGGGTCTCTTTTGAGCGCCTTTTGCATCTCTGAACTAAGAGAAAAGGCCAATGAGAAATTGGCAGACAGAATTTGCATGTCCCGCCCCCGGACACACGGGTACAAAGGAAGGGAAAGTCATCTGTTACATTCAGATAATTTCTTCGGAGCCGACAGGTTGTGCATGCAGCGAGCTGCAAGTCACACACTGTTCCTCCCATCTCTGAGCGATTTCTGTTGGATCTAGGGCGCATATTAGCGGCTTTCTCCTTCTCTGTACGGCAGTGCAGCTTTGCCCCTGGGCACTTCGACAGCGAAGTTAAAAGAGTTTATTTCTCTAAAAGAGTTATTTCCTCTAAAAGAGCATATACACAGCTGGCGTTGAACATCCTTTTCAGGACACGTCTTTATGAAGATGCCCTTCTGCCCCTGTGTAGTTCCTGGATGCGGTAGAGTGCTCTCCGCTCCTGACAGCCACAGGCACTGTCCCGTGTGTCTGGGCAGCGATCACACCGAGGCAGCGTTTGTGGATTCTTACTGCGAGAACATGACCATGGCAACGTTGTGGTCGCGGCTTTCCTTAACAGAAGGAATGCCACTCCAGCCGTTCCTTCCCACTGGATTGAGGATGACGCGGCTGGCGATAGAGGCGATCTGGGGAGCAGGCGCGGTTTCGGCAGGTACGCCCCTGCGAACCACTCGCCCCCCCGGTACGCTTGTTAACTTCCGTCCGGGCTTGAGGCAACAGTGGCTTGCCTCACAGCCAGCATGCCTATCCTCTTGAGTCCCCCAAGCCAGATGAGCTCACCGCTGCATTGGAGAGGGGTCGGGCATCTGACGCGGATGACTCGACTGGGCTGCCACCTTCGGGCCAGATGTCCGACATGCTTGCCTGGGCCACCATCAGCGTGGGGCTGGACTGGAATCCTCTGTCTCCCCACAGCATTAGCAGCTGGATGATTGGTTCCTCGGGCCTGCACACCGCTCACAGCCACGCCCCCCCCCCCCCCCCCCCCCACAACACCCAACACCCCCCGTTCCCTTTCTTCCCGGAAGTGCATGATGAGCTGACGAGTTCTTGGAGGGCACCCTTCTCCACCCATCTCCGTGCCTCTCGCTCATCCGCTCTCAATGCTCTCAGGGCGGGGTCGCCCTGTGCTCCCCTCCAAGTCCTGTAAGATGACGTCTTCACTGACCTCCAAAGCCTACAGTGCCACCGGACAGGCCTCTTCCACCTTGCATGTCATAGCCCGCCTGCAAGTCCACCAGGCCAAGGCACTTAAAGATCTGCACTTGGGTAGTCCTAATCCCGACGTGCTGCAGGAACTGCGCTCAGCGACCAACCTCGCCCTCAGGGCCACGAAGGTCACAATGCGAGTTTTCAACCAGGACTTGCACAAACTACCATTCAAAATTCTCACGCAAAAACACATTTTTACTTTTGTCTGGCATCTAGATTGGTTCACAGCGGTAGACCTGAATGACGCGTACTTCCACATCTCAAAATTGCCTCGACGTCGACCCTTTCTATGGTTAGCGTTCAGCGGCCAGGCGTATCAGTTCAAAGTCCTCCCCTTCGGCATGTCCCTGTCCCCTCGCGTCTTTACGAAGGTCGTAGAAGCAGCCCTTGCCCCGCTTCTGGATGCCGGCATCCGCATACTCAACTAACTCGACGACTGGCTCATCCTGGCCCACTCCCGAGAGTTACTATGCACCCACAGGGACCAGGTGCTCAGGCACCTCAGCTGTTTAGGTCTTCAGGTCAACTTGGAAAAGAGCAAGCTCGCCCCGGTTCAGAGCATCTCTTTTCTCAGCATGGAGTTAGACTCAGTCTCAATGTCAGCGCGCCTCACCAACAAGCGTGTGCAGTCAGTGCTGGAATGCCTCGCCGCCTTCAGGCTGGGCACAACGGTCCCTTTAAAACTTTTCCAGAGGCTCCTGGGGCATATGGCGTCCTCCGTGGCGGTCGCGCAGCTGGGGTTGATGCATAAGAGACCGCTTCAGCACTGGCTCTAGACTCGAGTCCCGAGACGAGCATGACGCTGCGGCACACACCGTGTGATCATCACCCCCACCTGCCGTCAAACGTTCAAACTCTGGACAGACCACTGCTTTCTGCGGACAGGAGTCCCCATGCAGCAGGTGTCCCGACGTGTCCTGGTCACTACTGATGCCTCCAAATTGAGTTGGGGCACCGTGTGCAATGGGCACGTAGCTGTGGGCCGTTGGAAAGGGAACCTGCTATGATGGCACATCAACTGCCTAGAGTTGTTGACTGTACTTTTTGCCCTATGAAGGTTTCTCCCGCTAGTTCAGGGCAAACAGGTCTTGATTTGATCAGACAGCACCACTATGGTAGCATACGCTCCCGCCACATGTCACAACTCGAAAGTGATCGTGCACTCGTATCCCAGGAGATCCCACTAACTCGGCTCCCTGGATTACTCCTCCCTAGCCCTCTGGTCCGTGAATTCAGTGGAGGAATTCGCCGACCAAATCCAGTGCAGGTACTCAGTCTACCCTATACTGGATTAGGTTCTCCACAGGCTCCTACGTGGACTTCTCCCCGTGTGTATTTTCTGTGGTACGATCACCTTGCGAGCAGGACCCGCATCTCCCTTGGGCAGTTCCCACTGGCCCCTGGTCACTGTGTCTGTAGAAACTCCTCCCTCCCAATAGGCATGATCTACCACTGCGCCACTTTCCACATGTGACCTAAAAGCCCATGTGATGTATTTCACCACTCTTTACCTCCCCCAGTCTGGGCAGGTGTGGTCTCTGCAGGGTCTTTTCCCCCCTGAAAGAATAGGAACTGGGAAAGATTGCCTTCCCCGATGTAATATGATAGCGTTAAGATGGCCCCAGCCGCTTTAACTCTATGCGAGAAACATAGAGAGAGAAAAGGCGCGGCTGGTGTGGCCTGCTCCCATGCTTGGCATGTCGCCTTGTTCCCCCCTGTCAGGGGTAAAGAACCAGAAGGCTTTGACGATTTTATGGGACATTGGGGAAGGGTACGTGCAGTCTGACACAGCTGGTCGCTTTGGCAAGTAAAATACCTGCCCGCTCCTGTGCCAGCAGTACACTACACGGCTGAGCGCATGGCGTGATTGGCACTAGTAGTAACTAGTGTCGCTTCTTTGACACAACGTCAAAGCAACAGACGGGGAATGCGACAGACAGGGGAGTGACAGACGGGGAACGTCTAGGTTACGGATGTAACCTCCGTTCCCTGATGGAGGGAACGAGACGTTGTGTCCTCCTGGCCACGTTGCTGAACCAAGCCACTGTTGCGGCCGAACCATTGTTGGCTCCTCTGAAAAATCCTGAATGAAACAGATGCATTTCCCTCCCTTTGTACCCGTATATCCGGGGGCGGGACATGCAAATTCTGTCTGCCAATTTCTCATTGGCCTTTTCTCATAGATCTGAGATGCAAAAGGCGCTCAAGAGAGACCCCTAGTGTCACTTCTTTCACAAAATGTCTCGTTCCCTCCATCAGGGAAGGAGGTTACATCCGTTCAGATATCATAAAAGGAATTGAGACATGGAGTTCTTCAAAACTTATGTTACGGGTACCGGGCAGCGGCACCCATAGGCAGCTATATGTGTCCTGAAATACAGGAAAAAATGGTAAGACAGAGAGACGTGGTGTTTCTCCGCTGAAATCTCCGCGGTTATTGCTTTAATTCACATGTTCTTTATACCATCAGCATTGTTTCACTTTTACAGTTATTTAGCTGTACTGTACATATTGTGTCTTTCTAGACACATTGTTTATGCTTTTAACATAACATGCAATAAAGCTTCAAACCCAAAATTATACACATTTTACATTATTTATATACATACATTCATTCACCAAAATACTTTTGGTTATTACTGCAGTGCAACGTACACTGATACACTGATGTCATGAAATATGACTCTAACTCGCTGACAGTATAACAGTTTTCAACACTAAAACAATATAGAAATGTATACGATTGAAACATTGTCAATAATTCTAAACATAACAACATTTCACAATATTCTAACATGTTACAGTTATTAGCTTGACTGTGAATTATTTTCATCAAACAGTGCAGACACGTGGCGCACTCTAGCATCTTGCGATAACATGTGCGTTAACAGGTTAAACTAGTGTACCACGCCGCTATCGCTACTCTCGGCGGGCCTCATGTGAATCCATATTTCCAACAATTGCTCGTTTTACTGTTGTGCTCGAACTCAACTTATTTCTCTGCATTAAACAATTAATTACAGTGATTTATATGATGTTTTAACACATTACTAACCTGAAATACAGGAAAAAATGGTGAAACAGAGAGACATGGTTTTTCTCCGAGGTTATTGCGAGAAAACAGCGGAGCCTACTGCCGGAAGGCTACTATAACAGGCCGACCGTTTGCACACAAACCATTTTACTAATTTTACATCACATAAAACTCACTTCAAATAAAGGAAATGAAATACAGATATCACTTTAGTTGAATCTTACACCACTAAATCAAACACAAATGTGATCACACTCTAGTGGGCATCACACTTACACTCTCCTTTTTAAATTGTAGTGGTTTTGGGGGGGACTGTTGCAAGAGTACCCCCCCCCCCCCCACACACACACACACATTTTAATTGTTCTTTGTTTCCTTCCCCTTGCCCCCTCCCTCATCCAGGTTGATGGGGGTGACCCGCCGGCAGACCGCACAGCTCCCCAGCCTGAAAGAATGAGGGAGGAATGTGGCACGGCGGAGGGCGGGGCCGGGTCGTGACACGCCCGGTCCCGTATTAGGCTAATCAAGCCACCGAGAGGGATAAAGGCCGATCGCAAAGGGTGGTGCGAGAGAGAGTGATCCTTACGGACATCTCCGTCGTCCCGTGTGTTTGTCTTTTGAGTTTTTCATTAAAACTATTATTTGTATGTCAAGCCGGTTTCTCATCTCTTCCTTGCCCGTGAGCGTGAACTGTTTTACATTGGTGCCTAAATCCGGGAAGGAAGAGGGATATGCCGTAGCGGAGTTCTTGCCACTACCCCAACAAAGCAGTCACGGCCATTTGCCCGGGGATGAGAAGCCCAGCTGCCTGGAAGCGGAGGAATGGCCGCCGACCGCGAGGGGAGAAGGGGCTCCTGGCCGACCGCCTGCAGCGTGGAATGCCGTTGCCTGGGGCGGATGAGACCCCTTCTGGGCGCTGAAACGCGGCGGGGTAAGAGACCACCGACTGCGAGCAGGAAGGGGCTCTGAGTCTGACCGCCTGGAGCGAGGAAACCACTACCAGGGTCGGGGGAGGCCCCTTCCGATCCCCGAGAATGCGGCGGGGCGTTCCATCCACCAGGGGCTGGAGAGCTACCTCTGATCCGTCCAGAGAGGCGCGGCTGCCGTTCGGTACAGGGTGAAGGAGTGGGTGAGGAACAAGCTACGGCGTATCGGAGAACCGGCGAGTAAGTTTCTTTTTTTTTTATCTCTCTCTCCTCTCTCTCTCACTGCCGCTCTGCGTTGGCCCTTTTCCTTCTTTTTTAAATTATAGTGGGTTTTTGTCATGTTTTAAAAAATTTTATGGATTGACGGGGGGGTACCCCCCCATATTTTAATTGTTTGTTGTTGCCCTCCCCTTGCCCCCTCCCTCGTCCAGGTTGATGGGTATGACCTGCCGGCAGACCACGCGGAAGGCTAATCAAGCCGCCGAGAGGGATAAAGGCCGATCGCAGAGGGCGGTGAGAGAGAGAGAGAGATCCTTACGGACATGTCCATCGTCCTGTGTGTTTGTCTTTTGAGTTTTTTACATTAAACCTTTATTTGTAGGTCAAGCCGGTTTCTCGCCTCTTCCTTTCCCATGAGCGTGAAGTGTTTTACAAAACTATTATTCAAATTTAAATCTCCAAATCAAACTGTGGCTGAAAATATTTGAAAATGTCATCAAACCCACCCTTCTGTATTAGAGTGAAATCTGGGGACCCAAATATAAACTAAATTATGAATCCTTGGACAAAAGTTCAATTGAAATCTCGAATTTTGTAAAAAAAAAAAACATCCTGTGAGTTCAAAGAAGTGCTTCTATCCTGGCTTCAAAGAAGTGCTTCTATCCCTCTCTTGACTAGCATTCAATTGAGAGCCAGTAAATTCTGGTTCCACCTATCAGACTCTTTTCCAGAAGTTCAATATCATTGTGCATTTATACACAGAGGAGCACAACCAAAGAGTGACCCTTTACAGTACTAAGTGGACAAGCACTAGCTAAATGTATAAATTCAATTGCAGGCAAAATTACAAAATAAATCAAAACATTACTCAAGAAACAAAAAAAAAAACAAATAAACAAAAAAAAAATGCTTTTGAATGCTCCAACATCTGAAAGCACGGCTATACTGGTCCACCAACTAAACCAGCACTGACTAACATAACTACTCTTTTTAGAAGGTTAAAGAGTATTAAACATTACAATCTTTTGTCATCATGTTCAACTAAAAGGACTGATAATGTAAAAGGAATTCACTCAGGAAGACTCAGTATGGCTCAAATATTTTTGGACTAATAGTATTGCAGTACGATATTTCTTGTTTTTGTTTTGATCCCTGGATGGCTGGCAATGCTTTTTTTATTCTAAAAAGGAATAGTTCACCCAAAAATGAAAATTCTCTCATTACTTACCTTCATGATATCCCTGGTGTGTATGACTATCTTTCTTCACCAGAACACATTTGAAGAAAAATGTAAAAATATCTAAGCTCAGTAGGTCCTTAAAATGCAAGTGAATGGAGATTTCTCTTTTCAATCTCCAATAATCACATACAGTCAGCATAAATGTCATCCATACAATACCAGCTGTTAAATGAATGTCTTCTAAAGTGACATGATTGCTTTTGGTGCAAAAAAAATTCAAGTACTTTTTTTACTCTAAATCATGCTTCCAGTCACACTAGAAATGAGGCATGTGCGTCACAGCCAGAAGAGCAGCGCTGTTTACAAGTGAGAAGGAGGAACGCTGTACAGTAGCTTAGTTCGTTTTGGTTTAGATCTGTATGAGTGGAGAACGTGAGATTACTTCTGTATCATGGCAACGCAAATACGTCACATGAGAGTCCACTTGGACTCCTCGCTCTCGTGAAGCTTACACTCACATTGGATTATAATTGAAAAGTACTTAAATATTGGTCCTTAAGGGGTCGAGTCTTGAGATCGAGCCCTCCATTATGGACAGCAAGCCAAATATGTGTACCTTCTCTTTCATTCAAAGATTACATGAACATGCAAACTTGTAAATCATCATCCTAAAATAAGACCTGCACACAACCACACTAAAGACCATGCTAAAGACCAAGAATGTGGTATATATATATATACCACATTCTTGGTCTTTAGCATGTACTGTATATGCATAGTGCACGTTGGTATATGCTGTATCTCCACCGATCTTCAGGCAAAGCCATTGAGATGAATGTGAATGCTGATAGTTTGTGTTCTCCAGTTATTATAGACCTCATTCAGAAAAGCCTGCAAAACATTTATAATGCATAAATACTTTAGTCCAAAAACTGGACTTTTGCATATTGTGGATATGCTCTCTTTTCTAAATAGCCGGCACCTGACAAACATTGTTGAGGGGCACTGGCATTTACAGGGATGATAAGACAAGGGCTGATAGGGACAGGAGTTCACTTGGGATAATGTGGGACAGTGCTGGTGTTTTCACACTCAGATCTTATAAAGTGTCAGTACAGGAACAAGACCACAGGCCTGTGCGGAGCCCATAGATAAAGCAGCCACTGCCGGTGTGTTGAACCTGACCATTGGTGCCACTAGAGGAATAAGAAGAACTATACAGCCCATTAACAACACCGATGTGAGCACATGTTCAGAACATGAGTTCAGGGAAAACTAACATACATTTGAAAGAGTGCACACTCGGTCAATCTCTGTCTGTCTCTCTCACTGTGATGTATTCGTTATGTCTGTCACATTATCTTTCACCTCAAACACATGAAAATGTCACTAATGACCTATTTAAGTTTGCAAATATACTTAATAGACACATACAATCTTTTAAGTTTAAGTTCTTTTCTAAGTAAATCATGGAACCTCTCTTGATCCCTCTATGTGTAATGAAAGTTCTTCAGCACAGACTTCAGTTTTATTTTTGTGGTGATAAAGGACAAGCAAGCTGTCAGATGGATGAGAAGAGATGATATGACAAGTCATGAGGTTAATGGGTGTTTTCCCTTTAGCGGAATTAAAATAGATGAACAGATTTATTCATCCGCTGTTTCAGTGCTATAGTCTCTGGCGTAAGTCCACATCAAACACATACTCATACAGATTGCCAATATCAACTTCTGTCAATCATTTGCAATGACACATGCAGTTTTGGATGTACAGTACCTATCAAGTTACACCTATTAACCCATAATTAAATCACATTAAGTATGCATTTTATACTAATTGAGACAAGGGATACTTTAGACCCAACTTGATTTATTTGTTTATACACTATATGGCCAAAAGTATGTGGACACCCCTCATACAGTAATTAATTAATTGACCTGAACTCTATTGAACACGTTTGGGATGAAATGGATATATTCTGAAACACATTCTGGTGTGCATCCATTGACCAATGAGACTTTTAGAGGGGTGGACCCATTAGTGCTTTTGGAAATCCAATTCACAGTATGCAAGATTGAATCCACACCCTCCAAATGGAAATTCATATTAGGTACCCTAAGAGCTTTAAAACGATTTAAGGAAGTGATGTTTTTTTGTTCCTTGATCATTTCCTGTTAGTTGTGCATTCCAAACGGGATAAATCACCCTCCAAAGAGCACTTGAAGGGAGAAAAATCATGACAGTCATGCTTCAAACAGAATTTCCTATAAAAATGTATTTAAAAAGTGAGTTCCGAATTACCCTTATTTTTGGGCCCCACACCTTTTAGCCTTTCGAAAGATCTCTCAGTGAACGGTAAAGTCATCAAATTGCATAGTGATGATTACTTCTGAATAGAATGCTCCCTCATTCAAAACAACAGTATGAGGAGCTTCATTCAAAGTGACTTTCTTTAACACGATTACTAAGCTTTCAAGTCATTTACTTTGACGTTTAGTCATTTAGCAGACGATTTCATCCAGGAGAAAGAGACGAGAAAAGCATTTTAATCATTAAAAAAATTAATCCTTACCTTGTTCACAGGTCATGCAGACAGACACAGCTTCATCAAATGGCTTCATTGATTCTAAACAGAGACTATTTAGCAGAGACGTGTCACTTCTAGAAAAATTAATAGGAGAAATTGGAACGCCCAATGGTCAACGGTTTTAGAAAGTAATCTGAGGTAAAGCAGCACCTAATTTTCTGTGCGATCAGTCTAAATTGTGCATAGTTTACTTTTCTATAATCACTGGCTGCATTACTCCTAAAATATACTTTATGTGTCTACATAGTTACAGGTCATAGATTTTCATATTTTATTCTTTCAATTTGAAGTATTTTACAAAATTGAGAATTTTCAAATTGTTTACCAATTGTTTTTGCTTTTCAACTATGTACAGGAAACAACTTTCCATTTCTATATGAAATTTGGCACATTATGATCAAATGAGTATCAAAGTGTCACACCACCTGTGCACGTTAATCATAGACAGACCTAGATAAGTGTTATTGATATTATTATTTGTTTCTTGGTGACCATGTAGGTCATGTGGAATTGCACTTGGTCTGTTCATATATTTTACTCCTGAAGACTGTGCTGACCCGAACGCAACATGTAATCTGCCTCCTTTTTTCAAGTGAGTTTCTTCTCTTTCAGTATTATCCCTGTTTCCATAGCGATGACTTTTTCTGTACTTCACTGTTCAAACCCTTCCCAGGTGAAAACTGTGTTACACAGACTCCAGAGGCCTCATCAGGAATTTTAATAAAAGACAACATCAGGTGTTAGATCTGCCTCCACTGCCTGGAGATGAGCTTATTGAAATTGTCTGGGCAAAGATCTCCTCTTTAAAATGGCTGAAGGTGGTCTTTAATATGTGCACATACTGGTGTCAACATGTTTCATGAGTTCTCAGATCCACTTGTATATCAAACATACACCAGACCTCATGTATGCTGATGGAAATGTTGACATTTAAATATCAATGTTCAGCCTCAGTGTGTGTGGAGTCCAGGTTTTAAACTAAAGCTGAAGTGTGTAATTTCTGCACCACCAAACATAGGTGAAAAATAAATATTGTTTTCAAACAGCTTTGATTTATATTTGACAAAATATTGTTTTCAAACCCCCCTACTGTTGATTTATCAAACAGATAGTCCTGTCCCCAACTCATTTGTTGAGTCAATGTTAATTTTAATCAATGTTGTTCTGTCTTGATGCATGGGTCATTCAAAACAGAGAACTTTTTATAGCCCCAAAGATAAAAACAGTGTTCACAGGTTTCGAGAAAGTTAGCCTACGAATGGTTTACTTTTAGTTGTCACTTCGTATTAGGCTGGGATAGGAAAAATTATTATTATTAAAATTATAACACAAAAAGTTACATATTTCATTTTATTATATATATATATATATATATATATATATATATATATATATATATATATATATATATATATAATAAAATGAAAAGAAAAAAATAGAACAAAATCACAAAATAAGGTGTGCCTCATGTGCATATAGTTTTTATACACTGACATGCAGTTTCTTACCCCTAAAAACAAGAAAGAAATCATTGCCTGTTTGAACATGAGCACTTTATCACTCTGTAGTGAAGTTCACACCAGCAGAAGTTGTGCAAGTAAATTATATTTTCCTCTGAAATTCTACATACCCCCCACATATATCATCCTGGTGCCGACTCTGGCTGTATGTCAATTGATGTACTGTATATAAGGGGTACATTAATATGCATTTTATTTTGTGATATCACTGAAAAGGAGCAAAAACTGCAGATAAGAACTGTGCAGGAGAGAACATTGCCACTCTGTAAGAGCAAATGTTGTGTATGTGCATCTGTTCATGCGAGGCAAGGCAAGTTTATTAAGGCAAGCGTGTGTGTGTGCTGTATGTGTTTGGGTGGAGTGGTTATACATCATGTCTTGTCCTTCAAAGTGTAGATGAGCAGAGAATTAATGCACAAGGCCAGGGCTTACACCTCCTCATTTGGCGCCTCTTTCTTGTGCTCGCTGTCCCTGCTGTTCTATTTCATTTTCTCATGCTCTGCCTATCACCTATGAATCTTCCCAACATCCACTTACAGAAGTCTCTAACTGCCTGCACAGGCCCAGCTAACAATTTTATGTTCTAAGAACGTTTTCCTAACGTTAGTATTTGGTTGTGGGAACATGAAAATGTCCAGTTTTCTTAACATTAGTAGAACGTTTTTTAAGGTTAATAACGTTATAAGGATGTTCCATTAACGTTTTATATAATTTTTTTCCCCCCAAACCTTTAAATAATGTTAGCCAAAGTTGTTGGAACGTTCCCTGTTAGGTGGGGGAGCCCTGCAAGACTGTGCATCAAATATCAAAAGGGTCTCTGTGCGTGTGTTTGGAGGTGTTAGAGGATGCATGGGTGCAAGTTTATGAGTGTACAGTATGTGTGTTTGCCTTGAGGGAAAACCCAAGTTTGAGTCTGAAGTGCTTTGTATGACAAGTGGCTGTTGAACTGAAAGTGCTGTTTAAAGCCTCATCATTCACAGAATGACTGATGTAAAAGAAGCTTTCTTGAAGTTGAAGCAGTCTCAAACACTTCAAACTCAGAGTGAAACCATTTTTTTTTGCTCTGCATTCATTGCCATTAAAGCCTGAAAGAAAAATAAAATAATTAAGTAAAAAAAAAAAAATTTGCTGAAATAAAATGCTTAGTATTCGGCTGGTCATGTGATCTCATCAGGTTCCAAAACAGTTTAATAAAAATAAAAATGTCAAATGAGAACACCTTACAATAAGGTTATATTATTACATTAGTAAATGTTTTAGGAATAAACAAATGAACAATATTTTTTTAACAGCATTCATTAAATGTAACTAATGAATATACAAGTGATCATAGTTAGTTCATGCAGTTCACAATTCATTAACTAAAATTAACATATAGGATGTCTAATTTAAAAAATTTATTAGATTTTTGAAAATAACATTAATCAAGATTAATATTAATGTTAACAAATACACTCATATTGAAAAGTGTTGTGAAATAAATGATAACATAAATGTTTTTGTAAATAAGTAAATATATTTTCAAAAGTTTTTTCATTTATTAATGCACTATCCACTAATCATAAAACAATTTTTAAATGAGGAAACGTAATCACTTAGATCACCTTTGAATGTGTTGTAAGTGATTTCAGCTGTGGTAACTTCTGCTCCCTGTTTACAGAGCCTAGAACTGTCACAGAGACAGGTGTGATTTTTCATGACACCTATTTTACTGATGTGTGTCAGGTAGTAGGAGCATTTTATGCTTTGTGGTAAAAAAAAGGAAAGAAAGAAAGAAAAAAAGTCTTACAGCACTTATAAGCTTATATCTAACACCTTTGTAAACATATTGCATCTTCTGGAAGGACAGGAGACCAATCTATTAAACTGAACTTTAAAGAGTTTGTGGAACATCAGAGTAATGATTGAAGCTACCAAATGAGCCCTTTAGGGTGTCCATTGTCCTGTTAACTATCTTGGTCTCATAGCTCATTGTGTTCAAATGGGCCCTCTTGTTTCTCTCATCACCAGCATCTCAGCAGATAGAGGAGATGTCCTCTCTTCAGCCTTGTTGTCATGGTCACTGTCTTATTGTTGTGGCAGCTATTTGCATCTCATGTTGTGTTCAAAGTGATTTGCAATTATTCCACCTTTCAAGGGGTTATTAACAGCTCTGAATATTGAGAATATTGAGCACACCATGCAGAGCGGTCCTCAAAATATCCAAGACCCACTGTTCTTTTGTTTTGAATAAAGAATAAAATCAATCTGACAACATTAAATGGAAGGAGACATACATGAAACAATAAATGTTTTTATATCCATAATGCAGCTTCTATGTACTCAATATGGTGGGACAGCCAAGGACATTGTTGTTAAATTAAACGTGTATTCAAAGCAAAATAATTTATCTTCATATACCTTTTTGAAAAAAAGGTTGTTCATCCAGTACCTGATTAATGTGTTGACCCTGGATTCAAGATATTCCGATAATAATTTACTATGTTGCAGATTCTGTTAAAGGATCAATAAATTATCTCTTTGCTGTGAATTTCGAAATAGAGCATTGATTAACCCTTCAGAGTCTAAACAAAATTATTGATGTATTGAGTGCTATTGATTATCTTATTAAAAAAGTGACAGACACAGTTGAACTGAGGTCTGGTATATAAAGATTTTAATGCTAACAACTAGGTGCAGCTAGATAATAGCAGAGGTAAAGAACTGTAAAGAAGTCTCCCTCTTCACAATATGACAGTTGGATTTTTTTTAAGAATATATGTTATAAGAATATATTATTCCTTTATAGAATATTTTATATGTTTTTAAGAATAGGTGGCAAACAAGTTCCCCATGCTGATTTCACCACAAGTTCAAGTTTGGTAAACTTTGACAGGCAAAATCTCAGCATTAACCAATAGGAAGTTGCTTGATTTGGCTGTGACCTCTGTATGGGCTGTGCTTCATAGATACAGTATCTCACAAAAGTGAGTACACCCCTCACATTTTTGTAAATATTTGATTATATCTTTTCATGTGACAACACTTAAGATAGTGTAAATTTGCTGTCCCCTCAAAATAACTCAACACATATAGCCATAAATGTCTAAACCGCTGCCAGCAAAAGTGAGTACACCCCTATGTGAAAATGTCGAAATTGGGCTCAATTAGCCATTTTCCCTCCCCGGTGTCATGTGACTCATTAGTGTTACAAGGTCTCAGGTGTGAATGGGGAGCAGGTGTGTTAAATTTGGTGTCATCGCTCTCACACTCCCTCAAACTGGTCACTGAAAGTTCAACAAGGCACCTCACGGCAAATAACTCTCTGAGGATCTGAAAAAAGAATTGTTGCTCTACATAAAGATGGCCTAGGCTATAAGAAGATTGCCAAGACCCTGACACTGAGCTGCAGCATGGTGGCCAAGACCATACAGCGGTTTAATAGGACAGGTTCCACTCAGAACAGGCCTCGCCATGGTCGACCAAAGAAGTTGAGTGCACGTGCTCAGCGTCATATCCAGAGGTTGTCTTTGGGAAATAGACAGATGAGTGCTGCCAGCATTGCTGCAGAAGTTGAAGGGGTGGGGGGGTTAGCCTGTCTGTGCTCAGACCATATGCTGCACACTGCATCAAATTGGTCTGCAAGGCTGTCGTCCTAGAAGGAAGCCTCTTCTAAAGCCTGCAAACAGTTTGCTGAAGACAAGCAGACTAAGGACATGGATTACTGGAACCATGTCCTGTGGTCTGATGAGACCAAGATAAACTTATTTGGTTCAGATGGTGTCAAGTGTGTGTGGGGGCAACAAGGTGAGGAGTACAAAGACAAGTGTGTCTTGCCAACAGTCAAGCATGGTGGTGGGAGTGTCATGGTCTGGGACTGCATGAGTGCTGCCGGCACAGGGGAGCTACAGTTCTTTGAGGGAACCATGAATGCCAACATGTACTGTGACATACTGAAGCAGAGCATGATCCCCTCCCTTCGGAGACTGGGCCGCAGGGCATGATGACGACCCCAAACACACCTCCAAGACGAGCACTGCCTTGCTAAAGAAGCTGAGGGTGAAGGTGATGGACTGGCCAAACATGTCTCCAGACCTAAATCATATTGAGCATCTGTGGGCATCCTCAAATGGAAGGTGGAGGAGCACAAGCTCTCTAACATCCACCAGCTCCGTGATGTCGTAATGGAGGAGTGAAAGAGGACTCCAGTAGCAACCTGTGAAGCTCTGGTGAACTCCATGCCCAAGAGGGTTAAAGCAGTGCTGGAAAATAATGACAGCAAATTTACACTGTTATACAAGCTCTACACTCACTACTTTACATTGTAGCAAAGTATCATTTCTTCAGTGTTGTCACATGAAAGATATAATTAAATATTTACAAAAATGTGAGGTGTGTACTCACTTTTGTGAGAAACTGTAGATATATTGAATATTCACAATACACAAGGATATAATTTTAGCACTGAGCTTCTTTTGAACTGAAGTCTCACTAAGTATAAAGTGCAGCATTAAAAAAGGCTGCTTGACAATTCTATTTTTGTTGGGTTCACATGAGCAAATCATGCGCTCATGCTGTAGGATTATCCACGAACAAAACCAACAAATGATCTCAACATCACATTCCACAGATCAGAGAGATCCCCCACCGAGCCATTAGAGAGTCATAAAAACTAATCTAGGGCTCCTAAATTGCTGAAGGAGACTGTCTCTTCCATGCCTGCTTAATTTCAAACTAGGGTTTGTAATGACAGAGCTGACCATTAAAGAAGATCCTTCTTTGTTCCACAAACATCAGCATGACCCTCTGAACTTCTACACAGAGCTAAAGCAGGTTTTCTTTGAAAGGTTTCCATGTGTAATCATCATCCCAGTTAATGATTATTGTAATGTATAAATGCGTGCTTGTTTACATAGAGAATGTTGATGACAACAAATATCATGTCTCTTGTACTGCTGACAAGTTATAATAGTTAATTATTAAACATGCACTATTTTTGAGTGGAAGTTTGTAAGAATCCTCCACAAATATCGTAAATCAACTTTGGGAAATGGACAGACCAGTCGACCATATAACTCTGAAAAGCCACTTCTGATTGGCTCAGGACACCTTTGGGGTGAGGCCAATTTCAGTTCAAAACTTTCCTATCAAAGGAAGAACTTTCTCTTCTGCTTAAATTCTCTCTTGCAATGCTCTCTTGCTTCTTCCAGATCCTCCGTGCCATGTAGAGTCCAAGGAAAACTTGTGACACCCAAAAGTCCTGAGGAAGCCTCTTTCTCTCCGCTCTACAGTTATCTAAATTTCATGTTCTTTGTATTGATCATTTACTTCACATTAAAACCTCCATCAAAAATTTGCCTTAAAAACCCTGTCTGATTATGACACTTTTTTACCTGCTTTTGGCGCCCCCCCACTAGACATTTAACTGGGAATCTGCAGTTAAATGTGTAATGAAGCACATAATTTGGTTTTGCAAAAATGTTGCCATGGTCTCTTAATATTTATGAAATCAGGCTAAATGTCTTAAAAGCTAGACGTTAATGGCCCTGTAATTAATTCAACATAGACTACATCTGTAGCCCCTCTAAATCAGCTAAACTTTCAATCGTTAGCATAAACTCTTCTTAAAAAGAATGAAAAAGGTAGAGAATAATCAGTCCATGTCCATGCCCTCACCTTTGGCCTTACTGACAATATACACTGACTCAGACTAACCAGTGGTCTTGACCCTCAGCTAGAGGTCTTCACGGGTCCAAAAATTCA
Source organism: Moxostoma hubbsi (assembly GCA_032164185.1). NCBI lineage: Eukaryota > Metazoa > Chordata > Actinopteri > Cypriniformes > Catostomidae > Moxostoma > Moxostoma hubbsi. The sequence goes on from JAVLUX010000117.1 coordinate 10,935,631, forward strand.
TTCCTGAACCCAAAGAGACCCGGAAATGTACTTCCTCTGGGAAGTTCCTTCCTGAACCGGACCCGTCTATTATTTGAAAGCAGGTACCTGGACACGTTTATTATTTGAAAGCCGGGATCCGAACCCTGCCGAGATACACAGACCGATCAACCCAATCGACACCGATTTTATATAATCCATCCTCCTAGCCAAGAAAGTTGGCAAAATACATCCAGGTTTTCTGTGATTCCTCTCTTGCTGATTGAAACAGCATAGCAAATCCGCTCATTATTTCAGCTCCAAAAGTCCACTTGCTGTCACAGAGACAGATGACATCTGCGACTTCTTTAGAATCAGCTTTGCAGTTTTTTGTATCTCGCATAAGATAACTTTGACTGTTTGCCTTTTTCAACTATAATAACGATTGCTCGTTCATTGCCACGAATGATAATGTTAGCATTGCTAATTTGCTATCATATACCTTAACTCCACTCTGTCTCTGACGTCACTCAGCTCGCTGTGGCTCCGCTCCGTTTTTCACCTTATTGCTGCCCTCACTTTCTCATCCTAAATTTACAATGTTGCAAGTTACAACACAGACACACAAAACCATCATCATCAGCGCTAGGTCTTCTAGGATCGACTCAGGTATTACACAAAATGTTAAACAGACCCAGGACCCGCAGCAATAGAATGGGTACACAATGACCGTACACAATGTGGATCCGAACCCATGCAGGTCTCAGGTCCTCAGGATAGGGTTAACCCCAGAAGACCTCTACCCTTAGCCTTTCAAACTATGAGCTGCTAAATGAATGTGGTGTGGTTCAGCTAATTACCAAAGAAAAAACCACACTGAACTCTTTTTTTTTTTTTTTCTTTGCATATGATAATATCATTGTCTGAAGCCAAAATAATAGCTCAAATAAAGCAAGAGAGATAAGGGAATTTCTTAACAAGTTTAACTAATTACAGCCATCTATAGGAATTTGGGAAATCACTGAGGTAAATTATCTAAACTGTGTCCAAATTGTTATTTAACTTGGAACTGCTGTGGCCAATGTCATTGTCGACATGCTATTTTGAGTCAGCATTTAAGGGTCTTTACACTGGAGGCTTAAATCATCAGTGTAAGGATTACACAGTAATCCTGTGAGTAAATACCCTGCCTGATATATACATAATGTTATCAATATCTCACTCAGCAAAACTGCAAAAGAACTGCAGTTTCCACTAGATTTTCATGTTTTACAGGTAGTACACATTTTTTTTTTTGTCTTGTTTTCAGATAAATCGTTCTAATTTCAATTAGGTTTATGCTTATACCAAGATAAAACTATTTTCGAATGTAAGAAAAATAAACCTGTTTCTCCCTTTGAATCAAATTAATTTTTCCTACCCATATATATATATTATTTTTGTATTTTTTTTACAATAACCTCACAAAATTTTGTTCGATTTCTTTGTAAACAAGACTCAATCTTATGTCATTTTGCCTCTCAAGTAAATCTGTCTTGTTTTAAAGGATGTTTATATATTTGGACAGCAAGCCAAATATGTTTACCCTTTATAACTCAAAGATTAAATGGTCAGATGAACTCATGAAATGTAATATTTGATCCAATTGTAACATCTCACATTCTGTCCTTTTTCTCTGTCAATTGAGATTTATGACAGATGCTACAATTATCTCAATAGTATCCACAGTTTACTGCTCCCTGACAACAGGAACTCATATTGCATACATAGTGTAGATGACCTCATTACAGGTGGTTAGAAATGCAGTTCCTCCTAAAAGCAAGATTGTAATAACAATAAGTTGTCAAGACTTCTGGAATCTGCATCTGAACATCTGCAGTTAAGCCTGGATTTGATATGCTGCACTGCTATTCAATTACTCTTATTTATCTCTCTTTTTTCTATTTACACATTCACTCGATTTACACAGGCACAATTTAAAATGCTATTTCTTAGTAGTGTTACAAATATTCCATACCATGAAATATGTTTTTTCCATATGTTCAGCAATTCTCCATTCAGAAATACTGCATGTCTTTAAACTCTGGCTATCTGGTATAGAAAGTGATATGCATAAGGTGATATACATGAATATGTTAACATCGATTAAAAATAATAATAAAAATAAATAAAATACAATAAAAATCATGTTTTCTGAAGCATTCCATGAATTGAACCGACATGAGAACAGTAAAAGAAGCTGTTCTAACTACTTGATGATAATTAAAAGTAAGAATTGATATATGCAGTAAATAATGTGCAATTTGTAGGCTACTTTTTAGGTTTGCATTCTGCTGTTATGGCTGAAAATTAGAATGTTAACGCTCTTTTATTGCATTTTATGATGGAATATGAAATATTCCATATAAGATCATGAAAAAGTGCAAATATGGGAGAGATACATTTATATGTATGATATGAATGAGTGTTACTATGGCAATATGTCAATGGGCAGAATACAGACAAAAGATTAACAGTTAGAGGCATTACGTCACAGGTGTGAATGGCTTACAGACTGCTGGCCCATCAAAGACAGATCATTTATAGCATTTGCCATGTGTCCCTGCGTTCCAAATGGGACATATCAGCCTCCGAAGGGCACTTCAAATGGAGAACAATCATGATAGCCATGCTGTAAGATCACTTTAAACAAGAGCATGCAAATAATGCAGAGGCCTATTGTGGTCCGACTGATGTGTATACATGCTGCACAGATCCAAGCCACAATAGCATTATCAATGTCTTTTAGTTCAATTTAGCAAAAACTAACTGACTGAAATCGAACTTAAAATGTGCACGTAAATGTACTCAGTGTTCGTCAGGAATTTATTTTCTTCATCAAGGCTGTTTTACAAAGCCACTCTATCAAGCACACAGGCTTAATGATCTTTCCTGCTGCTGCCTGACAGACTAGAGTTTTATTCATTTTCAATCAGGCAAACCAGTACTATGGGGCTGATCTTGTGAAATAAGCAGGAATTCAACTTTACAGGCCTCTCTCTCAACATCTCTTTTTCTCTGTCTCATATGGTCAATTAGCATAGCAGATCAATCATGTTAACAACAGCAACAAAAATAAGTTTCTGTTTCACAAGGAAGAAAAATATGGCATAATATTCTCATGTAATTTGGAAGTTCTATATGGGTCTATTGGTTCAGCAAACCCCCAGACAATGTATTAACCTTGGAATGAGAAACTGATCTTCCACCATGTGGAAAGTGCTGTACACTGGTTGAGCTTTGATAGCCGAGATGCAGACTCATTTATCTAATCGAGCACAGATTGGGATAGAATTGGGTCCGGGTGAACTCCTTTGAGAGTTGAGGAAGAATGTCTTAAATGTTACATATTTTACTTTAAAATTACGTCACTGGTTTGTCAGCTAAAGCAGGACTGATAGGTTGTTAGTCAGACGGAGGAGGAGGAGGAGAGAGAGAGAGAGAGAGAGAGAGAGAGAGAGAGAGAGAGAGAGAGAGAGAGAGAGATGGAGGATAGCGCGCGCAGGGGTGATAACACTATCTATCCAAATGACGAGCGTTCCTTTCGCGCGCATCACTCATCACGCAATGGAAACTGTGCGTCCGTGAACTCCGAAGTGGTGCTTCATCCCTGACTCTTCTTCTTTTCTTTTAGCGTCACCGATTTATTTGAGCTCTGCAAAGATCCGATAACTATCGAATATATTCTTCAATGTGACGGCTCTCGTGACATGCTTGTGCGCCACGGATATTTCGAAATTTTGTCCTGCGTTTCCCCCTGTTTTTGCCATCACGCGACATGATAACAATGTAGAGAAAGTGCGCGGTGACCGAGAGCGCAGCGCACGGGCGATGTTGACGCTGTCACCTTGCCTCCTTGTTCCCACAGCTTCTTGACATTTTCCAGTGGAGTATAATTTGGCGTTTTCATGAACTTAAAGCAACTGAACCGTCCAGCTGCCCACGTTGCCGCTGGGTCCTTGCCCACTTTAGAGGAGAAAACAGCTAGCAACTAAAGGGGGGCAAGACGCGTCCTTGTTTTCCGAGAATATTTTGCCCAATCCTCGCTGGTGCGCTCTGGATAGACCTGGAGCTATTTCAAGCTTGCTGTTTCTCGGGATATATAACATTAGAATGTTAGCATCAGTACCATTTGGAGTAAGCGTCTAAGTTAATGTTACCATTACGCTCGAGCGTCGACATTTGTTGGAACGCATAAATGGACGAATACCAGGAAGACTGAATCGGAATTGTTGTCGGGAAAAATGTGGCTGAAACGGTGTGTCACACGCAGGTAATAAATATCCCATTCTTAATTCCATAATGTAAGAGTTTGACACATTTTAGCTATGAGAGACTGAAAGTGTTATACGCCCAAATTTTCTAAATCGTGTGGTCTTGTGAAGAGTTTTTGGCAAGTTAATGCGTGCCATCCTGTTTTCTCTTGTATGAGCTTTTTTGAATGTGAGTTCTTACCTAAACCTTGCTCAAAGCTCGGCGTTGTTCATATACTTGAGGATTTTTTTAAGTGATGCTGGTTTGTGTGCAAAACGAGAGGAATCGTAATTAACAAAATTACGGATTAAGTTGCTTGTTTTCCCACACTGCTCTCGCTAGGGGTCACCAAATAACCGCGCTGCAATGAGAAAATACTTGTAAACGGCTCGCAACTGTGTCGCTAAACACAACACACTCTCTCATATTGACTACACCATGCAAGGAACATATTTCTGTGCGGAAAATAATTTAATATCATGTAATTAATGACATCAAAAGACAACACCGTAAAGGTGATATTTTGATGTCAGGGCTTAAATCTCTGGAAACTGCCAGTGGAAAGCAAGATGAGTGCGCACAGGTTAAATCCAATACATATATGCATGGAACTAACCTTTATTAGGCTATACACGTTGTATGAAGCGTAACGAGGTGTGTAAAAGTGACTGTCTAAATTGTAGGTAAGAAGTAAATTTTTGTTGGGTACTCATAACTTTGGTTTGCTAATCAACATAACATTTCTGACCTAAGTTAATTTATTCAAAGAGCTGTTCTATAGACAAGAACATGGATAAGTGAGAATGATGATGGAGCCAAAGCAATATCAGTGTTCGTTTTCAGTCGGATGAAACATCTTACACTAATATTGAGGCTACCAGCAGATGCTTTCTTACCAAAGTGATATCATAAAAAGTATTTAGATGTAACGTTTGACAATTTTACAAATCTGTACACATAGAGTCACAGAGCCATTTTAGAGTGCAGAATAATAGCCTCTAATAAACATTTAAATAAATAATAATAAAAAAAACAAGGTGTAAATAGTTTTCCTAAAAAAATTATGGCCTCATATGAGGACAGTGTGACTAAGTTGTGAAATGTTCAATAAAACCAAGCTATAGAATTTCAGATTTTTTTTTTAAATAAAATTGTTTATGATGTTTTCAGGAGTGTTGATTACTCATGTTTTCATGTTGCAGCTGACGTTCTGTAAAGCTTCTTTGGAAAAGCACAAATGAAAATCTAGACAAATAAAAATTAGTTGATTTGATTTTACTTTTTATATTACGTTTCTTTTTTTCTACTTGGCAACAAAATATCAATGTTCTCTTTTTGCACTGTCAAACAAACTAGTGATAGGCAGTGCAGAAGCATTTTACCAATCAGAAATGGGCATAACTATGTTTTATACAAGTAATGGCCAGCATCGTCCAATCACTGCCAACAATGTTAAAATAAAATGTATCATTATAAATTGTGAATATATGTATATATACTGATTACCATTGTCTCATGTCTGCCAAACATGATGAGAGATCCAAACATCATCTGCAGCCTGAAACTGAACTTTTGACCAGATGTTAGAAATGAATGCACTATATGATGCTCCCTTGCTCCCTATATAGTGAATGACTTAACCTCCAGTGTGTTGTCTCTCTGCACTGGTCTCAGAACAGTTAAAAATGCACCTTATTTTCATTCTAACTCCAAATAATGCCTCTGAAAGCAACATTCTTCAGCTTTTAGATTAAGTGAATAAAGGATTTCTAAGGGGGAAATTTTTTTTTTAGTCCTCGAAAGTAGTCATTGTGTTTTTTTTTTAGTTCTGTTTTGCGATAATTGGCTATATTTTTCAAAATGGCATATTTTATGAAATTTGAGACTTTTGACTCAAACAGGTTTCAATGTAAAAACGTACTTTAGTTTTGTTGGCGTTTCTCCCAAAGACAAACTCTGCTGTGATTGGCAGCATATTGTTTTATCACATGACTCGATGTGTCAAAAGTTGAACATTTTACTGACAGCCCAGAATGTTCTGAACTGAAATCAGTTGGTTTAAATGAAATTATGCATTTCATATAGCAAAGACAAAACACAATGTCCATGCAGGAGGATGCAGGGTCACACAAGGATAAAACAGAAAACTAACATATAATGAATTTAATCTCCTGCAAGAATTGCATGCCCATATTTTTGAGTTTTTCATTGAGTTTATTAAGACATTATTGCAGCAAGCTGAATCAGGTTTTTAGACAGCAGGGGATCTCATTTTATCTGTTTGGAAAATTCCTCACTATTGCAAGTAGGCAGAACAGCCCTGATGAAGATCATTAGCCACATCTATTAATTGATACATCAGCTTCTTCAATATCATCACATCAAGGTTATTTATCCTCTCAGAGCTCTCTTTAGAGGCTGCATTTTCCAGTGTACCTTTCAAATGTGGATATCCATAATCAGGTTGAATGTTCTCACAAGACAGCTTGGCAAATGGGTCCAGATACAACAGACTGGTCATGTTTCTAAGTGTCCAGTTCATTAGCCTGGAAGCAGTTACAAGCTCATAGAGTAAACAGTGATATGGGAATCTGGCAAGTATCTGCCAGTGTACTGAACTGAACAGCAGCTGGTTCATTACAGAGTCTGTAACTCTAAAAAAATTTGCTAATTTTGCTTTGACAAAAGCTGTTTGGCAATCCCAAATCCCATTTTTAAATCGAATTGTTTAAAAATGCTGTTATTTTATCATATTTTTATCATATTTTTACATTTTATTCTTCCTTCTCGAAGTGGTCCTGTGTCCCTGACAGGCAAGATTCTATAAGTGAACACTGTACAGCCTTCAACATCTTAAATGGCAGCACACAACTATCTCGTTACCATGTACACTGTAGCGTGTAATAGCATGACACTTCTGTTATTTTTATACCTCTATTTTTTGGGATGTAAACTCACACACAGTAATGCCTGGTTAGTACGAGGAATGATTCTGCTCTCTATTTGACAGTCTTGATGGTCTTAAATAATGGCAGGACAGTTTGATTGCGCCCACCCCCACTTAAACTGTTATGTAACAAAGTCTTCAAGGGTGCAGTAAGCCACAAATTACTCCATACCGAAGCTAATAGTGCAAATGTCAGTAAAGCTGAAGTGTTCTAAATCAACGTTTTTTTTTTTTCAGGGCCAGGGGTATTTGGTTCTAAAAATTCTCATCAATTCGGCTCAGTAATAATCATTCTAAGATTTTGAGTACTTCAAAGTCATGAATAAAATTGAGTCCGTGTTTAAAAGTGGAGCTCAACACTTTTTAGTTATGCAACTTGTGCCTTTCACAGGGGAAATTGCCTACATTAGCATCTGCACATTCAGAGTGTTCTTCAAAGGCTTGATTGGAATCAATAAAATATTATATAGCATCTCAACAGAATTTGTCCCAAAGTCACAGTTATGAACAAGTAAAGCAGTATTTAATGTGCAGACTCTTAAGAATCACATGACAAGTTTTGGTTGTCCTAGTTGAGTCACCATGGCAGCAGAGTGCCCTGTACCTTTCTGTGAGGCCTGTGTAACAGGGCACACCTGAACCACACAGACGCACATAAACACACACTCACCCACCCACCCACACGATTCATGCGGTGCCTTTTGTTCAATCAATAGCGCTTCTATAAAGCTTAAAATGTATCCGTCATGGCACAAGACCAACAGTGCCTGCTAGCCCTCAAGGGCCATGTCTCTCTCCCTCTACTTTTTCACAGACATCTCGAAAATGAACAGTAAACACTTTTAAAAGAGGTTAAAAGGACTCTGAGGATTTCTATTCTTTACGGCTCCAAGCATTCAGGATGTCTAGGTTTGCCCTGAGAGAAAGCAAACACTTCTAACTAATGAAGTTACACATTCAGTAAAGAGGTTTGTCATCTTTTACATTAATGTGCATGTTTCACTGAGCCTGTGGGCCATGTACACAGTTGTGCTGATTGTGATTTAATTGCCTGTGGCTGTTGAGGCTCTTTTATCTGTAAACTTTTAGTTGGGACGATTCTCAGATGCAATCCAGTTCTTTTCAACCATAACAACAGCTGATCCTTTCCTCCTAGGCATTTTCTGTACTAGACAGAGATAGAGCCTGTTTGTGTATGTGTGTGTTCATATATTTTGCAGTGTCAAAGAGGGACTTCACTGTACTATCTTGACCTACTGTAGTGTTGGACACAATCTGTTATAGTCCCTTAAGGAAGGGATGGCATGCAGTCCCTGTTTACTTTCAATGCAGTTTAAACCATTTTAGACTGGCTCTTGTAACCCTGATGATGTTTTAATGACTGTTTGTGTAAATTACTTTATGGGCGTAGCAACATTTCCACCAGAGCAGCTGTTTGACAAAACCAAAAAATTGCATTTTAATTGAAGATATTCCAGTCTTCACTATTTAATTAAAACAATTATAGATATTAAAAACTATAATTACTTTTCTAAGAAAAAATTGTTTATACTCTGAAAAGATCATCATATCTTTAAAATCAATTCAAAAGCCTTAAAATTCATTAAGAGAGACCCACATAGTTCCACAGTTCCACTTATTTTTTCACATATGTCTGGGAGATCTCAATTTCAACCAATTTAATCTGCTCAGTGGTTTCAATCTGCCAATCATCATAATTATTGGATTTCAATTTCAATAATCCCTCAGGTTGCTGTTTGGCGTTTGCTGTACAATTTGCTGGATCTGTTCTGAGCATTGTCTTGGCATTTTTAATTTAATGGAAGGAAACAGAATGTAAAAATATGATATTTCACGATGCCGCCAAACGGCTGTCCTGGGGGAGATGCTGATGGCATCAGTCCATTATTCCTCCACTCAGCAGGAAAGAAAACCATCAAATGTATTACTATCTAACTATGTCCTAATTTTTCACACTAATCTGTTCTCCTGAATCTAGCAGTAACAGAGGTAGAAGCTAGTTGTACTGGCAAACAAACTTAAATTCATTCATTATTTATCACCAACCCTTTATTCACCTGCACCACACAGCTCACTGGAGTACTAAATTCTGTTTGGTCAATGGAGTTATCTTGTGGTCTGATATTTCTGACTAACAACAGCACATCCACATATCAGACCACTAATTCCGGGTATTGAGAGCCATCTTTACGCTAATAAAATAATTTCAACTCAAATATATTTTTCATATGCATTTATTTATTTGGCAAGTAGTCCTTAAATTAACTGGTTAATGAACACTCCGACAGTTATTTATTACAAAATAAACACCAACAGAGACGACCCAAACTGGAGGAGGAATTTGCTGTTCAGCGATTTCTTTCTTCTCACACAATTACTTAATTTCAATGCAAATCAGTTTTTAATGCCATGTATTTATTTATTTGGTTTGTAGCCATATAATAAGTGGGATAATGTACAGTCAGTCAGTTGTTATTGCAAAATAAATCCCTTCAGGCTGATACTTCGCATTGGGTCCTGATCACCCTGTCTGGATTTATTTGCGATTGTCTTTTTGGTTCATGTTTGTGGGCCGTTATAATGTTTCATGCCTGAGTCCCCCTTACACCACATCAGAGGAAACAGACTGGTGAACTTTAGCTTACATGCTAATTACAATTCTCAGATAGTTTAGAAATGTAATTGGACAGTGTAATTGCTAACTATGCTTGACAGCAATACGGACACCAGGGACACATAAACTGACACAGAGAGTTCTGTAAGCTCGGTGGATGTTTTACATACACTGTGACTTATTGAGGTCAAGCAGGGATCATTTATTTAGCATGACAAGGCATTAATTTGTGACGGAATGCAATATATCAAGTTGGTACAAACATGATCCTCTGTTGGTATTAGGTCTAACAGGAAATTTACATTGCTCCTGTTAATCCTAGTAGTCCATCTCAGGAGGTATGCAAAGAGTTGTTTGCTATCCACCCTCAGAGTTTTTGCACACAGAGGGTATGGATATCCCAAATAAAGCCATCATTTTACATTTAACGGATAGGAAATAGATGTAAATCTGGTGGGTTCAATGTGGTCTGTCCTGGTTTGGATGAAAATTAAAAGCTATAATAAAAGATATCCTTGATTTTTTGATTGCTTGAAGCTTTAAGTAAAGTATGTTGAATATGCCAGTGTTGCATAAATCAAACCAAACACAGAAATGAGTGAACTACCACAGTTCTGCTTGAAAAGATTTATACCTAAAAAAAAAAGTGTTATCTATTAAGCATTCCCTCGCTGTATCCTTCAATTTTGCTATTTTTAACTTTTGTACATGATTAAATGTACAGTAGTCATTCTCTATTTATATCTCTATCTATATATATGCTTAAAACAGTAAAACTAAACATTAGGTTAAGACTTGATCTGCATTAGAGATACTTGTATTAAGTACATGATTGACATCATATTTGATTTGACATGAACAGTAATGACAAAATGGATACGTTTGGCAGATGGGAGTAGTAGAAGAGTGTGATGGAGAGAAAATAGATGAGTTTTCCCAGAAGTTTGACACTCCATGTCCAAGGAACATGCAGAGTCATCTGATGGACAATTTTGTGGTAAAAAATAGTCAGCTCTGGGTTCAATAGCAGTCTGATATGCTTTGATCCTGTTTTTAGTGATATTCCAGACACAGAACTTCTAAAAGTTTCTAAAATGTAGTGATGAATCTTGCTACTTTGAAACTTCATAACTTGCTTAAGATTCAGCCCTGCTCCACTGTTTTGACCTTGAAACCAGACAGCATTTGCCAAAATCCAGTTTTGGTTGTTTCAGCCCTCCCATGGCCCTCTTCACAGTGCTCCATAATTGAAGTTGAAATATGATTCCATCAAACCAGCTTTATGCTTGGTTAACTAATACATTTTCTAGTGAAGACTTAAATGTGAGAAAGATTTTAACATCCTCACATGGGCAAAATAGAATTTTCTCTCTAGGAAAATGAGATGGCAGTGATCCTTGACAGAGCTCCATCAGAGCATTTGGTTTCTGTTCAGCAGTTGGCCATGAGTGGGTAATTGTTTCAGCTTTGACCACATTACAGTGAGCCTGCCAGACAGAGGAAGAGAGCATACCATCTTTCTGTCCTTTCTAAAAAAAATAAGTTCTGTCATTGATAAAACTCTGGTTTAGCTTCAAGGCCTTAAGCAGTATGAATTTATTTTTGGGACAGCTACAGTATTAGTGATATTGTACTCACAAAAAATGAGTAATCGATTACTTTTGAATTAAAATGTCACAGGTTTGAATCCCACATAAAGCGGGATTAGCAGGACAGGTTACACACACACACACACACACACACACACACACACACACACACACATAAAACAATACAAAAACAATACAAAAGTTAGCTCCGGTGCTAAGCTGCTAAGACCTGCGGCCTTGTGCCTGCAGCTGAATCACAGCAGTGCTTATGTAGGGCCATATCACACTCTTGCTCATGTGATACTGTTAAAAAAAAAAGAAAAAAAAAAAGAATGTATTTGAATAGATTTTTAATTGGAATCGTATCGAGAGCTTGTGAAACAGAATCGAATCAAGAAATCTGTATCGATACTAAGCCCTAATTTTTAATAGTCCATTAGCTGGTGCACAATGAGTACTTTATTATTTGATTACTCGTGCACATCGCTAATTTATTTTAAGTTGTTTATGTATGTTTATGTAATGCTTGCTTGTGTTCATGATTTAAAATCAAAATTATTTAAAATCATCCCTGCTGTTTTTGGATTGTAAGTCGATGTTATTTACTCACTATTTCTGCAGTTATGCAAAGTGGCATGTTAAACATTAATAATTTATCTGTCAGATCACTAATTCTATTATGCCATGCAAATAAATGCTTTATATCCCCAAGTAGGAATTTAATACCTTTATAAATAACATTTGTTTTATTATGATATTAACTTAAATGTTTCTATTCCTTAGATCAAAATGTATTTTTACAACAGTAAATGTAGAACTGCTTGACTTAGCTAAAAAAAAAAAAAAGTTCTTATTTATTCTATTATTGAAATTATACTTAGATAGTTCATCCAAACATGACAATTCTGTTATCATAAACTGATCTTCATTTCATGAAAATAAACTGTTTGTGTTCCACTGATGATCTATTCATTTAAAAATGCTTTAGAGTATTTAAGCATATAAAGATCCTTCTAAAGGTCAAAGTAGGTCTGAGTCAGGCTTCTGAGGGAATTCTGTCAGAAGAGTGAATATTGTTCAGGATTACTTTGAGTTGTGCAATGTTTGTGCTCACTCGTTTGTGTGTTATTTATGTATTAATGAATTTTCTGGAATGGAGATTTTGCTCAGTCGTAAATTGCTTTGACCACAGAATCACATTGTGGAATAAGAGCACATTACACACACTCACAGATGCACATTTATCATCTTAGCAGCTCTCAAGCTTCTACGCCTACACTGATCTTCCTGTATGCTTATTGGTTTTTCTGTCACTGTTTGCCAGTTTGTGTATCTGAGGTCAGTAATCTAATTTTACTGATCTGGGGGCTGCTCTATGATTTATGATTTATTTGAAAATATTTTGAGTATCGTGCAGGACATCTCTTACTCTCTCTCACTGTTCCAAAATGTAGTAAGCTGCCTACCTACAGTAGCATTTTAAGGGATCATAGGCACACCCGATATGTGAAGGCTAAAATTTATGCTACAAGGTACCTTTTTTGCCAAAACCTAAGACAGCGTCAAGAAAAGGCAGCAAGAAAAAACTCTATTGTGCCCTATTTGTATGAAGCACAGAGTTATTTTTATTAGAATGTTCCAAATCATCCTATTATGATGTTCCAGTCTATTTTGACAGGAGACAGCAAGATAGCTCACTAGGCTATGTCTTTAAATTTAACTCTCTCTGTTGTTTAAAGGGCACTGTTTAGTTTACGCAAAAATGAAAACCCATATGACTTTCATCTGTGAGACACAAAAAGAGATGATGCAGAATTAAAGAGTTATGCAGAATTATATGGACTGACAATCACTCACCCTTTATTTTTGTTACTTTTTTCCCATACATGAATGGCTACATTCACACAGTCAGATTTTGAGATTGACAACCGCATTTACTTACAGGTGTGAGACTTGAAATGTCCTGTTCATACAACAGCTTACAGTTGCGGCTTGAATACTGGCTGCATGAATGAACAAACAAAGTCAAGCCTGGTATTTTAACAGCTGTATCCGTAGGGACAGTGACTAAAGTAAATAGATGGCAAAGATGGCAACATCCATAACACCGTCATGTCATATCACAATTGATGCCGCATTATTAAATAAGTCTAATCGAGGAGCGAGTTCATCCATCAGATTATAATTAACTGACAGAGGTTTGAATGCTTTTTAACCACGTGCATATAGCAGCCTTTGTGTTGTGCAACTTACACTCCGGTGGAGGACAGCGTCTGGACATTTAGATGACATGCAACTAATTTCTCAGTCTCCATGAGTAAACGGAAACCCACATGAAACATGTGCTTCTACAGTGCAGCATGGCTCTCTCACATTATGTGACTTGACTAACAACTTGTTGTCCAGTAAGGTTCCGTTCACACAACATAGGTTTACCGAAAATGCGGTTGCAAGTCCTGAAAATTTTAGGTTGTCAGTTTGGTTATAGAATGCGGTTGTCACTTCTCATATATAACCGACCTGTGTGTAAACGTAACCATATTAAGCGCATAAATAGAGGACATTCCATCCGTTCTGCTGCTGAATGAATGTGGCAAAAGTGAACAGTAAGTGAGGTTGTCATTCTGCCCAATATCTTTTGTGCAGAATAAACAAAGTCATATTTGGAACAACATGAGGGAGAGTCAGTAATGTCATATTTTTCTTTTGTGGGTGAACTATTCCTATAATTACTGCCTTGACTTTAATGCAGCATATGTGTGATGCAAGAATTGTGAAGAATATTGGCAGGATTAATCTTGGCTCATGTCTTGAGAACACACAGGCAGCGTGAAGAAAAATGGACTCTAGTTTTTAAAGCTCTGCTCATAATTTGTTGTTTGCTCTTCGGGACAGGCATTTTGCTCAGACACTTGAGCCAGAGCTGACCTTCAGGCAATAAAGTGCAGCAGTATTGACCTCTCTTCTACAACCATTATTATTCTGGACATCTGCCTTAAAGGTACAAACGTCTAGGTTACGTATGTAACCTCCATTCCCTGATGGAGGGAACGAGACGTTGTGTCGAAGAAGCGACACTAGGGGTCTCTCTTGAGCGCCAAATATGCCTCTGATCTATGAAAAAAAGGCCAATGAGAAGTTGGCAGACAGTATTTGTATACCCCGCCCCCAGACATACGGGTATAAAGGTGGGGAAATACGTCTAGTTTATTAAAGATTTTTCTGAGGACCCGGAAATTGTCCGGCCACAACAGTGGCTCGGCTCAGCGACGTGGCCGGGAAGACATAACGTTTCTTCCCAAAATAATCGTCGTAATCCTTCTGGTTACCCTAAACAGGGGAACAAGGTGACGCTTGCCCACCTGGGAACGGGCCGAGCCTGGCTGGGCTTTTTTTCTCTTTATGTTTCTCCACATAGAGCAAGAAATGGCCGGGGCCCTTACACGCATCGAGGGAAGGGGGTCTTACCCAGTTTCCTATTCTTTCAGGTGGAAAAGACCCTGCGGAGACCACACCTGCCCGGAAGGGGAGGTAAGAGTGGCGAATACATCACATGGGTTTTAGGCGGTATGTGGAAAGTGGCGCAGTGGTAGATCCAGCCTCGCTAGGAGGGGGGAGTTGTTACAACACGGCGACTGGAGGGCAGCTGGGACTGCATAAGGGAGATGTGGGTCCACTCGTAAGGGGACCGTACCGTGGACAATACACA
This sequence comes from Moxostoma hubbsi, assembly GCA_032164185.1. Lineage (NCBI taxonomy): Eukaryota > Metazoa > Chordata > Actinopteri > Cypriniformes > Catostomidae > Moxostoma > Moxostoma hubbsi. The sequence continues at coordinate 10,950,762 of JAVLUX010000117.1, forward strand.
CAGGGGGAGTCCACGTAGGAGTCCTGACCTGTGGAGCACCTATTCCAGTACAGGGTAGATTAAGTACCCGCAGTGGATTGGGTCGGCGAGTTCCTCCGCTTAACTGCGGACCCAAAGGACTAAGGAGGAATTATCCAGGGATCCGAATGAGTGGGATCTCCTGGGAGAGAAAGCGCACAATTTTACCTCGGCCGAGGGAAAGGGTGCCAGGTGCAAGCAATCCACCCGGTCAGTCCGTCAGCGTGTTACCGATTTCTACCGGCTCGGACCTGAGAAAACACGGGACGATACTGACTCAACCCAGAGATTGTAGAATCTCGCAAAAGTATTAGGTGTTGCCCAACCCGCTGCTCTACATATGTCTGCTAGGGAGGTGCTCCTGGCCAGTGCCCACGAGGACGCAACACTCCTTGTTGAGTGTGCTCGGACACTCCTTTCCGAACCATTCCCAAATCAGCTGGACTGACTGGGGTGAAGCCTCCACTCTCCACTGGGCAAGCGTTGTCGTGACAGCGCGACCGCTACCACATTGAGGTTGCCAGGGATGTGAGTGGCACACAGTGACTTGAGTCACATTTTTTTCCTTCTGATTTAGTTTTTCTGTTCACTGGCTTTTTAAACTGGCCGGTGTTTGTTTATTTATTTAGATATTTATTTGTATGTTTTCTTTCTCATTCTCTCGCTGCCCACTGTTTGGCAACTGTCAGAAAAGCCTGTGGGCATCCCAGGCAGGTTACAGGTGAGGCCCCGTGCAGGTGAGACATCGCTTTCCCTGTCTTGCTTCCCAAGACCCAGTGCCTGCATGCATGAGATGACCTCAGTGTGCAGCCAAGCAGAAAGCATAGATTATTAGTAGAGCAGATAGAGCCTATGGTTTTAGGGTCAGAATAAAACAAATGTTGATGCTTGTCATTTACAATTATATTGCATCGCTGAACATAAAAGAGGCCAGTTTTATAGACAGGTACAGTATACAGTGATCCAGGGTAAGTGCGGACATGTGGACTGTGTTGTTGCCACATAAACAGCATTTATTTTATCATACCTGTTGAAAAGATGAGCAATACTGTTCACCAGCTTATTTTGTGTTTTGGGTGCTGGTCCCTTCCATGGAATGCTGGTATTTTGGAGTCCCTACAAAGCTTTTATCTAGTTGTCCCACCAGCAACACAAGCAATAGCCAGCATAAAACAGCCTAAACCAGCGTGGGAATTACATTTTCTTTGGAAATATCTATTGCATTTAAAAAGTATTGATTTGTTTTGCTACAGTATAAAAAAAATATATAAACTGTAGCCAGTCGCATACAACAGCAGAAGCTTGTCAGTTGAATTGGCAGTGGACTGAGCAAATGCAGAAATGGTAAGCAGTAAATCCTCCTATTATGGTCAGCACCCACTATCATGTCTTTTAGCAAATGTTAGGTCACCTAATTGTTAAAGAGATAGTTTGCCATCATTAACTCACACTCATGTTGTTCCAAACCCTAATGTATTTCTATTGTGGAACAGTGGCAGCTGGTACTATTCAAAAGAGGGGAAGGTTAACTTTTGTTAGCTAAAATGTTGAACTGGGACAATAATTATGAGAACGAAAGAGAGACCATTTACAATAATTTCATTGCATATATTCACATACATCTGTAAGTCCCATACATGTCCCTAACTTTCTACCTAACATCTCCTTTTGTGTTCCATGGAAGAAAGAAACTCATACAGGATTAGAAAGACACAGTGAGTTTTAATTTTTGTGTGAACTAACCCTTTAAGGTTTTTAATGCGTAACACACATTATTTTAGATAATTCCTACTAGTGAATATATCGGCAGATATTCTGACATTTTAAATTATCGGCACCGACTGCTAAATTTCCCAGTATTGCCGACTAAGACATGTAAACTACCAGTCATGGTTCGTTTGTTGTTATGTGCCATCGTGTTACTACAATAACAGACAAGTGTGCAACACAGTCTCAGTTAAACAGTCCGCATATCAGAGGCAGACTAAAGTGCTCACCTTTCACCATCCTTCATTCTCCTTCACTCTTCTCAACAGTTCACTGTAATTTTTAACTGTCATGTTTAATGATAAAAAGGCAAATATCAATAAAACTAATATCATATATACCATCTGCAAATGTGAGCAAATCTCGTTTAACATCTTGGTTACTGTTGTAACCTCCGTTTCCTGATGGAGGGACTCTATTGGTAGCTCTTTGGATCCCCAAACATCTTTGAGATCTTTGAGAAAAGTCCAATGAGAATTGGTGAGGGCAATTTGCATGCCACTCCCCTGGACATACGGGTATAAAAGGAGCTGGCTCACAACCACTCATTCAGCTTTTGTGCTGAGGACATTTCTGCGGGTAGTACAGCATTGTGGCAAGAAGGACTCAACGTCTTGTTCCCTCCATCAGAGAACAGAGGTTACAACAGTAAACGAGACATTCCCCTTCTGTCACTCACTCGACATTGTGTCGATGTAGTGACCCTAGGGATCCTTATACGAAATGCCACAACTGCTGAACTGTGTTACGTGGACTGCCGATGCAGGTGAAAACAAGCAGCAGTGTGCATAATAGCAGGTGCGCTGGTCTGCATGTAGCCTCCCCCAATGCCCCAAAAGATGTCATGTAGTTCCCCACATCCCTGGGGGGATAGACGTAATTAGCATGGGAGCAGGCCGCGGCCTTTTCTCTCTATGTTTTTCTCTCCACAGATTATTAGATTTGGCTGGGGCCAACTAACACTATTATTCACGCTGGGGAAGGTATTCTTTCCTTTCCTAATCTTCAGGGGGAAAAGACACTGCGGAGACCACATCCTGCCTGAAGGGGAGGTAACATGTGGAAAGCATATCATGTGGGCTCACCAGCCACACATGGAAGAGGTGCAGTGGTAGGTCCTGCCAGAAGGGGAGGAGCTCTATAAACACAGCGACTGGGGGCAGAGATGGCTCTGTCCAAGGGAGATGCGGGTCTACCAAATAGGGGGACCATACTGAGGAAAATACATCACAGGGGGCTATCGGAGGTAACCGGCACCTGTGGAGCACCTACCCCAGTACAGGGTATGCTAGCACACGTACTGGGTCTGGCTAGGAATTCCTCCACCGAATTCACCTGCCAGAGGGCTATGGAGGAAGGACATCCAGGGTTCAAAGACTTGTGAACTCGCATGGGAGAAGAAAGTGCACATCTTTGCCTCACAGAGGGGAAAGGCACTGTATGCAAGTGATACACCCAGTCAGCTGTCCCGTACACTTACCTGTTCATACCTGACAATACACGGGATGAAACCGGTTAAACCCAGAGATTATAGAATCTTGTGAAGGCATTGGGTGTTGCCAGCATGATGGCATCCACGATCAAGTGGGCAAGCCTCTGTTTGGAGACGGCGTTCCCTTTACGCTGTCCACCAAAGTAGACAAAGAGCTGCTCAGAGCATCTAAAGTTCTGCCTGCATTCCAAATATGTGCGCAAAGCACGCACCAGACGAAGCAACAATAAGGCTGGGTCTGCCTCCTCCCGGGTCAGCACTTTCAAGCTCACCACCTGATCCCTGAAAGGGGTTGTGGGAACCTTGGGCTCATAGCCCGGCTGGGATTTCCAACAAGATGGGTTGGAAAGCGCTAGCCACAGGTTGAAGCTCCAGATGAGGGGCTCTAAGGGGACAATCACATCTGACGTTCCTGTGGGTAGGGCCTCGTGGTGGGGGGGGGGGGGGGGGGGGGGGGGTGAGATGCCTCGTCGAGGAGCCTTGCTTCATCTCAAACTCGTGGCCACACTGAGGGGGCCCACAAAGCACTTACCACACTCCATGTACCTGGCGTCGGGGGGGTCGGCGATGGGGGAGGAGAGACTTTTTGACCGTCCTCATAGCTCGTCAAAACCACCTGACCGTGGGTGTGAGTGTGGCGCAGTTGGGTGTGTGAACGCGGGGGGCCCGCGTTTGTGGCATCCAAGTCGCAGGTGCTCTCCGATGCAGCGATCGAGAACTCACTCTGCTCGTGAGCTCCGAAATAGATGTTAAGCTGGCCATGAGCCAAGCTGGTCTCATCTCAGAAAACGAGCGAGCTGGGGAATGGGAGGTCCGCAGGGATTTACCCGACCATTGGAGTCCCCAAATCGTCTCAAGGGAGCCGGCTGGAGCGGCTTTGCCCCCGGAAGAAGGAAAGCAGCGACCACAACATTGTCATGGTCATGTTCTCACAATGAGAACACAAACCATCCACAAACGCTGCATCAGTGTGATCACGGCCCAGACATGTGAGGCTGCATCTGTGGCCATCGGAGGTGGAGAGATAATGACCACATCCAGGAATTACAAAAAGAAGGAAAGGCATCTGTAAAAATACGTTCACATCAATGTGTTTTGCTCTAATAGAGGAAATATACTCTTTTGCAGGAATATATACTCTTTTAGCGCTGTCGAAGCGCCGAGGGGGCGCACTCTGCACTGATCGTGCAGAAGGAGAGAAAGCCAATGGAATGTGCCATATATCCAACAGCATATGCATCTTATTTAGAGTTGAATGGACCAGCAGTGGAATTCAGCTCGCTGAAACATAACCGCTCGGCTCCGGAAAAAAATCTGAATGAGTGGTTGCGAGCCAGCTCCTTTTATACCCGTATGTCCAGGGGAGTGGCATTTTCTCAAAATCAGAGGCGTTTGGGGCTCCTAAGAGCGACCCCTAGTGTCACTACATTGACGCAAAATCGAGTGAGTGACAGAAAGGGAAACAGATGTAATAAACCAACCTCAACAACTTCAGCAGATCCAGCGTCCAGTAGAGCGCTAATAAATCTTCCTCTGAAGCATGTATTCTGACAGTCTATCCTCAACAGTTCCCTATAACTTTTCTAATGATAAAAGGCAAATATCAATAAAACACGTATTATATACCATTTGCAAATATGCAGAAATGAATTGAAGAACCTCACGAGAAACCAATGTTTTTTTCCTGTCGAGCATCTAATATATTCTTCTGAAGTGCATATTTTATCAGCCAGAATCAAAAATTTCAGGATCAGGATCAAAGTTCCTCTCATTTACAAATCATGACGGTCACTCTGTGACAATCAAAGTTGACGATGCAGGCTGCTTAAACTGTCAAGAGATTGAGGCTTGCACTCTATCCGCATCCAAAACCAGGAAAATGTTACCTACAGAGGCTGTATTCGGAGGTACTATGAAAATAAGTTGCTTTTCAAACTGTTTGGAGACCAGTTTCCTTAAGAGTTCCATTCAATCAAAATAAATGTCAGTTAAGTCAGTAAATGATTAGGCAGCAAGGTAGCAAGTCAGCTGCCTACGTTTTCGGATTCAGCCTAAAGTATTATGTGTGCTATAAGTAAACGCCTTATTCACTATGTACTCTATGTACAATTGGTTTGATTCGATACTTTTTGAGGAAATGTGATTGCTAATTTGGACATTCATGGTCACTGGACATCTTTGTGTACTATTATTTCCTTCTTTCTAATAAATTAACAATTTCTTCATGTTATTTACAACAATTTGATGACTAACAGAAATCTGAATCAACTTCGATCTACCATTTAAAATACAATAATATTTTTAGATTTGTGTTAAATTTATTAAATATAGTGATCAATAAGAGTTTATTAAAACATTTTATTAGCAATTTTATTTTTGTTATCTACTATTTTTAAATTGTGTGATATTTTAGCATTGTATCAGCCTATCAGTCACCCTGCTCTCTGTATTTCGGCATCGGGCAATAAAAAACCCATATCGGTCGACCACTAATTCCTACACCTCTGTCTAGTGTTGTAACGATATCAAAATTTCATTAATCGGTACCAGTACCTGTGAAATATATTTGTTCTCAATACCAATTTTTATACCACAGCAAAAATATGCTAATATAGTAATATGCAAACACACCTATTTAAGCCTCTTTAAAATTACATTTAAATATAACTATTAAATGTAAACTAATAATAAGTTAAAAGAAATGCATGATTCTTTCAAGTATTCTAAATTAAGTATGTATTGCATTAAAAATCACTTAAGTGTTTTTAAATAGGCCCCTACTGAAATCTGTTTTATTTTTTCCAAATCCTGTTTTCCTTTTTTCCCCATGTTTTAAAGTTAAATTTGATCATCATAATGGTGTCTAATTAATTCTTAAAACTTTTAACAAGTGAAAATAGAACAATTACTTTTCAACATACCATAGCATTTTGAACAAACTTTTATTCATACAACAGCACACTTGCTTGTAATTCAGGTGTATTGCTTAATTTATTATTATTATTGTTATTATTTATTATTATTCATATTACTAAAGTGAACATTACATTTTACAGTTGCAATACTATACTTTACATTCCTGTTATCATTTCTTCAATTTCAGGCATCTAGCTTTTATTTTGCTGTGTGTTTTTAACAGATAAACAATTCACTGTATGGCCCAGTGTTTTTTTTAAAGGGCAAATGGTGTGGTTTAATTTGATAAATATACAGAATAGTGTGCTGCACACTTCACAGTGGATGAGTGTTCTGCTCCATCATCTCTCTTACAACGTGAATGATTCTCAATGTTTGTGGAGTTTCCAATGCATGAGTGTATGGCTTCACACAGTCATTAAGGCTAAAGCACGCAGCTCATACAGACTTAGATTGCAGCCTTTCACGGTTTAATATTCACACTAGGACATATACCAATTTTAATTTGATTAGTTGTGCATTTTAGTAAAAGGAGTAACAGAGCACATGCTCAAATAAGCATTTAAAAGTAATGGTGTATCAGTCAGAGAGCTTAATTAAGTGCTACCAGTACTGTAGAAACACTAGTATCGTGACATCTTTTTTATTTTAGTATCAACTTGGAAGTACCGGTACTTTTTTGACATCACTACCCCTGACTATACATCTTTTCTTATGCACTTGCTTTGGAGATGTGATTGTCAATATTTCTCTTGTCAGGCACTAAAAAAGTAATCCTTTTCACTGTTCCAATGAGAAAAGATGCCAAACACAAACTTAAAATTACATTCAGTGATGTACTTATTCCAGTAAGAGTGAGGGGAGAGAGGGATGAGGCAAATGCATTGTAGGTCATCTGTTATCCATCTGTTTTCCATCAGACCAAAGAAAGAGGGTGCTGCTGTTAGATAAAGCATATATTGCTGTCAGATAAAGAGAAGAATGACTGATGCTCTCTCTGTCCAACACACTCGCAACACACTCTCACTGCAAAATCGTCTGGATTTGTACGACTATTCTATATTTGACTATGATATCTTGTGACTTAAGGGCGGCATGGTGGTGCAGCGGTTAGCACTGTCGCCTCACAGCAAGAAGGTTGTGGGTTCAAACCCCGGTTGCCCCGGCCTTTCTGTGTGGAGTTTGCATGTTCTCCCCGTGTCTGCGTGGGTTCTCTCCGGGTGCTCCGGCTTCCTCCCACCATCCACAGACATGCAGGCTAGGTTAATTAATGTCTCCCAAAAAATTGCCCTAGGTGTGGATGTGAGTGTGAGTGGTTGTCTGTATATGTGTGGACTGGTGACCTGTCCAGGGTGTACCCTGCCTTTCGCCCAATGTTAGCTGGGATAGGTGTCATCAGATGTACAGGCTCATATAGGGGGATAGGAGTAACATGCATGCTGGCCATCACTATAGATAGATGGTTTTGTGGTGGAGCTTCTGGTAGACTGTAACTGTAATGAGTTTAACCCATGCCTTGTCCTGAGATCTCCCACTCTTATGCTGTCTTTACTGCCATCCAGAAGTTGTGACGCTGTCCAAGGTGCTGAAGAGAAACATGCAGCTTTTATTACTCTCTCTCTCTCTCTCTCTCTCTCATACTCAGGACATACTGTCTCCCTAATTACAGATATATACTTTAATTTATTAATTAACTCACACCCTCTGCCATTTCTTTAGACATCTTCTTTTCAAATTCCCCCCTTAGATCAGTATGTTGGCTTGAAGAATTTCAAACCAAACTTGTTACAGACCTAAAGTCTGTTCTGACTCAGCTCTCAATTATGTTTGTAAATGATCCAATCTACAGTTTTCCTGTAACAGATGATCAAACATTCTGTAGACTTGAGATGCACTTGCAAACTGCTTGTTTATATGGAAAAATAGCTCCCCAGGAGCGTTGCAAAGATGGCCACCCATTGAACTGATACATCCGTGAGGCTTTGCAGGACTAGTGACACGTTAAAATAATTTGTTAACACTCGTTTCTTCCATGTGTTTATTACTCTATTAAAATCACACCCCAAAAAAACAACAAATGTTTAAAGACTCACATGAGACATCAAGACTTTCAACCTTACAGTGGGAAACTCTTGAGGGAAACCACAACGATAAATGTCATTCATTTGCCACTGTAGAAATGGGTTCTTGACTACAAGTCACCATCCGATGCATGCTGAATATTTGGCCTGATCAAGATCACATTCGGGTAATTTTTGGATTCTTGGTACTTGCATTCTTGAGGATTGGAATTAAACTTGTGCAAGGGATGATGACGTTGAACGAGTTCACGAGAACGTAATAACACAAAAGAACACACATTGTCTCGTCACTTCAAAGAAGTTTCAGCTTCAGACATCCTCATCTGTCTCCCAACTGTCTACTGTGTCTCTTAAACTTTGTATGAATTCATGAAATTAGTGTTCAATGTAATCCCAATGTGCCTTTATGTCTTACTACTGCAGGTAAGGCACCTTTTTTGCTGATTCTGTTCAAAGCCTTTTAGCGAAATAAAAGGATATATATAAGGATATATTAGAATAACTGTAAAGATAATCTCACTGTTACCAAAGACCTGTTAGCAGTTACTGTGTGAAATCTTTCCTATATCATGTTAAATGTGGGGCTTTGCACTGACACCAGCTAAAGAGCAGGGACTTGTCCTTATATTTGGCTAAGCTTAATGAACACATAGACCCCTGTCATGTCTCTCCAGTCAGCTTCAGATGGGACTTTATTCTATATTTTCCCATTCTGATGGTTGATGTGAAAATTAACTGAAGCTCCTGACCCAAATCTGCATAATTTTATGCACTGCACTGCTGCCCCACTACTGCTGTTGATACAAATACAGTATACATCTGTGTTTTGTGTCTCTCGGTTCTTTCTTTGAGACATTTGTGTGTGTTGGTGTGTGTTTGTTGAGAAGGCGAATGTGTGAATAGGGAGTCATGTTCTGTCATCAGTGTGGCAGGGATATAAAATGTCAGAGCAAGGCTGGAAATATCTCCCCCTTAGTCACAACACATATAAACACACGCACAGCTGAGGTCATCAGTGTTAATGCACACACTGTTTCCGTAACACATGGATAGGAGCATGTGAATCAGCCATTTAGATCCTAGTGATCCGACAGGAAGCATACTACTTATACACCGACTAGCCACAACATTAAAACCACCTGCCTAATATTGTGTAAGTCCCCCTCGTGCCACCAAAAAAGTTCAAACCCACATCTCAGAATAGTATTCTGCTATGCTGCTCTTCTCACCACAATTGTCCAGAGCGGTTATCTGAGTTACCATAGACTTTGCCAGTTGGACCCAGTTACCATTAATTTTTATTGTATGGAAAGAAGATGCAATGAAAGTGAATGCCAACTAAGGATAACATTTTGCAGAGCATCTCATTATTTTGTTCCACTGAAAGAAAATAAAGTCATACTGGTTTGGAACAACATTTGGGTGAATAAATTATGACATAATTTGCATTTTTGAGCGGAATATCCCTTTTTGGTGCACCGTTTCTATATTGTTTGACATGTAGCAGCTTTCATTTAAGATAATGAATTATATTACTTACTTGGTTAAACACATTTATTCCCATAATTTTTTTATGATACTGTAATTGTTTTTATGATACTGTAAATGTAACTGTTTATTGAAAGTTGGTATCTATCATCATATTGCTGTTGTCGCTGTGTTACTTTGCTTTGTGTCATGCCTTGAAAACAACCCTTAAGGAGCGGTAGCAAATCTTTGTGCACACAAATTTGATTCAGACAATGCAATGCAAGGGAACTATGTCACGTTGAAGGGCTTCTGGTTTTAATCAATAACACTTATAAAATAACAAATAATATCACATATAGTTTTTTCTACATTCCAGCAACAATTAAAAACATGCAGCTTTGAAATGTGTATCCTCTCGTCATCCTGATACAAAGTTCAGATTTCACTGAGCTTTAACTTTGGTACGCAACATTTAAAGAAATTTCTCCGCATGATCTTGCATTTCTGGCCTCCCGAGTTCAGATGCGTTTGAATGGGAGTGAATGTAGCACAAAGTGTAGTGGAACCTCCCCTTTACCCATAGTAAAAAATGGCCTCTATTGCTTTATTTTATTATTATAAAGGTCAGTTTGAAGTAAATGTTAAACTATAACATGACATAATATGGGGACAATTATACCTACCATGTGTTGTTTTCTAAAATAGTTTGAAGTATACAAACATTTTAAATACTGGTTATTCTCTCTGTTCATATACATTTCCTTATTTTTACTCTGCTTAGGATAAACCGACCATCTGATCCAAGGATTTTGTTCACTGTACTAGGATCCAACTGACTCACATATAAGCAGTTTGCATATACAAAATAAATGAAATCCATATTTATTTGCAACACTTCTCTAATTCATCTGAAAGAAATCGGTTCATGAGTCATATGTTTCTCAGGTTTTGACTTCTGTCCGGAGAGGATGTGTGATGATTCGTAATGGAAAAAACGAGAGCACAGCACTTGATTTTCCTGTGTGAAGATGTTAACTTGATGGTTGTGAAGCCGTCTGAGAAATGCGCAGTACTGGATGTTCCTTTGTGAACCACAGACCATATGCTCAACTACCTAAACTCCAATCTAATTAATAGTAATCTGGGACAGTTCAAATCTTAATTCCTCTTGATATATATCTTGATATGTAATGCATATTTATATAATTATTATTTGTTATTCATTAGTGTGGCATATCTTGTTTTTCAGCAATTTTTAAAAAGTTTTGGGCATACTATGAAAACAAAATTACCTAAAAAATGTGCTTCATGTAGTAACATCTACAGGATCTACTGTTATCTAAATGAAGTAAAAATAAAATAACATCACTGAATCAACCTACATCCATTAGGTTACACCAACAAAACGTATTGGTTACGAATGTAACCTCCATTCCCTGATGGAAGGAACGAGACGTTGTGTCAAAGAAGTGACACTAGGGGTCTCTCTTGAGCGCAGAATATACCTTTGATCTATGAAAAAAGGCCATTGAGAAGTTGGCAGACACAATTTGCATGTCCCGCCCCCGGACATACGGGTATAAAGGTGGGGAAATACGTCTGTTTCATTCAGGATTTTTCTGAGGAGCCGGAAATGGTCCGGCCACAACAGTGGCTCGGCTCAGCGACGTGGCCAGGAGGACACAACATCTCGTTCCCTCCATAAGGGAACGGAGGTTACATCCATAACCTAGACGTTCCCTGTCTGTCGCTCACTTCGATGTTGTGTCGAAGAAGCGACACTAGGGGTCCAATTTAAATCACGCCATGTGCTGAGCCGTGTATGTGTACTGCTGACACAGGAGCGGGCAGGTACTTGACGTGCCAAAAAAATCAGCCTTATCAGACTGCACGTACCTTCCCCAATGCACCATAAAGTCATCGGAATCCTTATAGTTACCCTAGACAGGGGAACAAGGCGACGCTTGCCAACCTGAGAACGGGCGAGCCTAGCCGGGCCTCTTTTCTCTCTATGTTTCTCTTATAGAGTCAATGGCTGGGGCCCTTACACGCATCGGGGAAGAGGTCACCCAGTTTCCTATTCTTTCAGGGGGAAAGACCCTGCGGAGACCACACGTGCCCAGAGAGGGGGAGGTAAGAGTGGTGACATACACCACATGGGCTTTTAGATCACATGTGGGAAGTGGCGTGCTGGTATATCCCGGCTCTTCGGAGTGAGGAATTGCTACAGACACGGCGACCGGGGGGCAGTGGGAACTGCCCAAATGCGGGTCTGCTCGTAAGGGGACCGTACAATGGGGAAAATACACACAATGGGGAAGTCCACGTAGGAGCCCTGGCCTGTGGAGCACCTATTAAAGTACAGGTAGATCTGAGTACCCGCAGTGGATTGGGTCGGCAAACTCCTCTGCTGAATTGTGGATCCAAAGGGCTATGGAGGAGTCATCCAGGGAGCCAAGTGAGTGGGATCACCTGGGAGAAAAAGCGCATGGTTTTACCTCAACCGAGTGACAGGGCGCAAGGTGCAAGCGATCCACCCGGTCAGTCTGTCGGTGTGTTACCGAGTTCTACTAGCTCGGACCTGAGAAAACAAGGGACGAAACAGAATCTACCCTGATATTGTAAAATCTCGCAAAGTTATTAGGTGTTGCCCAACCCGCTGCTCTGCAAATGTCTACCAGGGAGGTGCCTCTGGCCAGTGCCCATGAGGACGCAACACGCCTTGTTGAGTGTGCTCGGACCTGCAAGAGGGGGGGGCACGGTCATACATACGGCGCCATGGTCGTCTCGGGACTCGAGTCTGGAGCCAGTGCTGAAGCGGCCTCCATCTGCTTTTTCACCACGGAAAACTGCTGGGCGAAGTCCTCGACTGTCTCACCGAAGAGGCCGAACTGGGAGACAGGGGCATCGAGGAAGCGTGTCTTTTCCGTCTCACGCATCTCAACCAAGTTCAGTCTTCGTGGCCCTGAGGGTGAGGTCGGTTGCTGAACGCAGTTCCTGCAGCACGTCAGGATCAGGACTACCCAGGTGCAGATCTTTGAGTGCCTTGGCCTGGTGGACTTGCAGGAGGGCCATGGCATGCCTGGAAGTGGCCTGTCTGGTGGCGCTGTAGGCTTTGGTGGCCAATGATGATGTTGTCCTACAGGCCTTGGAGGGGAGCACAGGGCGACCCCACCAGGTGGCGGTGTTCTCAGGGCATAGGTGGATCACAACCGTCCTATCCACCTGGGGAATCGCCGTGTACCCCTGGGCCGCTACACCGTCGAGGGTAGTTAGAGCGGATGAGTGAGGGGCTTTGTGATGAGTGGAGAGGGGTGCTCTCCATACTGTTGTCAGCTCATCATGCACCTCCGGGAAGAAAGGGACAGGGGGGGCAAGGGTGGCTTTGAGCGGCACGCAGACCCAAGGAACTAATCATCCAGCCATGACAGGCTGTGGGGAGGACTGAGGTTTCCAGTCCAGCCCCATGCTGGCTGCAGTCCGGGCAAGCACGTTGGACATCTGGGCATCAGCCTCAGCCTGGGTGTGCTGGCCAAAGGCGGCAGCCCAGACGAGTCATCCGCGTTAGATGCCGGACAGATCTCATCTATGCAGTGGCGAGCTCATCCAGCTTGGGGGGCTCCAGAGGATAGGCAAGCTGGCTGTGGGGTGAGCCGCTGTTGCCTCGAGCACGGACGGAGGTCAACGAGCGTGCCGTGGGGGGGGGGGGGGGCGAATGGTTCGTGGGGGTGTACCCAGCGAAACCGAGCCCGCTGCCATCCCCAGATCGCCTCCATCGCCAGCTGCGTCGTCCTCAATCCCAAAGTGGAAAGAAGGAGCGACACGGTTGAAGGAAAGCCACGACCGCAACGTTGCCATGGTCATGTTCTCGAAGTGAGAACATGAACCATCCACAAACGCTGCTTCGGTGTGACACAGCCCAGACACACGAGACAGCACCTGTGGCCGCCTGAAGCGGAGAGCACTCTACCGCATTCAGGAACTACACAGGGGCAGAAAGGCATCTTTATAAAGATGTGTCCTAAAAAGGACGTTCAACGCCGCTGTGTATTGCTCTTTTAGAGGAAAATACTCTTTTAGAGAAAATCATTCTTTTAAAAACTCTTTTAGTTTGCGCTGTGCAAGTGCCCAGGGGCAAACTGCACTGCTGTGCAGAGAAGGAGAAAGCCGCTGAAGTGTGCTGTAGATCCAACAGCAGATTGCTCAGAGGTAAGAGGAACAGGTGTGTTTGACTCGCAGCTCGCTGCATACACGACCATCGGCTCAGAAATTTTTTTCTGAATGAAACAGACGTATTTCCCCGCCTTTATATCCGTATGTCCGGGGGCGGGACATGCAAATTCTGTCTGCCAACTTCTCATTGGAGTTTTTCATTGATCAGAGGTATATTCGGTGCTCAAGAGAGACCCCTAGTTTTTCTTCTTCAACACAACGTCGAAGTGAGCGACAGACGGGGAACCAATACTAAGGGTTAGATCAAGCAGTAATAGTTAATTAAAGGGATAGTTCACCTAAAAATTTTAATTCAATCATGATTTACTCATGCCATCCCTGCAAAAAAATCACAAAGTCAGCATAAAAGTACTCCACAAGACTTCAATGGTTAAATCAATATCTTCAGAAGCGATATAATAGGGGTGGGTGAGAATCAGGTAAACATTTAATCTTTTTTTTACTCAAAATCTTGCTGCGAAAAGTATTTTCGATAGCGTTGTTGGCAGGGCAGCCAGAGCGAATTCTGACGCTCTCACCGCCTTTGTTCTGAACGCACGGTAACTTTTAGATGTGAAAGTGACACTAAACAGGCACAACATGTGACTTTCAGATGTAAAAGTGAAAGTGGAGATTGAGTAAAAAATGAATTCCTGTGAATGGAAATCTGACTCAGCAGTATTTATAAAGCTATTATAAAAATCTTCATCCAGTAATAATGAACGACTGTGATTGGCCCATCCTAGCAAGTGCTGAGAAAAGTAACAGGTACCATGTGTCGGCACCGTCAATGCACTTTTTTGCATTTAAATCTCAGAACGTTTAATATCTTGGAGACATTTGACACTTTATACTATTGTTAATAAAAAAATATAGAATTACAAGGATTTATACTGGAATGGTATTTATCAGTGGGGCCAGCAAAGCCTTCTCTGCTGGCCTAACATGCCAAATAAAAAAATATTTTTCATTTTTCCTTCTCAATCACCTTTTTGCCTATGTATTTTTAAATGCTTTCCACTCTTAATTAATCTACAAACAAATAGAGAAAAACGAAAAGTTTATATACTCAGAATTTATTCCTTGATGCTTACAAGCAAAGCATGACAACTGTTTCACAAATCACATACCTGAAGCAGCATGTGAGTTTGAGCTCCACCCCCTCAGGCCTTCAGAATTTCCAGAGAATCCCTCAACAGTGCAAATGAATTGGCATCTAATGTCAGATTGATTTATTTGTTCTTGGTGGGTGTGATCTTTAGGATATGTCCCGGCCAAGGCCTTCTAGCTGGCCTTGACTGACGCAATCATGCTTTGAAAGCGAAGCGTGCGAGATCTTGCTGACGAGTTGGCTGTCATCACTGCTGGTATTGCTGTTGAGAAAGAGATCCTTATGGATTTAAAAACACAAGATGTTCTGCATGACCGTGTGATCTGAAAAAGGGCTGAAAAAGAATGTTATAACATTCTTTGTTTTAACATTCTTATATGTTACACCGGCAAAAGCAGTAATGATTCTGAATGTGTCTGAAAAACCAGCAAGGAGACTGTGAACATTTTTCTTAGTTTTTTTCATTTATAGAGGGATATGGACATTAGGGTTCTGCCGACAGACGATGATCTCGGGGATCGACGATGGTCAGAATAATCACCAATAGCTGATACCTTTGATGTCAAGATTATATATTTTTTTAGTTTTCCCATGTATTTTATTATTATTATCATCAGAATCAGAATCAGCTTTATTGCCAAGTATGCTTACACATACAAGGAATTTGTCTTGGTGACAGGAGCTTCCAGTGTACAACAATACAAACAATATCAAAAACAGCAGCAAGACATAGGTTATTAAAAACAAAAAAAACAAAAAAGACTAAAAATAAATAATTATACATATACGTACATACACTCACCTTCATACAAACCCACATACACACACGTAGTGCAAATCTATTACAAATTAATATTAAATTAATATTACAAATAATTTGCCCCGAAGCACACAGACACTCGCTTGAAGAAACTTTTTTATTATTTTAGTAAGAACAGGTGACAGAAATCCGTCTATGTGCATGTTTGATGCACTGATGCGGAGGCATGCAGTCTCATGGAACACGCACATCTAAAAGGTCTTCTGATTTGTTTGTTTTCTTTTTTTTTTTTTTTTTTTTCACAAATGACCTCAGTCATCTCAGCTCAGGAGGTGCTTTGAGTTCAGTTCACTTTATTTCCACAGAGCAGTTTATTGTGACCAACTGCAGCCTATTGTCATGTTTATTCTGTTGGTCAGAGGAAAATCGGTGCTTGCTATGTGTGAATTTTCAAAGACGCGATCTGAGAGATGCATCGAGAGATATATAGCAGGTTAAATATCTAGAAAGTCTGCGCCTCCAAGTCCTGCAGTGTGAAATGTGTTTTGATTTGTCATCCACAGCAGCTCCCTAAACCCAGACTAAATATGCATCAATTGGTATGGTGAGCACAATAATATAGTTAAATTGAGAATAAATTTATCAAAATAAATTGGCTTAAAAAGAGTTTCTATCAGAATACATTCACATACATATAAGCTTCAACATTTTGTCACCCATTCACTTGCATTGTATGGGCTAAAAATCTTTATTTGAGTTCAGCATATGAAAGAAAGACATACATATCTGGGATGAGTTTGTAAATTATGAGAGAATTACAAATTTTGGGTGAACTATTCCTTTAAATTACGTTTAATAAAAGACTTGACTGATGGCTTCTAATTTTGCAATATGGTTTAAAACGTAGAAAACACATCTCTACTGTGGATGATGCCATGAGAAACATGCAATTTGTCAGTCATTTTGAAAAAATTTAACATCTTTGAGAACTTGGCTGCGCTTATTACCAACAAGGCAGTGCTCATGTCAAAGGCCAGACAGGATATTTTATTGGGGAAAAAAGCAGAGCTGGTGTCAAATCAAAGTTCTTTTGTCACTCAAGAGTCAACAGCACTGAAAAAAAGCTAAGAATCAAATTAGATAAGAACAAATGTAAGAATGATTTATTGTTGTTAAATAAGAAGAGCTGAGGTGAAAAGCTTGTTAAATTAGCTGATTCATAAACTTATATTTTTAACATAAATGTATTCAAAAACTATTAGTGAGCCATGTAAGTAGTACAAGTACATACAAGAAAATACATTTGCTAATGCTTGTTTGCCATAAATCAATGATTTCCTGCCACTTTATACGACTTCATATGAATTCTGCCAAGGAGCTACATTTGTGGACTCATTGATATACCTTTGTTCTTTGTAATTTGGATTCATATTGTGTTCAATTCCTTTGTTAATTAGTGTGTGTGTGTGTGTGTGTGTGTGTGTGGACACATAAAGAACATACTGAATCGATACAATACAAAAATGCAGAACCTCCAAGCATTTAAGATTGGATGTGGAATCTTTTTCAATGGATATACATGGTTTAGAGACAATAAAGGGATTCGATTGATTTGATTTTTGACATTTTGTGTTGCAAAGATTGCATTGCTCAGTTATTTTCCCCGTCTCTCTTTGAGTTATTTTGGTACTTGGTTATGTGACGATTGGAACGCAATTAAATGTATAGTGCTACCTGGCTAGACCTAGGTACATATTTCAAGCTCTGGCTCTTTTAAAATTTAGAAGCATAATCAGTAAAACTTATTTCCTGTGGCTAAATGGTAATGTAATCAATATTGTAATTATGTAATCCATTATAAAGTAACTGTAATTTGATTACATATTATGAATTGTAATAGTCCAATTTTGTAATATGATTACAGATTGCATGTAATCAGTTACTACTCAGCACTGTGCGTCAACACGTCATTGCGCTGTTTTGCATTTGAATCTCAGAATGTTTTATATCTCATTGGAGACATTTTTACACTGGGTAGTACTTTTGAATAAAAACTGATAATTGCAAGGATTCATAAATGGAAATCTGCCTCAGCATTATCAAAAAGCATTTTTAAAAATCCTCATTCAGTATTAATAAAAGACTGTTATTAGCCCATCCTTGCCAGTGCTGAGAAAAGTAATAGGAACCAAATGATACAGCCATCTATCCTTCGGATGAGATATTAAACCGAGGTCCTGACTCTCTGTGACTCTCCGAGGTCCTGACACTTCTCAAAAAGAGTAGTCCCTGATGTCCTGTCCAAATTTTCCCCACTGGCCCTTATCAATCATGGCCTCCTAATTATCCTCTTTCATGAATTGGCTCTATCACTCCACTCTGTCCTCTTCACCAGTAGCTGGTGTGTAGTGAGCGTTCCGGCGCACTATGGCTGCCGTCACATCATCCATCTGGATGCTGCACACTTGTGGGGGTTGAGGAGAGTCCACTGTTCACTTTGTGAAGCGCTTTGAGTGAGTGTCAGAAAAGTGCTACACAAATGTAATGTTCAGACATTCATTGATCTACGCTATAGGGGATTGCACAACAGTGATACCAACTTGTACAACAGAGCAGGGACCTTTTGTTTTTTGTCTGATTATGACAGAATCACAGTCACTCAATTGCAAGGTATCTCATACTAAATTATTTTTAGCATTGATACAAATATATATATAAACAAGAACAGGCGCATGATTAGGGAGAGGGGGTAAATTCACCCCCATCCCCAATTCTATGCCAATGTACACACAGGACCCTGTCAATGCAGCCTGACAAATCCACCGTGACTGAACCTCACCCAACTACACTCCTGCATAACATAGCACAAAAAATGTTACACGTTAGAAATGTGTTTAAAAAATTCTTAATTTGACATGCTACAGGGCTCAATGCTAAGTATTTTTTCTACTGGCCCGGTTGGGCCAGTGCTTCAGATTTTTACTGGCCCTAGAAAAATGACCACTGGCAACACAAAAATTACAAACATCTCTTTTACCATCATGGATTTTAAAAATTTGTCCGAAGATAAATATTTTTTACATATCTTATGTTTATAATACAATGTCCCCCAGGGGCCTTGGTAGCTCAGCGAGTAAAGACGCTGACTACCATCCCTGGAGTCATGAGTTAGAATCCAGGATGTACTGAGTGAATCCAGCCAGGTCTCCTAAGCAACCTAATTGGCCCAGTTGCTAGGGAGGTTAGAGTCAAATGGTGCAACTTCCTAGTGGTCACTATAATGTGGTTCTCGCTCTCGGTGGTGGTGTGGTGAGTTGTGCGTGGATGCTACGGAGAATAGCATGAAGCCTCCACATGCGCTACGTCTCTGAGTTAACATGCTCAACAAGCCACGTGATAAAATGCGTGGATTGATGGTCTCAGACATGGAGGCAACTGAGGTTCGTCCTCCACCACCCAGATTGAGGTGAGTCACTACACCACAACGAGAATTTAGTGTGCATTGAGAATTATGCATTCCAAATTAGGTAGTTAAAGTGGAGTGAATTTTTTTAAAATACAATGTCCCCCAAAATTGAATCACATTTATAATTTGCAACATATGATTTATGCCTTATGTAATCTGTAAATGTGCGCTTTACAGATATAAATTCATAAATACATCATATTAACCTCAGCCATCCTGCCATTTATAAACGTGTTTTTAAGCAAAGAGTTCTGTGGAGGAGATGATGGGTCACCGTTTAGTCATGCTGTCATGCAACTTTTGCACATGTGTAGTGTTTTCACAAGAAGGATCAAAGATTATTCACTGAGTTAAAGATTTGATTATTGGCTGAGAGAACAGACTTGCTACTAAATCAGTTGTGATATGCAATATACAGTATGTAGATATTAGGCCTGATTTGTGAATTAACAATGTATTTAACATGAAATCAGACAACCCAAACAAGACCAACACTGACTGATATACAAAGAACAAAAACAAAAATACCTGTATGGTCCAGAAATTAGACATGTAACAGTTGTTTTATGAGGATGATAGAAAGTACACCGTTTTAAATATTTATCTTCAGCCTGCAGCTGAACAGCTCTGATAATAAAAGCCTAATAGCCATAGTGATCTTGCTTCTTTTCATATCAAATGCCAGACACGTGTATAACTGGGGTTTAACAAAGTTTATTACGTCTCATTCAGTGCTTCGTCTCTTAAGGCGAATTAATGAGAGAAAATGTGTTTGGTTTTTACAGTGGGGAATAAAATTAGCGCTCTGTCTCTGTACGAGAGCACATGTGTGTTAAATAGACTACACTGCACGGTGAGAGGTGATAATGAAATGCACGGAGAGACATGGGCTTTCAGTCCTATAGAAATAAACTGTTGATTTCTTGTGTTCCAGTGGTGGATTACTAATTTTCACCAACATGTAAAAAAGAAAAATATGGGGATTTTGCATACTGTGAACAGGGAATGTTTGGGGATACATAAATGTTGCAAAACATGTTAAATCCCACTATGAAATTCATGAAGTGTTTTTTTTCCTGCAATTTTCTACACATTGGTAATAGCTGCTAAGACACTTGGAAAAGAGCGAGGACAGTGCTAGGAATGTGCGCTCTGTGTCTGCACGATCTTGTGCGTATACACGACGGAACAGAAAAAAGAAAGATAGGATACACTGTAAAAAAAATTTGGTCAGGGTAATGTGCTTCATTTTGTACCATCTAATAAAAATATTTGTAAAAAAATATTTAGTATGACTGATTCAGCCTGACCTGACTTTCACCAACTAAAGTCATTCATAAGGGTTAGATCAAGTAGAATGTTTCATGGGATCTGGACACCATACTGGCTCTTATACAAGCATTTATGTTCTACCCTGTGAAGGCACACAATGGTTGACAGGCAGAAAGTCTTCTGTTTACTGAGTCTAAGGTGACATTTCATGGTACCTATTTAAATTATATCTGATAGGTAATACGTTTTATGCATGTCATCTAATAAAAAAAATAACTTACAGCATCTTTAAGGTAACAATTGCCTGTTACTAATTTTTAAAATGTTAAAACCAGTAGAGCTTGATCATTGTTTTTCAGGCTTTCAGTAGATAATGTCTTGGTTACTGTCGTAACCTCCATTCCCTGATGGTGGGAACAAGAAGTTGTGTCGATGTAGTGACAATAGGGATAGCTCTTGGGAGCCCCAAACACCTCTGATTTTTGAGAAAAGGCCAATGGGAATTGACGAGTGGAATTTGCATGCCACTCCCCCAGACATACGTGTATAAAACGAGCTGGCTCGCAACCACTCATTCAGGTTTTGTGCTGAGGAGCCGAGACAGGTTCCTGGACAGGAACAGAGGTTACGACAGTAATCAAAATGTGACTTATTTGTCACTCACTCGAGGTTGTGTCGATGTTGTGACACTGGGGGTCCCTATACAAAATACCACAACTAGCTTAACTGTATTAAGTGAATTGGCAGTGTAGTTGCGGGAAAGCCACTGTGTGCCTCATAGCAAGGGCACCTGGCCCTCATGTAACCTCCCCCAATGCTCCACGAGTGTCGTACGGTCCCCCGCACCTCTGGGACAAGCCGACTGCCCATAATGGGGAGAATGGCCTCTTCTTATATTTTTTCTAGAAGGACTGGGGCGGGGTGCAGCTGGAGTGGCTTTCCCTCTGAAGAAGGAAATCCACGACCACAACATTGCCATGGTCATGTTGTCGCAGTGAGAGTGGGCGCAGCCCATGCAGGTGAGGGGTATAGAGAGGTAGCGACCGCAAACAGGAAATAAACACAGATGGAAAGCCATCTTTCAAAAGACGCTCTCCATCAGTGCAACTCTTTTAGAGAAAATATATGCTTTTTTTGCAAGAATATATACTACTTTAGGCTGTCGAAGTGCCCAGGGGCATTTTCTTCACTCAATCCTTGCACGAGGGGGAGAAACTGCTGTAATGCGCCTTAAATTCAACAGGATGCAGAGGTGAATGGACCGGCAGTGGAATTCAGCTCTCTGTGATTCACAGTTAAGCTAGTTTTGGCATTTCGTATAGGGACCCCTAGTGTCACTAAATCGACACAACCTCGAGTGAGTGACAGATAGGGCACATCTTGATTACTGTCATAACCTCCGTTGTCTGATGGAGGGAACGAGACGTTATCCCTCTTTCCACAACACTGAACTACCCACCGAAATGGCCAGAACCCTGTCTCGGCTCCTCAGGGCAAAACCTGAATGAGTGGTTGCGAGCCAGCTCCTTTTATACCAGTATGTCCGGGGGGGTGGCATGCAAATTCCACTCGCCAATTCCCATAGGCCTTTTCTCAAAGATCAGAGGTGTTTGGGGTCCCAAGAGCGACCCCTAGTATCACTACATCGACACAGTGTTGAGTGAGTGACAGATGGGGAACATTCTTTCCATTTTATTTTTAGCCTCATCTTTTAACTTTAACATCTTTTAAATTGTGTCCACAAATGTGTTATTTTAGTACTTTCGTTTAAAAATACAAAGTGTATTATTATGATAATGGATGTTAAAACTATGAGAATACAGAACAAATGTATATTCCCACTGAGTCTGTAGTTGTGCTGCTGTTAAATCTAAGCATCTTAACACAAATCTTATGAAAGCTTGCAAACATATTGACCATTATCTTGAATTAATATCCAAAATGGGGGCAATTTATTCCTGTTGTGTCTTGTAGTTTTAATTAATTGCATTCATTGCTTCTTTATTTCTTTATTTCTTTGTTTTTACACTTGGCATACATTGTATGTGTTACACAATTGCATAAATCTATGAAAAACAGGTTGTAAATTAGGGCAAATATTCTGTGCGTCTTTCTGTTTTTAGGCTGTGAATTCAAATAGTTTACTTTGAAAATCTAACTTTGAATTTTGTATGATGTGTTGAATCACAATGCAAAATCTAAATGTGCTGCACTATGCTGAACATAGGCAATGTGTTACAAGTAAAGAGGGGTTGTTAAGAAAGATGTACTCTGCTACCCTTTCTTCTGCATCCCTTAATTTAGCCCTCATTGATATCACAGCATTCTCTGTGAATTCAAATGATGGTTTAGTCACCTAATATCATAAATTATAAGACTGCTATCATTAATGGCACATCCTCTTCGATACATCCCCTTAAGTAAATACAATGATGTTCTTGGCAGGAATTACATTCTAATGGAACACATTAGCAGAGGAAGTGTGAGTCTGCCCCCCCCAAGCCCCACCCAATGGGACCAAAGGACCTTATTAGTGAGGTAATATCTGTCAGGTGAAAGGCCAACCAAAGGTCCTGACCCAGTTCAGTCAAACCAGATCCCACAAGTCCATTTTTTTAATAGCAAGGGAGAGAAATGTGAAGAGAGGCTAGAAGAGGGGGATAAATGGAGAGCAAGGGCCCTCTCCTAATGTGCTTGAAGAATCCATCTTATTCGTGAACAAGCTCTGAGTAATTGTGCTCTTAAGTATAGGTAAATGGAAGTGTGCTTTAGATGAAAGACAGTTTATTCTTCTTTGGAATGATAGTTGACAAAATTCCTCATGAACTGTGATTTCCAACCCATGCCTTGCTATTTTGATTGGCAGCCAGAAGTGTAGTATTGTCCGAGGTTCTGAAGAGAAACCAGATGCTTTTTACAATTGTCTTTCTTTCACTGATGTTCATATTATTATTTTAATCACAGATATACTATATAACTAATTCCATCTGACAGTTCTTTTTGCATCTTCCTACCTCCCTAGTTCCTGAAATCAAATGTAATTTGATTTCATTCTCCGCTTCAAACTCAACTGTCTATCCTACCATCTATGTCTCTGCATTTGTTCACCAATGGTTCAGCAAACTCAATATTAACACAATAGGGTTACTTATGAGTAGACTGGTTACAACATTTTCTAGTAATGCTAGTTAAATCATAATAATAATAATCATCATAAAATTAAGAAAATAACAAAAAAGGTGAAATATCAAAATTCTTCAAAAATAAAAAAACAGGAGAAATGGTCTATAAATGAAACATCCAAAATGCCTCTCATTGTAATAATTTCCTTTGTCTTATTGTTCCTATACTGCTGCTAATCAATGAAAGACACATTTTCTAGAGGCAGTTTCAGAGTGCAGACCATTTATTTTTATCTGATGTGAAAAAATAATAAAAAAAATATTTTAGTCAAGTTCATAGAAATACAGTCTTTGAGTGCATCTTGGTTTTACACATTTTAAGAAAACAAATAAACTTTTATTGCGTTTTCTACCAAAAAAAATAAAATACAAAAAAAAAAAAAAAAAAACATGGTAAAAAGGTAAAAAAAAATAATAATCTATTTATATATATATATATATATATACATTCATTGCACTATAAAAACATGAGTTTGTACAAAACTTATCAAGGTAAGTCAGGAATATCAACAAGTTTACTCAGGATTACACCAAATGACTAGAACAAAATGTCTTTTCATAAAAATGATTTGAAAAAATAATAATTTATTAAATGTAGTAATTTAAACTTCACAAACAATTTTGATGGTCTAGGGTTTTCTATGTTTTATGTTCTTTTTCACATGACAGTAGAATGGCAACCTTTATGTTGGTTACACCACATAACTTTGATTTGGTGGGCAAAAGTTTTTAAAAAATATTAATGTATTTTTTTAAATGGTTTCACTGCTTTTTTAAAAGACATAATAATAAAAGATTATTTGCCTACGCATGCTAACATTCGTTTTCAGTCATTTCATTAAGGAGTACACCATATTACGTTTTTTATTTACTTTAAGCCCTAGAAATAAATATCAAAATTATTTTGAATTCAGTAAGTGAAAACATTTTTATAGAAGAGGTGTATTCAAGTAATTGTTTTGTGTAACTTAACAATATATAACTTAATAGATCCTGGGCAAAAAATAGCATCATATCATTGTCCCACATATAAATTCAACATTTTTACTGTATTCAAAAAATTAAGTAAGTTTAATTTTAAGGCATAAAAGTTTGTCTGTAATCATTATAGTTAACTTTATATAAAAATATAAAAAGTTTTTGGCATGTTTTTATTTAGACAGCTAGGTAAACATGAGTGGCTAACCAAATGTCTACACAAAAATAGTAAACTCTGAAATCACCTATTTTGAGGGGACCATTGAGGAAAACAGCTTAATAAGCATAGAAAAATCCAATATTGTTTTGAGGAGGATTAGGTTGAGAGGAAGAGGATAGGAAATTTTTCTAGCTTAATATAAAAACAAGAGAAGTCAATGGAAAGTCACCACCAAGATAGAATAAAGAAAAACGTGTATATTTACTTTACTTTTATGCATTTGGCAGATGCTTTTATCCAAAGCGATTTACAGTGCACTTTTACAGGGACAATCCTCCCAGAGCAACCTGGAGTTAAGTGTCTTGCTCAAGGACACAATGGTGGTGGCTGTGGGGATCGAACCAGTGACCTTCTGATTAACAGTTATGTTCTTTAGACCACTACACCTCCACCACTCCAGTTTATATGTGTGCTAACTAATTATGCACCGCTTTAGCAAATGGTTGAAGTTATTAATCCCACAAAATTAGCCCTCAATCATGACCAAATTTGTTAAAGGACAGTAAAGATTAGATATCCCTTGATGAACTCTCTTTGTATTGATTAATAAAGATCCTTGGTTTATAGACACAATATATGAGGGCATGAGAGTAATATGAAGGCATGAAAGTTCAAAGTCTTTGAAAACAACATTGAAGAGCGTTTTTAGCATCTAGCTGTTAGGGTGGAAACACACATCTAATTAATATTGGAGTTCAATTTATGAGAATTTAATGAGCCACAGAGCAGAACGAAGCCTTAAGCGAAAATCGCTAGACTGGAAAATGGTGTTGGAAATAAGGACGTTACAAAGAGTGCTGCATAGGCCTATCTATTCAGTCCTTGAATGATCTAACAAGGGAGTCTTTAAGGTAAAGAACTTGTGTAAATCTTGTTGAGTTGGCATCCTCTCACTGTGATGTGATCTTGGAGAATAAAAACAATCACTCTGATTAAGGTGCTTAAATGTTGCTGATTTCTCTCTTTCTTTCTTCCTCCTTTCTTTCTCTACTCTCCAGTTCCATGGTTGTTTGGAGACCTGGGGGAATGTTGGGATGTAGAATGTGTATCCTCTTCATCCTTGTCCATATTACATTGGATCTGTCTCTGTGTGCACCAGCAGGCCAAGGGCTCATGCTCAAACTGCTGCCCAGAACAGTGCCCTACCGGCAGCCACACCTTCTGCCCAATCGGGAAATGCTCAATGGCCAGCACTTGCGGACTCGGGGCACCTTGTATCGTGGTTTTCCCCCTCCTTTGCCATTACAGCTGGGGGCCACCAAATTATGGGGGCAAAGGAACCGCAGGTCTCTCCAGAAACAACAACTTTGTGCAGAGTGTAAATTGACCCCCTCTGACAAAGGGAAGTCAATTGCTTTACCAGAGGGGAGTAAATCTGATTTAAATCTACATTTATCTCGCTCACGGAGGCAGCTGAAAGGGGATGCCTATGACTCCCTGGAGGGGAGGACCACCACAGTTGCAGGATTTATTGACTGGGGCCCAACAGGGGCTGATGAGGGAGTTGAGGAGGATGCAAGGGTGACTCCAAACACCACTGTCACCTCATTACCTCCCTCTACCACCACAGTTAGTGTAACTAGCACTACCACGAGGAGCCCCCAAAGGACGCATGCAGTGATTTCAACCGTGCATCCTAAGAGGCACAGCACCACACAGCCAAGCGCTAACTCCAGAGTGACTGCCAAATCACCTAAACCTTTTGGGGACACACCAGGTAGGAGAGAAATTTGAAGGATTACTGTCATACATGTCTTGATTTAGCTTTTGTTTTCCAATCTGTGTTATGGTTCTGCATTGGTTTAGAGACTATAGGGGTATTGTCACTTTAGGCATTTTACTGATCGGATAGCTATCTGTTCATGAAAATTACACCCTCCAAGATGTATTTGATGCAAATAGCAATCCGATCCTGACTCGACCAAGTGTGACTGCATCTGAATGTTTAGGCCACATATGTAAAACATTACTCCATGTCAAAATACAGAAGATTGGGAGCCAAATGATGAAAAGGAAAATGTGGTACATAAAAGCTGTTGCCTTTTTTACAGCAATCGTCAAAGCAAATTTAACCTCCTCTGATTTTTATTGGCCACATATAGTTTAGCAAAGTTTTGTTGCACAGCATTTGCATCATCATGAAATTTAACTTCATTATATTTGCATATACTGTACATATGCAGTAATACTAGATCACATTTATATTAATTTGGCTGAAACACATATACAGTATGTTGAAAAGTGTAAATTAAATGTACAATTTCCAATTCCAGCAATTTTATAAGTCAAGACACATGAAGTGGCTAAGTGTAAATAGACCCTAAATCCGTTTAAGCTTGATCATATATTTACATTTCAGAGGAGGTTAAAGTTGAATTGTGTAATTTCTTTGACACTAGTGTCTCATACGGAAAAATTTTCAAACATGTTTCGGAATTTGGTCAAACAAACAGATGGCCCAACATATAGTAGAGATAGGAGCTTTGGTTGAGCCCATGTTGCTGTGTTGGTCTAGATGGACTATTTTAATAAACAGAGGAATATTTGAAAGTGCCACAAAGCCACGGTCTTTACAGAAATCAACCTATGAATTGTTTACATACAGTTGCCTCTGCATATTAAGCTGGGATAGAAGAAATTATTTTAACATCGAAAATATTACACATCAGTTTTAAGCAAGCAAAGATATTTTTAAGAATTTGGATGTCAGTTTGTTTAAGGTCATGCATGAACATGGTGCAGAGATTTGTGGAACTCATACCACAGTGCAGTGCATCAAACATACTGTGTGGGCTTGTCTTAGAAGTACTGAGGGTGGAATACATTCCCAAAGCTGTACTTGGCACACAACTGGCAGAGAACTTACAGCAAAGAAGGTGGGTGAATTGTTGAGAAGCCAAGAGCATGCATCAAGCTACTGTTTTGGTAAAAATATTGGCATTCTCTTAAAACTTTGCTATTAAATTAATACAGTTTTCGAAAACTGAACAAAAAGAGCCTGCTGGTACGTAATAGCTGTGTGGTATGTGTAAACCTCATTCTCCTGGCCTCAAGAGGCGCACTAGCGACAGATGCTTGAGGCGGTAGCCTTTAGCCTCCTCATTAGTGTTCAGGCCACCCATGCCAGCTGATGCTGGTATGGATCCAGCTCAGAGCGGGTTGAGCAGGACCGGTTATAGTGGTAACGTTACCTGGAAGGGAGTGAAGTTTAGAGGGTGAGTGTAATGGGAGCCAGCTGGTTCGTAATAGCTGTGTGGTGTGTGTAAACCTAACTCCCCTGTCCTCAAGAGGCGCACTAGCATCTGACAATAGAGGCTGTATCCTTTAGCCTCCTCGTTAGCATGCCCGCCACCCATGCCAGCTGACTCCGGTTGGAATCTCACTGGGAGCAGGTCGAGAAGGACCGGTTACACTGGCTTTAAAAGTTTGTCAGATTGCCCAGTCTAATTGGCTAATGGGCTAATTGAGAGAAGCATCAGGCTGCTGGATGAAGTGGAGACATGCCATCTTTATGTACTAATGTACAATTATATTTATAATCATTATCTGCATTTCATAATATACTGTATATCATTAGCATGACAGTGTAAGCTGCATATGTAATACACAGTAAAAAATGTGCGTAATTTTAACGGCATAAGACTAAAAATGCTACAGTAAAAAAAAAATTATTGGTAAATGTGTTGTTACCTTAAAATATACAGTATACGTTTTTTTTAAATATTTTTTTAAAAACGTTTATGAAGAATTTTGTAAAAAAAAAAATATATATATTTTTTAGATGTAAAAAGTCAGAGTTTCCCGTATAATTAACGGTAAAAATATGAGTCATGTTTAACAAGGGAGTACAGGTACTTTTTACTGTAAATTAATGTTTCATTAAATTAAAAATTTCAGTAAAAAGCAATAATCAGGCATTTCCAGAATTCCCTGCGTGACCCATTACATTTATATTTTATGGGAATAGTTATGTTTCTTATTATTTTTAATAGGAGTTATGTACTTTGGGGCATGGCCGTAACCAGCTATGAGGTCACCGAAGTAATTCTTTCATATTCAAAAATACATTTTTATGCTATGTAAAGTAAGTAATAATAATAATAATAATTTAAAAAAAAAAAATCAGTTGATAACTCCTATGAGTGTCTGAATGCATGTATAATTTAGTTTAGACAGCTTTAGTGTCCACAAATACTACACGATTGTGATGAAATGGCGCTACCTGAAGCTGGGTATGAACTTGCTCTGCATTTGCACACTCATGCCACATGCTTTATTAGAGTTGGAGAATAAGCTGCACGTTCTGCTACAGCACTGCTGTGGTCTCTCATTGGCTGTTGATATTTGGACAAGCCGACAAGATCAAAGTCTGCTACACCCTGAGTCTGACGACTGGACACACTGCCGAACGAACAGCACGTTGGAAAGCAAGCCTGAGGAAGTATGTTAGCTTACAATTTTAACTGTCCTGTCAGATACTGTGATTTTGCCATTTTCATTATTTACCCACATTTATTAACCAATAATGTTAGCTAAGCTAATTGTTCATTTATGGAGATGAGTGGCAGCAACCTGGATGTAATGTAGGCTAACATCAACAACAGGATAAAATGTGTTTGAATCTTTTTCTTATTGTATGTTCTGTGCGAGCCCTGAGCAGAAATGCTCCCTCGAGAGGACGATTTTATGCCCGCGAATACGGTTCTGTGCGCTCGTATTACGTACACGAGCCTGATTTTTATGTGTGCTATTATGGTACAAGGCAAACGTCATAAGAAAGTATATTTACCCATAATGTGTAACATTCAATAGCCATTCAGACTGTCAAGTACACCCTACAGTCCAGGGAAAAGACGGCAGTAGTGTTCTTCAGACAAGATGATGTCAAATATGGGGAGGTGGATCGAACACTCTGCAAGAACATCCGTTCAGCAGAAACCAATAAGAAACGCCAGCAGCAGCAGAGTCTGCTTGAAAAGAGACTCAACTGTGGCTGCAAAGGATCCAGTAGTGCTCAGGATCTCAAAAAACAGGCAGCTGAAGAGGATAGGGCAAGGCTGAGACATGCTGCTAAACAGAGAAAACGAGCCCTTGAGAGTCTGGTTTAGGTGAAAAATAAAACAGACCCCACTTACGATGTGTTTTGTGGAATGACTTGCCTCCGCACATTAAAATGGCCCCCATATTTTATGTTTTTATGTGTTATTATATTTTCTTTTTATTCTTTGTGCAACACTTTGGTAACATTGTTTTTTTTTTTTTTTTAAATATGCTAGATAAATAAAGTTGATTGGATTAGAATTTTTGCTGGCATATCCTTCTCACCTTTTTTTGACCACTGACCAGTTTTCATGCCTGAATTAGGTGCTAATTTTGCCATGGAGCGAACACGGGGTTTCTCTCATCGAGGAGTGCAGAGTGAGTGAGAAGTGGGAAATGGACAACCCAGAGTGGAGCTGGAGCAGAGTGATTAAAGAATGTTTTGAGCATGGTGGGGAAATTGTTGCCACTCCACTCATATACTCTGGTGTGGAAGCAGCATCATTCAAAATTGCAGTTTTCAGTTACAGACGCCATTGTAGAAATTCACTATTCACAATCAAGATGGTTACTGAGGTTAAGCCAGTAGTATTCAGCTGGTCATGTGATTCTAAAATAGCAGCCCCCATGAGGGAGCACCTGCACCATGTAGAATAAAATAGCTTTTATAAGGTTACTGATATGCCTACAGTCCTCATCTCATGTGAGTGGTCATGATTTTATACATATGTTTCAAAATTATAATTCATTTCTTCAGGTGTAAAATTATTTCAGTATTATTATTGGTTTCTTTTAATTTTTATATTTTATTTTGATATATAGAATATGTTGTGTTTGTAGGTGTAATTTTGGTAAAAGTCTTGACACCTCACTGTGGAACTCACTAATTTTCAAACACTGACTACGACCCTACTTTGGGGTGTTCTGTGTTATATTTGATGTAGTTTAATAAATGTTTATTGTATCATTTCAATTTCACATGTGTTACCCTGAGGGTGTTTAGTGTTTGTGTGAGTGACACTGAGCACTGTCACTATATGGTTATTGGTCATTGCTCCTGGAAGGGCCACTATCGATGATCTTCATGTCATCATGCCCTTCTGTAATTTCTACGGTGATTAACAATACATTATAAAGTAAAAAGCAGATTTTTACAGTTTCAGAAGGTTAATATCAAGTTTATCATTTAATAATATAAATAATGATAATGCACCGTAAAATATACGGGTATCAAAATTACATCCCGTGAAACTTGAAACGTGGTTTCCATATTTTTTATTGTGAATTTCTGGCAACCACAGCTGCCAGTTTATTACCATAAATTGAACACGATTTATTTTTTTACAGTGTGGACAGAGTAGACTACAAAAAGCAACCTCAGTATCTGAAGAATATTATATTCTCTGTACTAGAAGGATGATAATTAACATTAGCTTTCATGTAAGCCACCAGGCTGCAGTATGTCCTGGTTGGTATTGCAAAGTCTTAAGCTAGTCATCCATTTCATGCAATGCCCGCTGGGTAGATCAAATATTGTGCTCCAAAAATCTGTGCAAAACGGGGGACTGTCTTGACACTGTCTACAACTTGGTTTGACTCTATCTCTGTATGATGTGCACTGAGGTCTGTTATAGTCTGCAAACTGGGTGAAAGTGTAAAGCCCAATCAGGTTTAACACAAGAGGTTTTACCATATACAGCCACAGACATATTATATACTGTAAAATACGACTAACATTACACTTAACTCGGACGTACTAACTACGTTTCCATCCAAGGATTTTTTGCAAAAAAAGTTTTAGCTCATCAAAATAAACCTGATGTAAACGCAAATTATCTCTAAAATTCGCTAAGTGTCAGTAAGTGTTGACATAATATTTTTGCCGTTTAACTCTAGTGCATAAACTTTGTCAATACTTGAAAAACTGATTGGCATTGGCATTGGCAAAAATGTAGTGTCAAGTGACAGAGTTTAATCTGTGTTAATCATGACGATAAGGTATACAGTAGCTGTGCACACTAAGACTGAAAGTTTCATCCACTACTTGGTGCAGGTTGCCAGCTTGAACAGGGCCATGACGATTTGCTTTAGGGTCAGAACCGGTGGCAACCTGTGATAGGTGCAACATCAGGACCAATTTTACAGTCCTATCAGAAGAGCAACTGCTCCCTTTTGATCGCAATTACTCCTCTTCTGATTGCATTTATTTGTGAAATTAAAATGACAGTAAGCTGTCTAATTTCAATGAATTGTCTCAATACTCTCCCCATTTTACCAAAACTTTGGAGGAAAAAAATAGGGGCATCTGGGAATGATAAACATACATTTCTGTATGGAAATGGTTTAAGGGCAGATTTCTTTTGCGATAAAGTGATGTCATCAAGCATGCCATTTTATCCAAAAAGGCCATTTGAATGGAAACAGGCTGAAGATGGCAAATTTTGCTAAATTAGTTTTACATATTTTCACTTTGTCGATAACAAAATAGTGCGAAAATGGATGGAAACTAGGCTACTGATGACTGCAGGAAAAAGATGTTTTGTTCCCAAGTTATTCATCTTTAACAGTTTTGCACATGCCATAGTTTACATTAGCTGAGAGGGATATTAACTATAAGGACTGCCATAAAATTAGATTCATGGTTAGTAATCTACAAGTGAGAACAATTTTATGATTTCCCTGAATGGGCAAACGTATGTACATCTATGCATGTCAAATTATATTTCAACACAAAGGTCAGCTTCCAATCAAATGTTACTGCCTCATTAAACAAAGAAATTATTAGCAAAATTAAGTCTATCTGGAGTGACGAGAACGGTGTCATTACATCTAAAGACCAATGCAATGCTTCCCTTAATCTCTAAAGTGCTGTTCCAATTACCCACTCCTCATTTCCTCTTCTTCATTTCATCTGATCTTTATAAGAGCTCAGTGAATGCAATATAGCAAAGGCACTAAATTGACTGCTCACAATCTTGACCTGAGGAAGACCCGAGGTAGTGGCTCACATTCTTAGAGCACTGTTATATTATTCTTGTGCAGTAAGCAGTTTAATCTAATATTTGCCACTAAAATAATTTCACTGGTTTGTTTTTTTCTTTTGCTCCTGTGTAGAAGCAAGTATAATTGGTTAATCTAGACAATGCTGTGATGTTTTTGCGTATTTTAATTATCTGGTAAATAGGAGGCATACCAGTGTTAATTGCTGTGTTTTAATACAACTGAGGCATGAAAATTTAATAATATGTTTGCTACACAGTCCATAGCTCTCTTTTAAGTGGTATTTTGCCATAAAGGAAAAAAAAATAAATGTTGGAAAGACACTCGTCAATGACTCCAACAAATAACAAGCAACATCAGAATATTAAAATCTGAGCAGTAAAATATTTGAATGACAGTCAATCATGCTATGTAGATGGAAAAATATATAGTTGATAAGGAAATTCCCTGATAATGATTAGGGAATGTTAGCCTAATGGCTTACATTTACTCTGTTATGTACTGTAAATATGGAAGGTGATTAAGGAAATAAACTGATGCATGTGAAGCTTTAGATTTGCCCTAGATCTCGATGTATAATGTAGTACTGCCTTGGTTCAAAGCATGCCATAATTATTCATATCTGCAAAGGTAGAACCGAATCGGTCTGATGAAACAAAATCCCTATCAAGGTTATGTGTCTCCGCTTCCCCATTCAGTTAGCATCTCAGGAAAATTTAGCCTCTCGCAAACACCTGCACCAGCACTAAACTGCTTCTGACATGTAGAGTAATGGGGAAAAAAAGCCATGGGCCATGAATACAAAACTTGAGCATATAGGCATGAGCAAGTGTTCGGCTGAGTTCATGTCAGAGCATGTGAAGTAGAGATGCACCTGGATCAGTTTTGGCTCTGATACTGAAGCTTTTAGACGGGTTGGGTATCGATCCTACAAGCCCTATCAAAATCCGATACTATGTGTTAGTCATGTTCGTTACCGCCAAGGTCAAAAAATGACATAAAAGAACCATTAAAACACAAATAAAGTAGTTCACATGACTCGTACATTTTAATCAAAGCCACTTGAAGACATGTGATAGCTCTGTGAATCACAAAAGGCTGTATTTAATAAGTAAATATATAAAATGCACGCACAGTTCCAGTGTGTCAGTGAATTGCGCTGCTCTGTTTTTAGACAATTTTTAGCGATCACAGTGCTGCGCACAACATTTGAGCGCTACTCACGAACAACATCTCAGATGCTCAATAGTTCAGTTCACTTATAATATACATTTAGAACACCACCAGAGGTGCATTTTACCAGAATTTGAATAAGAAGCTAATTAAACTACTGTGAACTTGCCTATCAACAGACACACTTACAGGACTTCCTGGAGAGTTTAGAATGTCAAAATAAAAGCAAGAGGGTTTAAAAATTGAAGGTGCGCACTTGAGATATATTACTATATATTACTATTAAATTATACTAATATTATTATTATCATTTGTTTACAAATGATAATAATATTTATGTTTAATGCGTTCCAAAAAATAACTGTGTGAATGAAAAGTGAGCTGATGTCTTACAACTAAATTGAACAAAAAAAAGATCTGATCCTTTAAAGTCCAGATACAAGCTGAAATTTGTTTTGCCACAAACATAAAACAAAACAAATAATAAAAAAAAAAAAAAATCTACTGATGACTTATACTGGAATTACTGTGAATTTTGCTGCTACATTATCCTGTATACTAGTTAACAATAAAGTTTTTCTTAATAAGCTATACATTTATATTGAAATTATGTGTAGTTAGAGGTTTGTGTTTCTTTACATATTAAAGAGCACACCCTATTAGTTCCACACAATAATGTACAGATATTCTAAACTGATTATGCAAAAAAACAACACTAGTATCGGATTGGTATCGGTATCGGTCGATACTGAGGTTTCCGATATCGGAATCTGATATCGGTGGTATTGGTGCATCCCTAATGTGAAGTGCAAGGGGATTTGTGTCACTGCTTGTTCACAAGTCTCTTTTAAGTTTAGAACACCAGTAGCATTAAAAAGAAGCAGCATTTGTTTTTTCCAACAGAACATGTTGCTATTGGACATACAGTACATCTTTTTGTCAAACTTGCAGGACCTATAAGTAATATTTGATAAGACGTTTAGCTTTTGTCAAACTTGTACAAATAAATAAATACCTCACTTATCTGTGTGGTTGAGGGCAGATGCATAGAACACAGTAAATGAAATGGAGCTTGCAAATCTTTTGTTATTTAAGAAAGCTTAAATAGCTCTTTACCATGTAAAATGACAATAAAATCTAATATATTTTTGTAATTATATTTGTTATTATATTATGTTTTTGGAAACATATTTTTACTTCTAAACAGAATGTTGATGTCCTTTTTTACTATCTGTGCTACAAATATTCAAAAGATGAAGACTGATTGAATAATTATTTAACCCATATATTCTGATGAGTTACCCAGCTTTTTTCTACTTCTAAATAGGTTGATGTTCTTGTTTATTTAATTTTTTTGAAGCAATTCAAACACAAAGAAGACAGATTGATTCGTCATTTAACCCAAACATTCTGATGAGTTGCCCTAATTTACTTTTAATCATGGGCATCTGAGACAGCTTAGAAACTGCTCACTCAGATTAATGATGAACTATATCTGGATTTCCCCAAGGACCATTGCATCGCTACTTTGTGTAATGTATCACATACAGTAGCAGCGTCTCTCCATCAGCTGAGTGCTGGCTAAACTATATTGTAGAGTCACATATTGTTCCTGCTGGTGACAGCCTGTACTTTGGCAGCATGTTCTTATAGCACAATGAAGATTTCTATTGCTATAGACTACAGTGATTCAGCTTTTTACTAGTCAATGTGTGTGTATGTGCAGAAGAGTGTTTAATTATATTGCTCAAAAACAGGGTCCAAAATTAGTTTTTTGCCAATCCGTCCTGGTTACTTTCATAACCTCTGTTCCCTGATGGAGGGAATGAGACGTTGTGTTCGTGTAGTGACACTAGGGGTCGCCCTTGGGAGCCCCAAACACCTCTGATCTTTGAGAAAAGGCCAATGGTAATTGGCGAGTGGAATTTGCATCCCACTCCCCCGGACATACAGGTATAAAAGGAGCTGTATTGCAACCACTTATTCAGGTTTTGTGCTGAGGCGGCGAGACAAGGTCCCGGCCATATCAGCGGGTAGTTCAGTGTTGTGACAGGAGTGACAAAACATCTCGTTCCCTCCATCAGGGAACGGAGGTTACAAAAGTAACCAGGATGTTCCCTATCTGTCACTCACTCGACATTGTGTCGATGTAGTGACACTAGGGGTCCCTATACAAAACGGCACAACTAACTGAACTGTGTTTTGATGGTGTGAGATGGGCAGACCATTGTGTGCCTCGTAGCCAGCGCACCTGGCCATCACGTAACCTCCCCCAACACAGTTACAGGTGTCATACAGTCCCCTGCACCTCAGGGACCAGTCAACTGCCCCAAAAATAGGGACTGACTGGCCCAGTTGCTGCCTCTTCTCCTTTTTTCTCCCCAAAGAAATTAAATCATTCGGGGGGTTTGAGTGGAAATATGTCACATAGTCTTACTGAGTCTTGTCGGAAGAAATAGGTTCTACCCGAGGGGGAGGAGCTCTACAAACATTGTAACTGGGGCAGTGGGACCAAGGAAGGTTTACTAACAGGGAAACCATTAGCGGAAGATTCATCACACAGGGTTACCTATGGGCAAACAGCGCATTTGGAGCACCTACCCCAGTACAGGGTTAAGTTAGCACACGTACCGGGCCAGCAGCGAGTTTCTCTGAAATCTCACCTGCCACAGGTCTAAGGAGGAAGTTCATCCAGGTTCCACAACATTGTGAACATGATTGGGAGTAAAAGCGCATGTCTTTACCTCGGGGAGGGGAAAGGCACTATGCCCAAGTGGTATGCCTGGCCAGATGTCCCGTAACCTACCTGCTCGTATCTGACAACACATGAGACGAGACTGGCTCAACCCGTAGAAACCCCGCAAAGGTGTTGGGTGTTGCCCAGCCCACTGCTCTTCAGATATGTGCTAAAGAGGCACCATTGGTCAGGGCCCAGGAGGCCGCCACACTCCTAGATGAGTGGACTTGTAGCTCAATGGGGGGGTGGCGGGGGGGGTGATATGCCATAGCAATGGCGTCAATGACCCAGCGGGCAATCCTCTGTTTGGAGAAAGCACTCGCTTTCTTCTGTCCACCAAAGCAGACAATGTGCTGCTCGGAGCTTCTAAAGCTCTGCGTGTGATCCAAATAGGTGTGTAAAGCACTCACCGGACACAGCAACGCCAAGGCTGGGTCTGCCTCCTCCTGGTGCAGCACTTGCAGGTTCACTACCTGATCCTTAAACGGGGTAGTGGCAAACTTGGCACATAGCCCGGTCGGAGTCTCAGGATCATGTGAGAGTAGCCCGGACTAAACTCCAGGCACATTTTGCTGACAGAGAATGCCTGCATGTCCCCTACCCTCTTGATGGAAGTCCCCTACCAGCCACTCCTGCAGGAAGGAAAGCACTGATTCAACTGCGCATATCTGGGGTTCTTTGCGTCGGGAAGAACACCACTTAGCGAACCGACACCACGACAAGGCATACAGGTGCCTCGTAGAGGGAGCCCTTGCCTGAGTGATTGTGTCTACCACTGCAGGTGGTATGCCACTTAGGTTTTCAGCGTCCCAGACATGGATGTTCCAGAGGTCTGGTCGCGGGTGCCAGATGGTGCCCCATCCCTGAGAATGAAGGTTCTTCCTCAGGGAAATTTGCTAGGGAGGGGCTGTCACGAGGAGCATGAGGTTCGAGATCCAAGTCTGAGTGGACCTGGGTGCTATTAGGACGACCTGCTCCTTGTCCTCCCCAACCTTGCACAATGTATGTGCAAGAAGGCTCACTGGGGGAAACGCATACTTGCGCAGCCCCAGGGGTCAGCTGTATGCCAGCGCATCTGTGCCGAGGGGAGCCTGGGTCAGAGAATACCAGAGCAGGCAGTGGGAGGATTCCCAGGAAGCAAACAGGTCTACCTGCTCTTGACCAAATCGACTCCAAACCAGCTGGATCATCTGGGGGTTGAGTCTCCACTCTCCCCTGTGCGTGACCTGACACAATAGTGTGTCTGCTGCGCTGTTGAGGTTGCCCGGGATGTGAGCCGTTGCTGACTCCAGAGGAGATGGCGAGCAAGTTGCGACATGCAACGAGTATTGATATACGCAACTGTCGCCGTGTTGTCCGTCTAAACCAACACGTGCTTGCCCTGGATTAATGGCCAAAGCCTCCACAGGGCAACACTGAGAGCAACTTGAGGCAGTTGATGTGCCAGCGCAGTCAAGAGCCAGTCCAAGAACCGGCGACTGCGTGCTCGTTGCACACGCTGCCCCAGCCAATCTTGGAGGTGTCCTTTATAACCCTGACACCTGGAGACCTTTTCTAGGGGAACCCCTGCCTGTAAAAACGCTAGGTCAGTCCAAGGGCTGAACAGGTGGCAACAGACCAGCATGATGAGCATGTGGTGTGCCCCGTGGTGCCATGCCCATCTCTGGACTTGAGTCTTAAGTCAGTGCTGAATCGGTCTCATATGCATCAACCCGAGCACCGTGGCTCACTACACAGGTTTACCTATGGGCAACCAGTGCATGTGGAGCACCTACCCCAGTACAGGGCCAAATGTATTCACTTAAATATGTTTTGCATCAGCATATTGAACAGCATCTTAAACAAAAATGTATGTTAGAGTGAAAAGGCAACCTCCAAATTGCACTCACCATTGTTCAAGTGAAAGAGACGTGTGTAAGTTGTTTAAAATGCCTTACATGGTTAATGGCTGGAAAAGCAAAATTTTTGTTAATTTTGTGAAATTATGTTATGACATCCTAATAACTCTAGCGAGACACTCTGCTCAATGAAGGTGGTTCAATGGTAATATGATAATTATAATAATTACAGGGAATTTCATTCACACATTCCACTCAAATGCAAGTTCTCATCTTAACTACTAATCCTTTTTCTTGCTGCAAAAATACAGTCAGATCTGTTTAATTGATCCCCAAGATAAATATCCAACCAAGGTCTCCCACACATGTGTTGAGATTCATACAGCTAATTCACAGCTGTTTAAGGTGTAATGATCTTTCATTACTGTCAGTCCACCCTATAAATGGACATTGGTTTTCAGGCCACTGAAAAAAAATACATAATTTCAGGTACCCAAACAGTGTACTATAAGACATTATGGTGCACTGGGCTTGTTTGCTGCGGTCTGAGTCCGTGCGTCTGGTTTCAGAATCACACACGATTCTGTCAAACACTAGTGATTTTCCGTCATCAACTCATGTCAGCACATGTGTTTTTCAAAGTTTCAAACTTAGTTAAACTTGATACAGTGACCTAAAAACTATGTTTATGACGCGACACAACCAAATCTGATGCAGGTGTACATTGACGTGACCTTAGACAAGCCTTTATTATAGATCTCAGACTTATTGATGAATTAAATTGCAAAATGGATTGATGAGAACTGTAGGCCAGTGATTGGCTTATGTTCAATAATATGGGAATAAACAACAAATCGGAATATTAAGACAATTTTTGTATTGTCTTATCAATGCTTTACTCGTCGTCTGCCATAATAATGTAATGCATTTTAATTATGTGAATTATATTTTTTTATTTTATATATATATGTAATTATTTAATCATTATACATTGAATTGTCTTCATTTGAGGGGCTAATATTTGCAATTCATTTTGATTATTTCAGTTAATTAATCAGCATACCTAATTCCATTACAAATTTTAATTGATTGGCAGCCTTAGTTATTTATTAATTTGGTGTTCATACATCCATTACATACATCAGAGTAAACGAAACTTGCGCCTCTGTGCGTTACATGCCGTAATTCAGAAGTTTTACATGTGCAGGAGAAGGCAACTACAACTGAGCTCAGACCACCTCCTTCAGGTAGTCTCGGGTTCAGAACAACAGTCCACTCCCCATTTAGCAATATATTCTAATACAATATTTTTTTTATTTTTGCTGTTAAATTTTGAGTTGCTATTAAATTGTTAATGCTTTCAGTTAGCATTTTATGAGTTCCATTTTCATTTAACAGACTGACTTTTTCCCTGCCAAAGTTGTGCTGAATCCACTCACAAGCCCTTAGAGATGTGTCTTATCCTCATTGTAATATGAAATACTGTATGTAGGCTGTATCCGAAAGCTGAAAAATGCTGCTCTTGCTGCCGTTATATGGAGGAAGGCCACAAGGCATTTCCGAATCCAATGTTTGCACAACATCCTGTCTACTAAGATGCCTTCGTCTGGTTGGTTGTTGTAAGAAGGTCTGTCCTTCCCAAAACTGTTCGTTCAATTGGACTGTTCAGTTTTTAAGAGGTAAACCTTTATACACTTGATAAGCTCACATGGCTGCTTTGACAGACAGCAGTGTAGTAGTTCCATCAAGGCCAACATCATTATATTTTAAGTAACAGAATCACGATGTCTAGTGAGAAGTTTGGCCACCTTTCCCTCCCTTACTACAGAGTGATTGAATTATACAGGGAAGCCTTTAACACTGGGAAAAAAGGCATTTAGAATAATTGGCTTTGATCTTCCTTGTTTTCCTCTCTATTTCTCTTAGTTTTCTTGCAGTAAGAGTTTTGGATTACTGTAGCTCAGTGGAAGTCAAGTGTGATTGACATATTGACATCTACATTAATTGGAAATCGCAAACCATCAGTACGTGCAATGAGAGTTTTCCCTTGACCAGGTGGAGCATGTAGGAGGACAACAAAGGGAGCAGAGATGAGGAGGTTAAAACTCTGAGGAGAATAGACTTCACCCCTTCCACTCCTGCAGCTCCGATTCATTAAAAATGAGAGCTGGTAACTGGGTATTTGCAGCTTGTGGGCGTCAGTTTGTTGGAAAGATATTCATCAGGCCTGTTTTCATAAATGAAAGACAGAGAGAGGCATTCAGAAGGTTTCAACATGTGTATAAACAGAAAACCGCAGCAATCAAGTGAAAGGTATAGATTGGGGATGGTTGGGGGACCTGTAGTTTTTAAATCAACATTGAACACAAATTAGTATGAGATATTGTTTAATTAAGCAGTAGACAGGGTGCCTGTTAAACAACTCAAGGGTCATGAATGTGATGTTGAACTTTAAATGATTGCTCAATGGGTTAATAGGGGTAATTGTGATAATCGCAAATTAAAGAGTTAATAATTAAAGTCAGCATTAGTTGCCAAATGCAACCCATTTTATTTCCATAATGTAACGTATTTCTGTATGAAAAAGGATATTCAACAGGAAAAAATGCATGGTGGGACATAATGAATTGATTGGATTGTTAAAGTGCCGTTATCGAAAGAGAGTTTGCTAAATTTGCTATATAATTTCAGAGGAATAGCAAAAGATTACATTATGATGAAATTTTCAAATTGAGAATAGGAATATGCAGTAAGAAAATAAATATGGTCATTTTTATTTTAAGTTGACCAAGTTAAGGTTTGAAAATAATGGACAGAATAAGTTAAATCAATTATTGAATGCCTCGGATATCTGCATTGTGGATATTTACCCAGTACTAATGTTCAAATATAACCTTTGAAACTTACCAAGTTACACTTGTCAATCAGAATGGAAATAATAAACATTCAGTCAATGGTCTGTGAGAAGACAACTGGTGCAGAACTTAAAACAGTTTTTTAAATAATGTACTGAGCAAATAGGTATGTGCTGCTATTCAAATTATCACCCATGCATGAGTAATGGTTGTATTCATAAGTGAAACCATCTCATTCACATCCAACTACATCCAAAAGAAATTTGGCTACTTTTAAAGCCATAAAATTTAATGACCAAGCATAAAATGACACTGTTACGTTCTGCAGCATATTTCGATAGTGTTTTCTTTCCTCTAATTCATCTTTACTGTCATGATTCTTAGGTTCAGTGATTGGTTATTCATCTTGTCAATCATCATTAGTTAACGTGACAACACCCCCCTCAAGGAACCAATCCGGACTCTCCTTCTCTCTATAAAACCTGGAAGTGACAAGAGGAAGGAGGCTTGTTTATCTCTTGTTTGTCTTCGGACTTGTATAGCTATCTGATTGATGTTTTAGTGAGACAACCATTTTGTTGTTAAAGCTGTATTTCGGAATGGTTTAATTTTCCTTTCCAAGTTTGTTACTTGGTTTATCTGTTGTGACATTGCTTCACTTAAATCACTCATTCAAAACTAACTTTGACTTTGAGAGGAGGGATAGGGTAGCATGTCATGTGATCTACGCTACACTATGTAGCATTTGAGTTTGTCTAAACACACCAGGTAAGGAGTGGGTGCTACCCTCTGTATTTAAAGTGCATCCGGAAAGTATTCACAGCGCTTCACTTTTTCCACATTTTGTTATGTTACAGCCTTATTCCAAAATTGATTAAATTCATAATTTTCCTCAATTCTACAAAATATACCCCATTATGACAACGTGAAAGAAGTTTGTTTGAAATCTTTGCAAATTTATTAAAAATAAAAAAACTAAAAAATATCACATGTACATAAGTATTCAAAGCCTTTGCTCAATACTTTGTTGAAACACCTTTGGCACCAATTACAGCCTAAAGTCTTTTGGAGTATGATGCTACAAGCTTGGCACACCTATTTTTGGGCAGTTTCTCCCATTCTTCTTTGCAGGACCTCTCAAGCTCCATCAGGTTGGGTGGGGAGCACAGCCAATTTCAGAGCTCTCCAGAGATGTTCAATCGGGTTCAAGTCTGGGCTCTGGTTGGGCCACTCAAGGACATTCACAGAGTTGTCTCGTAGCCAATCCTTTGTTATCTTGGCTGTGTGCTTAGGGTCTCTTTGCCCCACATTCGCACCAGTCTGAGGTCCAGAGTGCTCTGGAGCAGGTTTTGATCAAGGATGTCTCTGTACATTGCTGCATTCATCTTTCCCTTGATCCTGACAAGTCTCCCAGTTCCTACTGCTGAAAAACATCCTCACAGCTACCACCATCATGCTTCACTCTAGGGAGGTTATTGGCCAGGTGATGAGCGGTGCCTGGTTTCATCCAGACATGACGCTTGCCATTCAGGCCAATGAGTTTCATCTTTGTTTCATCAGACCAGAGAATTTTGTTTCTCATGGTCTGAGAGTCCTTCAGGTGCCTTATGGCAAACTCCAGGTGAGCTGTCATGTGCATTTTACTGAGAAGTGGCTTCCTTCCGGCCACTCTACCATACAGGCCTTATTGTTGGAGTGCTGCTGAGATGGTTGTTCTTCTGGAAGGTTCTCCTCTCTCCACAGAGAAATGCTGGAGCTCTGTCAGAGTGACCATCGGGTTCTTGGTCACCTCCCTATCTAAGGCCCTTATCTCCCGATCGCTCAGTTTGGCCGGGCAACCAGCTCTAGGAAGAGTCCTGGTGGTTCCAAACTTCTTCCATTTACGGATGATGCTCATTGGGACCTTCAATGCTGCAGACATTTTTCTGTACCCTTCCCCAGATCTGTGCCTCGATACAATCCTGTCTCGGAGGTCTACAGACAATTCCATGGACTTCATGACTTGGTTTGTGCTCTGACATGCACTGTTAACTGTGGGACCTTATATAGACAGGTGTGTGCCTTTCCAAATCATGTCCAATTAACTGAATTTACCACAGGTGGACTCCAATCAAGTTGTAGAGACATCTCCAGGATGATCAGTGGAAACATGATGTACCTGTTTTTTCACTCAATTTTGAGTGTCATGGAAAAGGCTGTGAATACTTATGTACATGTGATTTATGTTTAATAAATTTGCAAAGATTTCAAACAAATTTCTTTCACGTTGTCATTATGGGGTATTGTTTGAAGAATTTTGAGGAAAATAATTAATTTAATCAATTTTGAAATAAGGCTGTAGCAAAATGTGGAAAAAGTGAAGTGCTGTGAATACTTTCTGGATGCACTGTATGATAATTGTTTAGTTAGTGTAGTTTTGGTATTGTTTTCATATTTTTATTTTCTTTGTTAGCTTGAGACTTGAAAGATGTAAGATAGAAGTTTTGTTTTGTTGATGTCTTTGCTTTAGCCCCACTCATTGTCCTTTACTCCTTTGTCTGGTTTGACTTTGTCTCACTATTTGTACATATTCTGTAAATATTTGTTTCACTGTTTGTACCGTAATTAATATTGGGTGTATTGCTATGATTTTGTTACAAAAAGAATTATAATTAGCAGTAACCCATATCTGTCTGATTCATTCCATCATGCAAGTTATCGGTAACTGAACCCATTTTCTTTTCATTTTATTCTCTTAATTTAGTAAAA
This sequence comes from Moxostoma hubbsi, assembly GCA_032164185.1. Lineage (NCBI taxonomy): Eukaryota > Metazoa > Chordata > Actinopteri > Cypriniformes > Catostomidae > Moxostoma > Moxostoma hubbsi. Next base: position 10,995,098 of record JAVLUX010000117.1, read on the forward strand.
TGTTATCAATTATATGTTGTGTGCTCTTAATTCCATAGACAGCTAAAAAGAGGATGTAACAGACACATTCAGTGCTTATGCTGAATTCGAAAGCATAATTTTAACTTTGTCGGCTTTGTGTGTTCACTCCAATAGTTCTGTTTAGATATTGAAGTTCAGCAATGACAACTCTTGGAAAGAATTGGCATGTTAATGTGGGTATGACATATTGATAGGGTATTGGTCTTGGCATACCAGGCCTGCTATTCTGCATCTGCAGCTGCAGCAGAGCAATTACTGAGACTTGCTACTAGGGCTGAACAATAAATCGAATCGCAATCGCGATTTGAAACGTTGCGATTAGCTAATCACAAAAGGCTGCGACGTGGATGCAATATGAAAAATATGCAGCGAGTCCGGAGCAAAAGCATAACTACCCTCTTTGTGTGGCAGTCTTACTAACCAATTGTGTGAGCGCACCTCCGTTCTCCCCAATCAGCACTGTCCTATCCAACTACGTAAACGCCCACCATTAAAAAACAAACAGGAAAGCGTGGTGGAGTGGGATTATGGTGTCTGCAATCTCAGAGCGATCATTAGGCAAATTAATACCAAAGAAAATCAGCACTTCGGTAATATGGGATTATTTCAGCTTCGAAGTGACAGACACCGAACAAAAAAAGGTAATTTGCAAGAGCTGTTGTGGAATTGTTGCCACAACAAGTGGGAATACAACAAACCTCCACCAGTACTTGATAAAACACCACAGGCGGCTATTTGAGCAGTGCGTTGCTAAAAAGTAAACTGAAAATACTTCCAGTGACACTCAGTCTAGTAGCAAGCAACAGCAAAGTACAATTTCAGAGTTGTTTTGGCTGTTACACCATATTGAAGGCACCAGGAGATAACTAACGCCATAACCCAGTACCTCGCTAAAGACATAGTGCCTTAATGCAGTGACCAAAGAGGGGTTTAAAAACCTCATCCGAACGCTGGATAGGAGATATACAATTCCCTCTCGCACATATTTTAGCAGAGTTGCAATCCCACAGCTGTACATTGACTGTATGACTAAGGTGGAGACGGAATTGACACACATGGAATATTACACCACAACAACAGACTTGTGGTCAAGCAGGACGACCGAACCGTATCTTAGTCTCACTGTGCACTTTATCAATGATGACTTCAAGCTGAAGACTCACTGTCTGCATATGGCATACTTCCCTGTAGACCACACGGGACAGAATATTGCCCATGGACTAAGGGAGTGTTTATCCAATTGGCATTTGAACAAAGAGGGACAGACGTGCATAACCACTGATAATGCAGCAAACGTTGTCAAAGCAACAGAGTTAAACAAATGGACCAGACTTCAGTGTTTTGACCACAGGATGCATCTTGCCATTGGTAAGTAGACCTCTCCCTATGGGTGTGTAGTTAGTTGCAATATGCGTGTTTATTATCTTTTAAGTGTTGCTTTTTTCTTTTAGATGTTATTGTTGGAATATAATCACTTTGAGACTGCTTGAGATTGTTTGTATAACTTAATTACCTGCTTTATGAATTGCTTTCTGTGAAGCACTCTGCTCTTGTTAAAAAATATATACAAGTTTTACATTTTTATTGTTGTTAAATACATTTAAGTCAGGAAAATGCAAAACTGTACCATACACAATATTTTGTTCATGTTTTTTTTTTTTTTTCTTTAGAAAATGCTTTGAAGCATGATGCAAGAGTAAATCGGGCAACATGACTTTGTAAGCAGCTGGTTGGCCATTTCTCACACAGCTGGAAAAAGAAAAATGCACTGAGTGAGGCACAAAAACATTTGAATCTGCCAGAGCATTCCTTAATTACAGAGTGCTCAACAAGGTGGGGCTCCAGGCAGATGATGATAGAGAGGGTCTTGGAGCAGAGCCAGGCTTTGTCTCAGGTTCTTTCTGAAGACAGGAAGACATGTCACTTGGTCCCCTCCTGGCAGGACACAGAGGTCCTCGAGTCTATCAATGGCTGCCCTGCATCCTCTCCAGGACTTTACAGATGCACTTTCTGGTGAATCATATGTCAGCGTATCCTACCTGAAGCCAGTCCTGCATCTCCTGAAAACAGCAACCCTGGCTGAAAAGGATGATGACACCGACCTAACGAAGGCCATGAAGTCAAGGGCCCTTGGATATATGGAGGACAAATATAGTGACCAAGCCACAAAGGAGCTTCATGAGTTAGCTTCATTCCTTGATCCACGATTCAAAATGGACTACATAAGACAAGAGAATATTCCAGAAATCAGAGCAAGAGTCAAGTTAGAAATGGAACAGGAGGCACAAAAGGTAACTTGTTTTGATTTTATGTGCGTTGATATGCAACAACAATAGAAAGTGATAAAAATATAATAGCAGCAGATGACAACATTAAAGTAGCTCTAAATTACTCTACATACAATATGTTATAATAGTTTGTTATTAAAATACATGCAATCTTAGCCATTTTGTTTTTTACATTGACAGGCAATTTTTAAATGCTTACATAAAAATGCCCAATAGCTCAAAAAGACATTAGATTGAAAAGACAGTTCTCTGTTTTTCAGGAGACGAGGGCTTGTCTCAGCACCACAGGTGGCGTGCATCAAAGTGCAGCTGAGGCAGAACCATCAACATCCACATTGTAGAATGGCAAGTGGTAACTGGGCAGCTTCTTTAAGAGCACCCCTGTGCCCCCTGCTTCCTCTGTGCAATTGGAGGACACAATGGAAGCTGAGCTAAATAGCTACCTCATGACTCCTGCTATTGAAGGAGGGCAAGATCCCTTGGCTTGGTGGAAGGTACATAGGGTTAACTTTCAAGGCTGAGCAAACTGACTCGCAAATACCTATGTATACCAGCCACAAGTTCCCCATCGGAGAGACTCTTTAGTGCTGGCGGAAACGTTGTGACATGTGAACGCTCATGTCTGAAACTGGCAAAGGTAGACATGTTAGTATTTTTGGCCAAAAATTTGTAAATACTGTACTCAATCAAGTGTTGACTTGTGGAGAAGAAGAAATTTCAGCAACTGATTTATTTTGTAATGCCACTTACTGGCAGCTTTTATTGTGTGAAGAAAATGTTAAGTTCAAAGTATTTGTACTTTGAATGTGTGCTGTGCAATATTTTAAATACTGGTTATCAGTCCTGACAGTTTAGTTGATTGTTTATATTTTATGTAGCATTTGTGATCATTGTTTTGTGTTTAGTTAATATAAGCCAGACCTACCTAATTCAGAAGAACTTGTTTACAGAAAGGTAAGGTCGTTTTATTTGTTCTTACTGGAAATTGTTTGCACTGGATATTTAAAAAGAAATTGTAATAAATTTTGGAATCAGTTCATATCTTTTCAGATCTTTTTCCTGAATTAGAATGCATTCTGTAGGCAGTACTGACTGCATTTTAGCAGCAAGAAGCTAACCATCTATTGGATAGAAAGGCACACTGCATCTGCTAGACTACAAGGTAGTGGAGGGGTCTATAGTTAAAGGCATGTTGTACTCTAATTTAGAGGGTGTGCTAAACACTACTGAGAATATTGAGCTGAAGCTTGACTTTACAAAATTAAATCGGAAATCAAATCGCAATCGCAATTAGATATTTTTGCCAAATCGCATTGCCCTACTTGCTACTACTAGAAAATACACAGACATACTGAGTTAAGCATGTGGACATGCTGCTACTGCTGCACAAAACACAAGACATGCTGCATCAAGCATGTAGGACTCTCCTGGACAAATATTTAGACATGCAAATGATCCCCATGCAGCATGCCTAGACAAGTGAAGCTGGGTGGAGGCAGTGCACTGGGGTGAAACCAGCTAACCTGCAAAACTATGCAATTTAAATGTTAGACAAAGAGAGACCCCCGATTGGCTAACTGATTACATGTCAAAGGACGAATCCGCTTACAACATGAAAGCCGATTAGCTTAACATGTCACATGTGCATCCATTGCAGCCATATCACCCTGTTACTCTAGACCGGTTGCCCACTGAAGCTAAGCAGGGTTGAGAGACCTCTTGGGGAAAAAGTTTTCTGCTGGAAGAGGTGTGTGATGAGGAGGAGGATGGGGCCGTGACTAAGCATGCCTGGCCTCCAATCAGGCTAATCAGCCAAGGAGAGGGATAAGTGCAGTGGAATACAGCAGTTCTGGAGAGATGGAGCCACACGCAGCTGCACTGTGTGCATTTATGTTTTGTCTTTTTGTTTCATTAAATATTATGTAAACTGTTCAGCCAGTTCCCACCTCCTCCTTGCCCATTTGAACCCTTGTTACATTGGTGCTTTTTAGCTCCACATAGACACACACACACAGATTAGTTGCATCTCTCCCGGAGTTTCTCTCGACTACAGCTCTCGTTGCGGCTTTATCCCCACCTGTCAACACCGCAGTCACCAACAGCTGGGTGGGATAATTTTCTCCAGGTGTCCATCCTAGCCTTGCTCCGCCTGGCGTGCTCACCCTGTGGTCTGTGTGGGTCCTAACATCCCAGAATATTGATGGGTACACTATACTGTAAAAAGGCACCGTCTTTTGGATGAGATGTTAAACCGAGGTCCTGACTCTCTGTGGTCATTATAAATCCCAGGACACTTCTAGTCAAGAGTAGGGGTGTAACCCTAGTGTCCTGGCCAAATTCCCCCCATAACCCTTATTGATCATGGCCTCCTAATAATCCTCATACATGAATTGTCTCTATCACTGCACTCTCTCCTCTTCATAAAAACCTGGTGTGGTGAGCGTTCTGGCGCACTATGGCTGCCGTTGCATCATCCAGGTGGATGCTGCGCACTGGTGGTGGTTGAGGAGAATCCCATGTACACCATGTAAAGTGGTTTGAGTGCAGTGTCAGAAAAGTGCAATAGACAGGTAATTGTAACATTCATGTGAGCAAGCTGATTGGCTAAAAGATAACAAGTCCAAGAAACAGCTTGGGTGAATTTTGGTCATTTGAAAAAATCCAATCCTTTGACATTGCTCTGCATTTTTCAATTACGAATTCTGTCACTTTGAAAAAACTTGATCGTCATGTGACAAAGGGGCAGATAAGGTGCCCACAATGGTGACTATATACTCATTAGAAAGATGGCTGCAAAAGAGGCTTGATTCTGAAGCTGGCTTTCGAGGGCAAATCCCCATAATACAGAATAATACAAATGTATAATTTGCTTTTGGAAAATTATTTAAAAATATACACCTAAACCACACAGACGATATATGCATAAACTCAGACTAATAATTTTGAACATTGAATGAAAAAGATTTTTATTTTTTTATAGGACACAGTCATCATTGAAAATTATTTTCAATCTTCGCACAATATGTCTGTCTGTCTCTGAGAGTTCACTTATATTAATATTATATCACTCCCATTAAAAACTAAATTGACTTAGATCACTGTGAACAATCTCTGGTATTAGTGTTGGGATTTGCAGCAAAGATACAACGAATTCCAAGGTATAATTTTTGGTGAGAGTGCTGCACCTGTAAAGTAAATTTAAACTTTGCAGTCACACAGTACTTTATTACTAGTATGCTGGATCTGTTATACTCTTGCATACAAATTCTGAAGATGTTTTGCATTGTTCTAGATGGACAGAAGTAGTGCAAAGAAGTATGATGAAACACTGCGATGGTGAAAATGTGTCAATCGGCAGAGATTTTGCTATACTGATTATATCGCAGCAGATATTACTGCAGTAGTATATTTACAGTACATGGCTATTAGTCACTAGGCATTTTTACATGTGAGAGAAAATTACTCATACAGATGATATAAGATTTTCATCATGCCACCCACCCCTAGACAGAATTTATTTTTCTTTTTTTCTTTTAGTGTACTGGAATTTTAAATGTTCAATGAAAGCTGTTGCCTTACCATAATCCTCCAGCAGTATTACCCCAGTCAAACCACAGCATGATTGAAAGCACTCAGTGAAGGTATCTTCTTTCCACTCCATCTCACTAGATCTTTACAGCCATCTGTAGCTGCAGATGCCAGGCCTGGACTGCACTATATAACTTTTTTTGCTGACAGATCCAGCCTATGTCCCACTCCAAACTTAAATGTTCTTTAGATGGATAGAAGTGTCTGTCTATGAGGTTCCTGCTCAATGGGGCCCCAGCAGTGCATTGCTTCCCAGCACAGACTATAACCTTCAGCTAAAATACTGGCCCCTGAGTGCATCTCCTTTGCATTAGTTTCTCAAGGTCTGTCGTGTGAAAACTGTGCTATCTGGGCTCCATATTTGTCCTAGATTTTTTTTAAATCTCCTTTCATTCCCTACTGTCCTATTTTAATGGCAGTCTCTTGACATTTTACTTTGTTGGCCCTAATTTGTTATCTAGACCAGTTTATTCCATACTGTTGGCCACTGTTTAATTTTGAAGACCTCATAAAATCATTTGACAATAGCAGTTTTCGTTCCTGTGTTAAAACAATTAAAGTTCTATAGAAAAAGTAATTGTAGGTAGGAAATATCACTGCAAATAGCCTTCAGTTTGACACTGCCATAAACCATGATTTGCTATTAAAGGTTTAGTCCAAAATTCAGTCATTGTTTACTCACCCCTCTGTTGTTATAAGCCCATATGACTTTCTTTCTTTTTCTTAAAACAAAGGGAGACATTTTTGAAAGGATTGTGCTCAGTGATGTCATACAATGGCAGTTTATGGTGACTACCTATTCAAGCTTCATAAAAGACACAATACTTCAGAAGTCTAATAAATTATTGTATGCGACTCATGCCTTGTTATGAAGGCATATGATAAGGTTTGGTGAAAAACAGATGAAAATATAATGTGCTCTTTGTTTGAAAATGCTCACTGACTGTTGCTTATCAAAATGTAATGGAATACACAGCCCTGCGTTCAAGTGTAAGCTCGTTTTGTGTGTAGCCAGCTACACACAAATCAGAGAACAGAACTTACAAAACATATCTGAAGAGTTTGAAGCTGACGTATAGATGCATTTCTATACCCAGCCTTATTTGTTTGAACCAGAGAACTCGGAAATAAATTGAGTGATATGGAAGAGGCTGAAGGCAGTCACAGTTCACATAGTGTCCTTACCAGATGGCAAACAATAAAAGGTACCATTTCTTTTTGGACATTTTGTTGATCATGTTGTTTTGATTTGTGTCTCCTCTGGTCTCCTTAATAACAGTGTATTGAAGTCAGCATCTCTCTAACTGGTTAAAAATTACTTTTGGCTGAGAATGTTTCACCTACCAACTGTTTCTCTGAGGTCTGTCACACATACACTGGGTTATAACAACACAGGGGTGAGTAAACAATGACTGATTTTATTTGTATTTTTTTGAGTGAACTATGATTTAAGGTGGAATTAGGGGGAGGGGATGTTCTCATTCTTGAGCATTTGATTGGATGAAATTTGAGCAGGAAATGATGTTGTCAAAAATGTTGGTTCAAGTTCCTGGAAGAAAAAGACTACATTGGATCAGCTAAGTCAACTTTTATGAGTGCACTAGCATGTAGATGGCTTTAAAGCTAAAACACATTTGCTAAAAGCCACAAAAACTAAACTTTAAAATAGTTATTTGCTATGCTATTTTATGCAATGGTTAGCCATGGCTACTAGTTCTAGTTCTTCTCTATAAATGTATAAAGACAAAGTGTCGTGGCATTTCAGAAGAACAGAATATTCAGTGGGAGAGAAATGTTTTTATTCATCATGATTTGATTGGATCATGAAAGTGGACCATGATATAATTGTCTAATATTATTTTCCCTGCCTGCACAACCTTGGTTATTTCAGCATTAAAACATTTCAGAAAGAGGACAGTTATTAATTTGTAATAAAAGGATATAAACTTTAATTTCATTTGAATAACATGCACTGATGAAACATGTTGATTTCCACACAACTGATTTCAAATTGTCTTTTAAAAGGCACCACCAAAATTGCTGAAACTAGCAGTTGTAGTCGTTAAACAACTTGCTCTGTTAGATATGTTTTCTGAGAGCAGGGACTGCATGTCTATGTGATTTGGGGATTTTTGGAGCTATAGTCCTCTGAGGGTTGGGCTCTTTTGTCCTGATTATTGGCAAGGCGCCCAGGGAAACAACGGCTCACCCCGAGCTCACAGAGCAAGGTGACTCCATCACTGACAGAGTTAGAAAGGAGGATGTCTAGTACCACAGCGCCAGGCTTTTTTCCACTTGTGACACCTTCCCTGATTGAAATTGGTGTGCCTATCTCTCTCATCCCAGATTTAGATGAGACAAGGTGATATACTCCCTGTTCTCACAGCCTGGGCCGCAGTAATAAGAAAATAATGGGCATACATTAACATTCATCTACTATGGTATTATAAAGCTCTATATTACACAAATGTGATGGGTTAGGTCAGACAGAATGGGGAAAATGAATCTTTCAACCTGAAATCAATACATAAAACATCAGGGCAAGAAGCCAACAAGAGTTTTGACTCTGAGCAAGGTTAGGGCAGAGAGCTCGTCTCATAAAATTTCACAGATTCATAAATGCCTGAATATATCGCCCTTCTCTCTCTCAAATAAATCTGCTAGTTTCCATCTCAGAGAAAGAGGGACAGAAAGCGAGAGAGAGAAATTTAAATAGCTGTCCGATATGTTTATGTGTTGGTTTAGCTGGGGGACTCCATGCCAAGCCATGTTTGAACCAGGGACAAAGATAAAATTAATCCAGTTCTGATCCAAACGCAGGACACAGGGAGGGAAAGTGATGCAAGCTGTTCCCAGATGCATCTGCATGCTTCCATCAGTCATAGTGCCAGCTAAGCAATCAGGAAGGGTCAGAACATCAAAATGAAGTAAACGAGTGCCTGAACTCCTCTGCACTGCTTAAGACTAAGGGTGCACTGCACCGTGTGAAAACAACTTCAACCTAATTCCTCTCTAGGTCAAACAAACAACCGGTAACACTGCCAAGTGAATAAAAACTGCATGGGAACAAACAGATCTTTCCAGTCAGTTCTTCACAGTGATAGAATGCATTATTTTGAACTAAATTATTTTGGGCATTAAAAAAACAACAACAATATATTAAAAGGAAGCAATGATCACTAAGTCTGAAATATTGTATTGAAATTATAAAAAAAAAACTATATACAGTATATTTGTTCACATGTATATGTGATCATAGCCAGCTGGTACGTGATAGCTGTGCAGTGTGTAAACATCACTTTCCTTGCCTTAAGAGATGCACTAGCGACCAAGGATAGAGGCCACGGCTTTTATAGCCTCCTTGCTAGCACATCCGAATTCCATGCTGGGGCATGCTGGTTCGAATCCCACTCGGGATGGGTCATGTAGGACCGGTGACACTGGTGCCGTGACCTGGATTGGAGTGAGGTTTAGGGGCACTAGTGACCAAGGCTAGAGGCCATAGCTTTTATAGCCTTCTTGCTAGTGCATCTGACTCCCATAGCAGGGATCGCCTGTTCAAATCCCGCTCAGGTGGGTCGAGTAGGACCGGTAACATATAGACTGAAAAAAACTACAAATTATGAAAATTCGTCATTGGACTTGCCGTCAATAACTTTGCTGCCTCGGTAAATGTGTTATACTTTGATGTAATTGTGTCCCATCTGACCGGATAGGAAAGGGATAGATCACCCCAAAATATTTTTTTTGACATAATTTACACAATCTCATTTACACAAACACTTATGACTATTCTTGCTCTATGAAACACAAAGAGAGATGTAAGGCAAGATATTGGCTGCATTCAATGAAATGAAAGTCAGTGGTAACTGAGGCAGTAATTCTATATATCATCTCCTTTTGTGTTTCATGGATAAGTAAACATCATACAGTTTTGGAAGAACATTACTACAAGTAAATGAGGACAACATTTTCCTTTTTCGCTGAACTATCCCTTTCAGTCTTCACATCCAGCCATCACACTTGACTTGTATACTTAGTAACTGCTCCTTTTTGATAATTTTGTAGTTGTACTGATCATTTCTTATGTATTAAAACTAAAATTAAGCATTGCTAGTTATAAATGCTGTTCAAAGTTTTCTCATTCTTAGTGAATCCATTTTCCGTTTTCCATTTTCCAATTCCGTTAGTTCATATTTTTTTTTTTTATCTTTGCAATAAGACATTAACCCAATTACAAAACATAATTGCTGGAGCACCTAAGTTGTCTACTTTCACATTACAGTATATTTAGTGCACTTATACTGCTTGTTCAGTGATTGCTGATGTAAGCCTGGTTAATCTGAGGGGTTTGCTGGGAATGAACAAACTTACATTCTCAGAGTGTCATTAAGAGCAGAGCTCAGCACCGCAGTATTACAGCAGCAGCCCTGGAGGCTGATGTAATCTCTCAGAACAGGCACAGATGCTTGACGTCGCCCACACATGCGGACATATGCGCAAAAAATTGATTTTATACAAGAATAGCCAAAAAATACATAAATCTGCCATTATTTTACTCACCATACTAGTGTATGTCACTCCAAACATGTATGCTTTTATTTTGACCATCAAACACCTTCTTACAGTTATTTTCCATACAACAAATGTTCATAGTGACCATTGAATTACAATTGTTCAATATAAATGACAAAATAACCATAAAAGCACCTTAAGCGTTTGCACTGTTTGAACACCATACACATCCTGTCTGTGGTGTTGGTGACATTTTTTTATTTGAAATCTACATCGGAGCGGAAGATTTTCAGTGCATTATGAATTCAGTTTCAGTCTGTTCATCACAAATCTGTCAAATGACCTCAAGTGCCTTGGAATACAGTACTCATGCCATATGTACTACTTTTTCTGGACCCCTCCCTTTCTGGAGCTTGACAGATGTTGTCACTGTGAACACTATGGTCACTGTCATTGTATAGAAAAGAGCTGCTTGAAGATTCTTTAAATTTATGTTCCCAAAAAAAAAAAAAAAAAATTTGAGTTTGTAACTACATAAAGACAAATAAATAATGAAAGATATATTACACTAGAAAGAAAAATTATGTGCAAACTGACACCCACACACACACACAGCACAACAATAATTTATTTATGCTGCCCTGTTAGATAAAAAGAATGAATGCTTTAGAAAGGATGTTTGGGGATTGTATTTCTGATATGATACATCACTTGTATTACTGTATTTTGAATAATGCAAACAGTTCAACATTTGCTGTAATGTGGAATTTAGCTGTGGTGGAATGGACTATCTTGTTCATCTGCAAGGTGTATTTTAGTGTATTTTTACTGCCAAGTCTTGTGTCCACACCAAATAAACATCAAATCAAATCAAGGAGGAATGTTTTGTACAGATATTGTGGATATTTAGCTGATGTCCTCATAAAAGCAGATATTTCAGGCAGAATGTTGCAGTCAACAGCTGTCAATGTAAAGTATGTTTCAGTTTCAAATATCCCTGACAATGGCTTTTATCATATCGTAAACACAACATTCAACAAAGAGCGGGCTTTTCAACATTAGCTCGCATTTTGGTTTAAAATTACATATACATTTAATTTTATTTTTATGAAATACTAAATTACTAGAATAAAATATTTATATTACTTAAAAAAAATACTAAAATTAAATACTAATTTAAAAGTTTAGGGGTCATGTTTTTGGCAAATATTGGGTGAAGGTGAGGTGTGTGCAAGGGTATATTCATGATTATCCTATAGTGACTCTCATGGTAATATTCCAGGGACAAAAGCATAATATTGAGGCGGTGGTTAGTCCTCGCCTCACCCATGTTCTGTTCTGAGAAATTATTGTCCTGCACTCATCTCACACTGTTGTGTATTGCACTTTATGTAGTCTTGCGTATTCTTCTGTGTTGCACCATGGTTCTGGAGTAATGGCATTTCATTCCAATGTATATAAACCATAAATGACAATAAAAACCACTTGACTTGACTCTGGGATGTCTCAGTAGGGACACTCAAGTTTTTCTGTATTCTCCAATTAGTGGCTCCAATTTTGGAGGCAATCAACCAATGCTGAATAAAAGTTTCTCTCTGCTCAAAAGAAATCATCTGCTTACATGTCACCAGCTTCAACCAGGGCATCCAACTGCTTTTTAATGTCAGAGGGTATGAATTCCTCCAGCCTGGCCTGCAAGACTTTTCTCAGTCATGAATGTGTAAAACTATGGCTGTGCACAACAGAATGATAAGCAAAAAGTCCTTCACTAGCATGCACCATGTCCGATTCAGAACTTTGCTTCACAAATAAATCGCTAACACTTGATGTGGCACACTTATTTTTAGCAGCATCCACATGCTTTTTTTGTATGAACATGCTGCACGATGTCGGTGCAGCCTCCATGGGTGATGGAAATGCGAGCTCCACAAATCTCACACCTCAATTCACTAGGCTCTGTCTGTGACTCCTTTTTTAGAAATGTAAATTATTTTTGAAGATCTTCATTAAATGTACATGCACACTTACTTTACATTTTTCAAGCTGCAGTTTCATCTGTGTGCTCTTTCAAACAGACTCTTCAATCAGTTCACTAATTGGACATCTATTGATAGGGGATTGTGACTGGATAGTATAATCCAATCATGCACTTCAAATAACACGTGTGATTTTACTTGTTTTACAAGCCGAATCCTTGGCTACCTTTGATAAGAATACTCACGTGACTGTGAAAGCTGCATAGGTGATAGAGAAATTTTAGGAGAGGGAGATTTTTTTCAGAATATGTCAGGACACTACAAAAAGTGCTTAAAAACGGGACTGTCCCTGGAAAAACAGGGTGTCTGGCCACTCTACACTTGTGAATCTTCTGTGCCAGGTGCAGTAAGGTTAAGTAGATTGTTATTACTCTGAAATGGTGCCCAGAATAAATTAAGCTGAAACTATGTAATTGACTTAGATACTGCAAACTTTCCACTTAAACCACTAGTGGTTAATGCACTAACCACTACAGTGGTCTCAGATTCTTTCTTCCGCTCAGGATTCCAGATCTGTAATATGGATGCTGCTGCTCCTCAAAGATAAACACACTTCTTAAATATTGATGGGAAAATCCATAAAATTGCTTATTTCACTGTTATCAGCTCCACCAAGAAACAGAATTGTGGCACTCTTTATATCTAAAAGTATAGATAACTCTGGTTTCCCACGGGGTCTCATTTTTGTCCAGTCGAGAGTACAAGGGTGAGAAAGACAGCATAGCTCATAGTTTTTGTGACACTCTTTTGTCTAGAACAGAGAGTTCTTATTCTGCATTAATTGTTGGCCATTGACCTTTAGCCAGCTGGCATGCTTGCCGTCTCTGTCCTGTTGCTTTCTGTCAAAACTGTTTCATAGTCCAGACTTCGTAAAAATTGCCAAATAAATGGAATGATTGGATTACAGTAATGGATATACTGTAGAGGTTGCAGACAGAGGTTACAAAATGCCACATGGACACAGATAGAGCACTGATGGGTACTATTAAGATATAGTGTGTCAATGTTATAGCAATCAAAGACCTCACAAAGGAATGCAATGCTTGTATTTGTACAAACAGAAAAAAAAATCTAATTTTTTACATGTCAAACTCGCAGTCTAAAAAGCAAAGTCCATAAAATAAATAAAATCAATGTGCTTCAATTTGAAATGCGTTTCAATCTGATTAGCCATATCAGATTTTCGAATTCAGAAGCATCATTCACAACATACTACAGTCTCTACAGCTGTTTAAATTTACTCATTTACACTCAAATGTGTCTGTCATTCGCTATGTAATGGTGAATTAACGAATGAGAGAGCGATTCTGGAAACAGCATATGCATGACTGTGTAAATATACTGATGTCTCTGAGACTTTGTTATCTGATGCGCCTCATGAGTTTAGCATTGTGGCAATGATTATCTTCTCTCTTGTGTCTCTTGACACCATGCTGCTGAAGCTTAAGTCATTACTTTGCCAACCGATATAGATATTTTTACCTGGTTTTATTACTAGCAAAACAACAGTCTGTACTGAAGACCAGATTTGAAAACAAACAGAATTGTATGGAATGTGAACAAAGCCACAGTAGTTGGCTTATGTAGTAGTAGTCATGGAGACATTGATAATCATGCTCTCTGCTGATTCTGCTCTTAGGTCTGGCTGTTCACCAGATCATCACCATCACTGTGTCCCTCATCATGATCGTTGCCGCCTTGATCACTACTCTAGTCCTTAAAAACTGGTAGGAAACATTCTTTTCTTTCAGCAATGTGTCAATAACTTCCTGTCAACCATACATGTTCAAAAGTATGTGGACTAGCCCTTCTAATTAATGGGTTTTGCATGGCCCTTTAATTCCAGTTCAGACAAATCTTAAAACTATGTGTTTGACAAGCACACATGGGTGTTATATTTGGATGCCTACATACATTCGTCCATAGTGTCCCTATCTCTTTCTGTCTGCCTCTCCCTATTCCTCTCCCTCTGTCTGTCTTATCATCTTTTCAATCTCTATCATTCTGTTTTTTCATCAGCAAGGACAATCTTCCCAACACATTATCGCACCAACAAATCCTGACACATGTTTACACCATGTCTGTGTCTGTCTTCCCAGTTTATGTTAAATGTTATTACAGACACAGCGGTTCAAGGTATGATTTTATGTTGGCTTTGTGAATTTGGTACGTGTTTTTGTAGTTGTGCACAGTCCGGGAATGGCCGACACAGCAGCCACCAGAGAAAGATCAATCAGCAGGAGGAGAGCTGTCAGAACCTGACCGACTTCACGCCTGCCCGCGTGCCCAGTAAGGTGGACATCTTTACCGCCTACAACAACAGTTTACAGTGCTCGCACGAGTGTGTGCGGGCCGGCATACCAGTGTACACAGATGAGATGATCCAGCACACGCCAATCTACCAGACCTCTTATAATGGAAACAGGCAAGAGTCAAAGTCTTATACTAAAGTATATGTTCAAAGTTTAGTACAAGGTACAAAAATCTGAGACCACATAGACAGTCTGAGATTTAAAATATTTCTCTAGATTTTATATATGCTTTTCTGTGGACTTCACATGAACTTACATGAATAATTGTTTTGTAGAGAAAAAATTAAACCAGTTCGTAGTATAATTTTTAAGTAGCTGTTTTGTAATACAGTGTGGTCCAGATGTCTGAGACCACATTGAAAATCTGGGATTCACAATTTACCTGCAAATTAGCAGAAAGTTTTAGGATATTTTTTTATTTTTTAAACAAAGAAATGTTAAAACATAACTATTCAAATAAGCAAATTTTGGTAATTGACCATGTTAACTCCTCTGTACAAATGGTAACTTTGCTTCCATTTAAGCACACACAATATTGTTTAACATTGTCAAATCATGCAGGAATAGCATGGATTATAAGGCTTTACACAAACTTGATGAGTTGTGAATTTGTGAAAAAGATGCCCATGCCAGCTGTCATTAAAGCAAAGAGGGAGTCACCAAATCAACTTTCAACAAGCATTTACTTTAATGTATAAAATGTGTTTTTGTGTCAAAGTGACTCAAAGTGATGGAGCAGGACACAAATAATTAGTAATACATTTGTATTAAAAAGAAAAATGCAAAACAGAAGCATTTTCACTTGTGGTCTTGAACATTTGGGCCCACTGTTTATCTGTTCACCAAGAACACATCGGATCTAGTGTTGCTGTTAGATGCTGCTGTGTTTTGGACAGCAAATAGGCTGAATTGACAGCCCTGTCTATATATTCTGACAGGGATTGGTTTCTTCATAGCTTACAGTTGGTTTAGAGCTGTAGGATATACTGTTTGTATTCATTTTGTAAAGTTGGAACTCGGGTCCATAGCAGAGCACAGGAAAAAAAATATGCAAAAATGTATAAAACAGTTTCTCTCTCACATGTTAATGGCAGATGTGTCACACAAGAATGTCATAATTTCCAAACCCTTATGACTTTCTTTCTTCTGTGGGTGGATTTAAAGGTTGACTGTGTTTATCAGGCTCCAAATATGACAATTTATATATGTGATTTATCAAGTCTTCTTCAGCCATAAAATACCTTTGGGTGACAAACAGACCAAAGTTATCTCACTGTCCTTCACATAAAGCTATCATTTGGCTTTAGAAATTTAGTGTACTCATATTTTGGAGCTTGACAGACCCAGTCCCCATTCACTTTTTATTATATGGATTAGTGCCAGAACAATCTTCAAAAATTCACAATTTGGGATCCAACACAATAGAGAGAATGTCATACAGGTTTGGAAGCAGGGACAAAAAATGGTTCAAGGAATTAAAATGAAATTTTTTGGCACAAAATAACCAAAAACTGGAACAAAGTGATTTTCAATTGTTCCAGAGTGAAAACATTATTGTTATTACTAGTTAATTTTATTCCGATATTTTTTTTTTTCATGATACCAAATGCCAAAGTGTTTATTACAGTAATTTTTATGGAACTACCGCACTTCATGTTGCCTGAAAAAAATTAAACGTGCTTTGATTCTGAAGGAAATACATTTAATATTTTTTCTTAATTGCCCATTGTGGCTGTTGCATTCTTTGAATGAAAACCTTTTTAACCACTATGTATAAATACTTCATACAGTATACTGTATATGCAGGGTTGGGAGGGTTACTTTTGAAATGTATTCCACTACAGATTACAGAATACATGCTGTATAGTGTAATTTTTCATGTATTTCGTCAGATTACTCAAGGTTTTTGATTACTTCTTCAGCACTGGTAGATTTTTCACTTGTTTTGACTACAAAAACTCTGCCAGTACAGTAAAATAAAATACACATGTTAAAAATACAATCTCTGAAAAACCTAAATATCTTATGCAGTGTTGTTTCTAAAACAAGATAAATCAAATTGATATTGTTTTAAGGATTTTTAGACATTTTACAGGGAAACAATACAAAAATTATTATCAAGAATACAATTTTTGCCCTAATATCAAAGGTCTTACTATAAAAAAGGAAATTATGATCCAACGTGAATTTTCTTGATAAAAAAATATGATCGTGTCTGGTAACATGTACATGTAAAATGTCTAGAAATAGCATTTTAGCTTAGCGTAAAGCTGACAATTTACACAAGGTTTATTTCTATTTCTTTAGCTCCAAACTTACTTCAAACTTACTTCTCTGTCTGCTCGTTTGAATGTAACACATCATAAGAAAGTGTTTCACTGCTGTTCAAATGCCCTTTGGATTGCACTATTTAGATGTATACATTTTTTCCATCTGAAAGGACTAAACATTAAATGAAACAAATGACAATAAAATGCAAAGTAATCTCTTCAGTAATCAAAATACTTTTTGAATGTAACTGTTTTCTAATTACCAATTATTTAAATTGTAACTGTAGTGGAATACAGTTACTTATATTTTGTATTATAAATACATTTTCTCGTTATATGTTTTCCGTTTCTCCCCAACCCTGTGTACTTGCATAGTAAGTCCAGATACAAGGAAAACATTATTGGAGGTAAAAAATACTTTTCTCAGTTGGTTCCAAGTCTTCACTGAAGTATTGTTAGATATGATGCATTAATACAAATTTTATGCTTTTGGGTTTTGACTGAGAAGCACATCTGTAATTAAAGTTATACTTAACTGTTAATTAACTGCTTGTTATGATTTTTATGCCAATAAATCCACCACGCAAGAAAATAATTATTGCTAATTTTTGCTTATTTTGGTGAGGCAATTGGCTTATTATTGGCTTGTTTTTCCGGATCAGGTTTCTTGTTTCTCTAGTGAGATCTGACAACACTGCAATTGGTATTTCACCCACCCATTAGCGCAGGGTGCTTTCATTTTAAAAATAACATTATTAACAGTTTTTTAAAAAGAACCATTACAATCTCCTCTCCTAAAGAACTGTTAAAGTATTTTTAAGGCTAAATGTTGTGAAGTTGTGTAGTCCTGTTATTTGCCCATTCGTTGACCCCACCCTTACAAAAGTCTGACTCAGTATAAGCATGATCATACTCAGATATATGAATATTTTTTTGTGCTGCTACATTTAATGCTCTACGCTTCTGAATACAAAACCTGGATGAGAGAGTTGACAGGAAATGCAACTGTGGCCGCTTTTGTTTGTAGTATAACACAGCCACCATGTAAAAAGAATCTGGGAGTGGGACAGAAGTGCTTATAACTGCAAGATTGAAGAGCTGATTTGTCTGTCTATTTCAGACCGTCGCCCACTGAAAGGCAGCTAATCCCCGTGGCCTTTGTGTCTGAGAAATGGTTTGAGATCTCCTGTTGAGGCCCTTTTACTACATTTGGGTTGAGCCCACGTCTTCAATTTGTGCCCTGGTAAATATTATATTACAGGTGGCTCTGAAGTTCACATGGTGTAATTCTGACACAGTTCTCTAGTGTTTTTTCTTTACTAGAAAATCACAGTTCCTCAGGCTTTATAAGGAATATTTCACTGAGGTCTCATTAGTCATTTATTTGAAATGAGTTTATTGTGTTGAAATAGGACATTTACTAACAGCATAATGTGATAATAAGAATACAAATATAATCATTGAAGTAGTTGCAAACTTGTATTAATTAATGTTAATTGATTTTAAATGTTTAAGGACAAAATATGTGTGTGTGTGTGTGTGTGTCTAGTAATTGTTCAGTGCCAAGCTAATTGTTTTTGTTTACTTTATATATTTGTATTTTTTATAATGGTAAGAAAATGAGCTAAATCTGAAATAAAAATGCTAATATATATAAGGCAGTAAATTTCCCTTTGTGGAAAATTTTTTCATTGCTAACTATTTCTTTTACAACCTTTGCCTTAAAATGTGGTTCTGTTTCGATCATTCTCTATTTTGAGGTAAAATTCTATCTTCTCTATTTACAGGATCCCACTGGAAAACCTGTGAATCAAGTATAAGAACATGACCACAACACAAAAAAAAAACCAAGCAATTACAGAGATGGGAACAGAGATGAACAGAAATGGAATGAAGATGTTTATTTTTCTAGACTGATTGCAGTGCTATGGATGCCAATCCCAAATTATTTTCCATAGACGTGGTAATTTAGAGATGATATACCTAGAGCTGATATATTATATACATTTATAACTGCACATGTGGGTGTGCTGGAGTGGAATTCGGCTGCAGATAGTTTGAGAAGACGCTCTCTATGGATACGTCTGCTTGTGTGGAGGAAAGACTATTTTGAACTTTGTGCCAATAATGCCATTATGTGCCACTACATATATAGATGGGACGCTTTCAGTTTCGTGGAAAATTGCTGACACAACTCTAAGTAATTTCAGTGACTGTCTCCAAATATCAATCTGTCATACGTTTTGTATATAAAAAAGTATGAATATGTATTTGAACATGTTTTGAAATAGCTGAGGAAATGTGTTGCAAATATCCAGAAAATATTTATATGGAACACAATTCAGTTAGATAAAAAATAAGCCTATTGAGGAATAGTATACCCAGGTTTTAATTTCACTAGATTCTTAAAGGCCCTGTTTTAAAGAAATAATCTCTATTTTTATATAAACAAGGTTACTTATGAGTCAGAGAGACCCAATTGAACAAGACTCTTGGGACTGTTAATCTGCAAGCTGAGGTTCCATGATGAGTTGAAGACTTTTATTATCATACAGAATTCAGATACAGAATTCATTCATAGCTTATTTGATTTACCAAAGCCATGTTTTTGTCCTTTTTTTTTTATTTTTTTTTTTTTAAGATTTGAATAGACATCATTAATGAGAAATTACAGTTATGGTTCAATCATGTTTACGGACTCACAGACACTCGGAAAGGTGTTTGATACCAGAAAATGTCTGGACAAAAGCTGGTTTAAGGGTCATGTTTAAATAATACTATTATGACTGATTATCCATTAGCCACATTACAAAATAATAAACCTCCACTAAGCTTTCATTTCAAAGCTTATTTTGATGAATGACCAGACAATGGTTATCAGTCTTGTGCTTAGAGTCAAATACAGTACAAAATGTTTACTTTATATCAGTGCCTAGAAATGTTTCAGTGCCAATTTGATTTAATTTGTGTTTACTTAATGTATATTTATTTGCATAGTGGAAATTAACTTAATCTGAAACTAAAATTTTACATACAATAATGAAGAATGTTCTTTTGTGTGACATTTTTTTCTTATTTAAGCTATTAGTTTATTGTTGTTTATTAGTTAATAAGTAATTACTTTTTTTCATAGATTGATCCATTAAAGCAGAACTGACTGAAAGACTTACAATAATAATAATAATAATCCATCAGAAATTTCCCATCAGCAGAATGCCAATCAATTTAATAGAAATCAGCAGTGCTATAGTTTACAAACAGCACTACACTTGCCAATCAATTTCATCTATTGATACTGTCAGTGAGTCGTGACTCAATATAAATGACACTTTGAATTTGTGTGTGTGTGTGTGCGTGCATGTGTGCGTGCGTGCGTGCGTGCATGCGTGTGTGTGTGCGTGTGTGTGTGTGTGTGTGTGTGTGTGTGTGTGTGTGTGTGTGTGTGTGTGTGTGTGTGTGTGTGAGATTGCACCACTCCTCAAGCATCGCCAGACCAAAGAGCTTTGTTGTGAGTAGCAGTATGTGAACAGACTTGGCCAGTTACTCTATAAATGATAATGGAAGTAAAATAAGAGGAAGGAAATGTTATTTTATTATCCAAAAAACAGAAAATAATGTGATCATAATAAGTGTGTAATGTGACATAATAAGATGTTTATTGATTACATTTAGATACTGTACAAAACAAAAGCAAACACTGTGAACAGGGAAACTAGTTGTTTGCAATAGTCTGTCACTAAAAGTGAAATATTTTGGGGTAAATTTGATTGTACTTGTCAAATGTGATTCAAAATGTTTATAACCACTTTTATCCTTGGAAGACAGCAATACATACAAAGAAGTTTTGTTCACATTTTGGAGGTTTGCTCCATAAACTGTTGTTTTCACCATAATTTTGACACATTTACTGAATCATGTGAACTGTGCTGGCCAATCATGTTAGCCATTTAGAAAAATGTATTAACCATGTACTAAAGGATCTCTATAGCTCTGTATTATGTACATGTGTAAATGTGTTTTATATATTTTTACTTCTATTCTATCTTGTGTGATTTTTAAGCTCTATTTTTCAGAGAATCAGTGGATACATTTAAAAAAGTTTTTGTTTACATTGCATAACTCGCTGCAGACATTACTTACAGTGAAATATACACTTACATTGTGCCAAGCCTCAAAAAACATTGTTTTAGCTCTAGCTGTTCTCATATTAATTAGGAAATCCCAGGTCAGTTGAATTGCATTTTAATACATCATGGGATCACTACATTAAACAAGGAAGCTTCATGGGTTTGTAGAATAACTAAGTAAGGAAAAAATAAAGCTGTATTTTTCAGTATTTCAGTATTTTGTCTTGTTCTCCAGTAAAAATAATAAAATAAAAGATAAATTAACCTGAAAAGAAAAATTGTGGAAGACAAGAAGACTTATTTTCAGAGGATACTTCTTGAATTAATTGTATTTTTCTTACTCTATTGGCAATCTTCACAAATTTTGCTAGATTTATTCTTAAAACAAGAGAAAACTGCATTAAAGATATATTCTCTCAAAACAAGTTTTCCATAAAATTGTAAGCAATTTAGTTTAAAAAGTACATTTATTTTAAGGATGTTTACATATTTGTACTGGGAAACAAGACAGTGTTCAGATAATCATCTAGTATGTTATGGAAGGGTTTTTATCCCAAAGATTGTGACAGATGGGCATCACTTCATCAGGAGATGAGTCTAAGTGTGTGCTGAAATGGACTGTTTGAGATAGGACTTTTTCTGGGTTAAATATAAAAGTTCAGCTCATTCAGCTCAAGTTCACTCATTCTCTTTCAATCAGAGAATAAAGAAGGCTCCAAAGTATCTCAGTCGACAGCTCAATAAGCTAAACATCAATTAAAAAACTAAACAAAAAACAAACAAACAATAAAAAACAAACAGATGACTGGCTCTTATGACTGCCAGCACAGGATGGGAAGATTTCATGCTGTGAGTCTGATAAACATGTCTGGAGCTTTGATTGAGTGTGGAATGTTGATTTCTTGTTCAGTCTTTACACAGAGCTCAGAATCCATTGATTCAAAAGCAGAATAAAAGTGACCATTTTCATATTTGCATTATACCTGAATGTGCTTCAAATTCATTCAGGGGTCTAACTGTTTTTTTATTATTATTTTTTAAGGAAAAAACAGAGCCTGTTGAATCCAGCATATACAGTATATATACATGTATATATATTGCACTAGATTCAGCAGGCTCTGTTTTTATAATTTTTTTTTATATTTTTATTTCCCTGATACAAGCCCTCCTTGTTGTTTGACATGTAAATTATACACTGTTTACTGTAAAGGCTTATTTTGTTGTCATGTGTAGTATTATTTTTTTGTTTTCATGTGGTACAATACTCAGGCACCATCTATCTATTAACATGTTATTTTATATACAGTATATAGAAAAATATGTGTTTGCCTCAGCTTTGTTTAATTTGTATTATGTATTACACATCTGCAGAGTCATGTTTCACTATGACAGGTTTCATATGGTGCAGAGCATACTCCTAAACTTCCCCCCAAAAGCCCAGGCCTGTCGGGAAAGATAATGCCAAATTCCTCCTTGTGTGACAGAGATCTGTAAAACAGTTTAAAATTATAGAAACTGGAAAGTCTTTAGTAAGGCTTAGTGAGGAAGTATCCGAGATGGTCTTTGGCTTTTGATTTGCTGCAGGTAGAATTTAATACATTGCTCCATACAAAACCTGAAACCTGTCCTGTTGTTGCCATAGAAATAAAAACTTTGTACTTTGTGTACCTTAAATTTTTTATATTTGTGTCTGATATATCAATGAGTTCCTCTTTTTTTCTTTTATATAAAATATATGAAAATAGTACACAACACAAAATACGAAACAAAAAACATGAAAACATTCACGGACACTGTGTGAACTAACAGTATCTGTGTTGAAATAGTGCTGTGTACTTTTATTTTGTGTCTTTGAGTCTCTCTCTTTTGTAGGTATTGGTAAAGTTATATTTCCAGGTGACATTGATTTTGATTCTTGTTCTTATGCTCTCTGTGTTTTGGCCACTGTAAATGCATCATCATCAGAATGAATCTGTACATTTAGTACTATCTCAAGTTGCTATTAATAAGATGTGAAAACGAAATGGTCTGTCTTTCTATAAACACCATCTAATGTTTGTAAAATGATTATGGGGAGTTATTTGGACTGGGGAAATGAAATTGAAAATAAAAGTCATTCAAAAAAGGAAAATGACTGTATACTGGCATATTACTGTTGATTGTTTTCAAAAATATGTTGCAAGCATCTAGTTCTATCTGTAGTTGTGAAAATTGCATTGAGCAAGATTGCTGGTAGTCCTTGACCTTTTTTTTCATATTGATCGAGCTAGATGTGTTTATATTCAAGATGTCGATGCATAAGTGGTGGATAGCAAAACAACCAGGACTCCTAAACCATTAGTACGACTTTAAACAGGTTTTACCAGGTGAGCTGACAGATGGACAGTTGCAAATATTTGTCTTAACTGTCTGCCATAAATGTGATATTTTCTTGCCATTTATCAAAATACTAGGCTAAACAAAGCCTAATGAGCAGAGTTTCTTTGATGATAAAGATGAAAAAAGACAACACTCCATAATGCCCGAGGAACAATTGGAGATAGAAACAATGAGAGAGAGAGGGGAAGAGAGAGAGATAGATTGTGGAAAGGACTGTGTCATGAAATCAGCACAACAAAGTGCTTAAATATTGTCTATGTTTATAGATACCACAAGAAGCAGATGCTTTTTGTTGTTCTTTGAGGTACTAGGTAAAAGTGCCAGATGGGAACTTCAAGGTAGCTCAGATTCTTGTGGCCTTTCAAAATCACACGCTTGTATTTATCCTTAAAGAAGCCATAAAATTGTTGAAAGCGTGCAGTTTTCTTTCAATTCCTGATGTACTGTATTTTCAATGGAAAAACAAAATCTTTTTTTTTTCTAATAACCAACAGCCTTTAGTATTATGTCACAGCCATTATCCATGATTTGTTACTTGTTAGTCAGTTGAGGTGGTATTAAGTGGAGAACAATCTAATTTTAGAGAGCATTTGATTGGATAAAAATCGCTATGGTCCAAGATCAATATTTTTATTTTGTTTTCCTAGATGAGAACGTCTGTACATTTTAAATTAGTATATTTGCTAAAAGTAAATTTTAGCATAAAGATAGCTTCAAAGCTAATAGATATGGACTAAAAGCCACAAAACACCAATTTTGAATCTTCGCAACTGTAGATGGCAAAAGAATGTTCTATTCTATTGTATTCAGTTCTATTCTACATTTCTCTCTACATTTGTCACAGTTTGAGTTATTAGAGCTGTAACAGTTTGATGTATGTTTGTCAGGCAATCTGATGTCCCCATCTGATTGGGAAGATTTAGTCTGATTGGTTCTTATGACAGATCACTTCCTCTCTGGGACTGTGAGAAAAAGAGAGACCATGAGAGGAACACCTGCTGTCAGATCTGCTTACATCTCTGCATAGAGTTTTCGAAAGGAGATTAATCCCACAGCCCTACAAAGCTATTAACCTAAAGCCAGACATGCACGGTCAGACTGACACTAGCAGGCAGGGTCCAAAATGTATTTTTTGACACATCCTGTTGCCATGCTAAAAGTGAGTGAAGTGGGGGAAACAATTTGCGAACTTCTTAAACTACTTTAAAGAAATTTCATCAAAAAACTCCTCCACGAGCAGAAATGACAGCTTTATAGGTCCTTGGCATTCTAGCTGTCAGTTTGTCCAGATACTCAGGTGACATTTCATCCCCCGCTTCCTGTAGCTCTTGCCCTAGATGTGGTTGTCTTGTTGGGCATTTCTCACGCACTTTACAGTCTAGCTGATACCACAAATGCTCAATGGGGTTAAGATCCATAACACTCTTTTCCAATTATCTGTTGTCCAATGTCTGTGTTTCTTTGCCCACTATAACCTTCTCTTTTTGTTTTTCTGTTTCAAAAGTGTCTTTTTCATTGCAGTTTTTCTGCAATTTAATCTTTTAGTCTTCTCTTTAATGCTGTACATGAAACGTCTAGGTTACATATGTAACCTCCGTTCCCTGATGGAAGGAACGAGACGTTGTGTCGAAGACGCGACACTAGGGGTCTCTCTTGAGTGCCGAATATGCCTCTAATCTATGAAAAAAGGCCAATGAGAAGTTGGCAGACAATATTTGCATACCCCGCCCCCGGACATACGGGTATAAAAGCAGGAAAATATGTCGAGGATATTCAGGATTTTTCTGAGGACCCAGAAATGGTCAGGCCACTTCAATGGCTCAGTTCAGCGATGTGGCCGGGAGGACACAATGTCTCATTCCCTCCATCAGGGAACGGAGGTTACATACGTAACCTAGACGTTCCCCGTCTGTCGCTCACTTCGATGTTGTGTCAAAGAAGCAACACTAGGTGTCCAATTTAATTCACGCCATGCGCTGAGCCGTGTATGTGTTCTGCTGACACAGGTGCGGGCAGGTATTTTACGTGCACAGGCGACCAGCTGTGTCAGACTACACGTACCCTTCCCAATGCCCCAAAAAAGTCATTGGAATCCTTCTGGTTACCCTAGGCAGGGGAACAAGGCGACGCTTGCCAACCTGGGAACGGGCCAAGCCTGGCTGGGCCTCTTTTCTCTTTATGTTTCTCCGCATAGAGCAAGAACGCCCAGGGCCCTTACACGCATCAAGGGAAGGGGGTCTTACCCAGTTTCCTATTCTTTCAGGGGGAAAAGACCCTGCGGAGACCACCCCTGCCCTGAATGGGAGGTACGAGTGGTGAATACATCACATGGGATTTTTTGGTGGCATTTGGAAATGGCGCAATGGTAGATCCAACCTCATTAGAGGGGACCGTACCGTGGACAATACACACTGGGGGAGTCCACGTAGGAGTCCTGACCTGTGGAGCACCTATTCCAGTACAGGGTAGATTAAGTACCCACAGTGGATTGGGTCGGCGAGATCCTCCGCTGAACTGCAGACCAAAAGGGCTAGGGAGGAATCATCCAGGGAGCCGAATGAGTGGCACCTCCTGGGAGAGAAAGCACACAGTTTTACCTCATCCAAGGGAAAGGGCGCCAGGTGCAAGCGATCCACCCGGCCAGACCGTCAGCATGTAACCGAGTTCTACCAGCTCGGACCTGAGAAAACACGGGACGATAATGACTCAACTCGGAGATTGTAAAATCTCACAAAGGTATTAGGTGTTGCCCAACCTGCTGCTCTACATATGTCTCTACATATGTCCCTTGGCCAGTGCCCACAAGGATGCAACACTCCTTGTTGAGTGTGCTCGGACCCGTAAGGGGGGGGACACGGCCTGGGTGCGATAGGTCAATAAAATGGCGTCCACAACCCAGTGGGAAAGCCTCTGTTTGGAGACAGCGTTCCCTTTCCGCTGTCCGCCAAAGCAGATAAAGAGCTGCTCAGAACAACTAAAGCTCTGCGTGCATTCCAAGTAGGTTCGCAAAACACGTACCGGACACAGCAACAAAGGGGCTGGGTCTGCCTCCTCCCGGGGCAGCGCTTGCAGGTTCGCTACCTGGTCTCTAAAGGGCGTGGTAGGAACCTTGGGCACGTAGCCCGGTCGCGGTCTTAGGATCACATATGTGTCTGCCGAACCGAACTCCAGGCAAGTGTCGCTAACAGAGAGCGCTTGTAGGTCCCCGACTTTCTTGATGTAGGCGAGCGTGATCAGCAGGGCCATCTTTAGAGAGAAGGCCCTGAGTCCAACTGATTATAGGGGCTCGAAGGGAGGTCTCTGGAGGCCCGCGAGGACCACTGAGAGATCCCAGGAGGGGAACAGGCTTGGCCGGGATGGATTCAACCTCCGGGCACCTCTTAGGAACCTGATAATTAAGTCTTGCTTACCCAAAGACTTAATTGGTGGGCCGCGATGGCAGCGACATACACCTTTAGGGTGGAAGGGGGACAACCTCCCCTCTTGCCTCTCTTGCAGAAATAAGAGCACTGACCTAACTGCGCACCTCTGTGGGTCTTCAACCCAAGAACAACACCAATTTGCGAACAAGCGCCAATTCAAGGCGTAAAGATGCCTGGTAGAAGGGGCTCTGGCTCGGCTGATTGTGTCTATGATGGCAGGTGGTAGACCAGCTAGATCTGCTGCGTCCCATTCAGGGGCCAGACGTGGAGGTTCCAAAGGTCTGGGTGCTGTCCCTGAGAAAGAAGGTCCTTCCTCAGGAGAATTCAGCAGGGCCCCTCTCCAATGGCAAGCAGCTGCATGCCCATTGCATATGGCGCCCCAAACCAATCAGGAGGCGTCGGTCGTGACTAAGACGTGTCGGGACACCTGCTGCAAGGGTACTCCTGCCCGTAGAAAGCAGAGGTCTGTCCAGAGTTTGTATGTATGGCAGCAGGCGGGGGTGATCGTCAAACGGTGCGTGCTGCGGCGCCATGCTCGTCTCGGGACTCGAGTCTAAAGCCATTGCTGAAGCGGTCTCATATGCATCAACCCCAGCGGCGCAACTGCCGCGGAGGATGCCATATGCCCCAGGAGCCTCTGGAAGAGTTTTAAAGGGACCGTTGTGCCTGGCCTGAAAGAGACGAGGCATCTCAGCACCGAATATGCACGCTTGTTGGTGAGGCGTGCCAACATGAGACTGAGACTAACTCCATGCTGAGAAAAGAGATGCTCTGAAATGGGGCGAGCTTGCTCTTTTCCCAGTTGACCTGAAGCCCCAGGCGGCTGAGGTGCCTGAGCACCTGGTCTCTGTGAGCACATAGTAACTCTCGCGAGTGGACCAGAATAAGCCAGTCATTGAGGTAATTGAGTATGCGAATGCCCGAGCGGGGCAAGAGCTGCCTCTGCGACTTTCGTGAAGACACGAGGGGACAGAGACATGCCGAAGGGGAGGACTTTGTACTGATATGCCTGGCCATCGAACGCGAACCATAGAAAGGGTCGGTGTCTAGGCAGAATTGAGACATGGAAGTACGCGTCCTTCAGGTCTACCACTGCGAACCAATCTAGATGCCGGACGCAAGTTAAGATGTGTTTTTGCGTGAGCATTTTGAATGGAAGTTTGAGCAAAGCCCGGTTGAAAACTTAAGCTTTCTTGGGAACAATTGGGACAGTCTCTATCGCGTCTTTTAGTAAAAGAGTAGCAATTTCCACGCACAGGGATTTGGCATGTTCGCCGTATACGGCGGTAAAGCAGACGCCCGCGAAGGGGGGCGGGGGCCTGGCAATCTGAATTGCATAACCGAGTCGAATGGTCCGGGCCAGCCAGCGTGATGGGTTGGGAAGTGAAAGCCACGCATCCAAGCTCCGTTCTAGGGGCACCAAGGGGACGGTTATTTTTGACATACCTGGCGGGGCTTTGCAGCGGGGCGGAGCAGGTTGTACAGCATCAGGAGGCAAAGACGCGTCCCGAGGCTCTAGTGCTGAGAAAAGACTCAAAGCACTTACCTTGCTCCACATGCCGGGACTGTAGAGATCTGGCGGCAGCCTGAGTGACTGCGCTGTGACCTTCGTGGCTCTAAGGGCGAGATCGGTCGCTGAGCACAGTTCCTTCAGCACATCGGGATCAGGGCTACCCCCGTGCAGATCTTTGAGTGCCTTGGCCTGGTGGACTTGTAGGAGGGCCATGGCATGCAGGGCGGAAACGGGTCAGCGAGGATGTTGTCCTACAGGCCTTGGAGGGGAGCACAGGGTGACCCCGCCAGGTGGTAGGGTTTCCGGGACACAGGTGGAGCGCAACAGCCCTATCCACCTGGGGAATCGCCGTGTACCCGTGGGCAGGTCCTTTCATGTTTGCAAAAATAGCACTTCTCATTTGTCACTCGCAAATATAAATTTTTTTCTCTATGCTGCCTTCATGTGGTAGCAGAATTATCATAAATATAAGTTTTCCCACTCAGATCGAATGACACTTCAAGTCATAACTCAAGTCAAATATGTGGATCATGGATGGTCCATTGTGGCAACCCCTAACTGCATCCTCCATGTTTCCTGTTCTTTCTGGCAACAAAGCACTTGAACATGACACACTCGTAATAACCACTTGAAGTGGGGAAGTAGGATATTTCCAATAGCGCATGAAGGAAGCATCAGCTTCTATATACCAAAATCCCTTTAAGACAAGTCAGGTCAATTGGTGGTCATGTTCGTAATGCTTCCAGGAAGCTATTTTATGTCTGACTATTGGATAAAAGTACAGCTCCTGTTTACTTGAATGACTGTTCAAGATACAATCAGATCAAATGTTTCTACTTGGCCCTAAAATCTGACAACAAAGTTCATAAATTGTGCTTTTATACCTCAGATCACACACACAAAACATAAATTAAATTAAAAAAATATATAAACACCAAAAAAAAATCCAGGCTGCTCTACCTAATCTGCATGTGCATTCTTGAGATAACTGACTGACTCAACTTTTACAGATGGCGATAACTAAGTTGGGCAGTACCTGCCGATTACCGATTAATCAAACAATAGTTTTTAAAACTGATACTGAATGAAAAAACAAATTTGTAAATCATGTAAAAAAGTTAAATAGTGCTGAACTTTATTTAAAAAATAAACAGTACTGACTGAACCATGAAAATGTATTGTCTTAGACTATGAGCCCAGGCCAGGGGGTGTTCAAACAGACGGAACACAACAGACTGGAACCAAACGCGAGGATCTCGAGACACACATTTCCAAGTTAAACATCTTTCCTGACAAAGCATTTAAACAACTCATTGCTTAATCTGAGAAACACTTCTCAGATGCAAAAACCAAAGACCTCCACCTACTGTAAAGGGCTGTTCACACCGAACGCTTTTGCAACCATCCATTTGTTTTCTATGTTCGTGCGCTAGACAAATGTCTTTGTTTCCCTTTGTTTTTGTTAATTCAGCATCTCGTGCAGGAGCATTGTTTTTTAGATAATGTGTCTAATTAAAAATAACTTTAAAAGCATATTGAGACATCTGCTTTCTGTTAAACTGTATTTGTTGCGCTATGTCTAGCCTTTTTTAGCGCAAGAATGTGATTGTTCTTAAGTCATCATATTACAGTGAAGATAAACTAGCTTTAGACACTAGCTTTAAATATGCAATATAGCTGGCTAACGAATGCATAAATGTGACAAGCTGAGTGTAAATAAATGGAAATAAATGGTAAAAATCATGACATTTAAACATTTGGGTAAGACTTTTTGAGTCTTGAGGTTGAGGTTAGCTTTAATGTTAGCATCCTCTCAGCCTTGTCAGCAAACATACTGTTGTTCTCTATTAATGCAGAATCGAGTCATCAAATAAATTACTTTATAATGATATGACAACATGTAAGGTAGTGCACTGTATACATACCTTTTCATTGTTGATGTTTTAAATCTGAAGTGTTCCTCTCCATGCAGAGTGTAGTCTCACGTGTCAAAACAAACACCTCATGGCATGAAGTGATTTTTTTATTTCGCCTCTAGAGGCTGCTCTCATACTGTATAACGACAAAAAAACTATTGCTGTATAACGACAAAAAAACTAAAAACTATTGGTGTGAATTTTTGTCGATAACCGATAGTTTCAGAAATCTGTTATCAGTGCCGATTAATCTGCTAAACCAATATATCAGTCGACCTCTAATACAAGTGACCCATCTAATTCTATGGTAAATCTAAGGTGAAAGTACAAGTCAGACTAAAGGTTTTCTTTAGTTGGCAGTCTGTATACCTTTGATTTGCTAACTTAATTTACATCAGCAAAGTTCTTTCTTAAAATCTGACTTATAATAAAAATTATATAATATCCTAACAAAGATACAATCCACTGGCATATTTTATTTCCTCGCCAAAACCAGTTTTTACTCACATTTGTAGCTTGATGAGGACTAAATCTGAACACTTCTAGCAGAGCTCTGCTGTCTGCTCCCATCCATATATTGATCAGTTTTTCAAAGAAGTAAGTGATAATATGTGCAGGTTAAATGGCACACTAGCAAACTGATCAGAATTGCATAAATTGCATTTTTATTGCCTACAGTCCCATCAGCCCACTGCTCAGATCTTCATTAGCGCTGCAGCAGTGGTTTGACAGTCTTTATAGTGAGATCCCAGTGGCCCCTGTGACCAGGGTACTAACATGCCTACTCAGCAACATTTGAATTAGCCTCATCTTTCTACCTTTCCTTTTGTCCCTCTGTTATGCTCTCTCTCTCTCTCTCTCTCTCTCTCTCTCTCTCTCTCTCTCTCTCTCTCTATCTCTCTCCAAAACACACACACACACACACACACACACACACACACACACACACACACACACACATGTTGTGTTTCCATGTTTTATGGGGACTTTCCATAGACATAATGGGTTTTATACTGTACAAACTCTATATTATATCCCCTAACCCTACCCCTAAACCCTACCCCTACCCCTAACCCTACCCCTCACAGAAAACGTTATGCATTTATTAATTAAACATAATTTAGTATGATTTATAAGCTGTTTTCCTCATGGGGACCGACAAAAAAATGTTTTTTTATCCTTATGGGGTCATTTGGTCCCCACAAAGTGATAAATACACGCTCACACACACACACACGCACATGCACACACACACACACACACACACGTTGGGTTTCCATGTTTTATGGGGACTTTCCATAGACATAATGTTTGTTTATACTGTAAAAACTTTATATTCTATCCCCTAAACCTAACCCTCACAGAAAATGTCTGCATTTTCAAAAAACATAATTTAGTATGATTTATAAGATGTTTTTCTCATGGGGACCAAAAAATTGTCCCCACAACGTCAAAAATGTCGGTCCCCACAAATTGACAAATACACGTTCACTCACACACACACACACACACACACACACACACCCACACACAAAGGTTTTGAAAATCTTTTTAATCTGTTTGTGCTGCTGAAGCAATTATGTGTGATAAAATCAAGGTAAATATCCCAAAACATAAAAGCAATTTACTCTTCTTTCTTTCTCCCTCTCTCTCTACATCCTTCTTTTCTCTGCCTCCAGTTGCTTGTCCTAAGAAAGCCATGCCACAGTTTTCATATAAGCCTTTTCTGACCACATACTATATTTCCTTACAGGCACACGCATTCTGGATTCTTTATTCACACACATGCTCACACATATACATTGAATTCTGCTCAGGCACAACACACATTTATACATGGAAACCAATTGACAGCCACACTTGCATCATTTACACTCCTTGACAGCTGCATACACACTCCAGACTGCCTGAAAAAGGACCATTGTCACAGACACACACTCTCACAGATACACTATGTGATAGAAACATAGTACACATTTTACACATACACATTTTACACACTTCTATGCTCAGTGACTCTATCACAAAACCACACACTCTTCCAGCTGTTAATTTATGAATTGTCATCATGCAGGCAGAGACCACGTATTCATCTCTGTAGAGGACAGCAGGTGTAAGATGGAGCGCAAAATACCTTCAGCCTCCTGGAGCTGCTGTCACTCTCACTGTCTTCCTGACAGTTACGGCCTACTGCTTCAGAGACTGTCCTTCACATACACACTCCAGCGCTTTATCTAGTGTTCCCCGTCTGTCGCTCACATCGACGTTGTGTCGAAGAAGCGACACTAGGGGTCTCTCTTGAGCGCCGAATATGCTTCTGATCTATGAAAAAAGACCAATGAGAAGTTGGCTGACAGTATTTGCATACCCTGCCACCGGACATATGGGTATAAAAGCGGGGAAATATGTTGAGTTCATTCAGAAATTTTCTTCAGAGCCATTGATTGTACTGCAGCGAGCTGCGAGTCATACACCCGTTCCTGTTCCTCTGACGCTCTCTGCTGTTGGATCTACGGCGCAATACAGCGGCTTTCTCCTTCCTTGCACGGCAGTGCAGTTTGCCCCTGGGCGCTTCGACGGTGCCGAGCACATTAAAAGTGTGATATTTCTTTTAAAAGAGTGTTTTCCTCTATTAGAGCAATACAAAGTGGCGTTAAACGTCCTTTTCAGGACGCGTCTTTATAAAGATGCCATTCTGCCACTGTGTAGTTTCTGGATGAGGTAGAGTGCTCTCCGCTTCAGATGGCCACAGGTGTTGTCTCGTGTGTCTGGGCAGCAATCACACCGAGGCAGCATTTGTGGATGGTTCATGCTCTCACTGCGAGGGCATGACCATGGCAACATTGCGGTCGCAGCTCGCTTTCAATAGAAAGCACCACTCCAGCCGCCCCCGCATTGCTCCTTCTTCCCACGAGATTGAGGACGATGCGGCTGGCGATGGAGGCGATCTGGGGATGGCAGCGGGTGCAGCTCTGCCGGGTACGCCCCCTTGGACAACCCATCCCCCAGCACGCTCGTTGACTTCCGACCATGCTCGAGGCAATGGTGGCTCGCCTCACAGCCAGCCTGCTTATCCTCTGGAGCTCGAAGTGGATGAGCTTACCGCTGCATCGGAGAGCGCGGCTTCTGACACGGATGACTCCCCTGGGCTGCTGCCTTCAGGCCAGCATGCCCAGGCTGAGGCTGACGCTCATATGACCGACATGCTTTCCCGGGCCACTGCAGGCATGGGCTTGGTCAGGAACTCTCCATCCTCCCCACAGCCATCGCGGTTGGATGACTGGTTCCTGGGGTCCGGGCACCGCTCACAGCCTCGCCCCCCCCCCCCCACCCGGTCCCATTATTCCCGTAGGTGCATGAAGAGCTGACGTCATTGTGGAGATCACCCCTCTCCACTCGTCACAAAGCCACTCGCTCATCCGCTCTTACTACCCTCGATGGCGGAGTGGCCCATGGGTACACGGCGTTTCCCCAGGTGAATTGAGCTGTTGCGCTCCACTTATGCCCTGGAAAACCTACCACCTGGCGGGGTCGCCCTGTGCTCTCCTCCAGGGCCTGTAGGACAACATCCTCGCTGACCGCGAAAGCCTACAGTGCGGAAATCGCTACTCTTTTACTCAAAGATGCGATAGAGCCTGTCCCTCCAACCGAAACGAAGATAGGTTTCTACAGCCCTTACTTAGTTGTACCCAAGAAAGGCGGCGGCTTATGATCGATCTTGGACCTGTGAGTTTTCAACCGGGCTTTGCTCAAACTTCCATTCAAAATCCTCACGCAAAAACACATCTTAACTTGCGTCCGGCATCTAGATTGGTTCGCAGTGGTAGACCTGAAGGATGCGCACTTCCACGTCTCAATTCTGCCTTGACACCGACCCTTTCTATAGTTCGCGTTCGATAGCCAGGCATATAAGTACAAAGCCCTCCCCTTCGGCATGTCTCTGTCCCCTTGCGTCTTCACGAAAGTCACAGAGGCAGCTCTTGCCCCGCTCCAAGAAGCCGGCATCCGCATACTCAATTACCTCGACGACTGGCTTATTCTGGCCCACTCGCGAGAGTTACTATGCGCTCACAGAGACCACGTGCTTAGGCACCTCAGCTACTTGGGGATTCAGGTCAACTGGGAAAAGAGCAAGCTCGCCCTGGTTCAGAGCATCTCTTTTCTCGGCATGGAGTTAGACTCGGTCTCAATGTCAGTACGTCTCACCAACGAGCGTGCAGTCAGTGCTGAGATGCCTCGCCACTCAAAGGCCAGGCACATCGGTCCCTTTAAAACTTTTCCAGAGGCTCCGGGGGCATATGGCATCCTCCGCGAAGGTCGCGCCACTGAGGTTGATGCATATGAGACCACTTCAGCACTGGCTTCAGACCCAAGTCCCAAGACGAGCATGGCGCCGTGGCACACACTGTGTGACAATCACCCCCTGAGCAGCTCTTTGTCTGCTTTGGCGGACAGGGAACTCTGTCTCTAAACAGAGGATTTCCCACTGGGTAGTGGACGCCATTTCATTGGCCTATCACACCCAGGCCGTGACCCACCCTTACGGGTCGAGCACACTCGACAAGGAGTGTTGCGTCCTCGTGGTCACTGGCCAAGGGCACCTCCCTGGCAGACATATATAGAGCAGCGGGTTGGGCAACACCTAATACCTTCGTGAGATTTTACAATCTCCGGGTTGAGTCAGTATATCCCGTGGTTTCTCAGGTCTGAGCCAGTAGAACTCGGTAACACGCTGATGGTCTGGCTGGGTGGATCGCTTGCGCCTAGTGCCCTTTCCGTCGGCGGAGGTAAAACTGTGCGCTTTCTCTCCTAGGAGATCCCACTCATTTGGATCCCTGGATGATTCCTCCCTAGCCCTTTGGGTCCGCAGTTCAGCGGAGGAACTCGCCAACCAAATCCACTGCCGGTACTACTGGAATAGGTGCCCCGCAGGGCAGGACTCCTACGCGGACTCCCCCGTGTGTATTTTCAGCGGTGCGGTCCCCTTACCAAGTGGACCCACGTCTCCCTTAGGCAGTCCCAGCTGCCCTCCGGTCACCGTGTTGTAGCAACTCCCCCCTCTTGAGGCTGGATCTACCACTGCACCACTTTCCACATGTCGCCTAAAAACCCATGTGATGTATTCACCACTCTTACCTCACCTTCAGGGCAGGTGTGGTCTCCGCAGGGTCTTTTCTG
Organism: Moxostoma hubbsi; assembly: GCA_032164185.1. Taxonomy (NCBI): domain Eukaryota; kingdom Metazoa; phylum Chordata; class Actinopteri; order Cypriniformes; family Catostomidae; genus Moxostoma; species Moxostoma hubbsi. The sequence continues at coordinate 11,030,663 of JAVLUX010000117.1, forward strand.
CCTGAAAGAATAGGAAACTGGGTAAGACCCCCTTCCCTCAATGCATGTAAGAGCCCTGGCCATTCTTGCTCTATGCGGAGAAACATAGAGAGAAAAGAGGCCCAGCCAGGCTTGGCCCGTTCCCAGGTTGGCAAGCGTCACCTTGTTCCCCTGCCTAGGGTAACCAGAAGGATTCCGACGACTTTTTTGGGGCATTGGGGAAGGGTACGTGCATTCTGACACAGCTGGTCACCTTTGCACGTAGAATACCTGCCCGCTCCTGTGTCAGCAGAACAGCGCATGGAGTGATTTAAATTGGACCCCTAGTGATGCTTCTTCGACACAACGTCGAAGTGAGCGACAGGCAGGGAATGTCTAGGTTACGTATCTAACCTCCATTCCCTGATGGAGGGAACGAGACGTTGAGTCACTGTAGTAGCCGGACCTTCTTGGATGATCTCAACGTATTTTCCCGCTTTTAAACCTGTATGTCCAGGGGCGGGGTATGCAAATACTGTCCGCCAAATTCTCATTGGCCTTTTTTCATAGATCAGAGACATATTCGGCGCTCAAGTGAGACCCCTAGTGTCGCTTCTTTGACACAACATCTCGTTCCTTCCATCAGGGAAAGGAGGTTACATCCGTAACCTAGACTTTTTATATTCTCCACCACTGATTTAGAATCAACTGTTTCAATGTTTTGAAATATCTTCCATTACTCTTGTATAAGAAAAATCTACCTTCAGTACCACTGATCTGGAGCATACTGTAAATCTCCACTGTTCTAGAATATCCAGTTCTGATATTTATACAGTTTAAGGGTGTTTCTTCAACATCAGGCAATTTCATATCCCAGGGATTGATTGGTCTTGATTGTCTAAAACTTGAAATCAATAAAGTTTTCTATCAACCAATTAAAACCAACAGATTTCTATTTTTATCTTTTTTGTTGAATGAAGATCATATTAAAACTGACTTAGAAACTTTCTAAGTGTTTCTTTAAATGGCTTTTATGTGTAGACTTACTGGTTTAACCTTGTCCCAGACCCAATTACAATAGTACACTATGAAAATCCAATTCAAAATTAAATCTTTCAAACACATGATGCACAAAACACATATATTACCATAATCATTGTTTATTATTGTAACGCACTCTCAGGCTGATTGGGATCCATAAGCAGTTTTAATAATGAGTTCAGAGTAATACAGGCAATGGTCAAACAACAGGCAGACAGGAATAACAAGGGCAGGCAGAATCAGGGTCGTACAGGCAGAAGATCAGGGCAGGCGGCAAACAGTGTAAATCCAGAGACAGGCGAGGCAACAGAAAGGCAGGCGGCAATAGACGTGGTCAGAATAACAGGGCTAGGTCAGTACACTGATGATCAAACAGGTTAATAATAAACGCTCAGAAATGCAGCCGGGCAAACAAGACTTCGCAAAGAATGAAACAGCCGGCATGGCTTAAATAGAGAGAGTCAGTGATAGGGAATAGCTGTGATACAATTATGCCAGGAATGTGGGCTTATGGGAAGTGTAGTAACAGTTAGTATTCGGGTGATTCCGATCTCCGATGGCCGATTGAGGAGACGCCTACCTCGGCGTTCGTGACAATTATCATAAATGTCAATCATTAAGATGGTCCACAATTGGTGTAATTTCTACCACTCTATTTTGTCCTTAATTAAAAAATGTTCTACTATTAGTATATTTGTTATTTAAGTAAAAAAAAAATTGTCAATAAAGAGCATGTTAGAGATGAAATATGATTTAAGTGATGTTTAAAAAAAACATACATAGAAAAATAAAGGTAAACAGTTTTATATTAATATATATTTTTATTTTCATTTCTAGTCAAGCAAGATTTTGCCAAATTATGCAAAACATTGTGAAAATGTGATTTATTTGTATTTATATAGGATACATAAAATGTTAGCTTTGAAAAAAGCCTTAGCAAGACAAAGGAGTCTGCCATGTTATTTCAAATATGATAACAATGTCATTTCAATTACCATCATTTCCACAATGGAATTCTTTTAATTACAATACAGAATTATATGCTATACATGTGTCAAACGAGCCCACCCAAATGTCTCTATGATATTCTGGTTCAGAGATATGGGTGTTGCTATATCTTCCTGAGACCCGAGCATGACTGCTGTGTGCATTTTTCATTTCCATTTTTGATTTTTAATAAGTAGCCTCTAATAAACATGCAAATAAATAACAAAATTAGAGACTAAACATTGTCTTCCTCATATGGGGACATCAAGACTAATTTGGGAATTTTTAAATAATATCAAGCTATAGAAAGTTGTTTATTATGTTTACATGAGTGTCGGTTATTTATGTTTTTGAGACGTTTCAGACATTATAGCTCATTCGCTGTAAAGTTGCTTGGGAAACATGTGTATTGGAAAAAGCAGAAAAAAGAATTATATGAATACAAATTATTTGACTGATTTGACTATTATATTACAATGTTTTTTTTCTACTTCAGCAACAAAATTTCAACGTTCTCTTTTTCACAATGTTGAAGCATTTTACCAAACAAGCTCAGTGGTCGTGAACATAAGCAGAGTCTTGGGAGCGACCTCTGTGGTCGTGGGTATGGACTGAGCCTTGGGAATGACCTCTGTGGTCATGGGACAGAGACTCAGAGACGACCTCCGTGGTCGTATACATTGGCAGATACTCATTGATAACCTCTATGGTCATGAACATGGACAGAGACTTGGAAACGATGGAATTTGAAAGTTTGTAACAATAATGGCAAATTACATGTATTTCTAATTTTTTTTTTACAGATAAATGACTATATTATTTTACTGAATTTTTCAGTTTTCTAAAATTACAGACAAATTTATGTAAAATGACAATAATTATCTGTAATTAAATATGTAGCTCAATATATAAAGGTTTATGTCCATACTAACAATTTAATGTTTTTCTTTGTAATTTTAAGATAAATCTTATTAGATTTATATTTATGCACTGTATAAAAAAAAAAACTTAAAAAATGGTAAAATGACTGGCATTAGTGGCTGCCAAACAAAAACCATAAAATTAAAGTGAAATATCCTTATTCAAATAAAGTGCAAAAACAATAAATTTACAGAAGTTCCCTTTACATAAAGCTTCACTATGATGCTGCGCTATGCTAAGCGCTATGGGAATGATCCTAGTTGTGACTGAGCTGTGAATATGTGTGTAACATACCATGTATCTGACGACACCTGGTGACGCATCCATTTAAAGCCTGGCTACAGGTGCATCTAATGACTACATCAGCCGAGGCTATAAATTCCGGTCAATGTTCATTGACGTGTTACACACATATTCACAGCTCAGTCACAACTAGGATTGTTTCCATAGCGCTTAGCAAAGCGCAGCATCTCCTTCCGCTTTTTTCAGGGAACAAGGGTTACGCATGTAACCCGAGACGTTTTCATTAAAGTTTTTGTAGAGAAACATCATTAGTTTACAGGTATTTCCTGAATTATTATGATCAAACACCATCAATTAAGTGATTGCACTAAATGTTCTACAGAGAAACATTTATTATTAAGAAACATTATTTTACAGGTATTTCCTGATTAGGATGCACAGGTTTCTGTGAGGGTTAGGGGATATAAAATATATTTTACCTTCTTGTGAAATCAATGGAAGTCTATGAGATGTCCTCACTATTACAGTGAAACAAGTGTGTGTGTATGTGTGTGCGTGCGTGCGTGTGTGTAATCATAAATGTATTAATAACTTTACCATATATTATTACATTCATGCACTTCAAAGAAAACAACTTTCGAGAAATTAATTAAATACAGCAGCCTACAAATAAATGTAATTACGCAAATGTATTTTATTTCTTTTAAAACAAGTCATCTTTCCCTTGATACGTTACCACGCTGCAACAATTGCTATTGGCTGTCTCATCATGTTGCTTGGAGAATGATTGGTTAATCCGACTGTCATTTAGGAAACTAGCCAATGAGAAGTGTTCGTGCCTCTCACTGGTCTTGTTTGTGTGTGTGTGCTACTCGCCACGGTCCACTGGATTATTTTAAATCTTCCTGCAAAATTCTTAATTTATGTAGCCTGGGCTAAAAATGGGACAAACCGATGAGACGTGTGAATGTTGTAAAAACTGCCTGAGTGTAATTATCCCAATTAAGAGTTTATCCCTAGCAACCGGGCCAATAAGGTTGATTGGGTGACCTGGATGGAGTCACTCAGCACACCCTGGATTCGAACTCACAACTCCAGGGGGTGGTAGTCAGCATCAATACTCGCTGAGGTAACAAGGCCCCTTTTTTTCCTTTTTAATACATTTGCAATGTCATCACAAATCTGTTTTTTGCTTTGTCATTATGGGATATGGAGGCTGGTCAGTCCCACAGAATTATCCAGGAAGTAGCGCTGCAATCTGATGGCCACTGTAATATGCATTCTGGGTAAAAACACTGTTATGTACACTACCAGTCAAAAGTTTTGAAACACTTACTCATTCTTTATTATAATATTTTTTTTTCCTTCACATTTTAGAATAATAGTAAAGTTATCAAAACTATGGAATAACATAAATGGAACGATGGGAATTATATTTTGACTAAACAAAATCCAAAATAAATCACAACTGTGTTATATTTTAGCATCTTCATAGTTGTCACCATTTGCCTAGAATTTGCAGAAATGTACTCTTGACATTTTCTCCACCAACTTCTTGAGGTATCACCCTGGGATGCTTTTTAAACAGTATATGAGTTCCCATCTATGTTGAGCACTTATCGACTTCTTTTCTTTATTATTTGGTCCACATCATTAATTTCAAAAACTTTTTTTTAATTAAGTTTTAGTTTTAAAATGAAATAAATATGGTGGCACAATTATATTTTTGTCTACAAAACTAATTTCAAACATTTAAGCATACGCCTTCAGATCAAAAGATTTTTAAGATCATGAAAAACATTTCAGTCAAGTGTTTCAAAACCTTTGACTGGTTGTGTATGTGTAGCTGCCTGTTTCTTTGAACAATTTTTACGTTCCCATTTCCAACACTGATAACTGCTAATGATAAGGAACTTGCTTACATTTTTTAGATCAAGCATTGGAACAAGGTTTATGGGGGAGAACAGACACCCAACAAACAAAGTCCATCACTAGTACGCATCAACTGCAGTACTATATAAGATAAGCTATTGTTCCCCGTCTGTCGCTCACTTTGACGTCGTGTCGAAGAAGCGACACTAGGGGTCTCTCTTGAGCGCCGAAAGATACCTCTGATCTATGAAAAAAGGCCAATGAGAGTTGGCGAACAGTATTTGCATACTCCGCCTCCGGATACGGATATAAAGGCAAGAGAAATACGCTCGTTCATTCAGTAATTTTCTTCGGCGCCGAAGGTCGTGTTTATGCTGACTGCTGCGTATTACACTGCTGATCCTGCTTCTGATCCTCTGACGCTCTGCTGCTGTTGGATTTACGGCGCACTACAGCGGCTGTTTTTCTCTTCTCTGCCGGCGTGCAGTTTGCCCCTGGGCGCTTCGACAGTGCAGAGTTTGAAAGAGTTTCTCAATATAAAGAGTTATATTTCTCATAAAGAGTTTATTTCTCTAAAAGAGCAATACATAGCGGTGTTGAACGCCCTTTTCAGGGCGCGTCTTTTTAAAGATGCCATTCAACCCCTGTGTAGTTCCTGGATGCGGTAGAGTGCTCTCCGCTTCTGACGGCCACAGGCGCTGTCTCGTGTGTCTGGGCGCCGATCACACCGAGGCTGCGTTTGTGGATGGCTCATGTTCTCACAGAACATGACCATGGTAACGTTGCGGTCGCGGCTTGCTTTCAATAGAAAGCACGCCACTCCAGCCGCCCCCCGTATCGCTCCTTCTTCCCACGGGATTGAGGACGATGCGGTTGGCGCTGGAGGCGATTTGGGGAGGGCAGCGGGTGCGCTTCCGCCGGGCATGTCCCCTCGGACCACCCGCCCCCCGGCACGCTCGTTTACCTCCGTCCAGTCTCGAGGTAACGGCGACTCGCCTCCGGGCCGGTCTGCCTATCCTCTTGAACCTGAAGCCGATGAGCTCGCCGCTCCATCGGAGAGCGCGGCGTCTGACGCTGACTCCTCCCCTGGACTGCCGCCTTCGGGCCAGCAGGCCCAGGTTGAGGCGGATGCGCAGATGTCTGACATGCTTGCCCGGGCCGCCGTCGGGGTGGGGTTGGACTGGAAACCTCCACCCTCCCCACACCAGTCACGGTTGGATGACTGGTTCCTGGGGTCTGGGCGCCGCTCACAGCCACGCCCCCCCCCGGTCCCGTTTTTTCCGGAAGTGCATGACGAGCTGACGTCGTCATGGAGAGCCCCGCTCTCCGTCCGTCAAAAGCCCTGCTCGTCCGCTCTCGCTACCCTCGACGGCGGAGAGGCCCACGGGTACACGGCGATTCCCCAGGTGGATAGGGCAGTTGCGCTCCATCTTTGTCCCGGTGACCCTACCACCTGGCGCGGGCGCCCTGTACCCCCTTCCAAGGCCTGTAGGACTTCATCCTCCCTCAACAACAAAGCCTACAGCGCCGCGGGACAGGCCGCCTCCGCCCTGCACGCCATGGCTCTCCTGCAAGTCCACCAGGCCAAGGCGCTCAGAGATCTGCACGAGGGTAGCCCTGATCCCGACGTGTTGCAGGAACTGCGCTCAGCAACCGACCTCGCCCTCAGGGCCACGAAGGTCACCGCGCAGGCACTCGGGCAGGCGATGGCCACCCTAGTGGTCCAGGAACGTCATCTGTGGCTCAACCTGGTCGAGATGCGTGAGGCCGACAAAGTTCGCTTCCTCGACGCCCCTGTCTCCCAGCTTGGCCTCTTCGGCGACACCGTCGAGGACTTTGCCCAGCAGTTCTCCGCGGTGAAAAGACAGACGGAGGCCATCTCACACATCCTGCCTCGCCGCAAACCTGCCGCCAGGGCCACTGACCCGTCTGCTCGCCGAGGGCGTCCTCCTGCGGCTAAGAAATCTGCTCCGCCTCAACCCGGGCCCAGCTCTCAGCCCCTGCGTCGAGCACATCGCAAGAAGCAGACGCCCCCCGTCTCCCGGACTCCCTCGAGGACCCGGAAGGCTCCCAGGCGGTCCTGAGACGGACGACCCTAAGGACTTTGCCCTTAGATCCCGACAGTCCTGGCCTCCTGGACACGGACCACCCGTCTTCAGCCCCACGACTGTCCCCCGGCCGGCCGGTCCCGACGAGTCTAGAGGACGCCTACCCAGGACCTCCTCCTCAGTCGCTAACCCGCCCCCTGCCGGGTGTGCGGAGCAAGGTAAGTGCTTTGAGTCTTTTCTCAGCACCTCAGCCGCGGGTCGCCAGGTCGCCGCCCAACGCTGCCCTACCTGCTCCGCCCCGCTGCGAAGCCCCGCCGGGTACGTCAAAATTAATCGTCCCTTTAGTGCCCCTAGCGCAGAGGTTGGACGCGTGGCTTTCACTTCCCAACCCGTCTCGCTGGCTGGCACGGACCATCCGACTCGGTTACGCAATTCAGTTTGCCAGGCCCGCGCCCCCCTTCATGGGCGTCCGCTTCTCCGCAGTACACGGCGAACACGCCCACTCTCTGCGCGCGGAAATCGCGACTCTTCTGGCCAAAGATGCGATAGAGCCTGTCCCTCCAACCGAGATGAAGAAGGGTTTCTACAGCCCCTACTTCATCATACCCAAGAAAAGCGGCGGCTTACGACCAATCTTGGACCTGCGAGTTCTCAACCGAGCGTTGCACAAACTCCCGTTCAAAATGCTCACGCAGAAGCATATTTTAACCTGCGTCCGGCATCTAGATTGGTTCGCAGCGGTAGACCTGAAGGACGCGTACTTCCACGTCTCTATCCTGCCCCGACACCGCCCCTACCTGCGGTTTGCGTTCGAGGGCCAGGCGTATCAGTACAAAGTCCTCCCCTTCGGCCTGTCTCTGTCCCCTCGCGTCTTCACGAAAGTCGTAGAGGCAGCTCTTGCCCCGCTCCGAGAAGCCGGCATCCGCATACTCAACTACCTCGACGACTGGCTCATCCTAGCCCACTCGCGAGAGTTACTATGCGCTCACAGAGACCAGGTGCTCAGGCACCTCAGCCGTCTGGGGCTTCAGGTCAACTGGGAAAAGAGCAAGCTCACTCCAGTTCAGAGCGTCTCTTTTCTCGGGATGGAGTTAGACTCGGTCTCAATGTCCGCACGTCTCACAAAGGAGCATGCTCAGTCAGTGTTGAACTGCCTCGCCGCCCTCAGGCCGGGCACAGCGGTCCCCTTAAAACTTTTCCAGAGGCTCCTGGGGCATATGGCATCCGCCGCGGCGGTCGCGCCGCTGGGCTTGATGCATATGAGACCGCTCCAACACTGGCTTCGGACCCGAGTCCCGAGACGAGCATGGCGCCGCGGCACGCACCGGGTAACAATCACCCCCGCCTGCCGACAAACATTCAACCCCTGGACAGACCTCTGTTTCTTACGGGCTGGAGTACCCCTACAGCAGGTGTCCAGACGCGTCTTGGTCACAACCGACGCCTCCAGATTGGGTTGGGGCGCCGTTTGCAACGGGCACGCAGCCTCAGGCCGTTGGAAAGGGGCCCAGCTGCGTTGGCACATCAACTGCCTCGAATTGTTGACCGTCCTCTTTTCCCTGCGGAGGTTTCTCCCGTTAATCCGGGACGAACATGTCCTAGTCAGGTCGGACAGCACCACTGCGGTCGCGTACATAAATCGCCAAGGCGGCGTACGCTCCCGTCACATGTCACAACTCGCCCGTCGTCTCCTCCTTTGGAGCCAGCACCGACTCAAGTCGCTGCGTGCCACTCACATCCCCGGCAACCTCAATGTGGTAGCGGACGCGCTGTCACGACAACGCTTGCCTGGCGGAGAGTGGAGGCTTCACCCCCACTCGGTTCAGCTGATTTGGGAACGGTTCGGCAAGGCCCAGGTAGACCTGTTTGCCTTGCACACAGCTGGCCGGTGGGGCTGCGCAAGTACGCATTCCCCCCAGTGAGCCTTCTTGCACAGGTGCTGTGCAAGGTCAGGGAGGACGAGGAGCGAGTCACTCTCGTGGCTCCCTACTGGCCCACCCGGGCCTGGTTCTCGGACCTCGTACTCCTCGCGACAGCCCCTCCCTGGCGAATTCCTCTGAGGAAGGACCTTCTTTCTCAGGGACGGGGCACGCTCTGGCATCCGCACCCAGACCTCTGGAATCTCCATGTCTGGTCCCTGGACGGGACGCGGAAGATCTAGCTGGCCTACCACCCACGGTCGTAGCCACGATCAACCAAGCCAGAGCCCCTTCTACCAGGCAACTCTACGCCCTAAAGTGGCGTCTGTTCGTCAATTGGTGTTCTTCTCGGGCAGAAGACCCACAGAGGTGCGCAGTTAGGTCAGTGCTCCTGTTTCTACAGGAGAGGTTGGAGGGGAGGCTGTCCCCGTCCACCTTAAAGGTGTATGTTGCTGCTATCGCAGCTCACCATGACCCAGTAGACGGCAAGTCTCTGGGCAAGCACGACTTAATCGTCAGGTTCCTAAGAGGTGCCCGGAGGTTAAATCCCTCCCGGCCAAACCTGTTCCCCTCCTGGGATCTCTCGGTGGTCCTCGCCGGTCTTCAGAGATCCCCTTTCGAGCCGCTAGAATCAGCCGGACTCAGGGCTCTCTCTCTAAAGACGGCCCTGCTGATCGCGCTCGCCTCCATCAAGAGGGTCGGGGACCTGCAAGCGTTCTCTACTAACGACACTTGCCTGGAGTTCGGTCCGGCAGACACTCATGTGATCCTAAGACCTCGACCGGGCTATGCGCCCAAGGTTCCTACCACGCCCTTTAGAGATCAGGTAGTGAACCTACAAGCGCTGCCCCGGGAGGAGGCAGACCCAGCCCTCTCACTATTGTGTCCAGTACGTGCTTTGCGTGCCTACCTGGAACGCACCCAGAGCTTCAGGCGCTCTGAGCAGCTCTTTGTCTGCTTTGGAGGACAGCAGAAAGGGAACGCTGTCTCCAAACAGAGGTTGTCTCACTGGGTGGTGGAGGCCATTCAGTTGGCCTACCACACCCAGGCCGTGCCGCCCCCCTTACGGGTGCGGGCCCACTCCACTAGGAGCGTGGCATCCTCATGGGCACTGGCAAGGGGCACCTCCCTAGCAGACATTTGCAAAGCTACGGGCTGGGCAGCACCTAACACCTTCCTGAGATTCTACAATCTCAGGGTTGAGTCAGTTTCGTCCCGTGTTCTCTCAGGTCCGAGCCCGTAGAACTCGGTACACGTCGACGATCTGACCGGGTGATCCGCTTGTTCCAGCGCCGTTTCCCTCTACCGAGGCAAAACAGTGCGCTTTTTGTCCCAGAGGACCCAGGTCCCTGGTTGATTCCTCCCTAGCACTTCGGACCCTCAGCAGTTCATCGGAGGAACGTGCTGGTCCAGTCCACTACGGGTACCTCCGGCTACCCCTACTGGAATAAGTGCTCCACAGATCAGGCCTCCTACGGGACTCCTCCTGTGTGTATTTCCACGGTACGGTCACCTTACAAGCTGACCCGCGTCTCCCTTAGGCAGCCCTTCGCTGCCTTCCGGTCGCCGTGTTGTAGCAACTCCCCCCTCCTCGAGGCTGGATCTACCACCGCGCCATTTCCTCCCACATGCCCAAAGTGGCCATGTGGTGTATTTTGCCACCTATACCTCCCCTGCTGGGCGGGTGTGGCCTCCGCAGGGTCTTTTCCCCCTAAAAGAATAGGACTTCGGAATAAGACCCCCTTCCCTCGATGCGGTAAGGGCCCCGGCTGCTCTTGCTCTATGCCGAGAAAACATAGAGAGAAAAGAGGCCCAGCCAGGCTTGGCCCGTTCCCTAGTTGGGAGCGTCACCTTGTTCCCCCCTAGGGTAACCAAAAGGGTGCTGACGCTTTTTCGGGGCATTGGGGAAGAGTACGTGCAGCCTGAACACAGTTGGTCGCTTGTGCACGTGCAAAATACCTGCCCGCTTCTGTGTTAGCAGTACACGTACACAGCTCAGCGCATGGCGAGTTTTGAAGTGGACCCCTAGTGTCGCTTCTTCGACACGACGTCGAAGTGAGCGACAGACGGGGAACGTCTCGGTTACGTATGTAACCTCCGTTCCCTGATGGAGGGAACGAGACGTCGTGTCTTCCCGGCCACGTCGCTGAGCCGAGCCGCTGAGATGCCCGGAACACTCCCGGCTCCTCAGAAAAATCCTGAATGAACGAGCGTATTTCTCTCGCCTTTATATCCGTATCCGGAGGCGGAGTATGCAAATACTGTTCGCCAACTCTCATTGGCCTTTTTTCATAGATCAGAGGTATCTTTCGGCGCTCAAGAGAGACCCCTAGTGTCGCTTCTTCGACACGACGTCTCGTTCCCTCCATCAGGGAACGGAGGTTACATACGTAACCGAGACGATTTTGTGTATCAATTGGCAATATATATTTTTTAGCTACAACTGTGTTTACATTACAATGATACATATGTTAAAAGTGTCCATTGTTGTGAATCCAAGTCATCTTTTGGTGGTTTACATTTTTCTGACGGTGCTAGGTGGATGGTTAAATTGGTAAACATTTAATAGCTAACACTCTCAAAGCTGACAGTACTCTGTAATTACATTGCTAGATTGTCTCATAATGGCAAATGTTGGTATAAACAATTTAAATAAAGTTTAAATTAAATTAAATGTTAAATGTTGTATTTCATTTATGGTTTGTTCTGTAATTCTATAAAAACTGAATCATTAAATATTGTATTTAGATTGTATTTTTACAGGTTTTAATCTAAACACAAAAATGCATTTCAAGTTTGAGATGATTTTAATCTGTTTAATCTGTACAGTATATTTAGAGACTGTTTATTTTGTCTTCCAAAATAAAACTGGTATTTTACAATCTTTAGCATGTGTCCCCTCTTAATTGAAGGTGTTTAATCGTAATAATTCAGGAAATACCTGTAAAATAATGGTGTTTCTCTGTAAAACTTTGTGTTTGATCATAATCGTGAAGCATGGGGGAATCTAAGGGTTGGACTTTCAAACAAAATCATACTGATGGAGACAGAGCAGAGGTCACTTCACAAATTATTACAACTGGCACATTAACCCTGAACTTCATCCTTTCCCTGCAGAAATACAGAACAAACAATGCAAATAACACTTTTTGACCTAAATGCATCAGCTCGTGGCAAACTTCATCAGAGGCTAAACAAAAGATGAGCTTTCTCTGCAGCAGACATTGTGCATGATCAGTAAACATGCACTGATCTGCAGATCTGAATGAGAGTAAAGAAGCAGAGATCCGGTTACCACCAGAGGTGGCTGGTGCTTTTCAAGACTGTGGAAGCAAAATATGACTTACAACTGAAAAAATACACAGAACCCTACGAACAGAATTGTACAGATCAAAGCAAATAACACATTGCAATAGTACGATATATACATATATACATAAAGTATATGCTTAAAATGTTCAAAAAGGGAATAAAATGTCCTTGGGGAAATAAATGTGGATCTGCATCCCTCACGATGAATTAAAATATGTGAAGGTGGGGAGTAAAGAGACGTGCACCCCTCCTGGATCCGGGCGTGAGGGGCAGCAGCTTCCTTTGAGCAGATCGTCTTCCCTGAGGCCACAGCTTGTGAGGGGAAGGGTGGCTCGGTATCAACCCCCCATCCTAATCCTAACATTATGGAGCCTGTAAGGCAGAGTAGCCTACATTCATGCTTATCCTCTTTCCTGCCCACTTCCATTGTAAGCCTGGCTGAAGGACGGACCTCAGAGGTGGGGCAACGATGACGAGAGGGAGGTGTGGGTCTTTCCATCACAATATACACTCGCATGCACACACGCACGCACATATATACAGTTGAAGTCAGAAGTTTACACAAGTTTTTCACAATTCCTAACATTTAATCATAGAAAACATTCCCTGTCTTAGGTCAGTTAGAACTGAACTGGTGTAACAGATTCAGGATCGTAGGCCTCCTTTCTCGCACATGCTTTTTCATTTATGCCCACAAATTTTCTATCATAGGGAGGTCAGGGCTTTGTGATGGCCACTCCAATACCTTGACTTTGTGTCCTTAAGCCATTTTGCCACAACTTTGGAGGTATGCTTGGGGTCATTGTCCATTTGGAAGACCCATTTGCGACGAGTTTTAATTTCCTGGCTGATGTCTTTAGATGTTGCTTCAATATATCCATATAATTTTCCTTCCTCATGATGCCATCTGTTTTGTGAAATGTCCCTCCAGCAGCAAAGCACCCCAACAACATGATTCTGCCACCCCCATGCTTCACAGTTGGGATGGTGTTCTTCGGCTTGCAAACCTCACCCTTTTTCCTCCAAACATAATGATGGTCATTATGGTCAAACTGTTAAATTTTTGTTTCATCGGACCAGAGGACATTTCTCCAAAAAGTAAGATCTTTGTCCCCGTGAGCACTTGCGAATTGTAGTCTGGCTTTTTTATGGTGACTGGAACAGTGGCTTCTTCTTTGCTAAGCAGCCCTTCAGATTATGTCGATTTATGACTGTGGATGATGTTTTACTGTGGATATGGATAATTGTTTACCTGTTTCCTCCAGCATTTTCAAATGGTCCTTTGCTGTTTTTCTGGGATTGATTTGCACTTTTCACACCAAACTATGTTCATCTCTAGGAGACAGAATGCATCTCCTTCCTGAGCGGTATGATGGCTGCATGGCTATACTTTGCAGCGCGGAGGAAGGCGGGGCCAGGCCAGAATGACGTATGCCCGGACCCCAGTCAGCCTGATGAGGCGTGCGAGGGATAAAGGTGACCGGAGACAGCAGTTCAAGAGAGAGAGAGAGAGAACTATGGGCAGCTGCCCTGTATGCATTTCTGTTTGTATGTTTTTATTTAAGTTTATCATTAAACTTTATTTATACTGTCAAGCCGGTTTTCGACTCTTCTTTCCCTTATAACCCCTTTATCTTGGTGCCGAAACCTGGGAGGGTAAATTTTTACATACCCTTATCTAATGTATGTGTATTCTACATTGTGTGTATTGTGTACATTTGATATGTAAATTGTTGTGTAAGTATGTGTACATTTGTTATGTAAATTGTTGTTTAAGTATGTGTACATTTGTTATGTAAATTGTGTTGTGTAAATATGTTGTTCATTGTAATTGGTATATGTCTCGTTACTGTCATGACTGCAATGTTGCTCGGAACTGCACACAAGACTTTCACCTACTGTTGCACTCGTGTACACAGTAGTGTGACAATAAAGTGATTTGATTTGATTTGATTTGATTTGAATGCCCGTCGTAGAGTCCTCGACATTGCCGCCCACCCAGGGGAGCACCACTGCCATCCACCGGGGGACGAAGAACTCCAACCGTTCTGATGTGTGGAATGGCCACGTCTGCTAGGCGAGGAGAGACTGGACTCACCGAAAGCCTAGAACGATGGAGCCACTGCCAGGTGCAGAGGAGTGCCCTGCTGGAGGGGTCCAGGGAAGACTGCCATCCAAGAAGGGAGGAGGGAATCGACTCCCCGACCGCCTTGAGTGGTACGGCCACTGCCAGGGGCAGAGGAGTGTCCCCACGTGCCACCAGAAATGCAGAGAGGCATTCTGTCCACTGGAGGTCGGAGGTTTAACTCCAGTCTGCCCGGGGACGAACGGCTATTGTCCACCTGAAAGGGTGGAGGAGTGATCGAGGACCATGCGATGGCACATCAGAGAACTGGTGAGTGAGTTAATTTTTTCTCTCTCTCTCTCTGTCTCTGTCACTACGTGTTGACCTTTCCCTTGCCTATGTTTTTTTTTTCTTCACCTTCAGGCATTTGGAAATTGCTTCCAAGGATTAACCAGACTTGTGGAGGTCCACTTTTCTGAGGTCTTGGCTGATTTCTTTTGGTTTTCCATGATGTCAAGCAAAGAGGCACTGAGTTTGAAGGTAGGCCTTAAAATACATCCACAGGTACACCTCCAAATTAGCAGAATCTAATTGGCTAATTGCCTAAAGGTTTGAAATAATTTTCTGGAATTGTCCAAGCTGCTTAAAGGCACAGTTAACTTAAGTGTATGTAAACTTCTGACCCACTGGAATTGTGATATAGTCAATTAAATGTGAAACAATATGTCCTAAACAACTTGCCAAAACTATAGTTTGCTAATATAAAATCTGTGGAGTTGTTAAAAAATGAGTTTTAATGACTTCAAACTAAGTGTATGTAAACTTCTGACTTCAATATATATATATATTAGTTTCCTGCGGTGAATAAACTGGGTAACCCTTTAATCCCCTTTACCCCCTCCTCCCACCCAAAACACTACCCCCATTCCAGCGCCCCACTCCAGCGCACACCCCATAACATTAACACACAGTCATCAACATGCTGCAGTGACTTGAGGCTGTCTCCACTGGACGTGTCAAAACAAACATTCTAAACTGTTTATTTGTCTGGTTGGCAGAAATAGCACCAGTGCGTGCAGCTCAAAATGGAATGGAGCGTCCGTTTACTGTTGGTGCTCCGAAGCAACGGACGATTCCAGTGTTGACCACTTCATTGATTATTACAGGACGTATTTGCTTTTTGACGAAAAGCACCACTAGCATACAGTGTAGACAGGGTAGACAACATAGGTCTATTTTTAGTCACACCTTTTCTGGTGTTTCTAACATACAATTTTATTCGGAAGCTGCATAAATGAATAAATGACGTTTGAAGAGATTGATATAATGATGAAACTTACCCCATTATCTGAATAATGTTCCCATTCTTT
Organism: Moxostoma hubbsi; assembly: GCA_032164185.1. Lineage (NCBI taxonomy): Eukaryota > Metazoa > Chordata > Actinopteri > Cypriniformes > Catostomidae > Moxostoma > Moxostoma hubbsi. The sequence goes on from JAVLUX010000117.1 coordinate 11,046,399, forward strand.
GAAGGGTTTGAAGGGGCTGCACGCCACTGATATACAGTAAATATATATAGTGGAAGCCAAGGCTTCACATGTAGTTTTAAATAATTTGCTTCTGGTTTCCACTGATAGTTGCTTGATTAGTGACTGGTTTACAGCTATCACCTGATAGGGACTCTACAGAACAATAAACATTGACATAGTACCTCACATTCACCAACTAGTATCTTTCATTGTAGAGAACATAATTAAGTCTGATGGGTGACTCTTATTTCTACATTAGGTTTGATTTGTAATCAGATGTTGTGATTGCCTCCTCCTGTAGTGATTCCATCCTCTGCTTGGAGGCAAAAGGGGAATGTTGTGTGATTGCAATTACAAATGAGAGATTTTCATATTTCTCAGACATGACTCCGCCACTGTGACCTTTCCCCTGTTTTCCTGGGACTGGACGGATCTCTGAGCAGCAACCGGATAGACCTGTGGGGACGCAATGTCTTTCCATGCATGTATTAATCTAATAAATTTAATACAAGCCTCTGCACAACTAATTTAAAATAGCACTTGGGGGAAGCATGAATCTCTCATGCAACACACACACACATACACGCTTGCCATTATACTGCAGTTTAGTGTGTTTTTTTTCCATACCATTTCTCATTTAAATTTGTGGCTTGCAATTTTGCTTGTGGTGTTTTGCTTTGCTGTAAATCAATAATCTAACAATTTCACCCAAAAACTACAAAATGTGAATGTTTTTTTCCCATGCAAAATTAAAGCCTCTGTGGTGCTAGGCTGTTCAGGGTGGGTGCCAGGGCATTACAATGCAGTTGTTAAGGTGTACTGGCTAGTTGCTAGGTGGTAGATGACTTCCCAAAGTAAAAAAAAAAAAAAAACATCCCTATGTCAAAAAGATATTCTGTTGATATAGCTTGGGTCCTCCTTTAATGTAAGTATATGTGATTTTTGTATGCCTGATTTCTTAGAAAAGTAATAGCACACCTCTCCTCAACACATCACATGAATGGCATAGCAGAAATTATGCAGGATGAATTAAGTGCCAAAGATTAATACTTAAAAGTTTGGAGTTTTTTCAATTCCATAACCCTATACTGCATATAACCAATATTAACAGTGATGCTTGCCTTAGCAAGCACCACTAATTAAGATTTTATTTGGTCCTGTTTCTACTGAGAAGTTTATTTATCATTGTTTTGACCCAGAGGAAGTTTAAGTGGATTGTCAGTGAGAAAGCAACAAAAATTATCTTCACAGGCTCTATCCCTTCCAGATATTTAAGAGAAAGTGTGTGTGTGTGTGTGTGTGTGTGTGTGTGTGTGTGTGTGTGTGTGTGCGTGCGTGTGTCTTTGCGTGGGTGGGATTGGATTGTTTATGAGGACATATTTTAGGTTAAAAACTGGTAATTACAAGGGTATTATGCTATAAATGTGGTTTATGAGTATATTTCTAGTGTCCCCATAATGCAAATGGCTTAAACATACTAAACAATGTAAAAATGCAGAAAGTTTTTTGTGAGTGTTAGGTTTAGGGGTAGATTAAGTGTTAGGGGATATAATCTATATATGTCTATGGAGAGTCCTAATAAGGATAGCCGCACCAACATGTGTGTGTGTGTGTGTGTGTGTGTGTGTGTGTGTGTGTGTGTGTGAGAGAGAGAGTGTGTATTTTGGAGAGGAAATGCCTTTGATGTTCTTGTAAGCGTTCTGCACTGAGGAAAGAGTGTAATCCAAAAGCTCTTTTAAAACCATCTCCTGTCTCAGCTAACACAAGATTAATCTTGATCCACACACAATTCCCAGTGTGGGCACATGATGATCAAGAATATCTCACACATCACACTGTGTTTACTAATGTCTGAATAACTGTGAGTATCAGCTCTCTCTGTCTCTGACCTGAATAAACAGCTCCATCCCACCTCTTTTCCTACAGTATCTTAATCTTTCAAAAAAAATTATATATTTTTGTAAACAGAGGTGTTAAGAAGAAGAGTGCTTGCCAAATACAAAGACCAGCTCCTGGAGTGTAAAAGTCACTTCCTGCATCTGGCTAACTGAGAATGATTGCCGAATGAGTTACAGCTTGGAGCTGCCGTGGATTTGATGGGTGTGGATGAACAATCGAAGTGTGTAGTGTGCTGAAATGTGTCTGCTTGAATCTGTCACTTTGATTAAACCATGTACAACAGCACTCCTCAGTCACAGATGGCTGTTTGGGTGTGTACATGTAAGACAGATATTCAACCATGTTTTGCAGGCTTTACCAAATTTTAATGCATTCTTTCATGGTGGAAATGTCTACCACACACAGTAAGCAGAACTAAATGTGAAAAATGTCAGCCTTAGAAGTAAAATAGAAAATCTTTGGTAGGCCTTTCAGTCTTAACCTACTGTATGCATCATGATCCTGTGACATTCACTACCTAAAAACTTTAAAGAAACTGTTATAAACAGCAGTAACTGTAGACTAAAACAGTGAGACAACTGTATTCGACCTACCTGCCCATTGTTGGTCTTAGGTCCATATACTACCACTAGTCCCATTCGCAACTGAGTGTGTGCTTATTGTGGTCATCAATATGTTATTCTTTGTGTGTGTGCTTGTGACACAGAGGGACAGTGAGCTTAACTCTCTCCAGGACACCTGACCAACTCCATTGTGTAGGCACTGAGCCAGCTCAGTCATTGTTATTGGTTGTTCAGAAGGTGGGGTTAAAAAAGCAAACACAGTCCAAAAAACAAAAAAATACTAAACAAACAAACAAAAAAACAATCACTTGATATGCAGTTAGACCTCCACCTTGTTTGTTCCCTGGCCAAACATTGACATCTGCCTGGCGTGTTCCAACACCAAACACTCATCTCTTCCCAAGCTTGGCTTCCTTCTACAATAGCACTCTCACTCCACGCACATGCTCTCTTGCTCTCTTGATGGCATGATAGGGTGAGATTCGATGGGGAGAGATTTCTACTATTACAATCACATAAAAACTTTTAAACAAATCCTTAACCAAAACCAGAGCCTTTATTTCAAGATCCAGTTTGTACAGTTCCTAATTTCACAAGTTTCAAAGCTTGCTGGAATTTTTCATATGGAGATAATTAACAGAGGTTTAGGATGAGCATGTTAATTTTAATCTGTCAAATCACAGCCAATGAGCAGAAGTATATAAGATGCTCCTTACCTGCTTCCTGTAACAACTCTCTTGACAAGTGGGTCCCACCCTCAAGCCAGAAAGCTGTCTGAACTGGATCTCTTTCCCTCTGACAAGGAACTCTTCAACTCTGCCATCAATGTTTCATCGCAGCCATCCAATCCCGTCCAAGGCACTTCTCCGTCCAAAGCCATTATCGATCCGGCTGCTTCAAGCTGAGGACATAGAGCTTCTCGCTCAGCAAGTAGGAATCAGCCCTCTCCTCTGCCATCCAATTCACTCAGATCTTCAACTTCTGCCGACCACCCAACTATACCTGTCATTTCAAAATGGACAGTTAATAAACTTCGTCAAGTTCTAGCCATGTCTAACATCCACTTTTCTCAAAGGCTAAGCAAAATCCAATGATATAATTTATATGTCTCTTCCCAACATGACATTCATTCTACCTCTAAAACACATGAAAACGTGATAGTTAAATCCTTACCTTTTACCAGTCCCTCTAGATGCGATGCTCCAGCTCGACAAACAACCTGACTGCTCACAACCCTCCAGGTTTTCAGGTACAGGCCATTTCTCCCTCACCAAACTTCCATTCCATAAAAGGCCTTCAGCCAGTGTGGCATCGGAGTCAGGACAAGCGCATAGCAAGCCACCACCTCTCCTTTATCTCTCATTCCAGCCTCCGCTCACTTCGCTCTCAACCATCGGGCACCGATGTCAAATAATCTCATAGCAACGCCTGAGCCCATCACAATAATGCTTCAGTCTGCTTCACACCATGTCACAGCAGAATCTCAGTCTGCTCCATGCCATGTCACAGCCAAGCTTCAGTCTACTCCATGTCATGTCTCAGCCAAGTCCCAGACTGTTCCATGCCATGTCACAAGCAAGCCTTTGCTCCATGGTCCAGGCCCACCTCCGCTCCAAGGTCCAGGCCCGCCTCCACTCCATGATCCAGGCCTGCCACCGCTCTACGAGCCATCGCTCATGCCTGCCTCGGCCAATGAGTCAGGATCCTGCCATACCATGTAACCTGAGGCATTTCCACGTCATGCCATGTAACCATGTCAGGTCAGCACGGCCACACAAAAAAACTTTACAAACTTCAAATAACAAAAAAAAAAAATAATTTGCAGAATGGCTGATGTCCACCTCCAGTGTGTGATATCATTTCATAACATATACTGTATCTTTAACAAAATGTCATAGTATCTTGACATAACAGGGTGGAAAATAATTTAAGGGACACAAAAACCTCTACTATCAGTGTTAAAATTACTCATTTACCACAAACAAATACATTAATGAGAGAACGTAATACTAAACTCTTAATTGTATTGGGGGGGGGATAGAAATCCAATGATTTAGCTCTTTCATTTATCAATGATTTGTCAAAGATATTTGACATGCAGTTTTGGGGACATGAGGAAATTACACTTGCAATAGTTGAAAAATATTATTTAAAAATTAGCTTTTAAGCCCACAGACATGTGTAACATAATAAATATTTTTCACAAGCTTATTAAATTTGTAATCGGTTGAAATTAAACAATATAAATACCACATACTGGGGACTTAAATGTCACCAAATTGTGAAATTACCCATTTTATAAGGACACTCCTTCACATTGAAAAACAGTGCGGACGGAAAAAAAAAAACAAAAGCTTCCAGTGCGAACGTCCCATACTAAACTTAAAAAGAAAAACGCTTTAATACAACGACCAGGAAGACGAGAGAAAGAGAGAAAAAAGTCTTAACATGAAAATACTATATTTCTCTTTTAATTATTGTAGTTGTTTTGGCATTACAAGGGAAATTAAAGAAACATCATGAAATGTTTCAAATTAAAAGTGTTGCAGATAGAGATCAACAACCGTCCAGTTACGTCAGCAAAGTTACCAGATGTATTCTCTAAGATGAAGTGTTCCTGTTTCAAGCTGGATATTCTATCTTTGCACCTTCTTAAAGAAGTTTTTATGACTATCAGTTCCAGTGTGGCAGCTAAAAGAAACAGCATATTAGCAAGTGGAGTTTTAAACATGCAATTTTAAACCTTTGAAAAAAATTAACTTTTTGGGATCCGGGAATACACAACAGTAACAGACCAATCTCCAACTGCCTTTTATTTCCAAGATTTTGGAGAGTGTTGTTTATTCGCAGCTCTACTCCTTACATTTAACATTTTAGATACATTTCAGTCTGGTTTCAGACCCTTGCACAGCACTGAATCTGCTTTGTTGAATGTCACTGATGATATTTTTCTCTCCATGGATTCATGTTCACCTGTCAGCTTAGTTTTATTAGATGGGAATTGGCGAGTGGAATTTACATGCCACTCCCCCGGACATACGGGTATAAAAGGACCTAGCAACCACTCATTCACGTTTTGTGCTGAGGAGCCGAGACAGGGTCCAGGACATTTCAGCGCATAGTATAGCATTGTGGAAAGAGGGACACAAAGTCCAGTTCCATCCATAAGGGAACGTAGGTTACGACAGTAACCAAGACGTTCCCTATCTGTCATTCACTCGATGTTGTGTCAATATAGTGACACTAGGGTTCCCTATACAAAACTGCACAACTAGCTGATCAGTGTTAAGTGAACTGCTGATGCAGGTGCAAGCAAGCTGCTGTGTGATAAATAGCAGGTGCACCCCTGGTCTGCACGTAGTCACCACCAACGCCCCAAAAAAACATTGTACAGTTCCCCACATTCCATTTCTCTCTATGTTTACTGTCCACAGACTATATAGATTTTCAGCTGTGGCCTTTTAATGCTTTTTATGCGCATCGGGGAAGGTGTTCTTTTCCTTTCCTATTCTTTCAGGAGGAAAAGACACTGCAGAGACCACATCCTGCCCGAAGGGGTGGATAACATGTGACAAATATGTCACATGGGCTCACCAGCCACACATGGAAAAGGCGTGGAGGTAGGTCCTGCCTGAAGGGGAGGAGCTCTATATACACGGCGACCAGAGGCAAAGAGATCTCTGCCCAAGGGAGACGCGGGTGTACCAATAGGGAGACCGTACCGTGGAAAATACATCACAGGGGGTTATCGCAGGTAACCAGCACCTACCCCAGTACAGGGCATGCTAGCACATGTACTGGGTCAGATTACGAATTCCTCCACCGAATTCACTAGCCACAGGGCTAGGGAGGAATGATATCCAGGGTCCACGGACACCTGAACTCGCAAGCGAAAAGAAAGCACACGTCTTTGCCTCACGGAAGGGAGAGGTGCTGTACACAAGTGGTATACCCGGCCGGCTGTCCCGTAAACGTACCTGTTCATACCTGAAACGCACGGGATGAAACCGGCTCAACCTGGAGAGCATTAAATCTCATTTGGGTGTTGCCCAGCCCACTGCCCTGCAGATGTCTGCTAGAGAGGTGCCATCACCAAGTGCCCAACAAGGATGCCACACTCAGTAGAGTGTGCTCTTAGTCCCAAAGGGGCGGGCACTTCACCCTGGGTCTGGCATGCCAACATGATGGCATCCACGGTCCAGTGGGCAAGCCTCTATTTGGAGACTGTGTTCCCTTTCTGCTGTCCACAAAAGCACACAAAGAGCTGCTCAGAGTATTTAGAGCTCTGAGTGTGATCCAAATAGATGCGCAAAGCACTCATCGGACACAGCAATGACAAGGCTGGATCCTGTGGAAGCTTCGCATGCAGGCTCACCACATGAGCCCTAAAAGGGAACGTGGGAACCTTGGGCACATAGCCCGTTCGGAGTCTCAAGACCACGTGACAACTCTCTGGACCGAACGTAGACAGGAGGGCAGCCTTCACTGAGACCGCCTTTAGCTCAACTCGACTACGGAGAGACTGTATGAGGGAAAGAGGCATAGCCTAGGAGGATTCAGCCTCCTAGCACCTTTCAGGGACCTGATAATCAGGTTGTGCTTCCCCAAATACTTACCATAGTAAGTATTATAGTGCGCCACTATAGCGGCTACGTGCAATTTCAAGTTGGAGGGGTCAGCCCTAAGAACAGCAAGGGCTAATCTGTCACATTCCAACAGAGAGGCAATGTGCGCACATGCCCAGAGAATCCACAGTCACTTCCAGGACAGGGGCGACATGCGTCGCATGTGGCATGGCATCCAGGCCATCTATGGCTTCCAGATGCGCTGAACGACTTCTACATTTGGTTTGAGGCACAGAACTATGTGGTGGCGAGGAAGACCACCCCTCCTCCAAACGACCAGGTGCTCTGTCTTACCATGGCTGATGTGAAGAAAACTCTACGTAGAGTCAACCCACGGAAGGCTGCTGGACCAGACAACATTCCTGGCAGAGTGCTCAGAGGATGTGCAGACCAGCTGGCAGATGTTCTTACCAACATCCTCAACATCTCTCTGGGAAGCGCCATCGTTCCAATGCGCCTCAAGGCCACCACCAACGTCCCCATGCCAAAGAAATCTTCAGTGTCCTGCCTCAACGACTACCATCCTGTCGCAACCACACCCATCATCATGACATTCTTCAAGAGGCTCGTCATGAGGCATATTAAGACCCAGCTGCTCCCCTCACTAGACTTACTGCAGTTCACCTATCATCCCAAACTGTTCAACAGACGACATTATCGCCACCACCCTCCATCTGGCCCTAGCCCACCTAGATAAAAAGGACTCATTTGAATGCTGTTCATAGACTTCAGCTCAGCATTCAACACAATCATTCCTCAGCACCTGATTGGAAAGCTGAACCTGCTGGGCCTGGACACCTCCCTCTGCAACTGGATCCTGGACTTCCTGACTGGGAGACCTCAGTCAGTTCCGATCGGGAACAGCATCTCCACCACCACCACACTGAGCACTGGGGCCCCCCGGGGCTGTGTGCTCAGTCTACTGCTGTTCACTCTGCTGAATCATGACTGTGCAGCAATTCACAGCTTGAACCACATCATCAAGTTAGCTGATGACATGACTGTGATGGGTCTCATCAGCAAGAACGACGAGTCAGCATACAAAGGTACCGCAGGTAACGGACTGGTATAGAGCCAACAACCTGTCTCTGAATGTGGACAAAACAAAAGAGATGGTTGTTGACTTTAGGAGAGCACAGAGTGACCACTCTCCACTGAACATCGACGGCTCCTCTGTGGAGATCGTCAAGAGCTCCAAATTCCTTTTTCTTGGCGGAAAACCTCACCTGATCCCTCAACACCAGCTCTATTACCAATAAAGCCCAGCAGTGGCTCTACTTTCTTCGTAGGCTGAAAAAAGCAAATCTCCCACCCCCATCCTACATTCTATATTGGGACTATTGAGAGCATCCTGAGCAGTTGCATCACTGCCTGGTTTGGGACTTGCACTGTTTCTGACCGCAAAGCCCTGCAGATTATAGTGAGAACAGCTGAGAAGATCATCGTGAAGATCATCTTTCCTCCATCAAAGACATTTACACAAAACGCTGCATCCGCAAAGCAACCAGCATTGTGGATGACCCCACACATGCCCCACACAAACTCTTCACCCTCCTGCCATCTGGCAAGAGCTACCAAAGCATTCAGGTCCTCATGGCCAGACTGTGTAACAGCTTCTTCCCTCAAGCCATCAGACTCCTCAATAATGAGAGACTGGACTGACACACACACCTGTACACCATCCAACGTTTGCACATGTCTAGAGTTGCACTTAAATTCATTGTCACTTTATACCTGGCTGCTACCTCAATAACTGCTATGTTCATAGAACACTATTCCATAGTATGTTATGTTTACGTTTAGCATTTTAGAAAGTGTAATCTTTTTGCACTACTCTGATTACAAATGTCTCTCACTGTTTCTTGCTGTGCATATTGTCCTGTTCCTTTTAGTAATTTATTGCACTGTCCCGTACTTTTTGCACACGTTTGCACATGCACTTTTATGTAGAAATGTTATTTAGTCTGTTTTGTCTCATGTGTTTCTGTGTTTGTCCTATGTCGTTTTATGTAGCACCATGGTCCTGGACGGAACGTTGTCTCATTTCACTCTGTACTGTACTAACTGTATATGGTTGAATGACAATAAAAACCACTTAACTTGACTTGGCCTGCTGGAAGGAAAGCACTGACCTGACTGCACATCTCTGTGGGTCTTCGCCTAGGGAAGAACACCAACTTGCAAACAAACGCCACTTCAAGGTATATGGCTGCCTCGTAGAGCCTTGGCTTTAGTGACCTATCACCGCTGGTGGTAGGCCACTGAGATCTTCCTTATCCTGTCCATGGGCCAGTGGACCTGGGATTCCAGTAGTCTGGGCGCAGTGCCAGATGGTACTCCGTCCCTGAGAGTGGAGGTCCTGCCTCAGGGGTACTTGCCATGATATCCAAGAACCAAGTCTGAGTGTGCCAGTACGGCGCCACGAGGGTGACATGTTCGTCGTCCTCCCTGACCTAGCACAAAGTCTATGCATGCCGGCTCACTGGAGGGAACACACATTTGCACAGCCTCCGGGGTCAGCTGTGTGCCAAGGGGAGCTCCTTCAGAGAATACCAGAGCGGGCAGTGGGAGGATTCCAGGGAAGCAAACAGGTCTACCTGTGTTTCGCAAACTCGACTCCAAATCAGCTGGACAACCTAGGGGTGAAGTCTCCACTCTACACTGAGTGTCACGTACCACGACAACACGTTCACTGTATGGTTGAGATCACCTGGGATATGAGTAGTCCACAGCGACCTGAGTCACCGCAGACTCAAGAGGAGGAGACGGCGGGCGAGTTGTGGCATGCGACTCCGAAGTAAGCAGCCTTGGCGGTTTATATATGCCACCATCGCTGTGTTGTCCATCCGGAGCAACATGTGCTTGCCCTGGATCAATGGCAAAAGCCTCCGCAGGGCGAGCAGAACCGCCAAGAACAAGAGGCAGTTGATATGCCAACACAGTCACGGTTCTGTCCAGGGGCCAGTGGCTGCATGACTGTTGCACATGGCGCCCCAGCCTAGGTTGGAGGCATCTGTCGTAAGCACAATGCGCCTGGACACTTGCTGTAAGGGAACCCCTGCCTGTAAAAATGCAAAGTCTGTCCAAGGGCTGAAGAAGTGGCAGATCGGCGTGATGGCCACACGATGTGTGCCATGACGCCATTCCCATCTTGTGACTCGAGTCTGAAGTCAGTGCTGGAGCGGCCTCATATGCATCAACACGTCATATGCCCCAGGAGCCTCTGAAACTGTTTCAGTGGGACCACCGTACTCCGCTTGAATGACTTCAGGCAGTTCAGCACTGACTGTGTGCACTCGCTAGTGAGGTGTGCTATCATGGAAACTGAGTCTAACGCCATCCTGAGAAAGCTCGAGCACTAGGTCCCTAATTCTGTTTCAAGTTCTGTTTTGTGTTAAATATGCAGTTTTATGTTAAATGACAATGTAATGTTTTATTTAACATTTGGGTGGATCGGTGTACCTATGAGTTAGGTTTGATCCTGTTGGATGTGTTGGAAGTGAATGTGCTATAGATGAAAGTCTAATCTCTGGTCTATGCAAATTGTATGTGACTGATATAAGTGAAAATGCACATATTAGTTTGCGCACTGCCGTTAAAAAAAAGAAGTGGTCATTCAATGTCCAAATACTGACATGACAAAGTGGAGAGAGAGAGAAAAAAATATTTCCATAGATTAGTTTGCAAAATGACAATTGTTTGTTTTAAGGGGACACTGCCCCTAATGTCTGTCCTTTGCGATGGTACTTAAGAATGTTATGATTCTGCAGATATCTAGGTCACTATTCAGATATGCAAATGTATTGCAATGACCATGTTAACACCTTTTTTCAAAAGGTCAGATTTACTTGCTTCCATTGAAGCACTCAAAATGCTCTTTGGAACATTTTCAAATCATGCTGGGATAACATTATGGGATTATCCGGTTTGGCAAAAACTTGTGGCATTCACACCAGCTAGAGTGCATGTTGGCATTAGCCCCATTCACACATGCAACCTGGTATATTGCAGTAACATTTTTGGATTACCTTTACTCTTCTGCAATTCAAACATGCAACGGTTTCTACTTTTTGTTGTATTTTTTTTTTTCTCCGTTTTGCTACCATCAATTTACAATATCAGCAAGATACAGAGATGTAGTTTGTTATTTTATCAGTCAATACATTTCTTAATCCGCTCAGATGAAGTGAAGCACTTTTAGGATGGATTACACTAGACCACTTTTAAAATAAAAACTGAATCTAAAATACTAGGTATTACACACTTACCGATCTTGTATTTATAGTCGGACTCTGCTCTAAAATTTTAAACATTCGTTAAAGTTGCTATATGTAATATTTTCACTGTACTAAATTATAAAATGAACATAATATGTCTTTAGAGAATTAGGAAACATGCTAAATTGAATTACTGGCTTCTCCGATAACAGTGCTACACTTTGGCTGTAATTTCTGATTATGTTTTGGTCACTAGTAATTTGACACGGCTAGGTTGCCAGATTTGAACAAGTTTGCAGACAAACAACACTGCGTGCTGCAGCCATGGAAGCCAGCAAACTAAATGGATCAGAGTTAACAGATTCCACCTGATATAAAATGTCTCACCATCCATCTAAAACCACCATGACCAGAGGCATTGTAAAACAAGGATAAATATTGGAGATGCCTTTGGAAGATGGATACAGCTTAAAGCCCAAGAATCCTTTAAAACGTAATCAAATGTAAATGTTGATTGGAACGTGGAGCACTTATTATCATGTCATTCACTGTGTGTTGTTTTTTAATATCATGTCGTTTCATCGTTTTTATGTCATAGACTGTGTGTGTTTTTTTTGTAAAATCATGTCGTTTTGTATTTTTTTATGTCGCACAGTGTTTGGGTTGTCTGTAACCCGAAACCGAACCTGAGTTCGAGTCTGGGGTGGGGCAGACAAGTCTCCAATATTGGAGACTAATGGAGATTTAACCTTGAATATGACTGGAGTAACATGTATTCATGCATGAATAACGGTCACCTTAATTACACGTTAGTACGTGTTTGCTAGTTAATCAAAAAGCTTTATAAGAAAGAATCTGAAGTACTTTAAGCTTGAATTAAACATGCATAATTAAATATTTTCTGTTTGTCATAGTTTAAATATTTTATAACATTTGCTGTCTGCAATTTTGCAGCAAACATCATAGGATGATGCAAGATTATTCTGCCATTTTTTTACATGGATGTAAAAAACTTAGAAAAAAAACTAATACTAATAAACTAATAAACACTAATAATTGACCCTTCGCAAAGCCCCACCTTAAAAGTATTTTTTGAACAATCCTATATGGGCACTACTGAGAAACATCAGTGGGAAAGGACATTCAGAGCAGCCTCGAAAAACTTCTACTCCAGAATCCCCGCTCTCAGTCTGATGATCAACCACGCACTTTGATGAGTGGGCTTGCGTGAAAAACATTGTCACTCGTCGCATCGCTGAGTGGAACGTGAACAAGATTGCCGTGTCTGAGAGATGGACATACAATTTTCGTGAGCTGGAGAGCAAGATCATCAACTTTGTATTCTTAGCCAAGGTTGAGGAGTTCCCTGCCTAGGACATCTGCATCTGTGTATTGTGTGTTCTCATTAATGAATGCAGCATGGACACCAGATAAATCTGGACTCTATGTAACAGTCATGTAGGCAATGCTTTTCGTACATCTTAATTTTGGACTGGACTGCTCTGCATTTTATGATAAACTCTTGAAAGACAAGTGCACACTAAGAAAAATGGCTCCCAGCGAAAAGTACAAGGTGACAACAGTTACAGATGCACACACTGATCTGTGCCTAGGTAAGGATACGCAATTTAATTTTCGCTAGGAGGGGGCTGTCCCGTTTTCCACAAGCAGGAATCTGGTCACACTTGTTGGACCGAATTAAGGATTGAGATAGAATTTTCATAATCTAAATCTTTTGACTATGTTAAGTGCATTATTTGAATTACTTTTTGTAATTTTAACGTATTATGTGCTAGCATTACCAATTTGACATCAAAAAAGATATAAATCATCTAAAAGTGTCTTATTTGTCTTTACAGGTATGTTTGGGTCTTATCTTAAGTATATGTTTCAAAAGAGATTTCATTCAATATAACTCACTTGCCGCTTCACACTCGACTGCCAAGCGGTCCAGTGAGAGCTGAAGGTCACGGACCGATGATGACATGAAGACCACATCATCTGCAAAAAGTAGAGATGAGATCCCCAGCTCACCGAACCGCATACCTTCCCCACCCCGACTACGTCTCGATATCCTGTCCATGAATACCACAAACAGGATTGGTGACAAAGCGCAGCCTTGGCGGAGACCAACCCCCACATAGAACGAGCTCGACTTCGTGCCGAGGACCCGGACACAGCTCTCGCTTCGGACGTACAGGGATTGGATCGCCCTAAGAAGGGACCCCCCCACCCCATACTCCCGAAGCACCTCCCACAGTCTCTCCCGGGGGACCCAGTCATACGCCTTCTCCAGATCCACAAAACACATGTAGACCGGATGGGCATACTCCCAGGCCCCCTCCAGAATCCTTGCAAGAGTAAAGATCTGGTCCGTCGTTCCACGGCCAGGACGGAACCCGCATTGTTCCTCTTCAATCTGAGGTTCGACAATCGGCCGCACCCTCCTCTCCAGCACCTTGGAGTAAACTTTACCAGGGAGGCTGAGAAGTGTGATACCCCTGTAGTTGGCACACACTCTCTGGTCCCCCTTTTTGAAGAGAGGAACCACCACCCCGTTCCGCCACTCCTTAGGCACTGTTCCAGATTTCCACGCGATGTTGAAGAGGCGTGTCATCCATGACACCCCCTCCACATCCAAAGCTTTCAGCATTTCTGGTCGGATCTCATCAATCCCCGGGGCTTTGCCACTGCGGAGTTGTTTGACTACCTCAGTGACCTCCCCCAGGGAAATAGAATCTGATCCCCCATCAGCCTCCGGCTCTGCCTCTAGCATAGGGATAGAGTAGGGATTTAGGAGTTCTTCAAAGTGTTCCTTCCACCGCCCAATAACCTCCTCGGTTGAGGTCAACAGCGTCCCATCTTTGCTGTATACAGCTTGGATGGTTCCCCGTTTTCCCCTCCTAAGGTGGCGGATGGTTTTCCAGAAGCACTTTGGTGCGGACCGAAAGTCCTTCTCCATGGCTTCTCCGAACTTTTCCCACACCCACTGCTTTGCCTCCCTCACAGCTGAGGCTGCAGCCCTTCGGGCCTGTCGGTACCTTGCAACTGCCTCCGGAGACCTCCGGGACAACAAATCCCGGAAGGCCTCTTTCTTCAGTCGGACAGCTTCCCTGACCACCAGTGTCCACCACGGTGTTCGAGGGTTACCACCCCTTGAGGCACCTAAAACCTTGAGGCCGCAGCTCTCCACCGCGACTTCGGCAACGGAAGCTTTGAACATTTCCCACTCCGGTTCAATGTCCCCAACCTCCGCAGGGATGCCTGAAAAACTCCGCCGGAGGTGTGAGTTGAAGATCTCGCGGACAGGGACCTCCTCCAAACGTTCCCAGTTCACCCGCACTACTCGCTTGGGCTTCCCAGGTCTGTCCAGAGTCTTTCCCCACCCCCTGATCCAACTCACCACCAGATGGTGATCAGTTGACAGCTCTGCCCCTCTCTTCACCCGAGTGTCCAAAACATATGGCCTCAGATCTGATGACACGATTACAAAATCGATCATCGATCTTCGGCCTAGGGTGCTCTGGTACCACGTACACTTATGAGCATTCTTATGTTCGAACATGGTGTTTGTTATAGATAATCCATGACTAGCACAGAAGTCCAATAACAAACATCCACTCGTGTTCAGATCGGGGAGGCCGTTCCTCCCAATCACGCCTTTCCAGGTGTCCCTGTCATCTCCCACGTGCGCGTTGAAGTCACCCAGCATCACTATGGAGTCCCCTATTGGGGCCCTATTCAGGACTCCATTCAGGGTCTCCAAGAAGGCAGAATACTCTGTACTGCTGTTCGGTGCATATACACAGACAACAGTCAGAGTTTTCCCCCCCACAACCCGTAGGCGAAGGGAGGCGACCCTCTCGTCCACCGGGGTAAACTCCAACATAGCGGCATTCAGCCGGGGACTTGTGAGTATCCCCACACCCGCCCGTCGCCTCACACCATGGGAAACTCCAGAGAAGAATAGAGTCCATCCCCTATCCAGGAGTACGGATCCAGAGCCACAACTGTGTGTCGAAGTAAGCCCCACCAGATCCAACTGGTAACGCTCCACCTCTCTCACCAGTTCCGGCTCCTTCCCCCCCAGTGAGGTGATATTCCACATCCCTAGAACTAGCCTTTGCTGCCCGGGTCTGGTCCGTCGAGACCCACGGCCTTCACTGCCACCCATATGGCAGCGCACCTGCGGTTTCTACAATGGGTGGTGGGCCCAAGGGATGTAGAGGGGGGTGTCACGTTGCTTCTTCGGGCTGTGCCTGACCGGGCTCCGTGACAAGCCCGGCCACCAGGCGCTCGCCATCGAGCCCTCCATCTGGGCCTGGCTCCAGACGGGGGCCCCGGGCTTCCTCCGGGCAGGGTAACTCCTCCTCTTGCCGTTTTTTCCATGGAATCTTTGTGAACCATTCTTAGTCTGGCCCCTCACCTGAGACCACTTTGCCTTGGGAGACCCTACCAGGAGCATCTGGCTCCAGACAACACAGCCCTCAGGATCATAAGGGCACACAAACCTCTCCACCACGATAAGGTGCTGGTTCCCGGAGAGGGCAGTCGAGTGTGAAGCGGCTGGGATGAGGATTAGCACCTCTAAATCTGAGGCCATGGTTCTCAGCAGGAAGCCGATGGAGTGCGTACTCCGGGTGGGGAAGGAGGTATTGCCCCAAGTGAAGGAGTTCAAGTACCTCGGGGTCTTGTTCACGAGTGAGGGGACAATGGAGCGGGAGGTTGGCCGGAGAATCGGGGCAGCGGGGGCGGTATTGCATTCGCTCTATCGCACCATTGTCATGAAAAGAGAGCTGAGCCGGAAGGCAAAGCTCTCGATCTACCGGTCAATTTTTGTTCCTACCCTCACCTATGGTCATGAAGGTTGGGTCATGACCGAAAGAACTAGGTCGCGAGTACAAGCGGCCGAAATGGGCTTCCTCAGAAGGGTGGCGGGCTTCTCCCTTAGAGATAGGGTGAGGAGCTCAGTCATCCGCGAGGAGCTCGGAGTAGAGCCGCTGCTCCTTTGCGTGGAAAGGAGTCAGTTGAGGTGGTTTGGGCATCTGGTAAGGATGCCCCCTGGGCGCCTCCCTAGGGAGGTGTTTCAGGCACGTCCAGCTGGGAGGAGGCCTCGGGGAAGACCCAGGACTAGGTGGAGAGATTACATCTCCACACTGGCCTGGGAACGCCTCGGGGTCCCCCAGTCAGAGCTGGTTAATGTGGCTCGGGATAGGGAAGTTTGGGGCCCCCTGCTGGAGCTGCTGCCCCCGCGACCCGACTGTCGGATAAGCGGTTGAAGATGGATGGATGGATGGATGGATAACTCACTTGCATTTCATATTGTCTAAAAAGAGCATCTTGGTGGAAAATGGACACTTGCTTTCTGTATTGTTTTTTTTTCTTTCCTCATTGAAATTTGTATTTTTTTAATGTCATTAATGCTAGTTTATTTTCAAATTAGCAGATCTTAAAAGAATCTTTGTCTTTGATTATTTTTCTGCTCCAAAAGTATAAGGATCACCTTAGTGTGGTGCATTAAATTATTTGTTAATGCACCATAATGTCATGAGTGACTTTACTTAGAGGGGCACATCATTACTATCTCCTTATTATCTAATCATAAAATATCATTAACTGATGACTTATTAATACATCATTTTGCCATGAATTTAATTGAATTCATTTTAAACTTACTATCAACTACACATGTACTACACTTTGTATTTCTCCAAGTAGATGCAGGCATGGCCTGTGTCTGGATGATGAGGGAATTGAGTTGTGGACAGTGGACCTAAAGTGGTAAGGTGAGTATGAAGGGAAAGGGATGAAGAGTCATGTAAAAACGGATTGAGATCTAATTATTGATGGCAATTATTAATGTGTTTTTCAACGTTTGATAAGGACTTTACATGTAAATATTGCATAATAATCCTGCATCATCCAGTTATGTTTGTGGTGAAACTGAAGTGTTCAAAAGTTATAAATATTTTAATTACGACAATATCAAATTATTTACATTTAATTCAAAGTTGAAGTATGTTATATGATTTCCTACAAAGCCAGTTCGATTTAGTTTTCTCTCAAATGTTAATGTGATGGGTCGGGTCATGATTATACACACCCAGTCCCTTATTGGGCTAATTGAGCCTAGGAGAGGGATAAAGGCCAATTGTGGACAGTGGTGCGGAAGAGAGAGATCGTTTACGGACATGTCCGTCATGTGTGTGTTTTGTCTTTTGTTTAAGTTTACCATTAAAATATTATTTATATCGTCAAGCCAGTTCTCCTTTCCATTGAAACCACGCTACAGTTAATTAATACATTAACTTACAAACATGTGCTAACGTGCAATTACGATGGCCATTATTCATGCATGAATCCATAATTAAGGTTAGCTCTTCATTAGTTCTTGATTAGTCCATTCCTTAAGTCATCATTAATTCCTGCTGAAGTAAGTATTAATTCAGGTATTAATTCATTATTCATGTACCGTCTATATAAATGCAACATAAATATCCCCGTCTTACATCAGCTTGTCCTGTCGTCATACGGTTAAACTTAACCGTACGATGGTTAAAACAGTTAACCGTCTTAAAACAGTTTTAAACAGTTTAACCTTTCGACTCTGTTCACAAATAGTGTAAAAACTGAACTTTTCAGGCCATGTAATAACTTCTCGTTCAGAGTTTTAGCCACATTTCACACATGACCTTTAAAATGAAAATTATGTTTAATTTTATGGAAAATGCTGTATGTGTCTAAGTGACTATTAAAGCAAAAGGGTGACATAATAAACACTATGGATTTCAGAAGTTTATTACATATTCCAGTTAAACTTTTTACTAAAATTGTTATGTTGACAATATAATTTTTAATGGAAAAAATATGTGAAACAGAAGAATTTTTACTAAGATTTTGGGCCACACTGTATAATGAATAAATAACAGTATATCATGCACACACACCTATACAATTTAAAAGGTTGTGTGTGTTTGAATGAGGGTGGGTGATTTGTGGAAGATGGATGTTTACTATTCAAGGCCAAATCTAGTTCCACTTTTGGTGTCAAACATGTATGATGACCACATAATTCCGTCTGAAAAATTTCCATTGCATCTTCATATTTCATCTGAAAGCAGTCCGATCAGATCAAGCTCTGTTATTGCTATGTTTCAGAATCCATCATTCCTCCGATGGGACAGAAACACAAGGACAGACTGACTCGCTGGAGGGCACCTTTCCTCATACATCAAGCAAAACAATACACACCTGCTCCATCACCATGGCAACACCTCACCGAGAATGCCATTTTGGTGCACCTGTCTAACTTTATTTACAACATCAGAGAATTATTGCACTCTGCTCAACCAAAACTGTATGTATGTGGCATACAATTTTAGTTATTGACACTAACTGTATGGATTTATTTTCAGTGTAAGACTCAGAGATCCCTTTGGTTCCCCCTGATCTTTGTGGTTCACTTGATTTCCGGAGACACTGCACCATAATATTGGTTATGGAATATCTGTTTATTTCAAAGCTGATGGGTTTGCTGCTTGTATCTTATTCTATTCTCTACTCTGAAGTGGAAACTCGTTTCTCGCTGGATAAGGTGGTGCAATATACTCACAAAGGTTTCATCTTTTCATCACATTCAGGAATAATTCCCTCCCCTCCAGTTTCATATGACAGTTGCGTAGATTGTCTCTTCTCTTCTGTTTCAAATAGCTTTTGTAGAGGTTTAAACTATTTCATACAATGAATTTAATCTGACAACTTTCTATAGCTAGAAGAAAAACTCTTGCACACTTTATCAGTGTAGATTGCCACACAATGTCACAATCAATTATATTTCAGAAAGGCTTCCTGACAAAAATTTAGCTAAAGCCAAGTTCTGATGAGAAAGTTTTGCATTGTTTCTAGGTAGTCCCAACTGGTCATTATTGGTCATTAAAGGGATAGGTCACCCACAAATGATAATTCTGTAACAGCTTTAGTCACATTCACTTTCATTACATCTTTTCCCATATTCCCAATGATACTGAATGATGACTGAGGCTGCCTGTCCTCAACATTCTGACTAGAATCTACTTTTTTAAATTACATGAAAACAGAGATTAATACATGTTTGCAACAACATGAGGAGAGTAAATGATGACAGGATTTACATTTTTAAGTGAATTTACCCCTAGTGGTCCAATCTGGTCTATGGATGATCAGATGGACTACCAGCTGGTAGGGCTGCAGTGGTAGACCATATTGATCAAGCTAGTTAGAGCTGGAAGAGCACTTTGGACTAGCTACAAACCAGCTGCCATGTTCCAGATTGTCCACCTTAAACTGGTATGAACTGTTTGTTTTTTTCCCAGAATGCCTAGTCCAGAGTAGGACAGGCGCTGGTTTCACTCAGTTACACTCCTCATAAATGTTTTTCTTCCATGTTTCACCAAGGTCACACAGCAGGCATTAAGTAAAAGTTTGTCTCAACATTCCAGTCATAAACTAATGACATGTAAATCTGAAACAGGTTGTAAGTTTAACAAAAAAATGTCAAGGCTTTGTCATCAGTACAGTGGCTGGAAACTAAAGGGATCCTCACCCTCTTGCACACAAAGGCTATAGATAGATTTGGTCCTTGCAACAGACTGTTCACAGTCCCCAATAAGCTTAAATGCTCCATTCCTCAACTCAGGACAGCAACAAAGAGGGAGACAGCCAGCAAAGATAGGTATTCATAAATCACATACAAGTATGCACTCATGCACGCATGCATGCAGGCACAATAACAGCCACTAACACCAACAGATACTCATACCCATATGACTCCAGATCATGTTTATATGCGTAAATACTATAAATCATATATCAAATAAAAAAACACACCTGTTGAAGATTCATGGAATGATTTGACAGACACAAGGACTCTGCAGAAGAACTCATTTTTTCCTTATTGCCAGTCTTCTGTGACAATTGATTTTTCGAGCTAATCACATGATCTGGAAATGTCATGTGATGAATTACTCTGGAGCCAAAAGAAATAGACATACTGGCAACACACTGCAGCAACCCTCAACTTCCATGACACACTGAGAATTAGGCAACTGAGCAGGTGACAGTACACTCACTAACTACATATGTATTTGGATATATCTAAATATTTTGCAACATACTTTAAATACTTTGATTTTATACTTATTATCAACAACTTTAAATAAAAGACGATAAGTACACAGTTTTGTACCTTTGTCTTTTTGGGTGACTGTAGCGAGAGCCAGCTGGTACATGATAGCTGTGCTGTATGTGTAAACCTCACTCCCCTGGCCTCAAGAAGTTCACCAGCGACTGACATTATGGACTGTAGCCTTTAGCCTCCTCTTTATTATACCCACTGCCCATGATGGCAGACACTGGTACAAAGCTGGACCACATGACCTTTGTCTTTCAAATATTTTTATTTTTCTTCATAACAATGTTTGCAATTTGATGATTCAATGCAGAGCTGTTTGGTTTGGTTTCATTTTATGAATTCCCTATGGAAAAAAATAAATAAATCATCGGTAAACTTCCCGAACCAAGATGGCTGAAAAAGTGGATGGGCCCTGCTGCTCTTTATTAAGGGGAGGGAATATTCTCATTTTAGACAACATTCTATTGAAAAAAGGAAAAAGTATACACCCCTAAGCAGGAGATTTTGTCATCAATATTTTTGGTTTATTATTTCCAGATAAGAACAACAGTAAAAATTAAATGCTTACATTAGTTTGTAAACTTTTAAGACTATGCTATATTGATAGAGCCTCAAAGCTAACGGACATGAACTGAAAACCACAAAACTCCTTTTTTATGGCATCTTTAAGTGGCCATGTAAGGAAACTGCTACCTGAGGAAATGCACATCCTGCCATCTGAATATTAACTCCCTGGCAACACTATCAGACTTACAAATCAACAATCACAAAGGCATTGATTTCATAGTTCAGGCAAAATTACCCATATGCAGATGTGAGCGTATGATAGGAGCATGTGTTGCAAGTAACACTTTATCTGTTTTAAATAACTGTGTCACAGCTGCTGAAACTAACTACAATGAAACTACAATGCAGCGCGATTTATTAATGACTGTATGCAGATTTGCCCCTGTGAGAATCCGATGCAGCGCTGCTCGTCATCTCAAAATGGCTGAACGGACGGATATTTAACACTGGATGAAAACCACATATGATGGTAAATGTTCACAGAGTGCAGCATGTGTCCCCAGGCCAGCGTAATACATTTAAAGCATCAAAGTCAATACAGATGGAGATTCATCATACCTTCTCTGACCAGCTTATTACATTCTGGGCGCGGCCTCTGAGGAGGAGGTGGGCAAGAGTAACTGAATGTGATTTTGCTATATGGAGAAGGAAGCAGTGTGCAAGTTTTTGTTTTGATTGTCTAACAGTATTGTAAAAATTACAATTGTGACCTTTCTAGGATATCAAATTCCTGCCTTCCTGTACTTGGAGAGCACAACCTGCTGAGGAAAAATTCATAAAAATTCATGCAAATGTGAAATTCTGTGAGAAAATTAATGGCAAAGTTTTAGTGGAGGTTCTGTCATGCTTGTATTACTATGGCTTGTCTCATTTATGGAATTGGAGTTCCATCCAAAAACCATAAATTGTGTTTAATCATCTTTCACACATAGTATCTCTCTCTCCCTCTCTCTCTCTTTCCTTGCTTAGCTTCAATGTAAAATTGATTGTGAACAGTAGAGCTTGTTTTGAGCAGCTGTGCTGAGACTTGGCTGCATCTCAGCTGAGGTTCTCCTAATTACCTCCCAAAGGAATGAACCCACTGACAGAGAGAGAGAGAGAGAGAGAGAGAGAGAGAAAAGAAAAGAGAGAAAAAGGGAGTGGTGGTGGACAGAAAAATAGAGAGGTCCTTTTGATATGCTCTTTCTATCTCTCACCTGATCTAGATAACATAAAGTGCTTCTGAAAAATGCATGGACACAATGCTTTTACAGAGAGCGGTGACCTAATGCATAAGAACATGAAACTAAGATTAGCCTTTCAACAAGACCAGAGCATTAATGATAAGTTTGAGAAGACAGACACTAAAACATGTTCTCTGCATATCTACATAACTTCCCTCGACCACCCCACCTCCATCTTAATTTCTATTCATGTCTTTTGTGTATTAAATATCACATAGACTTCAATTAATTAAGTAGTTTAGGAGGGAATTTAGAGAAGTTGTGCTCGAACCATCAATCACGTATAGCAATGCAAATATGTATACATTTATGTTTATTCATTTTGGCAGATGCCTTAATCCAAAGCGACTAATAGTGCTTTTAAGGTTTAGGCCTTTTTCTTTCTTTCTTTCTTTCTTTCTTCTTTTTTTTTTCTTTTTTTTTTTTTTTTTTTTTAAAATATGTTGTTTGGGAATTGAACCCATGACCTGTGTTTTATAAGCAAAATGTTAAACCAGTTGAGTAACAGGACCACATTCACTTTTTTTCTCACTCAAAGATTGTAAGAAAATATAAAATAGTGAATTATTATTACAAATATAACTCAAGAACATGAACCATGCAAATGCAAATTTAGTTTGTCTGTAATACATACTTGTGTCAGACCAGCATATTAATTCATGCTCTGATTATGCCAGTTATACATGCATTATACAGTTGAAATGAAATGAGCTTTGACAAATCTGAACCTTAAAATATCTTTCACAAAACACCCAACATCCACCATTTCCATCTGCATAACCTGCTGTTCAACAGAACCTGTTCATTTGACAACGGGATGCACAATGTTGGAAAAGGTAATGATTATGATGATAATTATAATGTCAATGACAATAATAATGACGACGACACCATGAGCAATTTTGAAAATGATGATGACCTGACATGAGAGCAGGAGAAAAAAGTAAAAGATGCCCTCATGTCAACAGGACCCATTTGTGATCGCACAGGGCCTCGCTTTTATGGCAATTGCGTTTACAACTCTGAACTGTTGTTCGAGTGTGTGTGCACTGTTATGGAAAATATTTTGGCATTCATTAACATGTTTAACCATGCATGCAGGCACTCTGTATCCCTACTCTCTTAGACACACTAGGAAACTTCCACACTCTGTCACAGTAGAGTTCACCACATAGAGAGTAGAAGCATATGCGATTCAGTGTGATACCAAGGTGTTCTGACAACAAGCACTATAGCACTATCGTTAACACCTTAAATGTGACAAATATCTCTTTTTTATGTGATAATCCCATGTGTTAAGTGCAAATGCTTTTCTTAAAACTTAATTCCATAAACCATATGCTACGATATTCCACCCTTTTAGCGTATTTGGCTCGTACACTTGTTCTCGCTCCAATAACACTATACTGCACACCTGATGTTCATAATGGAAAGACATGTGATTTAATTGAAAAGAAAAATCTGGACACGGTCCAGAGGTAACACTAGCTTTAGTGATTTTACTGATGAAATTTAATTTGTTTCATGTATTGCGATTTGTGGCATATTATTTGTGAAAGTGCTGGGAGCCTACATTAGTAAATGCATACTGACAGCAGAGGTTACCTTGAGTGGGCAGGCAGACCTGGCAGCTGTATGTCTTCATTAAAGTATCTGTAGATGTCAGGGAAAAAAAGAGAGAAAAAAGATATTCTGTGTCCGGCCCGTAGGGAAAAATGAGAGCTAATGATCTTGGCCTTGGTGATTGTTGCCTTATTCTCAGGAAAGGGCCTGTGAGTGTGTGTGAAGGGTTGTCCTTTGAACCCAGATGTTTCATTACCAGTGAGATTATGCTTGGGTTGACCGGTTGTGATGAATGGACCCTAGAGTGCTATGTTTAGCAGAATATAAGCAAAGTAGGACAGTGAGTCAAAGCACATTCACACAAAGATTTTACAGAGCTTTAATCTAATACATGCCTAAGTCTAAGAAGACAATGAAAAAGTACTGTTTACCTCATCCATACCTGTCTCATAAGTGTCCATAGAGGAACAGTTTATAAAAAATACTCTTACTAATTCTCAGTATACAGTATAGTCTGTATACTGTCCACAGAGTTCACATTTTCCCTATGCATGGAACTCCTGTGAACTACTAAATTTGCCGAAATGTACAGTAAAGCACACTGGACAGAAAACAATGCAAAGCACTCATATCAATTTCAGGTGTAACTGATCAACTCATTATTTCGGACTACAAAAAGTTTAAGTGTTTTACACAAAATGGAATTTATGGAATAGTTCACCCAATAATTATAATTTTGTCATAATTTACTGCAGTTCCAAACCAGTACAACTTTTTTTCTTATACAGAACAAAAACGGAGATAGATATCTTAGTCCGTCTTTTTAATACAATGGCAGGGGATAGTGCCTCACTTTAAAGCTTAAATTGGACACCAAAGTGTCATAAAAGTAGTCATGTTCCCAGAAGTATTCATGCTAGAACTTGCGTAAAGTCAAGTGCAGTCAAGTTCTAATGGTGAACACGCATGCCACCGTGAATGAACTTTTTACTGGAATACTACTTACATTTATGGTTGTTTCTCATCAAAACCTTGCGATATGATGCAAGAACTACATCAACTACTTTTTTCATGCTTTAAAGTAAGGCACTACTGACAGCCATTGAATTGTCGAAGATATTCATCAAATTATTTCCTTTTGTGTTCTGCATAAGAAAAGATAAAGTAATACAGGATTTGAATGCCATGAGGGTGAGTATACATCAATCAGCCACAACATTAAAACTTCCTGCCTAATATTGTGTAGGTCCCCCTTTTGCTGCCAAAGCATTCAGAGATGATATTCTTCTCACCACATTTGTACAGAGCGGTTATCTGAGTTACCGTAGACTTCCACTGTTTTTTGGCACCATTCAGAGTCAATTCTAGAAACTGTTGTATGTGAAAATCCCAGGAGATCAGAAGTTACAGAAATACTCAAACCAGCCTGTCTGTCACAAACAATCATCCATGCGATTATCTAACCAGCCAATCATGTGGAAGCAGTGCAGTGTAAAAAAATCATGCAGATACAGGTCAGGAACTTCAGTTAATGTTCACATCAACCATCAGAATGGGGAAAAAAATTATCTCAGTGATTTGGACCGTGGCAAGATTGTTGGTGCAAGATGGGCTGATTTGAGTATTTCTGTAACTGCTGATCTCCTGGGACACACAACAGTGTCTAGAATATACTCAGAATGGTGCGAAAAACAAAAAAACAACCTGTGAGCAGCAGTTCTGCTGATGGAAATACCTTGTTGATGAGAGAGGTCAACTGAGAATGTCCAGAATGGTCGAACTGATAAAGTCTACGGTAACTCAGATAACCACTCTGTACAATTGTGGTGAGAAGAATATGATCTCAGAATGCTATTCTACGAGACTGTTGGCTCTGTTTTGGCGGCACGAGGGGGAACTACTAAATATTAGGCAGGGGGTTTTAATGTTGTGGCTGATCAGTGTATTACATTCATAAATTACAGCAAATTACAATTTGAAACATTTATTGCACAATGCTTTTTCACTATTTTTAAAAAAATACAGTATATCTAAATATAGTGTGCAGTACATTGTATAATGTGTAGTATTCTGTAGGTACTAAACCAGCATTACATTCCAAATGTAGCTGTGGTGTTCCCAGAAGGGATAAATCAATGAAAAATACAGGTCAAAACCCCTCTCTTACAAATATGTCTTATTGTCTGGCTTGTATTTAATGGCCTTGAAACCTTAACCTGATACTATATGGCAGGTGAGGTATTTAGGTGATATATCAGCTTCCTGTCAACTTTGTCCACACTCAGACACACAGCCGTCACTCATGAGTCCAAATATCAGAGCACAGGAAGAGTCCAGCTGCAGATAGCTGTGTAAAGACTGGCAACATTATATCTCTCTTTCTACTAGCCTCATCTACTCAGCTTGTATTTAATCTCTGGGAGAAAGAGAGGGTGAGTGAAAGAGTGCTTTATGGATCCTTTGAATGGCCCCGCTGTCTTGACCAAACATACCAATACCCCTGCTATTACTTTTATGATGTACAGCTGTCAGGCGCAGTGGTCCACACAAAATCACTTAAGCTCAGAGGCACATATACACAACAGCACATCCACACACAATAATAAGTGGCTAATGATGTCTCCTTTCTTTATCTACATTTTATGGCACTTTCATTACAGGAACTGACATCTGGCAAAGTGGTAGAGCAGTAGTCTGAATGAAAGAGAAGTTTCCTGTGGCCATGGCAACAGCTAGTGGCAAAAGTGAAAAGCATCAAAAGATGTGAGACAAAACGTCAATGAAGTTCACCAACATTCTGGCTGGTAAAGTAACACAAGGAGTATTAATATACGAGTATAATGAACAGCAAATGGGTATTTCTTCAACTAGTTATGACTTTTAAACATTTTTTAAAACACGTTTGTATTTACTTTTTGTGTTATATAAGGTCACATAAAAAAATGCTTTTATCGTTTATGTATACTACGTTCCCCGTCTGTCGCTCACTTCGACGTCGTGTCGAAGAAGCAACACTAGGGGTCTCTCTTGAGCGCCGAAAGATACCTCTGATCTATGAAAAAAGGCCAATGAGAGTTGGCGAACAGTATTTGCATACTCCGCCTCCGGATACGGATATAAAGGCGAGAGAAATACGCTCGTTCATTCAGTAATTTTCTTCAGAGCCGAAGGTCGTGTGTATGCAGTCAGCTGCGAGTAACACAACTGATCCTGCTTCTGATCCTCTGACGCTCTGCTTTGCTGTTGGATTTACGGCGCACTACAGCGGCTTTTCTCTTCACTGCCGGCGTGCAGTTTGCCCCTGGGCGCTTCGACAGCGCAGAGTTAAAAGAGTTGAAAGAGTGATTCTCTCCGTAAAAGAGTTTATTTCTCTGAAAGAGCATTACACA
Organism: Moxostoma hubbsi; assembly: GCA_032164185.1. Classification (NCBI taxonomy): domain Eukaryota; kingdom Metazoa; phylum Chordata; class Actinopteri; order Cypriniformes; family Catostomidae; genus Moxostoma; species Moxostoma hubbsi. Next base: position 11,073,614 of record JAVLUX010000117.1, read on the forward strand.
GCGGCGTTGAACGTCCTTTTCAGGACGCGTCTTTATAAAGATGTAATTTCCGCCCCTGTGTAGTTTCTGGATGCGGTGATTTCTCCCCACCTCTCTCGGTCATAAAACACTGTCTTCCATGCCTGGGCTGCGATCACACGCAGGCAGCGTTTTATGAATGGTTCATGTTCTCAGTGCGAGAACATAGCCATGGCAACATTGCGGTCGTGTGGCTTTCTTTTGTAATGAGAGAAAGCCGTTTCAGCCGCCCCCCGCGACTCGCCTCCTTCCTACGGGATTGACGCAGGCGCCGCGGGCGATGAACACGATTTGGGGACAATGACGGGCTCTGTTCGCCGGGTAAACCCCCTCGAACCTCCCGCCTCCCCGGCACGCTTGTTTGCTTCCGCCTGAGCCCGGGATGAGCATTCTCTCCAATGGTTCGTCTTCTCAGTGTGAGAACATGGCCGTTATAGCATTGCGGTCGCACGGCTTTCTTTTGTAATGAGAGAAAGCCACTTCAGCCGCTCCCCGCGCCTCGCCTCCTTCCTACGGGATTGACGCAGGCACCACGGGCGATGAAGGCGATTCAGGGAATATGACGGGCTCTGTTCGCCGGGTAAACCCCCTCGAACCGCCCGCCTCCCCGGCACGCTTGCTTGCTTCAGAATTGGATGACATCACCGCTGCATCGGAGAGCGTTACAGCGGCATCGGATGCTGATCACTCGCCTGGGCCGCCACCTTCGGGTCTGCCGCCCAGCCTGAGCCTGACGCACGGAGATCCATTATGCTTTCCCGGGCTACTTGATCGGTCCCGCGGGCAGGTGCGCCGCTCACAGCCATGCCCCCCTCGTTCCTTTCTTCCCGGACGTGCACGACGAGTTGAGCAAAGCCAAGGCTTCTTCGCTCCTCCGCTCTCACTACCCTCGTGGTGGAACGGTCCCAGACCGCTTCCACTCTGCACGCCACGGCCCTTCCTGCAACCAACGCCAGGCCAAGGCGCTTCAAAACTTGCACCTTGGGTAGTCCTGTTCTTGATGTGCTACAGGAACTGCGCTGGATAACCAACCGCGCCCCCGGGCCACGGAGGTCAGAAGCGCCGGCACTCGAACAGGCGATGGCCACCCCTCGTGGTCCAGAAATGCACCTGTGGACTGGACCTGGTCGAAATGCGGGAGGCAGACAAGGCACACCTTCTTCCACACCCCCGTCTCCCAGCTCCGTCTATTTGGCGCCACCGTTGACGACTCTGCCCAGCAGTCCTCAGCGGTGAGGCAGACGGAGGCCACTGCACATCCTGCCCCGCCGCAAGCCTGCCGCCATGGGCCATGCTCCGTCTGCTCGCCGAGGGCGTCCTCCTGCGGCTATGAAACACCCTGCTCCGCCTCAACCCGGGCCCAGCTCTCAGCCCCAGCGTCGAGCACTCCGCAGGAAGCGGACGCCCCCGTCTCACGGACCCCCTCAAGGACCCAGAAGGCTCCCAGGCTGTCCGTAGACGCTCAACCCAGGGACCAAGATGTTAGCTCCGGAGGTGGTAAGACCGCTCCGTCCCCGGTGGAGGGCCGGGAGGAGAATTTTTTGTCGAATTAGTTTTCACATTCTCATATTCTCTGTAACGAGCTATTTCCTTTTGTCTCTGGGTCACCTGGCCCGCAAATGCCGTTCCCATGGCACTCTGCCACCAGATCTCAGCAGTCCCGGCTTCCTGGACACGGACCACGACTACCCGAGACCTCCTCCTCAGTCGCTAACCCGCCCCCTGCCGGGTGTGCGGAGCAAGGTAAGTGCTTTGAGTCTTTCTCAGCACCCCAGCTGCGGGTCGCCCTGTCGCCACCCAACGCTGCCCTACCTGCTCCGCCCCGCTGCGAAGCCCCGCCGGGTACGTCCAAATTAACCGTCCCCTTGGTGCCCCTAGCGCAGAGGTTGGACGCGTGGCTTTCACTTCCCAACCCGTCTCGCTGGCTGGCCCGGACCATCCGACTCGGTTACGCAATTCAGTTTGCCAGGCCCCCGCCCCCCTTCATGGGCGTCCGCTTTTCCGCAGTACACGGCGAACACGCCCACTCTCTGCGCGCGGAAATCACGACTCTTCTGGCCAAAGACGCGATAGAGCCTGTCCCTCCAACCGAGATGAAGAAGGGATTCTACAGCCCCTACTTCATCGTACCCAAGAAAAGCGGTGTCTTACGACTAATCTTGGACCTTCGAGTTCTCAACCGAGCGTTGCACAAACTCCCGTTCAAGATGCTCACGCAGAAACACATCTTAACCTGCGTCCGGCATCTAGATTGGTTCGCAGCAATAGACCTGAAGGACGCGTACTTCCACGTCTCCATCCTGCCCCGACACCGCCCCTACCTGCGGTTTGCGTTCGGGGGCCAGGCGTATCAGTACGAAGTCCTCTCCTTCGGCCTGTCTCTGTCCCCTCGCGTCTTCACGAAAGTCGCAGAGGCAGCTCTTGCCCCGCTCCGAGAAGCCGGCATCCGCATACTCAACTACCTCGACGACCGGCTCATTCTGGCCCACTCGCGAGAGTTACTATGCGCCCGCAGAGACCAGGTGCTCAGGCACCTCAGCCGTCTGGGGCTTCAGGTCAACTGGGAAAAGAGCAAGCTCACCCCAGTTCAGAGCATCTCTTTTCTCGGGATGGAGTTAGACTCGGTCTCAATGTCGGCACGTCTCACCAACGAGCGTGCCCAGTCAGTGTTGAACTGCCTCGCCGCCTTCAGGCCAGGCACAGCGGTCCCCTTAAAACTTTTCCAGAGGCTCCTGGGGCATATGGCGTCCTCCGCGGCGGTTGCGCCGCTGGGGTTGATGCATATGAGACCGCTCCAACACTGGCTCCAGACCCGAGTCCCGAGACGAGCATGGCGCCACGGCACGCACCGGGTAACAATCACCCCCGCCTGCCGTCAGACATTCAACCCCTGGACAGACCTCTGTTTCTTACAGGCTGGAGTGCCCCTACAGCAGGTGTCCAGACGCGTCCTGGTCACGACCGACGCCTCCAGATTGGGTTGGAGCGCCGTTTGCAACGGGCATGCAGCCTCAGGCCGTTGGAAAGGGGCCCAGCTGCGTTGGCACATCAACTGCCTCGAGTTGTTGACCGTCCTTTTGGCCCTGCGGAAGTTTCTCCCGTTAATTCGGGACGAACATATCCCAGTCAGGTCGGACAGCACCACTGCGGTCGCGTACATAAATCGCCAAGGCGGCGTACGCTCCCGTCACATGTCACAACTTGCCCGTCGTCTCCTCCTTTGGAGCCAGCACCGACTCAAGTCGCTGCGTGCCACTCACATCCCCGGCAACCTCAATGTGATAGCGGATGCGCTGTCATGACAACGCTTGCCTGGCGGAAAGTGGAGGCTTCACCCCCACTCGGTTCAGCTGATTTGGGAACAGTTCGGCAAGGCCCAGGTAGACCCCTCTGCCTCCCGAGAGACCTCCCACTGCCCGCTCTGGTACGCCCGTTCAGAGGCTCCCCTCGGGGCAGATGCACTGGCACACAGCTGGCCGGTGGGGCTGCGCAAGTACGCATTCCCCCAGTGAGCCTTCTTGCACAGGTGCTGTGCAAGGTCAGGGAGGACGAGGAACAAGTCACTCTCGTGGCTCCTTACTGGCCCACCCGGGCCTGGTTCTTGGACCTTGTACTCCTCGCTACAGCCCCTCCCTGGCGAATTCCCCTGAGGAAGGATCTTCTTTCTCAGGGACGGGGCACGCTCTGGCATCCGCACCCAGACCTTTGGAACCTCCACGTCTGGCCCCCGAACGGGATGCGGAAGATCTAGCTGGTCTACCACCCACGGTCGTAGCCACGTTCAACCAAGCCAGAGCCCCTTCTACCAGGCAACTCTACACCCTGAAATGGCGTCTGTTCGTGAATTGGTGTTCTTCCCGGGCAGAAGACCCACAGAGGTGCGCAGTTAGGTCTGTGCTCCTGTTCCTACAGGAGAGGTTGGAGGGTAGGCTGTCCCCATCCACCTTGAAGGTGTATGTTGCCACTATCGCAGCTCACCACGACCCAGTAGACAGCAAGTCTCTGGGTAAGCATGACTTAATCGTCAGGTTCCCAAGAGGTGCCCGGAGGTTAAACCCCTCCCGGCCAAACCTGTTCCCCTCCTGGGATCTCTCGGTGTTCCTCGCCGGTCTTCAGAGATCCCCCCCCCCCCGAGTCGCTAGAATCAGTTGGCTCAGGGCCCTCTCCTAAAAAGACGGCCCTGCTGATCGCGCTCACTTCCATCAAGAGGGTCGGGGACCTGCAAGCGTTCCCTACTAACGACACTTGCCTGGAGCTCGGTCCGGCAGATACTCATGTGATCCTAAGACCTCGACTGGGCTATGTGCCCATGGTTCCTACCACGCCCTCTGGAGATCAGGTAGTGAACCTACAAGCGCTGCCCCGGGAGGAGGCAGACCCAGCCCTCTCACTGTCGTGTCCGGTACGTGCCTTGCGTGCCTACCTGGAACGCACCCAGAGCTTCAGGCGCTCTGAGCAGCTCTTTGTCTGCTTTGGAGGACAGCGGAAAGGGAACGCTGTCTCCAAACAGAGGTGTCTCACTGGGTGGTGGATGCCATTCAGTTGGCCTATCACACCCAGGCCGTGCCCCCCCCCCCTTTTTTTTTGCGGGTTCGAGCCCACTCTACTAGGAGCGTGGCATCCTCATGAGCACTGGCTAGGGGCACCTCCCTAGCAGACATTTGCAGAGCTGCGGGCTGGGCAGCACCTAACACCCTTACAATCTCAGGGTTGAGTCAGTCTCGTCCCGTGTTCTCTCAGGTCCGAGCCCGTAGAACTCGGTACACGTCGACGATCTGACCGGGTGAATCGCTTGTTTCCAGCGACGTTTCCCTCGATCGAGGTAAAACAGTGCGCCTTCTTTCCCAGAGAACCTAGGTCCCTGGTTGATTCCTCCCTAGCCCTTCAGGCCCGCAGCAGTTCAGCGGAGGGACTTGCTGGTCCAGTCCACTACGGGTACCCCAGGCTACCCCTACTGGAATAGGTGCTCCACAGATCAGGCCTCCTATGGTACTCCTCCTGTGTGTACTCCCGCGGTACGGTCACCTTACGAGCTGACCCGCGTCTCCCTTAGGCAGTCTTTGGCTGCCCTCCGGTCGCCGTGTTGTAGCAACTCCCCCCTCCTCGAGGCGGGATCTACCACCGTGCCATTTTTCCCACATGTGACCCAAGAGGCCATGTGATGTATTTCACCACCTTTACCTCCCCTTTCGGGTGGGTGTGGCCTCCGCAGGGTCTTTTCCCCTTAAAAGAATAGGGATTCGGGAATAAGACCCCCTTCCCTCGATGCGGTAAGGGCCCCGGCTGCTCTTGCTCTATGCCAAGAAAACATAGAGAGAAAAGAGGCCCAGCCAGGCTTGGCCCGTTCCCTAGTTGGGAGCGTCACCTTGTTCCCCCCTAGGGTAACCAAAAGGATTCTGACGCTTTTTCGGGGCATTGGGGAAGAGTACGTGCAGCCTGAGCACAGTTGGTCGCTTGTGCACGTAGAAATACCTGCCCGCTTCTGTGTCAGCAGTACACGTACACAGCTCAGCACATGGCGAGTTTTGAAGTGGACCCCTAGTGTCGCTTCTTCGACGCGACGTCGAAGTGAGCGACAGACGGGGAACGTCTCGGTTACGTATGTAACCTCCGTTCCCTGATGGAGGGAACGAGACGTCGTGTCTTCCCGGCCACGTCGCTGAGCCGAGCCGCTGAGGTCCCCGGAACACTCCCGGCTCCTCAGAAAAATCCTGAATGAACGAGCGTATTTCTCTCGCCTTTATATCCGTATCCGGAGGCGGAGTATGCAAATACTGTTCGCCAACTCTCATTGGCCTTTTTTCATAGATCAGAGGTATCTTTCGGCGCTCAAGAGAGACCCCTAGTGTCGCTTCTTCGACACGACGTCGAAGTGAGCGACAGACGGGGAACGGAGGTTACATACGTAACCGAGATGTTTGCTACTGTTAATGTACAGATTTTTTAGCCTTGTCCCAGACCAAAACTTTCAATCTTAAATATTAAAATTAATCAAAAATATGAATATATAAAATTTATGAATAACACACTCAGAGACACACAAACACGCACGCACTCACTCACTCACTCACTCACTCACTCACACACACACACAAAGTATTACATTTTAAAAATTATGATAGTCTAAACATAGAGTGAAAAAAAAAAACATTTCAATATTTATTGTGGGAAAATTATTTATATCAGTCACAAATGATTACTGCCCAACAGTTGTGTGTCTTTTCCACCATGCCCAACAATTTTGCCCCTAATAAAGTTAGTGTACTTTAGGCAAGATAACAGTATCAGAGAATAGCATTTGTGCAATGAAATGTGAGACAAGTGATGTGTGGAGGAAATAGAAATACCTAAGTAATTATGACATGTAAATAGAATATGTTTTTTGTGGTCATTTGAAATAAAGATGTAGTTTGGTCAAATTCAGCAAAAAATTTGAAAATATTATTTCACTGTGTGTTTTAGGATACATAAAATCTTACCTATGAAACTAGCCTTGTCAATGTTGGAGTCAGCAATTTTATTTTTAAAAAATTATCAATTAACACAACTGTCATTCCCCGTCTGTCGCTCACTTCGACGTTGTGTCGAAGAAGCAAAACTAGGGGTCTCTATTGAGAGCCTTATGCATCTCTGAACTTTGAGAAAAGGCCAATGAGAAATTGGCAGACAGAATATGCATGTCCCACCCCCCGGACAAACGGGTATATAGGGAGGGAAATCCATCTGTTCATTCAGAAATTTTCTTCAGAGCCGAACGGTTGTGTGAGCAGCGAGCTGTGAGTCCCAATTGGTTTTTCTCTCATCTCTGGTATCATCATATGCTGTTGGATCTACAGCGAATATCAGCGGCTTTCTCCTTCTCTGCACGGCAATGCAGCTTTGCCCCTGGGTGCTTCGACAGCGCTGCTAAAAGAGAAATTTTCCATAAAAGAGTATTTTCTCTAAAAGAGCAATACACAGCGGCATTGAACATCCTTTTCAGGATGCGTCTTTATAAAGATGTATTTTCTGGATGCGGTTGAGTTCTCTCCACTCCTGATGGTCACAGGCACTGCCTCGTGTGTCTGGGCAGCGATCACACCGAGACAGCGTTTGTAGATGATTCGTGTTCTCACTGCGAGAAACTTACCATGGCAACATTGCGGTCACGGCTTTCCTTCCTAAGACAGAACGTCACTCCAGCCGCCCCCCATGTCGCTCCTTCTTCCTACGGGATTGAGGACGACCCGGCTGGCGATGGAGGTGATTTGGGGATGCAGCGAGATCGGTTTCGCCAGGTATGTCCCCACGAACCACCTGCCCCCCGGCATGCTCGTTGACTTCCGCCCGGGCTCGGGGTGACAGCGGCTCGCCTAGTGGTCAGTCTGCCTATCCTCATGACCCCCCTGAGCTGGATGATGAGCTTGCTGCTGCATCGACGAGTGTTCCGGTGTCTGACGCGGAAGACTCGATTGGGCTACCACCTTCGGGTCAGCACGCCCAGTCAGCGGCTGTCGCCCAGATGGCCGACATGCTTGCCGAGGTGCCATCAGCATGGGGCTGGACTGGAGCCTACGTCCTCCCTGCAGCCTTCGCAGCTGGAGGATTGGTTCCTTGGGCCTGCATGCCACTAACAGCCATGCCCCCCCTGGTTCCTTTCTGCCCGGAAATGTATGTCACTGCCCGTAATCGATCCTCTTGCTCATCCGCTCTCACTACCCTCAACGGCGGAGCGGTCCACGGTTACCCCAAGTGGACAGAGTGGTTGCGATCCACCTGTGTTCCGAATATGGCACCACCTGGCGGGATCGCCCAGTGCTCCCCTCCAGGGCCTGTAGGATGACGTCTTCACTAACCTCCAAAGCCTATAGCGACACCAGACAGGCCGCTTCTGCATTGCATGCCATGGCCCTCCTGTAAGTCCACCAGGCCAAGGCACTTAAAGATCTGCACTTGGGTAGTCCTGACCCCGACATACTGCAGGAACAGTGCTCAGCGACCGACCTCGCCCTCAGGGCCACGAAGGTCACAGCGTGGTCTCTCGGGCAGGCGATGTCCAGGAACGTCATCTGTGGCTGAACCTGGTTGAGATGCGCGAAACGGACAAAGCATGCTTTCTCAACGTGCCCGTCTCCCAGTTTGGCCTTTTCGGCAACACCGTCGAGGACTTCGCCCAACAGTTCTCAGCGGTAAAGAAGCAGATGGAGGCCATCTCCCACATCATGCCCTGTCACACTTCCAGCGTGGGCCGTGCCCTGTTTGCCCGCCGAGGGCATCCTCTTGCGGCTTCCAAGAAGCATGCAGCTCCGCCTCAGCCAGGGCCCAGCTCTCAGCCCAGGGTGGAGCGCCCCACAGGAGGTGCACACCCCCCCTCTCACAAACCCCCTCAAGGACCTGGAAGGCTCCCAAGCGTTCTTGAGACGGACGACCCAGAGATCAAGACATTTTCTCCGGAACTGGTAAGCAGACCACTCCGTCCGGGAGGAGAATCCTCAGTTGAGTTTATTTTCTTTGCCGCACCCCCATCAGGCTGTGATACTCACATTCTCAATAAAAGAGCAATTTCCCCTGGGTCTCTGGGTCACCTGGCCCGCAAATGCTGTTCTCACTGCACCCAGGTGCCACAATTTAACAGTTCCGGCACATTGGATGCAGACCCTTCGCCTCCAGAGCCACTACTGTTGCCCCACCACCAGCCAGTACTGACGAGTCTAGAGGACGCCTCCACAGGACCTCCTCCTCAGTCACTGACCTGCCCCCTGCCGGGTGTGTGGAGCAAGGTAAGTGCTTCGAGTTTTCTGTCAACACCAGAGCCTCGGGACGTGCTTTTGGCTCCCTACGCCATATTGCCTGCTCCGCCCTGCTGTGAACCTTTGCCGGGTATGTCAAAAGTAATCATTCCCTTAGTGCCCCTAGCATGGAGCTTGGACGCATGGCTCTCACTTCCCAATCCATCACGCTGGCTGGCCAGGACCATCCGACTCTGTTACACAATTCAGTTTGCCAGACCTCCTCCTCCCTTCGGGGGCGTCCGCTTTACCGCAGTACACGGCGAAGACGCCAAATTCCTGCGTGTGGAAATCGCGACTCTCTTACTCAAAGACATGATAGAGCTTGTCCCTCCAGCCGAGATGAAGAAGGGTTTCTACAGCCCTTACTTCATCGTACCCAAACAAAGGAGATCTTGGACTTGCGAGTTTTCAACCGAGCCTTGCACAAACTCCCGTTCAAAATTCTCACACAAAGACACATCCTAACTTGCGTCCGGCATCTAGATTGGTTTGCAGCGGTAGACCTGAAGGACGCATAAATCCTTGACATCGACCCTTTCTACAATTCACGTTCGATGGCCAGGCGTATCAGTACAAGGTCCTCCCCTTCGGCATGTCCCTGTCCCCTCGCGTCTTTATGAAGATCGCAGAGGCAGCCCTTGCCCCGCTTCGGGAAGCAGGCGTTTGCATACTCAACTACCTTGACGACTGGCTCATACTGGCCCATTCTGGCCCACTCCCGAGAGTTACTATGCGCTCAAAGGAACCAGGTGCTCAGAAACCTCAGCCGTTTAGGGTTCGGGTCAACTGGGAAAAGAGCAACCTCGCCCCGGTTCAGAGCATCTCTTTTCTCGGCATGAGTTAGACTCTGTCTCAATGTCAGCATGCCTCACCAACGAGCACACACAGTCAGTGCTGAAGTGTCTCACCTCGTTCAGGCCAGGCACGTGGGTCCCCCAAAAACCTTTCCAAAAGCTTCTGGGGCATATGGCATAATCGATCATATGAGACCGCTCCAGCACTGGCTCCAGACCAGAGTCCCGAGACGAGCATGGCGCCACTGCACGCACCATGTTTTTATTACCCCCGCCTACTAGGTAACGTGGTAACAACTGACCGGGTGTACCGCTTGCACCTAGCACCCATTCCCTCTGCTGTGGCAATACTGCGCACTCTTATCCCAGGAGATCCCACTAACTCGACTCCCTGGATGACTCCTCCCTAGCCCTCTGGTCCGCAAATTCAGCAAAGGAATTCACCAACCAAACCCAATGCGGTTACTCAGTTTACCATGTACTGGATTAGGTGCTCCACAGGTCGTGCCCCCATGTGGACTTATCCCCCTGTGTGTACCGTAGGGTCTTTCCTCCCTGAAAGAATAGGAACTGTGAAACAACGCCTTCCACTAAAACAAATGGTGTGTGTATATATATATACATTTTTTATTCTTAATGTTATTTAATAAAAATACAATTGTTCATTGTTAGTTCATAGTGCATTAACTAATGTTAACAAATACAACTTTTGATTTTAAAAAGGACAAAGGAACAACCCACCTGCAAGACTTTTACTGAAAGCAATGGCCCACAGAGGAATGTAAAAGAGATAGAGCAAGCAAATCACCTCAGATTTAAAGCCTGGACAGGGTCTTTTGGCTTGACACTATGCCTGGTTGGGGTAATTAGTTAAGTGCTCTGTTAGCCTCCGTGCCATGATCAGCTCACTCAAAAACTCTGGCATGGCTCAGGTCCATTTGGATCCATCTCAGACCAAGAACAAAATCATACAAAAACACAGGACATCTGACAGCCAGGACAGTGGAGTTGAGGGGCCAATCAATGACCATCTGACCAGTAATTTATTGCATCCTCCCACTCTACTCTCTAATAAATGCTCGAAGGGAGGCAAAATTTGATGGTATATAGAATATATATATAAAATTTTATTTGTAATTTTTTTGCTTGTATATCAGGTGCTACAAATTACAAATCAAAAGGGAAAATGCAAATGCACACAGCAGTCACGTTCGAGTCTGAGGAGGTTAAAAGAAAAGCAGCCTGCTGTAATACCATACAATACAGTCTAGAGTAATCTCACTGGTGTTATTATAAATTTCTAAATGCTTAAACTAACTTTAATTTTTGGATCATATACTGTATTTCTTGATCTTTACATTTATGCATCCTTCGTTTCAATCTGGACTGGTGCTTTTTGTACTGGTCACACAACCATCACATGACACTTCATCAGTCCCAACCACCCTCAAACATGTTTCTCCTTGGTATGATCATTGCAAAAAGGGTGATCCTAAAGGAGTGGAAGTCATCTTCATCTCCTTGCTTCAAGAGGTGGCTTAATGATATGGTTTCCTGCTTACACCTTGAAGAAATTCGGTTCTCTATGTCTAACTCTCAAGATAAGTTCAAGAAGATTTGGGGCCCTTTCATAGATTACATCAGGAAGGATAGATCTCAAACTGGGTCCTAAATGCAATGCACTTTTTATTTATTTAGTTATTTATTATTTATTTTTATCTTTCGGTACTTATCTTTACTGTGACTGCCACTCCCCTCTGGCTCAGGCCTTTTTGACTCAATTTGTGTGAGTGGACTGTTTGTGATATCTATTCATCGTACTGACTTGTATATTTATACCTGTTTGTTTCTACAAAATATGTTAGTGCTGGCTGTGTGTTTTTTTTTTTGTTGTTGTTTTTTTTTTGTTCTTTTCTTTCTTTGTTTTGTGTGTACTTTTGTGTATAAAAAATCTGTATAAATAAAATATTTAAAAAAAAAAAAAAACGTTTCTCCTGCCAGAGAGCCCGTTCTGTTTATTAAGACTCAAAGCCAGCAGTCCGCCTATGCATTGTTTAATAACACGTCATCTGTTAATGACGATGAATATCTGCTGGTAGATTAATCACAGCTATTGTTTTTATAGTTAGATGGAGATGCTAAAACATAGAGGCATGACTGGTTTGCTGCTCTTTCTACATCCATGTGGCTTTCAACAGGGAAATCTTACTAAATATTTGTTGGTTAAGGTTGATATGTTTGAAATTCACAGAGAGTTTAAGTGTTTGCAATTTAGTTAAGATAGAACCAGGGCTGGGAACACACAATGTCTCGTTCCTTCCCTCTGGGAATGGAGGTTACAACAGTAACCACAATGTTCACCTTCTGTCACTCACTCGACGTTGTGTTGAATGAAGTGACACAAGGGATTCCATATAAAAACTCCACGCACTGACCATGTTACGTGAACTGTCGAGACAGGTGCAAGCAGCCTACTGTGTGCTAGAGGCAACTGTGTCGGCTGCACGTAGCCCTCCCCAACGCCCCCAAAGAGATGTCACATACAGACCTTAGGTTCCCCGCACCCCTGAGGGGGGGGACAGGTGCTACAATGACTAGCATGAGAGCAAGCCCGGCAGCTGCGGCCTTCTCTCTCACTAAGCTGGGGCTATCTTGCATCGGGGAAGGCGTCTTTCCTGGTCCTATTCTTTCAGGGGTAAAGACCCTGCGGAGGCCACATCCTGCCCAGTCTAGGGAGAGGTAACATGTGGCAAATACACCATGAGGGTTGTGAAACCGTACGTGGGAAATGATGCGGGAGCCTAATGAGGGGGGACTCTACAAGCACGGCGACCGGGGCAGCGAGGCTGCTCAAGGAAAACGCAGGTCCGCCGACAGGGGGATCGTAACGTGGGAAATACATCATGGGGAGTTTGCCTGAAAAGGGAACTAAGCCCGTGGAGCCCGACCCAAGTACAGAGCACCTGTGACTCATAGTGGGTCTGGACACGAATTGCTCTGCTGAATTTGCAGTCTAGAAGGCTAGGGAAGAGAACATCCAGGGAGCGATGCTTAGTGGCTAACCTGGGATAGAAGGTGCACTGGATCAACTTGGTGAAGGGCGCTGTGTGCAAGCGGAACACCCGGTCGGTTGTGCCACATTACCGAGTTCTACCGGCTCGGACCTGACAAAACATGGGATGAGACTAACTCAACCCTGAGATTGTAAAATCTGGCAAAGGTATTGGGTGTTGCCCAGCCCACTGCTCTGCAGATGTCTAATAAGGAGGTGCCATGGGCCTTCTCGCAGAGTATACTCGAACCCGCAAGGGGGTGTGAACGGCCTGGGTGTGATAAGCTAATGATATAGCATCAACGACCCAGTGAGCTAACCTCTGTTTGGAGACAACATTCCCTTTCCGTCGTCCACCAAAGCAGACAAAGAGCTGCTTAGAACATCTAAATCTCTGTGTGCTGTCCTAATAGATACACAAAGCACATACCGAACACAGCAATGAAAGGGCTGGGTCTGCCTCCTCCAGGGGCAGCGCATGCAGGTTCACGAGCTGGTCCCTGAAGGGGGTCGTAGGAACCTTGAGCACGTAGCCCGGTCGTGGCCTCAGGATAACACGAGTATGTGCCGGACCGAACTCCAGGCAGGTGTCGCTGACAAAGAACGCTTGCAGGTCCCCAACCCTCTTGAAGGAGGCTAACGCGATCAGGAGGGCCGTCTTCAGGGAGAGGGCCTTGAGCTCAACTGAATCAAACGGCTCAAAGGAGGGTCTCTGAAGGCCCGAGAGGACCACTGAGAGATCACAGGAGGGGAATAGGCTAGGCTGGGGAGGGTTCAGTCTCCGGGCGCCTTTCAGGAACCTTATAATCAAATCATGCTTACCTAAGGACTTGCTATCTACTGTGTTGTGGTTAGTTACGATAGAAGCTACGTACACCTTCAAGGTGGAGGGGGACAGCCTCCCCTCCAGCCTCTCCTGCAATGAAAGCAATGACCGAACTGCGCACCTCTGCAGGTCTTCGGCTCGAGAATAACATCAATTCACAAACAAGCGCCACTTTAGGGTGTAAAGTTGCCTGGTTGAGGGAGCTCTGGCTTGGTTGATCATGTCTACGACTGCAGGTGGTAGATCTACTAGATCTTCCGCATCCCATCCAGGGGCCAGACGTGGAGGTTCCAGAGGTCTGGGCGCGGGTGCCCTGTCCCTGAGAAAGAAGGTCCTTCCTCAGGGAATTTTCCAGGGAGGTGCTGTAGCGAGGAGCGTAATATCCAATTACCAGGCCCGGGTGGGCCAGTAAGGGGCCACCGGGATGACCTTTTCCTCGTCTTCACTGATCTTGCACAGCAACGGTGCAACAAGACTCACTGGGGAAAATGCGTACTTGCGCAGCCCCCGGGACCAGCTGTATGCCAACGCATCTGTCCCAAGAGGAGCTCCTGTCAGGGAGTACCAGAGCTGGCAGTGGGAGTTGTCTTGGGAGGCAAAGAGATCTATCTGCCTTGCTGAATTGGTCCCATATCAGCTGGACCTCGGGGTGGAGCCTCCACTCTCCGCTGGGCGAAACCTGCCGCGACAGTGCGTCCGCCATTGTGTTTTGGTTGCCAGGGATGTGCGTGGTGCGCAGCGACCTGAGTCGCGGCTGACTCCAAATGAGGAGATGGCGGGCGAGTTGTGACAGATGACGAGAGCGCACGCTGCCATGGCAATTTATGTATGATACTGTGCTGTCTGAATGGATCAAGACGTGCTTGCCCTGGATTGGTGGGAGAAACCTCCGTAGGGCAAAAGATACAGCCAACAACTCTAGGCAGTTGATGTGCCACTGCTGCCGGGGTCCTGTCCAGAGGCCAGAGGCAGCATGCCCGTAGCACACGGTGCCCCAACCCTGTCGAGAGGCGTGGGGACTAACCCGGCAAAAAAAGAGCCCATCGTTAAACAGTGAAAAGCACTGTCGAAGCACCCAGGGGCGTAGACTACACAGCGTGCAGAGAGAGAGAATAGCAGCTGGAGAGGCGCCGTAGATCCAACAGAAATGCTTCTTGCTGACAGAGGTGAGTGAAACAGTGCTGAACTTCAGCTTGCTCTTGCATAACCATTCGGCTCTGAAGAAAAATTCTGACTGGCACTCGCTGCCCCGCTTCCCTTTATACCCATATGTCCAGGGCGGGGCATGCAAATTCTGTCTGCCAACTTGACATTGGCCTTTTCTCAGGTTCAGAGGTACGTTTGGCGTACAAGGAAGACCCCTTATGTCACTTCATTCGACACAACGTTGAGTGAGTGAAAGAAGGGGAACTGTGCTCAGAATAATCTCCTTACTCCTAATAACATGTAAAGGTACCATACACTTCAGGTTAATGCATGTTACACATAAAAATAATAAAATGACATTTAAAAAAATCATGTTGCCAAAAAAAGTGCTTCATGTTTAAAATTAACTGGTTTTATTCAAGTCAAAACACAGAGGCTACACAAAGGATAAGGAAGAAAAAGTATCTAAAGGTATCATACATTTATACTTTATACAGTGTAGAACACTTGTATTTTGACACACACATAAGCTTACTGTGTTGGCTGTTCTACTAACATTTTCTGAAAAAAATAAAATAATAATAATAATGAATCCATATACATTTATAGCCGTAACGCCGCCACGCAGCTGGTGTCATCAAGCGTGTGGCTAATTGAGAACAACTTGGTGCCTGTCCTAGTGGATTTTGCATACCCTTTTTTGTTTTGTGTTTCTTTATTATGTTTTTCTTTTTCTTTTGGTGATTAGATTTGTGATTAAGTATCTCAAATGTTAAATGGTATTTTTTAAGTTTTTTAGGGGTTTTTGTATTGCTGAAACATGTGTGTGTGTGTGTGTGTGTGTGTGTGTGTGTGTGTGTGAGAGTGTGTGCTGGTGTGTGTGCTGTTGGTACAATTTCAGTTTATGCCTAGCCTGCCATCTTGGCATCAGATTATCCTGTGCACAGTTTCTCCCCTTTGCTGATGAGGAGGCTGTATATTTGGCTTTTTATTGCACCAGCTGTTTTTTGTTTTGTTTTTTTCTATTTATTTACTGTGTGTTTGGTTTATTTCAGGAGCTTGGGATCCATGGAAGAAAGGCTTTACCTCCCCCCTGTTGGTGGTAGTGTGCTTTCATATCACGTGCTGTGTTTATCACCTTATTTTGAGTGAGTGAAGTGTGATATTTGAGTGTACGGTTGGTGTGTGGGAGTGTGATTTCCATGGATAGTTCCTTTCGAATATCTATTCTTTCTGCCGGTAACCCTCAGCCGTGTTTTGCTTTGGTATTTTGTTTAAACCAAACAAAGCACAGATCGTCCATAAACACAGAAATGAGGAGTGATACAAACATTTGTCTATTTTTATATAATACAGTATGGCTATTTTATAACAAGATGACAATGTGTGTACAGTGGACATGTAAATGCATTAAACAGCTTTCCTTTACCAGTGTTATATAAAAAATGGCTTAACAATAAACCAAACGACATGGTTACATTTTTGCCCATTATCCTGGTTTTGCATTGCATGTAAAGAACTTTATCATCATTCTTACCGAATTATCCAAACATTCTAGTGCCAATATACTAAATATCAGCACTCTTGGAATGCTACTTGTCCAATTTGATTAGAAGACATAAATTAACTCATGCATATACTGTAATTTCAGTGGATCAAATTTAAAGTGACTGGCCTGTTCTAGTACATGTATATGTATTTCTTAAGATTTAGATCCCCAAAAATGATGTGCCAGGTTGTATTTCAGCAAGTATCATCTATTACAACAGTTCTGTGACTGTGTCATGTCAATTACTAATAGATTGTGTTTTTAACACATATGTGAGGAAAAGATGTCACTTCCGTTTTGAAACATCTCCTCTCAAAAGCTTTGAGAAATTGCTGTCTGTGGGAAGCGATCAAAGAGCTTGGAGGGGATGCTGATTTGAAAGTGCAGTGAAATTTATATGCTAATATATGCCATGTTAAAATAATCTGATGACTCGATGACTCTTCAAAGCAAGAATGCTAACCTTGGATTTATGATACTTTGGCAGTGCTGATAACATATAAACGTCTAGGTTACGGATGTAACCTCCATTCCCTGATGGAGGGAATGAGACGTTGTGTCGAAGAAGCGACACTAGGGGTCTCTCGAGCACGGAATATGCCTCTGGTTTATGAAAAAAGGCTAATGAGAAGTTGGCAGACAGTATTTGCATACCCTGCCCCGGACATACAGGTATAAAAGTGGGGAAATACATCAAATTCATTCAGGATTTTTCTGAGGAGCCGGAAATGGTCCGGCCACTGCAGTGGCTCGGCTCAGCGACATGGCCGGGAGGACACAACGTCTCGTTCCCTCCATCAGGGAACATAGGTTACATCCGTAACCTAGACGTTCCCCATCTGTCGCTCACTTCAGCGTTGTGTTGAAGAAGCGACACTTGGGGTCCAATTTAAATCACGCCATGCACTGAGCAGTGTACATGTTGACTGTTGACACAGGAGCGGGCAGGTCATTTTACATGCACAAAAAACCAACTGTGTCAGACTGCGCGTACCCTTCCCCAATGCCCCAAAAAAGTCTGCGGAATCCTTCTGGTTAA
Source organism: Moxostoma hubbsi (assembly GCA_032164185.1). Classification (NCBI taxonomy): domain Eukaryota; kingdom Metazoa; phylum Chordata; class Actinopteri; order Cypriniformes; family Catostomidae; genus Moxostoma; species Moxostoma hubbsi. The sequence goes on from JAVLUX010000117.1 coordinate 11,090,809, forward strand.
CCTAGGCAGGGGAACAAGGTGACACTTGCCAACCTGGGAATGGGCCAAACCTGGCTGGGCCTCTTTTCTCTCTATGTTTCTCTGCATAGAGCAAGAACAGCTGGGGCCCTTACATACATCGAGAGAATTTTCCTACCCAGTTTCTTATTCTTTCAGGGGGAAAAGACCCTGCGGAGGCCACACTTGCCCAAAAGTGGAGGTAAAGGTGGCAAATACATCACATGAGTTTTTTAGGCAACATGTGGAATGTGGCACAGTGGTAGATCCAGCCTCAATGAGGGGGGAGTTGCTACATCATAGCGACCGGAGGGCAGCTAAAACTGGCGGGTCCACTTCGTAAGGGGACCGTACCGCGGAAAATACACACAGGGGGAGTCCATGTAGGAGTCCCGATCTGTGGAGCACCTATTCCAGTACAGGGTAGATTGAGTACCCATAGTGGACTGGGTCGGCGAGTTCCTCCGCTGAACTGCAAAAGGACTAGGGAGGAATCAACCAGGGACCCGGGTGGGTGGGATCTCCTGGGAGAGAAAGCGCACAGCTTTACCTCAGCCGAGGGAAAGGGCGCCAGGTGCAAGCGATTCACCCGGCCAGATCGTCAGCGTGTTACCGAGTTCTACCGGCTCGGACCTGAGAAAACACGGGACGATACTGACTCAACCCTGAGATTGTAAAATCTCATAAAGGTATTAGGTATTGCCCAACCCGCTGCTCTACATATGTCTGCTAGGGAGGTGCCTCTGGCCAGTGCCCAAGAAGAAAAAATACTCCTTGTGGAGTGCGCTTGGACCCGCAAGGGGGGGGGGGGGGGGGGGGGGGGGGGGTCTCTGAAGGGCGTGGTAGGAACCTTGGGCACATAGCCCGGTTGTGGTCTTAGGATCACATATGTGTCTGCCGGACCGAACTCCAGGCAGGTGTTGCTAACAGAGAACGCTTGCAGGTCCCCGACCCTCTTGATGGAAGCAAACGTGATCAGCAGGGCCATCATTAGAGAGAGGGCCCTGAGTCCAACTGAATCTAGCGGCTCGAAGGGGGCTCTCTGGAGGCCCGCGAGGACCACTGAGAGATCCCAGGAGGGGAACAGGCTTGGCCGGGAGGGGTTCAACCTCCAGGCACCTCTTAGGAACCTGATGATTAAGTCGTGCTTACCCAAAGACTTGCCATCTACTGCAACGTGGTGGGCGACATACATCTTCATAGTGGAAGGTGACAGCCTCGCTTCCAGCCTCTCTTGCATAAATAAGAGCACTGACCTAACTGCGCCCTCTGTGGGTCTTCAGAATGGGAAGAGCACCAATTCCCGAACAAGCGCCATTTCAGGGCATAAAGTTGCCTGGTAGTAGGGGCTCTTGCTAGGTTGATCGTGGCTACGACCATGGGTGGTAGACCAGCTAGATCTTCCACGTCCCATCCAGGGGCCAGACGTGGAGATTCCAAAGGTCTGGGTGCGGATGCCAGAGTGTGCCCCGTCGCTGAAAAAGAAGGTCTTTCCTCAGGAGAATTTGCCAGGGAGGGGCTGTCGCGAGGAGTATGAGATCCAAGAACCAGGCTCGGTTGGGCCAATAAGGATCCACAAGGGTGACTTGTTCCTCATCCTCCCTGACCTACCACAGCACCTGTGCAAGAAGGCTCACTGGGGGAAATGCATACGTGAGCATCCCCGCAGGCCAGCTGTGTGTTACAAAGAATTTTCTTCCTTTAAATTTCACTAGAATATACTCTGTGAATGTGACATTATGCCAATAGTAAATATTGCAGGAGATTTATTTAAAATACAGGAAATGCAGGAGAAATTTAAAATACTTCAATAATTAGGCAATGTGAACTTTGATAGTAGTTCCCAACTGTTTCTTTTTCACAGTATAATTTCAATTTACATATTTAGTAACTGTTTTAAACATGTAAACATGTTTAAATTACTCTGCATGGACAGACCAATTATGGATGAGTGTGCCATATTAACAAAAACAAGTTTTCTCTGCTATTTCTACACAATACGGCTCAACACTTTCACAGCTTATGCTGTTGGCCTTCTTTTATCACTACCATGCTGTCATACTCTATGGAAAGGCAGGGTGTTTTTTTTTTTAATGTGGCGCAGAGCAGTTCCTCTCTTGCTATCTAAAACTGGCTGACAAAACACATCATATATTCCACAATAAAGGGTCTTTGTTCCTTGGGCTTAATTATTCAGTATGGATTCTTCTGGCAACAAGACAAAAAAGACTGCAAAAACATCTGCTATGCTAATGATGTTCTACCTTCATGCTATTCTTGATTTATCTTCCTCAACCCAATATTTCAATTGATATTTTTAATTACATTTGTGAAGTAATGTGTTTGAGTTGCATTACACTTTGGCCTATTAAATGGACTGTTAATTTAATGGTAGAACATTATGTGGACCCATTATCAATTAAGATTTTAGAATACTGCAATTGTCAGGTGCACTGACAGTCTGTGCCATCTAAATAAAGATTGGCATGTGAATTATGAGACCCAGTGGGTGTAGGCCTACAGAATAATCCATGTTATGTGGTTTTAAATTGGTTGTCACAACTCTTTTCTTCAAAACCACTGATCTTTGAGTTTAAAGAGTACTGGGGATGATCATGGTGTCTTTTTAGTTGTCAGTACACACAGCAGATTTCTTCAAATGGCTCTTTACTCTTCTTTGAATTCTTTGGTGAGATAAAACATCTATGTTTGTGTGCATTCAGGTGTGTCTATTGGTATGCATGGTTGCTTGTGCACATGCATGTTAAGAGGTCATTTCCCACAGCATTGTGTAATGTCCCCCAAGCCACGAAAACCCTAGTTGCCTTAAGATTGGTTCTTTACATAGAGTGTAATGAGCATATCACATGCTAATGTGCAATTTTGTGAGTCAGCTGTTTTTGCTAGTGGTCTACTTAACATCACTGGGATGGTAATCCATTGCTGGACAGCAGGCTTCTGTCAGGATTCACAAATAAATCAGTAATTTGAAGCTAAAACTTTTAATTGAAGCTAATTTATTTGTAGTTATGCTAATGATTACAGCTTAAATTACACTTAAACAACTTATTTGATAGAATAACTGTCATTTTGGAGAAATTGTGGCAATTAAAACAAGATGCTCTTTACTGTTGTGTATTACTAAATGGTCAAGAACACACCAAAGGCTATAATGTTACAGACATATTTACAGTAAAATGTATCTGTGTAATTTTTTCAATGTTAAAATATTTTTCCTTATCCCATCTTAAAATGCATAGACAACTACAAGTTAGTCATTTGTTGGTTGATTCCCCACAAAAATGTATCTACTGAGGCTCTATGGCGCTTGCAAAATATTGTTCTGTTTGTTTGAGTTGCCCAAACAGCCAGACTTAGTCCAACGGAGCTCAACTGATAACTGATGGGATAACTTTGGGGTGTAACTGTCTGTTTGTTGACCAACGTCAGACAGGGGTGTTCAGTCAGTATCTTTTCAATTACGTTTTGTTATGCTAGTTGCACAGAATTGACATGCTGTACTTCAGTTATGAATTGCTATGGTGGTTGATAGCAATAGCATTTCATTATTTTTATGGTTAGCCTAGCTCATATGCATTCTAAATGTACTAAATATTGGGTTAGTCTGATGTCATCAGCATATGACCCATGTAATGACCGAGCTAAACTTCTCCTTGGTTGGTTGACACCATTCAATCAAACCAATAATATCTCATCATTCTGTACCTTACATTGCTGACTAATTTTGAATATCGCAAGCATACAGACAGTAAAAGGTCTCCCTTCAAGGAAATGGCTAGACTGTGAACCTGTAACATTTTCTGCTATACAGTCATATCTGTCAGAGCATCTGCTGTAATGCATGAGTGCATATTTATGTTCATAATGAGGTTCAGTGACGCAGGAAAAATTACTGTATGCAATATGGATAATATCAAGTTACTTATGGGGTCTTCGCTAATGTAGGCCACATCTCTAACTTTATATGGCTTTGCTGCTTTAATGTGAAGGACACAAGGGCGATTTTCAGCTGCTGGTTTTCCAGCACTGGTGGAGAGGCTGGTAGAGTGAGGTGCAGTATCTGCCAACCTTTCCCCTAGTGGCCTTGCTCAGATAGAACACACTAATGTGACATTATTCTCTACCTAGGTCTGCCTCACTCTGAAACTGGGAAGCACTCCAGACCCCCCACTCCAGATCCAGTAGATCAGTGGGATGTGAGAACCATGAAGAGGCAATAATGTACTTCTGCCTGCCTGGATTTAGTCAGTTTTAGAGTGGGGTTGATGAAGCAGGGTTTTTTTTTACAATGGAATTTTATGGCACCAATCGATCAGAAATAATTAGAAAACTAATACATTTTTAAGTAAAAATATTCAATTTTCCAAGGATTTGCAAGTCCTTTTTTTAGCACTGCTAAAAATGATTGTATTGTTGTCTTAAACAACATTTTTTTTTACATTATGAGTTATGAGTAAATTATATTTTACATTTGTACAAGTACAAACAATAACAAAAAAATACAGATTCGCAAATTCTATGTCTTATTATCTTACTAAATTTTTCTTTTAAATTAAATCGATCTTATTTTTAGGATGTTAAGATATTTTTAATGGAAAACTAGAAAATACTGAGAAAAAAATACTGTTTTTGCAGTGTGGTCTCAAAATGGGTTTAAGTGAGTTTGTTTCTGGGTATATGAATTATTCATGGCACTAATTAAAAGATAACACGTTAGCAGTCAGAAAGAGTAATTATGCATATTCTACCAGGAGTTTCACTTGCCGTTACTGCTGCACATGCTTTTATTTAAGTGTCTTTGTCATTGCTTTTAACCAGTGCAGTCTCCATAAGGGTTGTCACTCCGTCTACAGCAGGTACACTTCTGCTGTATGCAGAGTCAAACAAGCATGGCGGTGAGGGTCTATACGTGACACCGTGACATAAAATCATTAACTATTCTATACATAAAGTCTTTGGTGAAATTAAATCTTAACTTTAAATTAAAGGACAAAAATATGCTACTACTCCACAGCCATAGATGTATGCTTATATCTGATCTTGATCTACACATTGGTGACCTCCTAAGAGACATGGGCAATATCAAATGAGATTGCATGCACATAATGTTTTTCATTCATGTGTTGATGTATTTCCTATTGAAGGAAGTTTAAGTGGCATATATCAATGGAATTATATCTTTAAAAAAAAAAATAGTCAGAAGGCTTCACAGTAATTACACCAAAAAACAAAAACCTTGATTAGCTACATTCCAGTAAGCAGGTGGTATTAGGTGAAGGGACATTCTCATTCTAGTGAGCATTTGATTGGACAAAAATCTTTGTAGTGTGAGATTTTGCTGAAAGAGATCACTATAAATATTCAATTTAGAATAAAAAATTTTGTCAACTTTTAGGAGGACACCAGCACACCGATGGCTTCAAAACTAATAGACATGGATCACAAATCATACATTTTATATGTATAAAAGTGGGGAAATACGTCAAGTTCATTCAAGATTTTTCTGAGGAGCCGGAAATGGTCCAGCCACTGCAGAGGCTCAGCTCAGCGACGTGGCCGGGGGGACACAACGTCTTGTTCCCTCCATCAGGGAATGGAGGTTACATCATGCACTGAGCCGTGTACGTGTTCTGATGACGCAGGTATTTTACGTGCAAAGGCGACCAGCTGTGTCAGACTGCACGTACCCTTCCCCAATGCCCCAAAAAAAGTCATCGGAATCCTTCTGGTTACCCTAGACAGGGGAACAAGGCGACGCTTGCCAACCTGGGAATGGGCTGAGCTTGGCTGGGCCTCTTTACACTCTATGTTTCTCTGCATAGAATAAGAAACAGCAGGGGCCCTTACACGCATCGAGGGAAGGGGGTCTTACCCAGTTTCCTATTCTTTCAGGGGGAAAAGACCCTGCGGAGACCACACCTGCCCGGAAGGGGAGGTAAGAGTGGCGAATAAATCACATGGGTTTTTAGGCGGCATGTGGAAAATGGCGTAGTGGTAGATCCAACCTCGCTAGGAGGGGGGAGTTGCTACAACACGACGACCGGAGGTCAGCTGGGACTGCCTAAGGGAGACGCGGGTTCACTTCGTAAGGGGACCGTACCACGGAAAATACACACAGGGGGAGTCCGCATAGGAGTCCTGCCCTGAGAGGCACCTATTCCAGTAGTACACGCAGTGGATTGGGTCGGCGAGTTCCTTAGCAGAACTGCGGACCCAAAGGGCTAGGGAGGAATCATCCAGGGATCCGAATGAGTGGGATCTCCTGGGAGAGAAAGCGCACAATTTTACCTCGGCTGAGGGAAAGGGTGCCAGGTGCAAGCAATCCACCCGGTCAGTCAGTCAGCATGTTACCGAGTTCTACACGGGATGATACTTACTCAACCCGGAGATTGTAGAATCTCGTAAAGGTATTAGGTGTTGCCCAACCTGCTGCTCTACATATGTCAGCCAAGGAGGTGCCCCATTTGGGCCAGTGCCCACGAGGATGCAAAAATCCTTGTTGAGTGTGCTCGGACCGCAAGGGGGGGGGGGGGGCACAGCCTGGGTGTGATAGGCCAATGAAATGGCGTCCACGACCCAGTGGGAAAGCCTCTGTTTGTAGACAGCGTTCCCTTTCCGCTGTCTGTTAAAACAGACAAAGAGTTCCTCGGAACATCTAAAGCTATGCGTGTGGTCCAAGTAGGTATGCAAAGCACGTACTGGACACAGCAACGAAGGGGCTGGGTCTGCCTTCTCCTGGGGCAGCAATTGCAGGTTCACTACCTGATCTCTAAAGGTTGTGGTAGGAACCTTGGGCACGTAGCCCGGTCGCGGTCTTAGGATCACATATGTGTCTGCCGGACCGAACTCCAGGCAAGAGTTGCTAACAGAGAACACTTGCAGGTCCCCAATCCTCTTGATGGAGGCGAGCGTGATCAGCAGGGCAGTCTTAAGAGAGAGGGCCCTGAGTCCAACTGAATCTAGCGGCTCGAAGGGAGGTCTCTGGTGGCCCGCGAAGACCACTGAGATATCCCAGGAGGGGAAAAGGCTTGGCCGGGAGGGCTCCGGGTGCCTCTTAGGAACCTGATGATTAAGTCATGCTTTTCCAACGACTTGCCATCTACTGTGTCTTGGTGGGCCGCGATAGCAGTGACATACAACTTTAGGGTGGAAGAGGACAGCCTCCCCTCCAGCCTCTCCTGCATAAATAAGAGCACTGACCTCTGTGGTTCTTCAGCCCGGGAAGATCACCAATTTGCGAACAAGCGCCAATTCAGGGCAAAAATTTGCCTGGTAGAGGGGGCCATGGCTTGGTTGCTCATGTCTACAATAGCAGGTGGTAGACCAGCTAGATCTTCCACGTCCCGTCCAGGGGCCAGACATGGAGGTTCCAAAGTTCTGAGTGCAGATGCCAGAGCGTGCTCCGTCCCTGAGAAAGAAGATCTTTCCTCAGGGGAATTTGACAGGTAGGGGCTGTCACGAGGAGTACAAGTTCCAAGAACCAGGCCAGGGTGGGCCAATAGGGAGCCACTAGTGGTACTTGTTTCTCGTCCTCCCTGACCTTGCACAGCACCTGAGCAAGAAGGCTCACTGGGGGAAATGCGTACTTGCGCAGCCCTGCAAGCCAGCTGTGTGCCAGTGCATCTGCCCCGAGGGGAGCCTCTGTTCGGGCATACCAGAGCGAGCAGTGGGAGGTCCCTCGGGAGGCAAACAGGTCTACCTGGGCCTTGCCGAACCGTTCTCAAATCAGCTGGATCAACTGGGGGTGAAGCCTCCACTCTCCACTGGGCAAGCGTTGTCCTGACAGCGCGTCCGCTACCACATTGAGGATGCCGGGGATGTGAGTGGCGTCCAGACCCCAGGAACCAGTCATCCAACCGCAATGGACAGAGGGTTCCAGTCCAACCCCACGCTGGCGGTGGCCCGGGAAAGCATGTTGGCCATCTGAGCGTCAGCCTCAACCTGGGCGTGCTGGCTCGAAGGCGTCAGCCCAGGGGAGTCATCCGCATCAGACGTCGCGCTCTCAGATACAGTGGCGAGCTTATCCACCTCGAGCGCTAGAGGATAAGCAGGCTGGCTGTGAGGCGAGCCGCTGTTGCCTCGAGCACGGACCGGAGTCAAAGAGCGTGCTGGGGGGCGGGTGGTCCGAGGGGGCGTACCCGGCAAACTGCACCCGCTACCATCCCCAGAGCGCCTCCATCGCCAGCCGCATCGTCCTCAATCCTGTGGGAAGAAGGAGCAATGCGGGGGCGGCTGAAGTGGCATGCTTTCTATTGAAAGCGAGCCACGACCGGAACATTGCCATGGTCATGCTCTTGCAGTGAGAGTATGAACCATCCACAAATGCTGCCTCGTTGTGATCGCTGCCCAGACACACGAGACAACGCCCGTGGCCGTCTGAAGCAGAGAGCACTCTACCGCATCCAGGAACTACACAGGGGTGGAAAGGCATCTTTAAAAAGACGCGTCCTGAAAAGGACGTTCAACGCCACTGTGTATTGCTATAATAGAGGAAAATACTCTTTTATAAGAAATATCAATCTTTTACAACTCTTTTAAGCTCTTGTGCTGTCGAAGCACCGAGGGGCAAACTGCACTACTGTAGATCCAACAGCAGAGAGCGTCAGAAGAACAGGAATGGGTGTGTGACTCGCAGCTCACTGCAGACATAACCATTGGCTACGAAGAAAATTTCTGAATGAAGTCGACATATTTCATCACCTTTATACCTGTATGTCCGGGGGCTGGGTATGCAAATACTGTCTGCCAACTTCTCATTGGCCTTTTTTCATAGATCAGAGGCATATTCGGTGCTCAAGAGAGACCCCTAATGTCGCTTCTTCGACACAACGTCGAAGTGAGCGACAGATGGGGAACCACTGTTTATTAGAAAAAAAATCCTTCAGATAAGGTTGATTGTGCTGTAACTGCACAATATATCTGAAGTGTTGAGAAACATACTCAATGTTCCATTTTTTTTCACCATTTTGTACTGTACAATCTGCCATATTGTACAACCACTTACAGTATATTAAAAGATCCCAATTGGAGTGGCGTCATAGCAAGCTTATACAGAATAAATGCAAATGCCATTTTAACACAGTAAAGTAATTTGGCAAGTCTGTTTTTGCAGAACAAAATGACTTGTATGCATGCTACATGGAATCAAGTGTAAGTTTACAAACATTTTAATTCATAATTTAATAATGATAAAAAAAAAATTATTAAAAAAAAAAAATTAAAAAAAAAAAATATATATATATATATGTCGTATGGTCTTTACCTAACAAATATTTAATTACCAACAAGGTTAAGGAGGTGTCCTTTAAATTTTTACACCGTTTTTACCCAGTCAATCTTTATTTAAGAAAAATGCTCCCTGAAATAGATCCACTTTGCTCCTTCTGTAATGCTGTACATGAATCTGCCCCTCACCTTTTTTGGGAATGTGTCCACATTGTAGTATTTTGGAGAAAATTTTGTTTGTTTGTATGTACCTCTATTTTAACTAGTTTTTCTTTGCTTTATAAAGACGTTGTATTTGGTTTTCACAGTTTTGATAACTTAAGTTATTATTTTCTGATTAATCTGTTTATCTTTCTTGCCAAGTTCTTTATACATAAGTGTAAATTTATGTGTATAAAGCCCCTATTTACACTTTTTTGTAAAGACTTGAAATATGATTTAAATACCCTTTGTACCTCCAACAACTCCAAAGCATTGAAAACCATTGCACTATGTAATGAATATAATGTCTTGGCATTATTGTAAAATATATCTGTAGTATTGTGTCTATGTATACCCATGGTTTGTTTCTAAAAAAAAATTAAAATGTCTGACTCAGGTGTAAATTGAGGGGTCCTTAAACAAGCCCTCATAATAAATCTCCAACTGATTGACAAATTCACTTGTGTAATGGATTGCTGCGAACTGTATGCCAATGATTGTCTTATGATCAATAATATGGTAGTAAACAATACATTGTATTCTAAAGCCACTTTTTGATTGATCTTATCATTGATTAACTCTTCTGCTCTAAGAATGTAATGCATTGTAATTATCTGAATATTTTATATATATATAAAATATCTATCTATCTATCTATCTATCTATCTATCTATCTATATATATATATATATATATATATATATATATATATATATATATATATATATATATATATAGATAGATAGATAGATAGATAGATAGATAGATATACATAAATATTTTTTTTTATATATTTTAATATTTTTTTAATAAAGATAACTATGTGTAATTATTTTATCTTTATATATTGAATTATTTTTATATGAGGGGCTTTCTCAGCAAATAATTGTATATGCGATTAATCGCATTTAATTAATCGGGACACCATGTAATTAATTTGATTAAAAATCTAATCGATTGACAGCCCTAGTATATATATATATATATATAAATGTTCTTTACAGATGCCAGAACACATATCATTTGGTTGCATTATTTTATTAATGCATATAATTTATTTAAATTCTATATAATTTATAATATATTACCAGCCCACTTACGACATCATGCAAATGTATTATACAATGTTAGAGGTTAAGCTGCACTCTGTAGAAATGCCTGAGGAACAGGCCACACAATCAACGCATACATAATGATTTAAATTTTTTTCCTCTCTATAATTTACATTGCTGTCTTGAGAGATTGCATCAGTGCTCGCAAAATTGGCCATTTATCTAATAGGGCCAAACCAAGTTGAAAAAGAGGTCAAAACCAAATCCAGAGGAGGCTGAATACATATTGATAATTTTAGCTCGACCCATTACCATTTATTGTTTAAATGGTATTGTTCCATTTAAAATGTTGCTGACAACAAATGTACTGCTGTAATTATTGTCACAGAGCAGCTTGAAGAAACTGTGTTACTCTAATGTGAACTGCAGCTTTTGAGTAGTACTGAAATAGGGCACTGAAAAAAGTGTAGCATATTTCTCAAAACAGCAGAAACTTAGGAGTACTTCGGCATTCTGCTACAGCAGTTCACCAGACTGCAGGCGGTTTATTGATGGTTCTTTAAACCGTGAGGGGAAGGCTTGCTTTAATCTCCTGGGGAGTTTAAACAAGTGCTAGTGTGAAGTCATGCGTTCACTCTTCTTTGAACACAGTAGATATTTTCCATCTAAGATCGCAATACAAGGGGAGTCCTTTTTATAATCTGCCGCTTTGCTTGTGCAATTTGTCAATGGCATTGGATGTCCAGAGTATTGGGAAAATTATTTATTTTAACAGTGTGAGCCAGTGTTCCTCACAGCAGAACAGCATTCAGGTGACAATGTTTCCTCTATTATGCAAATGTCTCAGCTGCTGATTCGCATGCCTTTTCACACTGGACCAATTGCTGTGGAAGATTAATGCCACAATAAACGGCATATTGGACTTCATCTCTCTCAGAAAGCTTTTCATTGATTTTATACCAAGCTAGAAATTAGTTTAAAATCTCATTTATTGCATCAGCCCTGTCAAACAAGCAGCTATGAACTCTATTAAAAGCCTTAAACAATGAGTCAGATGACAGTTGTTTTGATGTAGCATAAACTTATGTCTCATATTGTGGCTCAATAATCAGCATTTGTATTTTATTTTCATGCATAGCCCTTGTGGTGGATTACATTTCTGGCTCTTTTGCTCCTCTTTTTTGTTCTTTGTTATAATGTAGAAGGCCTCCACACGATACCTGGTGCAACAAAGCCCTGTTTTCATACTTTAAACCTTTGCTAGCTCTGAGCAAGAATCATTGTACACACATTTCATACTAGAAAAGAGAGAGAGAGAGAGAGAGAGAGAGAGAGTTCAGAAAAAGAGGACACTAGAATGAGGGAGTGATAAAGTTCTTTGAGAGGATGGGAGAGAAAGAGACATTGGCCTCATCAATAATAGACAGGGGAATGGCCACAGGGCAAAAGCAAAGCTGTTGCTCACTCTGAGATGGAGACAGAAGAAATGAGAGAGGAAGTTCTGAAACTGCTCTCGTTTTTATTAATAGAAGCCTATTAATTAACCCCAGAGGTGTTAAATATAGCCCAGACACTCAGTGCAGACAACCGACATTTGGCTCAGCTTGGGAGGGTGAATGGTAGTGGTGAGAGCTGACAAAGCCTGCAACAGCTGCTCCTGCAACAGAACCTATAAGTCCTATAGTGCCGACTTGAACCTGCCAAGTATCCATCAGGCCAGAACTGGAGAACTGCCCATCTTACTGCTTGTCAAGTGGACCACAGGGTCCCATATCACCCCAGCTCTTCCCTTTCACCTGATAAGTTTTTAACAGAAGGCGAAAGAGTAGGAAAATCTGCAATAAATAGATTATTGAAGGGGAAATGAAGGTGCCAGATGGAGAGAGCAACAGATTGTTCACTTTGAGTCACAGATTTTTCCATTAGCATTGATCATTACCTGATGGATGTAGCTAGATTACATTACATTTCATTGTAATGGCACCTTATAAAGGCAAAATCCTGCAAATTCATGAGCAAGTATATATATATATATATATATATATATATATATATATATATTGGTTATTGGTGTTTTCAGCACCTCCACTCCACCTCTGTATTTTTAGGGTATGTCAGGTTAAACGTAGTTAAAACATGATCTCTGCTACTCTAAAAAAAATATTGAAAGAAACTAACCATCTAAAGGATTTTACAGCATCTCTGTGTGAGACTAACTGTGGTGTTCACTCTGATGCCCACTGACAAGCTCCAGTTCCAGACACAGAGTGGGCAGATGTGCTTGCATTCGGCTGTCAGGTCTCCTGATGCCAACTCAATGGACATCACCTGCCAGCCGACAGCAGGCAATATGTCCACTGATGCCTTTCTACTGTACTGTTATGAGCTTGAGAGAGAGACAGATGCACACTCTCTGTATTGTTAGATAGTGTTAATGTGAAAATGACAACTGCACATGAGTGTCAAATTAGCCAATGGTGTGGAATAGGAATTTGTGATGGAAACTTAAAAAAATAAAAATAAATTGGGGGGGGGGGGGGGGGGGGGGGGGTCATTGTTACGACCACTGGGCACCGTGTCTCTCTCTGGCAGGTATAGCCGCCCCTGCGTGCCCAGCTGTGGCAAAATCCGCCCCTGATGTGATGGTCTCCAAAGGCTAAGACGACGAAAATCTCCCTCCCCTGTCCCAGGCTGTTCTGGGAGTGGTCACATAAGTGCTTTGATGTCTCTAGACTCAGCACAGTGGAACCTCAGGCTCCGCCCTGTTGCAAGGCCCTGCTCGCTGACATATCCAACACAATTGCTCCCCCTCGCGTGGGGCTTGGGGGTGTGGATCACATTTCACAACACCCCATGATGGTAGATCGGGACTGTCCGACTCGGCTAAGCGATTCAGTTAGCTAGGCACCTGCCCAGGTCACTTCACTACAGTGAGAGGCGAGAACACTGCTGTTCTGTATGCGGAGATCGCCTCCCTCCTACAGAAGGATGCGATACAGTCTATCCCTCCAGCCGAGGTGAAGAAGGGGTCTTGCAGCCCTTACTTCATCGTACCCCAAAAAAGTGGTGGGTTGCGGTCAATATTGGACCTGTAAGCCTGAATCGGTCTTTGCATAGACTCCCATCCAAGATTCTGGCACAGAAACACATCTTAGCGAGCATCCGGCATCAAGGTTGGTTCGTGGCGGTAGACCTGAAGAACGTGTACTTCCATACCAGTACGAGGTCCTCCCCCTCGGTCTGTCCCTGTCACCTCGTTCCTTCACAAAGGTTGCAGAGGCAACCCTTGCTCCGTTAAGGGAAGTGGGCATCCGCATTCTCAACTATCTCGACGACTGGCTACTACTAGCTCACTCGCAGAACACATTGTGTGCAGGCACCTCAGCCGGCTGGGGCTTCAGGTCAACTGGAAAAAGAGCAAGCTCTCCCCGGTTCAGAGCATCTCTTTCTAAGTTGGATGGTCTCAATGACAGTGCGCCTCAACAACGAGCGCGCGCAGCCAGTGTTGAACTGTCTTTGTGTACTCAGACAGAATGCAACGGTCCCACTGAAATCCTTTCAGAGGCTCCTGGGGCTTATGGCATCCTCAGTGACGGTTACGCCGCTTGGGTTGTTACATATGAGACCACCTCAGCACTGGCCTCAGACCCGAGTCGAGAGACAAACATGGTGCCACAGCAAAAAATCGCACCACGTTCTCATCACGCAGGCTTGTTGCCGTCTCTTCAGCCCCTGGCAAGACCTAGCATCCCTATGGGCAGGAGTTCCCCTAGACCAGGTCTCCAGGCATGTCATAGTTATGACAGATGCCTCCCAGTGTGGCTAGGGCACCATGTGCAATGGGCACACAGTCGCTGGCCCTTGCACATCAACTGCCAGGAGTTGTTGGCGATACTATTTGCCCCGAGGAGGCCATTGCTGTTGATCCGGGGCAAGCATGTGTTGGTCCGGACAGACAACACTCGTTGAATGTCACAACTTGCCTGTCGTCTCCTCCTCTGGAGTCAGCTGCAGCTCAAATCAGAGTGAGTCACTCACATTTCGGGCCACCTCAATGGCACAGTGGACGCGCTGTCGTGGCAGGTCACATTCAGGGGAGAGTGGAGACTCCACCCACAGGAGTTGATTCAGCCAAGCACAGATAGACCTGTTTGCTTCCCCAGAATCCTCCCTCTGTCCGCTCTGGTATTCTCTGGCCGAGGCTCCCCACAGATGCCCTGGTGCAGAGCTGGCCTGAGGCTACGCAAGAGTGTGTTTTCCCCCAGTGAGCCTACTTGCACAGATGTTGTGCAATGTCAGGGAGGACAAAGAGCAGATCCTTCTAGTGGCCCCTAAATGGCCCCCCAGGACTTGGTTCTCGAACAGCCCCCCCTCCCTCACCCCCTGGCGAATTCCCTTGAGGAAGGACCTTCTTTCTCAAGAACGGGGCACCATCCAGTACCCGCAACCGGACCTCTGGAATCTTCATGTCTGGCCCTTGGATGGGAGGCGGAAGACTTAAGTGGCCTACCACCAATGGTGGTAGACACGGTCACTCAGGCCAGGGCCCCCTTAACGAGGTGCCTATTAACCTGAAGTGGCATCTGTCCGCTAAGAGGTATTCTTCCTGATGCAAAGACCCCCAGAGATGCGCAGTTGGATCAGTGCTTTCCTTTCTGCAGATGTCGGAGGGACGGCTGTCCCACTCCATCATGAATGTGTGTAGCCACTACATCGGCACATCACAATGCAGTAGAAGGTAAGTATTTAGGGAAGAAAGTCATTCATGTCCCGCGGCGCCTCTCTAGCAGACAACTGTAGAGCTGCGGGCTGGGCAACACCTAATACCTTTAAAAGGTTTTATAATCTCAGGGTTGAGCCAGTTTTGTCCTGTTTGTTATCAGGTGACACACACAGGTAAGTTTGGGCAAGCTGGCCAGGTGTACCACTTGTGCATAGCGCCTTTCCCTTCAGTTGAAGACGTAGACTTTTTTCCCAGCTGCATCTTTTTGCAAAAAAGTGTGAACCCTGGACGTTCTTCCTCCTTAGCCCAGTGACCAACGTGTCTTCGGAGAGGCTCGCCGCCACCTCAGTATGTGCGTCACTTAAGCCCCCATACTGAGGTAAGTGCTCCATATGTGCTGGTTGTCTCTTTATATAACCCCGTGTGACGTATATCCTGCAAAATGGTTTCCCTGCTGGTAAATCATGTCTTCCTTGGGCAGAGGGCCCTCTGTCCTTGGTCACCTTGTTTGTAGTAACTCCTCCCCTCCTTGGGTAGGACCTAACCCAGTGCCGCTCCGCACGACATGCTTCCGCTCTGAACTGGTAAGACTGTGTGTTGTATTCCACTTAGAAGCCCCCTTCCCAATCAGGCTGGGTGTTGTCTCCACAGTGTCCTCCTCATAGGAGGGACACCCCCCAACGTGGACCTTATATGGCCCACAGCAGAACGATTTTTTCCTTTTTTGGGGAGAACTATAGAGAGAAGGCTACGGCTGGGCCAGCCAGTCCTTAAACTTCTGTGCATTTTGCCTCTCCCCGAGGTGTAGGGGACCGCTTTATGCCTGCCAGTGTGTTGGGGTAGTTACACGACGGCTTGCTGCGCTGGCTACGAGACACACAGAGTTCTGCCCATCTTGCACCGCCAGTCTGCGTAACCTGGTTCAGCTCTTGTGGCGTTTTCCATTGGGACCCCTAGTGTCAATTCATCGACACAACGTAAAGTGAGTGACAGATAGGGAACATCTCGGTTACTGATGTAACTTCCATTCCCTGATGGAGAGAATGAGACATTGTGTCCCTCTTGCCACAATGGCCGGGTCTTTGGTCGACTCCTCAGTGCGAAACCTGAGTGTGTGTTTGCAACGGCACTCCTTTTATACCCATATGTTCGGGGGAGTGACATGTAAATCCCACACGCCAATTCTCATTGGCCTTTTCTCAAAGATCAGAGATGTCTGGGCTCCCAAGGATGACCCCTAGTGTCAACTCATCGACACACTGTATCGTTCCCTCCATCAGGGAATGGAGATTACATCAGTAACCGAGACGTTTTCCCTAAATCTGACCATAGTTGCCGTCTTTTGGTAATAACAAAATTGACAAAATAATTTGTGCTAAATCAAAAACAAAGGCTACCTTCACACTGCAGCTGAATGTGGCCCAGATCTGATTTATTGCTCAAATCTATAAAAATTATCAGATTTGAGCAATAAATCAGATCTGGGCCACATTGTTGTTCACATAAATTTTAAATGTAGCCCATATCAGACACTGGTCTAAACAGCCAACACTCTTAAACTGACCTGAATGCGTGTAGCACTTACGTATAAATGATTGAGCATACGTATAAAAAACTCCAGCATTTTCTACATTATAGAATGAATAATTAATTAAATTATGATAATGTCTCATAATTGGTCTGCGAGTGATGGAGAATGAAAGTATTTTTATTTAGTAATTTGCCTTCGTATAGTGGAATTAACTGTTGTAACCTCCATTCCCTGATGGAGGGAACGAGACGTTGTGTCGATTGTAGTGACACAAGGGGTCTTACTTGAGAGCCTCGCGTACCTCTGAACTTGAGAATAGGCCAATGTGAAATTGGCAGACAGAATTTTCATGTCCCTCCCCCAGACATACGGGTATAAAGGGAAGCGGGCGTGTGTCTGTAAGTCAGGTTTTTGCACTGAGGAGCCAAGAATAAGGCACGGCGCTTTACAGTGGTAGGGATAGTGCCATGACAAGGGGGACACAACGTCTCGTTCCCTCCATCAGGGAATGGAGGTTACAACAGTAAACATAACGTACCCCTTCTGTCACTCACTCGACGTTGTGTTGATTGTAGTGCCACAAGGGGTCCCATTTAAAAGCCACGCACTAAACCATGTTACGTGGACTGCTGAGACAGGTGCAAGCAGGCTGTTGCATGCTAGAAGAAGCTGTGTTGGCCGCATGTAACCCTCCCCAACGCCCCCAATAAAAGGTGCCAAAAACCGCTCTTGGGTTCCAAGTACCCTCACGGGAAAAGGCGACATGACTTGGCATGGGAGCAAGCTGGCCAGCCGCGGACTTTTCTCTCTCTATGTTTCTCGTCATAGAGTTCATCTTAATGCTAGAGATGCGTCAGGGAAGGCATCCTTTCCCGTTCCTATTCTTTCAGGGGGAAAAGGCTCTGCGGAGACCACAACCTGCCCTGACTGGCAGGAGGTAACTTGTGGCCAATACACACGGGGGTTGTCAAGTCACACGTGGACATGGTGCTGTGGTAGATCCTGCATGACAAGGGAAGAGTTACTACAGACATGCCGACCGGGGGGGCAGCAGGGACTGCCCGAGGGAGATGCGGGTCCTGCCAGCAGGGGGACCGTACCGCAGAAAATACATCACAGGGAGTTGCCTGGAGTGGGAACAATGCCTGTGGAGCCCAAACACAGAGCACTTGACTCGTGGTGGGTCTGGCGGCAAATTCCTCTGCTGAATTCGCAGGCCAGAGGGCTGGGAGGAAGAACATCCAGGAAGCGAGAGCTTAGTGTCTAACCTGGGAGAGAAGGCACACTGTATCAGCTTGGTGAAGGGTGCTGTGTGCAAGCGGAACACCTGGTCAGCTGTTCCGTATTACCGAGTTCTACAGGCTTGGAACTGACGAAACATGGGACAAGACCGACTCATGGGACAAGAGGTTCCAGAGGTCTGGGCACGGGTGCCAGAGGGTGCCACGTCCCTGAGAAAGAATGTCCTTCCTCAGGGGAGTTTTCAAGGAAGGCGCTGTCGCGAGGAGCGTGAGATCTGAGAACCAAGGCAGAGTGGGCCAGTAAGGAGCCACTAAGGTGACCTGTTCCCCGTCCTCCCTGACCTTGCACAGCACCAGTGCAAGAAGACTCACTGGGGGGAATGCATACTTGAGCAGCCCCTGGGGCCAGCTGTGTGCCAAACCGTCTGTGCCGAGAGGGGCCTCCGTGAGGGAGTACCAGAGCAGGCAATGGGAGTTGTCCTGGGAGGCAAAGAGATTTATCTGTGCCATGCCGAAAAGGTCCCAGATCAGCTGGACTGCCTGGGGGGTGCAGCCTCCACTCTCCGCTGAGCGTAACCTGACACGACAGCGCAGCCGCCGTCATTTTGTGGTCCCCCAGTATGTGAGTAGCAAGCAGCAACCTGAGTTGTGGCTGACTCCAAAGGAGGAGATGGCGGGCGAGTTATGACATATGACGAGAGCGCACACCTTCATGGCGATTTATGTAAACTACCATCGCGGTGCTGTCTGAATGGATCAAGACGTACTTGCCCCGAACTAGTGGGAGAAACCTCTGCAGGGCAAGAAATACAGTCAACAACTCGAGGCAGTTGATGTGCAAACGAACCATCCAAAAACGCCGGCTCATTGTGATCGTGACCAGACACACGAGGCAGCATCTATGACCATCGGATCTGGAGAGATTTCTACCACATCCAGGAAATACAAAGCGGCAGAAGGGCATCTTTGAAAACACACGTCCTGAAAAGGACGTTCAACGCTCGCTCGTGTTTGTTGCTCTTTTACCAGATAAACTCTTTTAAGTAAATAAACTCTATTAGAGAAATCACTCTCTTTTCAACAGAGCATGCAGAGAGGAGAAAGCCACTGGAATGCGGTGTCAGATCCAACAGAAGCTCTCTTGCAGTGGTGTGTGAAGCAGTCGTGAACACAGCTCGCTGATCACACAACCGCTTGGCTCCGAAGTGTTACGAGTCGAAATATATAATCTTCTCACAAAGAACGCAGTAGAGGTTGTTTCATATTAATTAATAAGTCATGCTGTACATTAATATGTGGCAAATCTTCATGGGCGTGTCTAAACTGGGTGTTTAAAACAATTGAGCATGATCATACGATTCAGTTTGTAAGCTGACCACGCTTCACCGCCGCTTTGCGATCTGTGGTCCAACCACAGGATGTGGCGGTGTTGCACACAGAGACTCCTCTCAAAAAAATGCAATAGAGACTTCCCCATACAGCGACACACACAGCAGGATTTACAGTTATTTCCTCGTTCTGGAGAAGGACGACGGGTTTGGCACATTCTAGTCCTTAGATGCCTTAAATCGCTCGTGATGTGCCCATTCAAAATGTTAACTTAGAAACAGATCAAAGGCACTATTGATCAAACACAGAGACTTGCTGCTTTGCCGCATGGAAAATCTGGTCTAATGTCAACTGGGCAAAACGCACATTTTCCCCAAGCCAGTAAATCTCCTTTTTAGGAGTTTGTTTCGACTCCATGAACATGCATGCTCACCTCACGAACGAGGGCGTACAGACCATTTTTTGGTTTCTGTCTCAGTTCAAACTGGAAAAACATTACCACTGAAGTCATTTAAGAGAATGCTTGGTTTTTATGGCAGCAGCATATGGCATCATACTATTAGGTCTATTACACATAAGACCTCTCTAGTACTGACCCAAGCAATGTTCCAAATTGCACCTGGAGCCTCGGTGCATGCGCATCACAGTGACTCGCCTCTGTCTAACTGCTCTGGCACCATGGACAGCGCCTGACTTCAAACAACAGGTTGTTATACTGGGTCAGAAGGAAAGTATGCGTTTCCCCTGGTACAGCGTCTTAATTCTGTCATTAGAAAATTCCGAGTGGACATGAAAACAATTCTGTTAATTGTGCCGAAATGGCCCAGTCAGTCCTGGTTTCTGTAGATGGTAGAACTACTGGATGGACTTCCATGGGAAATACCACTGAAGAGAGACCTTCTCTTTTGAACACAAGGCATAATTTGGCATCCCCAGCAAGAGCTGTGAAGCCTACACATGTGGCCTTTGAACAGAGCACAGCAGATGAGCAAGAATTGGCTAAGTCGGTTATGAACACCATTTTACAGGCTAGAGCACCGTCCATGAGATGCATTTATGCACTGAAATGGAATGTGTTCACTATTGGTGCTGTTCACTCAGCAAAGACCAAGTGAACTGCCCCATACCTGAAATTGGTTCATACCACACCACAGATGATTCACCTTCAAGGATTTTTCCCTCCTCCATTTATTTGGATGTGGAACAGTCCTTGCATTTGTTACACCCTTTGCGAGCACTACAAAAATACGATGAGCACACCTGCCAATTCAGACTGTCTGACCAGCTCTTTGCCACGGAGGATGCATGAAAGGAGTGTCCGTCTCCAAGTAAAGACTTTCTCACTGGATCGTTGATACGATTGAGTTGCTGGTGTTAAAGTACACTCAACTAGAGGCGTGGCCTTTCATTAGATATAAACTTCCTTCCCGAATGGGTTCGTCAAGTGGTTTTTATTGTCGTTCAACCATATACAGTTAGTACAGTACACAGCGAAATGAGACAACGTTCCTCCAGGACCATGGTGCTACATAAAACAACATAGGACAAACACAGAACCACATGAGACTACACAGACTAAATAACATACCTATATAAAGTACACGTGCAAACATGTGCAAAAAGTACGGGACAGTACAATTAATTACAAACAATTAACAGGACAATAGGCTCAGTGAGAGACAGTGCAGCGCCGACAAGTACACAATAGTACAAAAAGATGACAGTTTCAAAAAATGATAAATGTAAACATAACATACTATGAGATGAGTGTTCTATGCAAATAGCAGTTATTGAGGTAGCAGCCAGGTATAAAGTGACAATAATTAAAGAGCAACTCAGGGCAAATGTGTGTGTGTCAGTCCAGTCTCTGAGTATTGAGGAGTCGGATGGCTTGGGGGAAGAAATTGTTACACAGTCTGGCCAACGAATGCTTCGGTACCTCTTGCCAGATGGCAGGAGGGTTAAGAGTTTGTGTGAGGGGTGTGCAAAATGCTGGTTGCCCTGCGGATGCAGTGTTTATTGTAAATGTCTTTGATGGAGGGAAGAGAGATCCTGATGATCTTCTCAGCTGTCCTCACTATCCTCTGCAGGGCTTTGCGGTCCGAAACGGTGCATGTCCCAAACCAGGCAGTGATGCAGCAGCTCAGGATGCTCTCAATAGTCCCTCTATAGAATGTAGTGAGGATGGGGGGTGGGAGATGTGCCTTCCTCAGCCTTCAAAGAAAGTAAAGACGTTACTGGGCTTTCTTGGTAATAGAATTACCAGGTGAGGTTTTCCGCCAGGTGAACACTAAGGAATTTGGTGCTCTTGACGATCTCCACAGAGGAGCCATCGATGTTCAGCAGAGAGCGGTCACTTTGTGCTCTCTTAAAGTCAACAACCACCTCTTTAGTTTTGTCCACATTCAGAGACAGGTTGTTGGCTCTACACCAGTCCATTAGCCGCTGCACCTCCTCTCTGTATGATGACTCGTCGTTCCTGCTGATGAGACCCACCACGGTCGTGTCATCGGCAAACTTAATGATGTGGTTCGAGCTGTGTATTGCTGCACAGTCGTGAGTCTGCAGAGTGAACAGCAGTGGACTGAGCACACAGCCCTGGGGGGGGGGGGCAGTGCTCAGATGCTTTTCCCAATCCGGACTGACTGAGGTCACCCAGTCAGGAAGTCCAGGATCTAGTTGCAGAGGGTGGTGTCCAGGCCCAACAGGTTCAGCTTTCCAATCAGGTGCTAAGGAAATATTGTGTTGAATGCTGAGCTGAAGTCTATGAACAGCATTCGTACGTATGATTCCTTTTTATCTAGGTGGGTGTGGGCTAGATGGAGGGTGGTGGTGATGGCGTCGTCTGTTGAACAGTTTAATTCAGACTATATGACAATAATTCATACTATATATCCATTTTGAGTGTTCCCCTACTGGTCCACCATGAGCGTCATTTATTTGAAATATACTAGTGTTTGTCGACATACCACAGGACAGCGGCATTATGTTTCCTCTTTGGAAGGTTATGCCGTGTAGTGCGGCATGATAGGACTTCCATGGTCCCCATAACGTCAGCTTCCTTCAGCAAAGTCAAGTGTACTGTGTCTCAGTTACGTATGTAACCTCAGTTCCCTGAGACAAAGGGAACAAGACATTGCGTAAGCTGGCTGCTCTACAGAGTTCTTTGAGGTGCGAGTTAAATTGTCCCTCTGTAACAAAATTCTGTGGCATTTGTGCACCCACTTTTATACCGCACAGCTACGTGCCTAAATGGGCAGGCTAAAACACCAAAGCTAATTTTAGATTTGGCGTTATTGTAGAAAGGTTTCAAATAGGTCGTATAGAAGGACACTCCCCTTAGAGTCAGCTTCCTGATGCGATGTCTCGTTCCCTTTGTCTTAGGCAACCAAGGTTACATACGTAACCAAGATGTTAGATTTATTTATTTCATAATGCCATTGAATGATTTGCATTCGTATTTTGATTCAGTTTGATAACTATAGAAACTCTGTTTTCTGAAACAAGCAAAGAGCGCAGTTACATAAATTTACATCTGTATCTTTTCAATATTTAAGGTGCAATCCAAACACTGAACCCAACTGAAGAAACTGTATGCATTGACAAGACAGATACTGTATGCCTCGCACTTAAAAATTTTAAGATATAACAGGCGTATATACACTGGAAATCATCTAACAATCACATAAAATCTGACCTGCCTGTTCACACCGAAGACACATTGGACAAAAATCAGATACTGTACATATCTGATTTATTTCCACAAGTGTCCCAGATCGAATTTGAAAAGGTCAGATTCAATCATCCAATTAACAGATCTGTGTCACGTGATTGAAACAAATCAGATTTGGGCCACATTTAGCTGCGGTGTGAGCGTAGACTTTTGTTTTCAATAACTATGTTTCCATTCATTCTTTGCAAACTAAATGTTAGCGTATGAAAATAAAGCTGATGGAAATGCTAAAAGTTCAAGTGTCGACATAATATTTTTCCATTTAACTCTAGAGCAGGTTTGTAAACACTTTTTGTCAAGAAAATGTGCATTAACTCAAAAATGTATTGTCACAAATGCAGAGTTTAACCCAATCATTAGCCTGTGTTAATCATGATGACAGCATAATTACACCACCTACATTTTCAAATCAAATCACTTTATTGTCACACTACCATGTACACAAGTACAACAGTAGATGAAAGTCTTGTGTACAGTTCCGAGCAACATAGCAGTCATGACAGTGACGAGACATACCAATTACAATAAACAACATATTTACACAACACAATTTACATATCAAATGTACACATACTTACACAACACAATAATAATATACAATGTACAGTAAACAATACACACAATATAGAATACACATACAATAAAAATATAAAATAAAGAGTATATAAAAAATACAGTAGTTGTATTGAGGAGAATATAATTATGACAGTCCAGTGTGAGATAATAGATTAATAAAGTGCAGTGCTGATATATTGATCATGAGAGATCATGTGTTCAAAGGTCTGATTGCTTGGGGGAAGAAGCTGTCATGTAGTCGGCTGGTGCGGGTCCTGATGCTGTGATACCACCTGCCTGATGGTAGCAGTGAGAGCAGCCCATGACTCGGGTGGCTGGAGTCTCTGATGATCTTCTGATCTTTTTTCACACACCGCCTGTTATATATGTCCTGGAGGGAGGGAAGCTCACCTCCGATGATCTGTCTGGCAGTTTGCACCTCCCTTTACAGGTCTTTGTGGTTGTGGGCTGTGCTATTGCCATACCAGGCGGTGATGCAGCCAGTCAGGATGCTCTCTACAGTACTGGTGTAGAACCGTGTGAGGATGTGGTGGTTCATTCCAAATTTCCTCAGCCATCTCAGGACGGACCATGTGAGTTCCTCAGTAATGTGGACACCAAGGAACTTGAAACTGCTGATTCCCTCCACCGGTGCTCCATTAGTGTGATGGGTCTGTGTTCTCTGTCTTTCCTCCTGAAGCCCACTACAAGCTCCTTGGTCTTATTTACATTTAGGGAGAGGTTGTGCTCCTGACATCAGCGTGTCAGAGTGTGCACCTCCTCTCTGTAGGCTTTCATCATTGTCAGTGATCAGACCTGCCACCGTCGTATCAGCAAACTTAATAATGGCATTGGAGCTATGTGTTGCTATACAGTCATGTGTGCATTGAGTGCTGCGCATACATCGCCATTAACCCATGGTTTCTGGTTGGGGTAGATCCATATTGTTTTGGTTGGCACAACGTCTTCTACGCACTTCCTGATGAAACACGTTACACTATCAGTGTAAACCTCGATGTTGTCATCAGAGGCGGACCGGAACATCTCCCAGTATGCGTGATTGGTCCGATCAGCACTGGATTGTTCTGAGGGTGGGTGCTTCCCGTTTCAGTTTCTGCCTGTAAGCTGAAAGAAGCAGAACGGTGGTCTGATTTGCCAAATGGTGGGTGGGGGAGGGATTTGTAGCCATCCCGGAAAGGAGAATAGCAATGATCCAAAACCTGGTCCCCTCGTGTGTTGAAGCTGATGCGTTGGTGGTATTTTGGTGCGATTGTTTTAAAATTGGCTTTGTTAAAGTCCCCGGTAACAATGAACGCGGCATCAGGGTGCGCAGTTTTCTGCTCACTTATACTCCCATACAGTTCCTTGAGTGCCCAGTCTGTGTCGGCTTGTGGGGGGACGTACACAGCTGTGATAATGGCCGCTGTGAATTCCCTTGGTAGCCAGAATGATCGACACAGAATTAGAATCAGATATTCCAGATCAGGAGAGCAGAAAGACATAATAAAATGTATGTTCCTCTGATCACACCATGATTTGGTGATAATAAAACATACACCACCACCACCTCTGCTTTTACCTGAGGTGCAAGGAGAAACCTGCGGGTTCGAGTCTGGATCTGAAATTTCCCAAACTTTTTTTTACACATTTTCATTTGGTCGATAAGAAAACAGCGCTAAAAGTACAATACATTGGCTTCAAGGACGTATACCTTGTTGTCATGCTTAACACGGCTAACAACTGGGGTAAATTACGTCAAATGAGAATTAATTTTTGTGTTATTGTCAATTTTCTTGATACATTTTTTTTTCCAAACCATTTTATCACAACATTTGAAGTATCAACATAATTTATGAGCTATAGTTAAATAGAAAAATATTATGTCGACACTAGTGAAATTTTTGTGAGAATTTGCATCAGCTATATCGATAAAGTTTTTGATGCGCTACATTTTTTGTCGAAATGTAATTATTGTGTAGTTATCCCCTGCTAGGCTACCTACCTTAATACCTAATGTAAGGTATACAATTGCATTACATTGGCAGCTTGTTCAGTCTACATCATGCATTAAGATGATATGCATTACAAAGTTTTACAAGTATATCTGGCAGCCCACAGCTGTGCTAATTCAGCATTTGTACTTTTCAGGCTGTGCTCAAAGTTCCAGAATCATACTTTATAAAACTGCAGTGTACAGATTTTGTTCGGCATAAAAATCCCCACTCTGACAAGCACTAATTATCACCCAGGTGGCTCCATATGAAAGAGCTACTTAGCCTACACAAATGTAATGTGTATTTAATCATTTCAGAATAGCAGCAGCATCTACTTTCATGCTTGTTGTATAACATCAGTGTCCTCTCAGTTTCACATTCCCAATTAGGAACCGGATGCATTAAGACATTTTTACATCATGACATATGGCTAAAACCGAGGCACTGAACAGACGATAATAATCAATGGAGCTGTCATGCTGAACATCAGGATTCCACTGACCTGGGATCTGCTGTGAGCTTCACAAAAACCTGGTGCTAATGAGGGAGGTTTGATGCTGCCTGTACCAGGTTTAGCCTATCGCTGTGCAGAGAGATAGGTGAGAAAGAGAGAGTTGAGGGCCTGTCATTGCTCATTAGGGCAGGACAAGACCTCTCCACCAAAAGAACAAGGAGTGAAGGAATCTTGGGAAGAGAGAAGAGAGGGGAGTGATACTTTGAGTGTTAGCATTTACAGTATTTATACAAGTAGTTTGAAATTGGGTGAGAAAATGTGGTAGATAATAAAAAGAAAATAAAAGCTACTCAAAAATGTATCTAGCTAAGATATTAACTACATTACAGAAAAATTTGCTAAGCTGAGCCAGCAGCTTTTAAATTATTGTACTTGTTAAAGTCTAGGTTACTGTTGTAACCTCCACTCACTGATCGAGGGAACGAGACGTTGTGTCCCCCCAACCACATCGCTGAACCGAGCCACTGTAATGGCCGAACCTTATTCTCGGCTACTCAGTCCAAATCCGAAATGAACAGATGCACGATTCCCTCCTTTTATACCCGCATGTCCAGAGGAGGGACATGCAAATTCTGTCTGACAAATTCTCATTGGCCTTTTCTCAAGTTCAGAGGTAACTGAGGACTTCAAGAAAGTCCCCTAGTGTTGCTTCATTTGACACAACATCGAAGTGAGCAACAGACGGGGAACTAATTTGACAAAGGTGTCAGTGAAGAACATGCTTAAGATTAAATATGAGACAAGTGTGGTAGTACTGTGGTAGTATCTTATTCTTCTATTTCTATGTACCACCATGAATTGTGAGCATGATGTAATTCAAGTAACATCCAGTAATCCAATTCATTTATTAAAAACAAAAAAATTGAAACTTGAGAGAATGTTAAATAACACTCCAAACTCACATCTTTAAACTAAAAGTCCTAGGAAGTTGACATCACTAACATTATGCAAGGTAATTGGAGCTTCATAAGTACAACAGTTGAAATATAAAAATATTATATTACACATTGTTCTCAGTTATTATTAAATCCACATCTATATTAATCAATTTTAGTCATTTGTGGCTCTTAAAATAAGTATTAGAAAACAAAGAAAAAGCAAGGTAAATATCACTTGTGAGCAATATATATATTTTTTTCCAAATAAGCTGTAAATGTATTATATTATCCAAAAAGTGTGAAAATAATGTTTAATTGTGTGTATTTATGAAACATAAAATATTAACATTGAAATGAGCATTATCAAGACAAACAAGTAAGCCATTTTATTTAATAGCAAAAAAAGTAATTTCCATTACTGTCATTTCCAAGACATAATTCTATTAAACACAATACATAATTTGAGATGTGTTCAAAATTACACTGTGATAGGAATTGTCATGACTTTAAAAAAAAAAAAAAGACTTAAATCTCCTACATTTACATGTATGTACTGTACATCACTGGTGTTTACAGAATGGGCGCCCTTTTCATTCACAAATCTAAAGGTGCCTTTCACAAATGTAAAGGTAACCTTTTAAGCGGAGGTGAATTTTAGAGCGCAGAGATTCAAGCAGAGGTGTCTTTACTACAGCGCAATTCCCCCAACAACTATTGATGGCAGATTTCACACTCTAAGGTCTAGGCACATTACTGATGTACATACAATGTACATACAAACAAACCAAAGAGGATGCTTACAGGGGTGGGGATAAAGTCTTGTACAATCAGGCCAGTAACACACAGAGTGGCTAAAAGAAGATACTCTGAGAAGCTGGAAAACGTATTGGTTACTGTCATAACCTGCATTCCCTGATGGAGGGAACGAGACGTTGTGTCGATGTAGTGACACTAGGGGACTCTCTTGAGAGCCTCGGTTACCTCTTGTCTTTGAGAAAAGGCCAATGAGAATTGGTGAACAGAATTTGCATGACCCTCCAGTAACGGACATACGGTTATAAAAGGAGGGAAGCGTGGTTTCGAGCTGAGGAGCCGAGAGTAAGGTCCCGGCCATTTCAGCAGTTAGTACAATGTTGTGGCAAGAGGGAAAAAATGTCCCTGAGGTAAAGATGTGCGCTCTACTCCCCCAGTCAAGTCCACCTTTCTCTCGGCTCGCCACCTCTGTGGGTCTTCTATTAAAGTTGATCTAATAATTAAAAAAAGGAATCAACTCAAAAGAGTAACTCAAAAGCAAACCGGCATTGCTGAATTCAAACAGCCGACAGAAACTACAGGACACACTGCTCAAATATTTGGAGGAAAAATGTTGTTAATGAGTGTCAATAGTACCCTGTTACTTCATCAATAAAATAGCTTAGCTACTGAAAAGCTACATGATTTCTAAAATAGCAATATCACCACTTCGCTACAGAAAATGTTTGTTAAATTAACAGCTTCGCTATTTTTATTGGTGCTACTGCCCAACACTGGTGAAAACTGAGGCTGTAGACTTGCAAGAAAGAGGCTGAATACAACATGCTGAAGTAGTAGGGGAAAAGAGACATAAAAAGACAGAGAGGTAGAGAGCATTCGATGGAGGGAACAAGAGAGAGAGAAAGAGAGAGAGGTGAAATGGAAACAGTCTGAAATCCTATACTGCTGTAGAGGAAAGATAGTGCTGATCTTTCTCAGAGACTGCTCTTTGTTAATAATTGGAATCTGTTTTGGGAGCGACCTAGGCTCTTCCGTCCTGATGGCCTTCACCCCAGCAGAGTCGGAGCGGCTGTTCTGTCGGACAACATCTCCAAGACGCTACACACCATATGACTAGTAAGTCAAAGTCCAAATCACAGTATTTGCTGTCCCAACTTAATTGATATAAGTACCAATGTAGAACATTATATAGAAACTGTGTCTATTCCTCGTTTAGTAAAGCCAAACAATACATCTACTGTAGGATCTAGGAAAAATCTAATTGTAATTAAACCAGAAAATCTCAATATCAGTGAACAAAAACAATTTCTAAAGCTAGGTCTTCTAAACATTAGATCGCTCACACCTAAGGCGGTTATTGTAAATGAAATGGTCTCAGATAATAGTTTTGATGTATTTTGCCTTACTGAAACCTGGCTTAAACCAAATGATTATTTCGGTCTAAATGAGTCTACTCCGCCAGGATACTGTTATAAGCATGAGCCCCGTCTGATTGGTCGTGGCGGCGGTGTTGCAACAATCTATAGAGATATTCCTAATGTTACTCAGAAAATAGGTCACAGGTTTAATTCGTTTGAAGTACTTGTGCTAAATGTTACACTCTCAGATGTAAGAAAAAAATCCCTATTATCTCTAGCCTTGGCTACCGTATATAGACCTCCAGGGCCTTACGCTGATTTCCTAAAAGAGTTTGCAGACTTTCTATCAGATCTATTGGTCAATGTCGATAAAGCAATAATTGTTGGAGATTTTAACATACACGTAGATAACACAAATGATGCGTTAGGGGCTGCGTTTACAGATTTGTTAAACTCCTTCGGGGTCACGCAAAACGTCAGTGGTCCCACTCATCGCCTAAATCATACGCTAGATTTAATTATATCTTATGGAACCAATCCAACCGATATAGATATTATACCGCAAAATGATGATGTCACTGATCACTACATGGTAACTTGCATACTACGTACCACTGAAATCTGTCATATTGCGCCACGTTATCGACCAAGCAGAACAATCCTTCCAACCACAATAGATAGATTCACAAATAGCTTACCTGATCTATCTCAGCTGCTCAGTGAACCCAAACAAACAGATGAACTAGAGGAAATGACTAGCAGTTTGAGCACCATTTTCTCTGGTACATTAGATATTGTTGCACCAATTAGATTAAAAAAGTTTAGAGAAAAAACTAGAGCACCATGGTACAACAGTGCTACGCATGCGATCAAGAGAGAAACTCGTAACTTGGAGCGTAAATGGAAACAAACTAATTTAGAGGTCTTTAGAATCGCATGGAAAGACAGTATGTCACGTTACAAAAAGGCTCTAAAAACAGCCAGGGCTGAGCACCTCCGCAAACTAATAGAAAATAACCAAAATAATCCAAGGTTCTTATTTAACACCGTGGCTAGACTAACAAATAAACAGAGATCACCTGAGCAAAATATTCCTTTACAGTTTAGTAGTAATGATTTTATGAATTTCTTCACTGAGAAAATAGAAAACATCAGAAACACAATTGTAAACACAATTGTTAATGTACAATCTTTAATGGTGTCTTATGATTCAGCCTCAATTATCGCCCCTCAAGAACAACTACACCGCTTTACAACTATAGGACAGGAAGAGCTAAATAAACTTATCATTGCATCTAAACCAACAACATGTTTACTAGATCCAATACCCACTAAACTACTGAAAGAAGTGTTACCTGTAGTGGAAGAGCCTCTTCTCAATATTATTAACTCGTCTTTATTTTTAGGTCATGTTCCAAGAATATTTAAGCTGGCAGTTATAAAACCTCTCATTAAGAAACCACAATTAGATCCAAATAACCTAGCAAATTACAGACCCATCTCACATCTTCCATTTATGTCTAAAATATTAGAAAAAGTTGTGTCCGCTCAATTGTGCTCTTTCTTGCAAGAAAATGATATCTATGAAAAATTTCAGTCAGGATTCAGACCGCATCATAGCACAGAAACTGCGCTAGTTAAAATTACAAATGATTTACTTTTAGCTTCTGACCAAGGCTGCATCTCAACATTAGTTCTACTCGATCTTAGCGCTGCGTTCGACACTATAGATCATAAAATACTCTTGGATCGACTACAAAACTACACTGGTGTTCAGGGACAGGCATTAAGCTGGTTTAGATCGTACTTATCAGACCGTTACCATTTTGTCTGTTTAAATGGGGAAAAATCAAAAATAACGTCAGTAGACTATGGAGTGCCACAAGGATCTGTGTTAGGCCCTCTATTATTCTCAACATATATGCTACCACTTGGTAAAATTATAAGAAAACATGGAATTAATTTCCACTGTTATGCTGATGACACTCAATTATATATCTCATCACGACCAGATGAAAACATTAACTTATCTAACTTGACAGAGTGTCTTAAAGATATAAAATGTTGGATGACGCGTAATTTCCTGTTATTAAATTCCGATAAAACGGAGGTATTACTTATTGGTCCAAAAAACTACCCACAAAATCCCTTACAATACAACTTTAATTTAGAAGGATGTCCTGTTACATTATCCACTACAGTAAAAGACCTGGGTGTTATACTAGACCGCAACTTGACTTTCGAAAATCATATTTCATCTGTTACGAGAACAGCCTTTTTCCACCTTAGAAACATTGCTAAGCTACGTAACATGCTATCTGTTTCTGATGCAGAAAAGTTAGTTCATGCATTCATGACCTCGAGACTAGATTACTGTAATGCTTTATTAGCTGGTTGCCCTGCATCCTCAACAAACAAGCTACAGTTAGTCCAAAATGCAGCCGCTAGAGTTCTTACTAGGTCAAGAAAATATGATCACATAACACCGATTTTATCATCTCTACACTGGCTACCAATTAAGTTCCGTATCAATTACAAAGTATTACTACTGACCTATAAAGCCCTAAATGGTTTATCTCCTGTGTATTTAACGGATCTTCTATCGCCATACAATCCATCGCGCTCTTTAAGATCACTAAATTCGAGGCTTCTGGTCATACCTAGGATATCTAAGTCCACTAATGGAGGGAGGGCGTTCTCACATTTAGCTCCTAAACTCTGGAATAGCCTTCCCGATATTGTTCGAGGCTCAGACTCGCTGTCCCAGTTTAAAACTAGATTAAAGACACATCTCTTTAACCAAGCATTCACATAATGCAAACTTTTTATACTACCGCTGAATCAGTTATAATGCATTAATATTATGAACATCAGCTATGCTAATTATTTCCCATCTGCTTTTCTGCTGTTATCTCGGGACGCCAGTCCCGAGGTTAATAGCGTTCGTCAGCTCCAGTTTGTATCCAGCCTCTCACGGAGACTTCAGATGCCCCATCACCATGGACAAGGATCTTAAAATGGGATACATAGATTAATTATTGCCAACAAAAGCCTTCATCAGCCAAACAAGGACAATTGCATCTAAGTGAACTTCTGGAATTTAATCAAGGATGGACTTCAAAGACACTGGTCACTAATCTTGCAGTTCAAACACATTCACTGTCTAAATACTGACCCTTAGCACTTAATAAGTTTAATAATTTTTTAAATCATGTTTTTTGACTATAAATAATTCTTATTTACATTATTCATGATGTTAGCCAGAGGGGAACTGGCCCCCACAGTGAGTCTGGTTTCTCCCAAGGTTATTTTTCTCCATTAACCATCATCTTTTGGAGTTTTGTGTTCCTTGCCACAGTCGCCTTCGGCTTGCTCACTGGGGTTATTAATACAATTATTATTTAATTATTTTTAAACACGATAAAGAATCATATCTTATCTAATTCCACAACAGGGCTCCAAACAAACAAAAAAAAAAAATCAATTAAGGAGCCAATGGCTCCTACAGGGGGAAAAACAGGCGCCAAATATTTTAAATTTTTTTAACTCCATCCATTCCTTTTCGTCCCGCAGCTCGCTAACAGTGTAGTCTGTGGAGCATTCTTCGCAATTATGTGATCACGTGCATTTTTATGCTTGTTACTGTCGCCGTGTTTTCTAACAGTCTCTTTTTTGAAATGGTTAGTTCCTGCAATGAACTCCGTTTTCCCCGCTATTTCTTTGATATAAACTTTTGTAATGTATCTCGGGAAATGTAATGCAAATTTTAAAATCAAAAGGGAGTAAACTTTTACTGTCGCCAATGGCGACCTTGACAGAAATTACACTCACAAATAAATTTATTTGGTCACAAATGCGACCATTTTTAGTCGCAGTTTGGAGCCCTGCACAAGGATGATGATTTATCGACTTTATAGACATTACATTTTTATCGTCTGTTAATGCTGAACTTCTGTAAAGCTGCTTTGAAACGATGTGTGTTGTGAAAGGCGCTATACAAATAAAATTGACTTGACTTGACTTTCTCTCTATTTTCCTTTCTTGCCTGGTATTCACTGCACAGGTCTGGCATGAAGAATTTCTCATTATACACCTGCACCTTTGGCAGCCTCATTAAGGCCCCTGCCAGCCGTCTGTTCTGCCCGGCATGATCACGGTTTGATCCGGCTATAAAATCACCCCACCCCCCACCATGTTCAGCACACAGGTGACAGACATACCAGTGGTTGGACAGTGTTTTTATTCCCACCTGAGTATGATTCATAACTGTGACTCAACTTGTGTGAGGGGCAAGGTGGAGAAACATATGAAATATGGAAGCATTTGGAATTTGGAACATTTTAATGAATGTGATAGACAAAACAAAATACATCTGGAACGAATATCAAACTAGGGTTGCAGTTTATCTGGTTATCATGGCCTAGTAAACACATGGTCACACATACCTTCACACTGCAAAATTCCGTGGGTGAAGAAGGTGTGGCCGGATGTTGAGCCGTGTGAACTAAGCAAAAAAGTAACTGCCAAGCAGCCTATTTTTAATGTTGCACTTTAAACTCTAAGAAAGCGAAATTTAAAAGAAACTCTCAGCTAAAATTATATCATTGTCCATTGTGAATATTCAGTGTAGCTGTGTACAACGCACTACCCGCACAGAGGTCACTGTCAAACCAAGTAACTTCCTAGTAGTCAACACTGCAAATTTACCTAAGTTGACCAAACTTGAACTCCATGCAAAATCAGAGAGGAGAATTTCTTTACCACTGAAAGTCCATAGTGCAAAATTTCCAATCATGTGGATTCCCATTGAGTTGACTGTATTTCGCCCATGGTATTTCACAGTGCAAAGGTACGCTATGTGGGACCACACCTTTAAGCTGTCAAATTAAAATGTGAATATTCGTCGAATTTAAGATAAAATGAACATTAGATGAGCATCCGAATTTTGGATGATGGATAATGACTTACATTCCTGGACTCAAACAGATGCAGTGCAATGAAAAAGTAGAACAAATGGGTCTCGAGATGCGCTTTAAGGTTTGAATTTCCTTTAAAACTGACATACATCTGGGGGGAAAAAATGCAATGCTACTGCAAGAGACGCTGAAAAAAAAGTGAGACACAGTGCAATGGTCAAAGACATCCATCTAGCGCATGCTTACAGAGTTAATGGTCTTGACTATGCCTTGTTCTCTTATTAGCATCTCACTGCATAAACATTATGTATGTACATACAACGTATGTACCTCTGTGGTGGAACAACTTTCCCAAATCAATCTGTGAGGCAGACTCCTTATCTGTCTTCAAAAAACGTCTGATGACACAACTTTTTTGTGAACACTTGACCATCCAATGACAATAATATTATAAGTATATAATAATATATATAATATATAAGTAAAAAAAAATTAAATAAAATACAGTATATATATATATATATATATATATATATATATATATATATATATTGTTGCATGCTAATCTCTGTCTTGACTAATAATATTCTAATGCCATTGAAACTTTGTAATGCAGCAATTTTTTATATTACTTCTTCCTTTAGAAGAATCCCTTATTTTCTCATTTTACATTTTACTTAATACTTGAGAATATAAACTGGCTAAATATTTTGAATTCATCATGTAACAAGCATTTGTTAACAGACAGATATTATCTTTGTAAATAAAGTATTGCCAAAACATGGTGCTAATTGGTTTATATTTTCACCCTCTTGTGAACATAGAAGAAAACGTTGATTTTAAAATCAGATGTCTTGTAGATTTTTACCCCTACCTGAAATAATGTCGTTAAATTTGAACATTATTTGAATATTAGAAGTATTTCAGTGAAACTGAAAGCACTAAGCACTAAGCACTATGGCCTAGTTAGCACTCTGGTGTGATTGCTCTGTTAGTATGGTTCATTTGAACAAGTATGAACGCTTCCATCCGAACCTTGGTCCGCACCAAACATGCGGACTGAGTTCCTGTGAATAGTGGGTCGGTCCACTTCCACTTTGATCTCTGGTGCGGTTCAATTGATATATGAATGCAGCATGGACCAAAGACATCTAAATGGCCCAATAACAGGAAGTTATTTGCCTTTAATACTGACCTCAAGTATACCTGGTTCTTCTCATCATAGGACCATTTTGCCCATTACAGTTTGGAACAGGTGTCAGAACAGCCATCTCCTTGCAGCATATCTTCATTTGTGGGTGCAACAGAGGAATTCCTGGTGCTATTTTGACTCCTTTACACATATTAGCTCTTCGTTTATTCTCAGCTGGTAAAAATACCACTATATATACATAGATTCAACGAGCACATTTAGCCCAGCAGTCAGCATTGTTTTGGATGTTCGGCAAGTTCCATCGCAAAATATATATCATAAAGCTGTCTAATCAGGTTGTGGCCTTATCCTTGTGCCTTTTGTTTTGTATCTTTAGGTTCGGTGTTAAAAATGTCATTGTGAAGACTAAGTGAACCAGAACTACATGTATCTTTTTCTTTTTTTTTTTTTTTTGGTCCGGACCAAGAGAACCGAATTACAAGTGTGAACACACCCTTAGTTAGTAGATGCCATAACTACACTATTTGGGCCCAATATGTGGTGCTGGCAGCCAATCAGTTATATCAGAGAAGTAATTTTCCTGTGGACACAAAGTGATTAGTTACATGGCCTTTACAGCTTAGGCGATTGTGCCCTATAAAGGCAAAAAACAGTATCTACACCAACACTGAAACTGAGAAAAACAAATTCAAATGTTTTTAGTTTTGGTGTGGATTATGTAGCTTTATGTTGTAATACTACTGTCTAAGATGTCATAAGTCAATTTTGACAAAACATGTACAGTATTTATGGCATTTTTTCTTTGTACAGTAGATAGGATAAAAAATACAAACAAAATATGTTAAACGGAGCTCATGAGCAAAGATGGCTCTTTCAGGGCATCCTGTTCCAGCCGAGCAACAGCCATTATGATGAATGGAAATGCTAACGGAAAGCTTTCTCCAGATATTATAGACCTCCTTGATAACATCAGCATCAACAAGCAAACTAGCCTCAACGAAAGCAGCAAGTCATGAGGAACCAGCGACAGATGGGAAACAACATCTAACGTCAAAGCAGTCACATTCATTCACTTCAAACTTTTACAAAACTTTAAAAAGGCTGTTCCAAGAGAGTAGCTCATTTGTGATCTCAAACAAGATTGCTGAAATCTTGCACAGCATATTGAGCCTGAGTGATTTTTTTTATCTTTTTTAGAGACAACTGTTACCCCTATGATGGTGTGTCAGTGCTGATAGCTCTGAAGGTGATTGCACTAATCATGACAATGCTCATACTTTAAACCACTCTTGACAGACATCAGGCCACCCCCAAATTCTCCAGCCAAAATTGCTTATCAGATGCAACTGTGTGGTCCCCTTTTGACTAGATAATGATTCCTTTTATTCCTTTTATGGAATTCAAGAAATTGATGAAATGGCAATGCAGTGCCGAAAAGGCCGAAAAACTGTTGCCTATTGATTGGGAAGTGTCGCCGTCTCCAATCATTTGCTCTGTGATGTAATTTGAACTCAAAGAAATACACAGAAACACAGACCTGTTGGGACATTTACAATTATTGCAGGCTCTGTGCAGGACAAAAGCACAACAAGGAAGAGGAAAAAATTTAAAGTTGCCCCTTTTTAACCACCCCAAAATCTCTGGCAGCGGTGTTAATGGAAGTTATGGGAAGTTGAATGATTGTAGGATTTTATTAACCCTTCTAATCATACAACATAAACCCTAACCCTAAACCTAACCATGAGTGGAGTAAAATTTAATTTTAGAGTAAAAATGAACCCTCTGATTACTTCCTTGTTTCCATGGGACCAGCACTTGTGTCTCAGAGGTTGCTTGCAGCACAGGGAAATGTGAGCCCATCCAAACTGATGCAATGTCTGATGGAGGATGACACTTGTCAGTATTTTGGCAGATTGTGGTTGATTTTAGGGTATTTGCACATTTGAAAGCAACATGTTGATTTCCAGTATGATCATGTTGGAAAAACACGTTTGCCTATTACAACAAATGCAGAGTGCTATTTTTGTTTAAATCTGCTCTCATTCTTACTGAAAAGAATTGTTAACAATGGCCACAGTTGTTGTTTTCAAATTACAACAACTCCAGTTTGCTATAACAAAAAATGTAAAAATCACAAAACCCTAGGTCTATTTTAAATAACATGTCTATGACTGCTATGTCAAAAGTTTAGACACATCAAACCAGCCAAAATGAACACCTCATAATAAAAATGCCTTCCTTAGTGTTATACCTAGAGGAAATTCCATTAAGACTAGCACTGTATAATGAGCTCTCAAATGACCCAAAGTATGAGAGTATAGCTCCCTACTCTAAGCAACACTTAGTCAACAAGGTCATTCAACAAAATGTATCGTAATTAGCCATTGGCTGAAGAGCCTCGAGTGAACCTCATTTCCACAGGGACCAATGAGAGAAGCTCGCCACGGCAACATGGGCACATTACTTTCTGCTTCAAGCCATTCACATGTATTATAGATTTGGTAATAACTTTTACCTACATCTGGCATTAGAGCTTTAATCTTGACATGCAATATATATTAAGTTACTCTGTCAATCAAACTGTATTTAATCAATGTTATGTCATATCTGAGCGCTGTTTTCTCCAAACTTTAACTTTCATTGGATAAATCCAACATGACTTTGACAAGATGGAAAGACCAACTAATCCAGTGCTGAATCTGAATATATACCTACATTGGTAAGAGACTTCTGCTGTTGTCAAATTCAATGGCCTTTCTAACATCATCCATTGTATTCATATACAGGGGTCAAAGAGGAATAGAGTCAAATGTGCTCCATACTAAGTTTGCAGATAGAATTCAAGTTGTTGTGGAAGGTTTTGATTAAGCAATTTGATCAACTCCCGGGAATGGAAGCAATGATTAAAAATGGACAGTACAGTATACTTTTTTGCTCATGCTTAAATTGTCATGAAACACAAAAATCTGTCATCATTAGTCACCCTCATGGCCTCATTAACCCTTATGGCCTCTAAATTAGATTAAATGAAATTGTTTTTTTTAAGTCATTAGTGTAACCATATGGTGTATCAATATAACCAAGTATTTTGAATATTGCAGCATTCTGTTTATGTAAACTTCATCTTGTGTTTAAAATATTATTAATATATATTCAATATACTTCTACCATGTTCATACTACAAAAAAAAAAAAAAAAAAAAAACGATTGAGCTCTGGGAACACACACACACACAGTTAGACTGGAGTCTGTAACTGACAGCCTGTCTCATGAAATTTACGTGAACATGACAACATTTTTGCAATTCAAAATGCACATGCTACATGTCAAGTTTGGCTGCAGGTTTTCAGTAAAATGTCCAGCTGGGGGCGCCAAAAGAAGATGTCTTATTCATATGCGTTTTTTTTATATATATATCTCTAACCAAAAACTTTTGCTTGAACCTAACCAATAGTGATTTAAAATATAAATGTGACTTTTAAAAAGTCATAATAAATCAATGCCTAAATGTAACCATTAGTGTTTTAAAATGCAGATGCAAAATGAAAAAGCACATTTTCTGAAGCAACCACTTAATTTCATGTTGCTTCTGTGACTATAACTTCACATAATGTGGCTGGACTTGAACAGTGAGCCTCTGATTCTAAGTCCAATGCCCTATTAGGTGAGCTACCACACAAACTATGTGACATAAGTGTATATATGTAGAAGCATTAAAATATACTCTTCTTCAAAATATGTTTTTGAGTAAAAGTGTATCAATATCATAAAATAGCAGGTTCTGAGCAATAGAGAGCAGGGGCGGAGCCAGGAGATTTTCGCAGGGGCCAGCGATCAGTCTTTGGTGGCACAGACATTTTCAGGCAGTTCAGGTTAAGTCTTGTGCTCAAAAAGGCAATTGCGAGTGGGGTGGGCAATGGAGTGGCCAGGCTTCAGTCAATGGTGGCCACGGCCACCCCTGGCCACCCCCTAGCTCTGCCACTGATGGAGAGAAAAGTCAGTATTTATAAAGTAATTATCTGCCATTTAAGTCATGATATGAGTGAAAGTGAATAAAACACACCATTGTTCTAGCGCCTTTAGTGTTAATTTCACCTGGAAACTGCAGGGAATTGTACTTGGAGACATGTTCAACAAATTTGCAAAAATGTATAGCAAGTCATGTTTTCACTATGAGACCAAATTGGTAACTGAACATTAGAACCCATGATAAGAAAACCATGAATGTCCACGTTTGCTAACAAAACTAAAATTTACAGTTCACTAACAGATGTGTAATGCTGGAATTCTATTTATGATGCTAAAGATGACTAATTATGTCATTTTCAATTCATTTTGTAAGATTTATGAGAAAAAGATAGGTAACTCCGCCGCAGTACGAGCCAAGTCCTCGGCCCCAGCGTAGAGCCCCCCACCACACGCACTAAGACCCTGAGAAAGGCTCCTAAGTCCCCCTGAGACAGGAAGTCCCCCTGACATGGAGGAAGACGTCCGCCTGAACCCTGGAGCTGGTGTCCAGACCATTTCATCCCCCGGTGGAGGGCCGGGAGGAGAATCATGTGTTCCCTTTTGTTTTGTGTTCACTGCACACCGGCCGGGATGCAGTATCCAAATCTTAAAAATATAGATTGGTTTCCACACTCCTTGGGTCACACAGCCGGTGTTTACGGCTGCCGTTATCACGGCAACTGGACACTGAGCACTCGTGGCCAGGGCACTGCGAATGCGGGCCCCCTGCCTTCACGTGCCCGGCCGCACCACACTCACACCCACGGCCAGTGGTTGTGATGAGCTACAAGGATGGTCAGGGGGCCCTTCCTCCCCCGTCGTTGATGCTGGGTACACGGAGCAAGGTCAGTGCTTCAAGGTTCCCCTCAGTGCAGCCACGAGCATGGGACGAAACAAGGCTCCTCGACGTGGCATCTTCCGGCGAAGACCCAGAGATGTGCAGTTGGGTCATTGCTTGGCTGGAGGGGCGGCTGTCCAACTCCACCTTAAAGGTGCACGTAGCCACGATGGCGGAGGACCACAACACAGTAGATGGTAAGTATTTGGGGAAGCACAACCTGATTATCGGGTTCCTGAAAGGCGCTAGGTGGCTGAATCCTCCTAGGCTACGCCTCTTTCCCTCAAAGAGTCTCTCTGTGGTCCTCCTGGACCTACGGAGAGCCCTGTTTGAGCCCTTAGAGTGAGCTGAGCTAAAGGCTGTATCATTGAAGGCTACCCTACCAACTTCACTCACGAAATCCATCAAGAGGGTTGGGGACCTGCAGGCATACTCTGGCAGCGACACCTGCCAGGAGTTTGGTCCGGAGTTTTCTCACATGGTTTTGAGACCCCGACCGGGCTAAGTTTCCCACAACCCCTTTTAGGAATCAGGTGGTGAGCCTCCAAGCAAAGCTTCTCCAGGAGGAGGCAGACCCAGCCTTGTTGTTGCTGTGTCCGATGCGTGCTTTGCGCATCTATTTGGATCGCACTCAGAGCTCTTTGTCTGCTTTGGCAGACAGCGAAAAAGGGAATGCTGTCTCCAAATAGAGGCTTGCCAACTGGACCATGGATGCCATTGCGTCGGCATACCAGACCTAGGGCGAAGTGCCCGCCCCTTTGGGATTGAGAGCACACTCTACGGAGTGTGTCATCCTCATGGGCACTTGCCGATGGCACCTCTCTAGCAGACATCAGCAGGGCAGCGGGCTGGGCAACACCCAATACCTTCGTGAGATTTTATGATCTCCGGGATGAGCCGTTTCGTCCCGTGCAGTGTCAGGTATGAAAAGGTACGTTTACGGGACAGCTGGCTGGATATACCGCTTGCGAACAGCGCTTTCCCCTTCCGTGAGGCGAAGACATGTGCTTTCTTTTCCCATGCGAGTTGCCCTTCCTCCCTAGCCCTGTGGGCTGGCGAATTCGGCAGAGGAATTCACAGCCGGACCCAGTATGTATGCTAGCATGCCCTGTACAGGGGTAGGTGCTCCACATGTGCTGGTTACCTGCGGTAACCCCTTGTGATGTATTTTCCGTGGTATGGTTTCCCTATCGGTAGAAACGCGTCTCCCTTGGGTAGAGCTCTTTTTGCCTCTGGTCACCGTGTTTGTAGAGCTCTTCCCCTTCGGGCAGGACCTACCACCGTGCCTCTTCCTTATGCAGCTGGTGAGCCCATGTGACATATTTGCCACATGTTAACCTCCCCTTCGG
The DNA here is from genome assembly GCA_032164185.1 of Moxostoma hubbsi. Lineage (NCBI taxonomy): Eukaryota > Metazoa > Chordata > Actinopteri > Cypriniformes > Catostomidae > Moxostoma > Moxostoma hubbsi. The sequence continues at coordinate 11,132,178 of JAVLUX010000117.1, forward strand.
GCAGGATGTGATCTCCGCAGTGTCTTTTCCTCCAGAAAGAATAGGAAAGGAAAAGAACACCTTCCCCGACATGATAAAAAAGGCTTTTGTGAGCATGGTCTGCTCACATACTAGAGATGTCTTTTCCTCCGCTCCACGAGCAGACAGAGTGCACCTGCCATTGCACATGCAGCAGCTTGCTGGCACCTGCATCGCCAGTTCAAGTAACACAGTTCAGCTAGTTGTGCCATTTTGTATAGGTAGCCCTAGTGTCACTATATCGACACACGTCTCGTTCCCTCCATCAGGCAACAGAGTTTTTGACAGTAACCAAGATGTTTTTATTAGATTCCACTTAATTCCTATGTGCTCAGAGTCAAAATGCATCTCACTCCATGGCTTCATACAATTATTCTGTCTTATCCTATGTTACCATGAAATGTGTGCCAGGCCTGCTTTGGATCAAACTCTTACAAACAAATGGCAAATGATTTGTTTTCAGACTCATCTCTCTGTGTAAATGGCTCTATCTGTAAACGCAGCTCCATTTTGCTGTGTGGTCCTGGCAGCTGATGTTATTTATGTTACTTCTGTGGTATTCAGGCAGTGACCGCATTAAGCTTTTGTCAATGTTAAATTCTGCTGTGGGTTAAAAACAGCTTTGTTACGAATGACCCGATGATGGCGCACTTTGGGTGAGAGAGCGTCTGGACAAGAATGGAGAGGAACTCGTTTGAGAAGCACTCAAGTCAAGTGACTCATTCATTAAAGCTTAATGAAAAAAATCTACTTTTTGCATTAATCTATCACTTACGGTTTTAGGCCAGAACAGGACAGTTTGTAAGGAAAATGTTGTTCAGAAAGATTATCTCAAACTGTTGCTCAACCATGACAGTAGTTGACCTGAAATAACAAACTGATCATAGAAGAACAGTTTATGCACATTTGCTTTCCGTTATGAATTGCGTTGTGGCACATCTCTGAATCAAATGACAGAAGAAATCAAATGTGTTGCTAGAAGTGTCTGTATTCACATAATTGCATTCAGTATGTTTCTGGATACTAGCAGGAGACCTCATGCACTTTTCGGAAACCTCATTCACATTAACTTTAGATTTACAAGTATACATTCTGCTCACACATAATGAGCACTCAATTAATACAAATGTGCGCACATAAGTTAATTAAGTAACAATCTATAAAACTCTCTTTTCTGAGAAAAGCCATGCCAAGGAATCAAGGAATGTTTGTGTTTTCAATACAAATATGTACACTTGAATGACATTGCCCTGCATGCAACACATTAATCTTCTGCATGCTCTCATAGTCACTCATTAATTGTATCCCACAACTTTTAGTTTTAGTTTTGAAAACATGCCGTATTACCGATTTTGCAATCGTTCGGGAGTATATTAAATACATTATGGGAATTGACTTGTTAATGTACTGACATTTAAATTTAGCTTGTGATGAGTGCATGGGAAAACATTTGGATGAAAAGTGCATGGATGTATCAATTTGCATTGAAATTCATTGAAGCTTATTACTTGTTTTAACGGAATTGACTCAGAGAGCAGATTTCAAGGAACATCTCGTAAAATGGTGACTGGCCACCACTGTCGTAAACACACACCATTTATCCATGACACCACCACTTTATTCTTGTAAAGTGCCTCTGTATGCTCTCAAATATGAGTCTGACTCTTCAAGGGTTCCAGGGCACCGATACAGCAAGAACAGATTACACCTTTAACATCACACCCAACCTCTGTAGCCAAGTCTTAAATCACTGTAGTAATGAGGCTGCCTTTTAGCCCACAGAGCTGTAAAATTCTGCTGTATGTGAGCTTTTATCTCTTTGACATCAGCCAAGCAGGGGATTCAAATCCCCCTGTGGTTAATTTACCTACTGAACACTAAAGGCAATTTGTCAGTTTAATTATGGTGAAAGGTTGTATTTTAACATTGTAAGAGAGAGAGAGAGAGAGAGAGAGAGAGAGAGAGAGAGAGAGAGAGAGAGAGAGAGAGAGAAGCTTAGTGATGATGAATGTATTCTCAGTGTTTGGATTGATGTACTCTGTTTGCATTTCTGTAATCAGAATTAATTAGTGCAATTTTCTCTTGTCAATGTCACAATGATGATGCAGTTATGCATAATTTAAAGGAATATCCCAAGTACAGTGCAATTTAAGCTTGTTTGACGGCATTTGTGACATGACGTTAATTAAAAAAAATAATAATTTTTTAAATCCTCCCTCCTTTTCTTTAACAAAAAGCTTAAATCAAGGTTACATTGAGGCACTTAAAATGGAAGTGAATGGGGCCGATGTTTGGAGGGTTCTAAGGCAGAGATGTGAAGCCTATAATTGTATAAAAGCACTTAAAGTGAGTTTTTTAAGATTTAAAGATTGGCCCCATTCACTTCCATTGTAAGTGCCTCACTTCAACGCAGATTTTTACTTTTTTATATATATATATTATATGTATTTTTCTTTATTGGCATTCTAGTTTGAAGCATAAATCTAATACAATTTTGTGATGATTATGTTTAAAACATGAAAAATAAACTGTGTTTGAAAAATAAACTTTTTTCAAGATACATTTTCTGAAAATAAGTCTTAATATATTAAGCAATTTTGCTTTTTTTTAAATGAAAATTATATTGTTTGAATAAGTCTCCAAATAGCTGCATCACCAAACAGAATTGCAAAAATAAACAGCTTTTCTAAACACTCCTCCCGTCTGCTTCTGATCAAACAAAGAGAGTCTTGCCACAAATTTAAGCCATTGATTGAGCGAATTTTGCTGTGTCAGGCTGGACGGGTTGCTCAATACAATTTTTATAGTGCCAAAGAGACACAGTTTTTACAGTTTTCAAGAAAAGGGATTTATTACGAATGGCCTTTTCTACATAAAAAGCTGGGAAAGAAGAAACATCAAAAATCATTTTAACATCTTAAAAGTTACACACTTCAGCTTTAAAGTAAAAATATTATATTGTGTTTTTTGGCGGTTTACAGTGTTATAATATGTTATTGATAATTTGATCACCTCACTCAGTTCATTAACGTAAATGGGGTTGAGACTGAGAAAATAGCTATTTCATCTTGCCTGATAAAAATGTCCTGATTATATCTAAATGTAGAGCAACATTTCCAGCATTATCAATCAACACCACGTTCACACATTAGTTCTTGCACCTTCCACAATTAGTATGGCAAATGATTGCAGTTTCTGTGGCTACAGAGAATCAGAAGAGAGATAATGTTAGGCACACTCTTGGTGTGTGCAGTGTCCCACGGTACACACTTTTGTATCAGCGACTACCGAAATCCCACATTCCTTTACATTTATTCCGTGCTGGTGTCTTATTCGTTTCAGCCCAGACCTCCTGTTGTTGGTCTCCTGAGGCCTTGTCCCATTGAAAAGCTGTGAACCGTCCTCCAAACCCTTATCTCTCTTTTTTTCTTTTTGTTCAACATAACTGGGGCAGTCAAGCTAAAAATGAAGTATGTGTGTAGAACTTTCCATAGACAAAAGGGAGGAGGCTGTCAGGGCTGTGATTTGTTTGCTCTCGTGTAACTACCTCTCCTCCATCTTTCCATGAGAAGATGGATTTGCTTATGGATGAGAGTGATGGAGATGCTCAGTAAAATAAATCACATTGCTGCTGGTTGACTTAATTGATGAAGAATTTGTTGGTGCCAGTGTGGAGTCCCACAGGGTTTGGAAATTATGATATGCATCTGTTTAGCACTGTCATAATGGACCAATCATACTGGAGGTTCATTGTGTTAACCCACAAACACCACCACAGCTGGGATTTCGGGGACTTTAAACTCAAAATATTGTATTGTATTTGACCATGATGTATTTTTCACTAGTGCTCTATAGTGTTAAGTCATCTTACATAATGACACATACTATATGCCCTTGGAAACTTCAACTATATATATATATATATATATATATATATATATATATATATATATATACATATATATATATATACACAACTGGTCTGTTGAATGCTTGATTCTGATTGGTTGACAGATGTTCTAAGTTGTGCAAATATTTTTCAAGTAAACACACAGCTATGAAGTAGTTCTAGGACTTGATCGCATAACAGTTCCATATCACTTCACCAAAGAAGGAACGATGCAGGGGGCAGCTGAAGTGGCATTCACCTTGAGAAAGGAGAGCTGCGACCGCAACACTGCCATTGTCATGTTCTCGCAGTGAGTGCATGAACCATCCACGAACGCCGCCTCTGTGTGATCGCTGCCCAGGAACACGAGGCAGCATCTGTGGCTGTCAGTCGTGGAGAGATATCGACCACATCCAGGAACTACAAAGAGGCGGAAGGGTATCTTCAAAAATAAACGTCCTGAAAAGGACGTTCAATGCCTGCTGTGTATTGCTCTTTTATGAGTGGAAACGCCATGATTACTTTCGTAACCTCCGTTCCCCGAGGGAGGGAATGAGACGTTGTGTCGATTGAAGTGACACAAGGGGTCTTCCTTGGATGCTGAATCGTACCTTTGAACCTGAGAAAAGGCCAGTGTCAAGTTGGTAGACAGAATTTGTATGTCCCTCCCCGGACATACGGGTATAAAGGGAAGCGGGGTAGCGAATGACAGTCAGGATTTTGCACTGAGGAGCCGAAAATGAAGCATGGCCATTATAGTGCTAGGTCTAGTGTGTGGCAGGAGGGACACAACGTCTCGTTCCCTCCCTCAGGGAACAGAGGTTATGACAGTAACTATGACATTCCCCTTCTGTCACTCACTCGACGTTGTGTCGAATGAAGTGATACAAGGGGTCCACAAAAAAGCGCAACTCACTGACCATGTTACGTGACTGTCGAAACAGGCGCAGAGCAGGCTATTGCGTGCTAGAGACGCATGTCCCGGCTGCCCGTAGCCTTACCCAATGCCCCCAACTCTTTCTTTTTGCATACAAACCATAGGTTTACGCACCCCTGGGGGTGGGGAGAAGGTGTTACATGCCTAGCATGGGAGCAAGCCCAGCAGCCACGGCCTTCTCTCTCGCTATGTCTCTCATATAGGACGTAAAGCAGCAGGGGCCTATCTTAAGTCGGGGAAGGCGGTCTTTCCCCGGGGGGGAGAAGGAGATAGCATGTCGGGAGGTAGGGAGCTGAGAGAGACTTGAAGCCCTTACCCTGCTCTGCGCACCCGGCAGGAGGCAAATTTAGAAACTGAGGAAGAGGCCCAAGGGGGTGTCTTCAGAACTCGTCAGCGCTGCTGGGGCTGTGGGCGAGGCCGGAGGCAAGGTAGCTGTCCGGTCCACAAATTTCCTATTCTTTCAGGAGGGAAAGACCCTGCGGAGGCCAAGTCCCGCCCAGTTTTAGGGGGAGGTACTGCGTGGCAAATACACAACGAGGGTTGTGAAGCTGGACGTGGGAAATGGCGTGGTGGTAGGTCCAGCCTAATGAGGGGGGACTCTACAAGCACGGTGGCCTGGGCAGCCCGGAAATACGGGTCCGCTGACAAGGGGGACCGTACCGTGGAAAAAACATCACGGGGAGTTAGCCTGAAGAAGGAACTATGCCTGTGGAGCCCGAGCCCAGTACAGAGCATTTGACTCGTAGTGGGTCTGGCCGTGAATTGCTCCGCTGAATTTGCGGCCCAGAAGGCTAGGGAGGAGAAACATCCAGGCAGTGACGCTCAGTGGCTGACCTGGGAGAGAAGGCGCACTAGATTAGGTGCAAGCGAACACCCGGTCGGTTGTGCCGCGTTACGAGTTCTACCGGCGCTCCCTTTCCGCCGTCCGCCAAAGCAGACAAAGAGCTGCTCAGAACATCTAAAGCTCTGCATGCGGTCAAAATGGGTATTGCAAAGCACACACCGGACACAACAACGGAAGGGCTGGGTTTGCCTCCTCCCGAGGCAGCCCTTGCAGGTTCGTGACCTGGTCCCTGAAAGGGGTTGTCGGAACCTTGGGCACATAGCCCGGTCGGGGTCTCAGGATAACCTGAGGAAGTGCCGGACCGAACTCCAGACAGGTCTCCAACCCTCTTGATGGAGGCAAATGGGCCTTGAGCTCGACTGAATCAAGCAGCTCGAAGGGGGGTCTCTGAAGGCCCGAGAGGACCACTGAGAGATACCAAGAGGGAAACAGGCTAGACCAGGGAGGATTCAGTCTCCTTTCAGGAACCTGACAATCAAGTCGTGCTTACCAAGGGACTTGCGATAGCAGCTACATACACCTTCAAGGTGGAGGGGGACAGCCTCCCATCCAATATCTCCTGCAGGAATAGAAGCACTGACCAAACTGCGCATCTCTGCGAGTCTTCGGCTCGGGAAGAACACCAATTCGCGAACAGGCACCACTTTAGGGCAAAGAGTTGCCTGGTGGAGGGAGCTCTGGCTTGGTTGTTAGTGTCTACGACAGCAGGTGGTAGATACACTAGATCTTCCACATCCCATCCAGTGGCCAGACATGGAGGTTCCAGAGGTCTGGGGGCGGATGCCAGAGGGTGCCCCATCCCTGAGAAAGAAGGTCCTTCCTCAGGGGAATTTTCCAGGGAGGGGCTGTCACGAGGAACGTGAGATCTGAGAACCAGGTGCGGGTGGGCCAGTAGGGGGCCACCAGGATGACCTGTTCCTCGTTCTCCCTGATCTTGCACAGCACCGATCCAAGAAGGTTCACTGGGGGAAATGCGTACTTGCGCAGCCCCGGGGCAGCTGTGTGCCAGCGCATCTGTCCTGAGAGGGGCTACTGTCAAGGAATACAGAGTGGGCAGTGGGAGTTGTCTTGGGAGGCAAAGAGATCTTTCTGTGCCTTGACAAATCGGTCCCATTTGAGCTGGACCACCTGGGTGTGGAGCCTCCACTCTCCGCTGGGCGAAACCTGTCGCGACAGCACGTCTGCCATCATGTTGCAGTTGCCATGGATGTGAGTCGCAAGCACCGACTTGAGTCGCGACTTGCTCTAAAGGAGGAGTTGGTGGGTGAGTTGTGACATATGACAAGAGCACACGCCGCCCTGGCAATATATGTACGCTACCATCGTGGTGCTGTCTGAACGGATCAAGACGTTCTTGCCTCGGATAAGTGGGAGAAACTTCCATATGGCAAGAATTACAGCCATCAACTCTAGGCAATTGATGTGCCAACGCTGCCGGGGTCCTTTCCAGGGGCAACTGTAGCTACCACGACACATCTGGCACCTGCTGCAGGGGGACTCCAGTCCGCAGAAAGCAGAGGTCTGTCCAAGGGTTGAAAGTCTGACGGCAGGAAGGGGTGATTGTCACGCGGTGTGTGCCGTGGCGCTATGCCCATCTCGGGACTTGAGTCTGTAGCTAGTGCTGTAGCGGTCTCATATGCATCATGCCGAGCGGCGTGACCACAGCTGAGGATGCCATATGCCCCAGGAGCCTCTGGAATAGTTTTAGAGGAACCGCTGTGCCGGGCTCGAAATGAGCGAGGCACCTGAGCACTGACTGAGCACGCTCGTTGGTGAGCCGTGCTGTCATTGAGACTGAGTCTAACTCCATGCCGAGAAAAGACATGCTCTGAACCGGGTTGAGCTTGCTCTTTTCCCAGTTGACCTGAAGCCCTAGACCAGTGGTTCTCAAAGTGTGGTACGCATACCACTAGTGGTACGCAGACTTCCTCTAGTGGTAAGCAGAGGAATCACTGAATTTCGATCTCACCGGTGTGAGTAGAACGGTGAGTGCATGACTTGACCAATTGATAAATTCAAACTGTGCTTTCGCACGTTGGCTGGCGCTTAGCCAGAGACGTACGCGCTCAGCGGAGTCATATCATTCACAACTATTCAGTGTTTTCATCCACATAATGTTTATTTTAGGTTTCAGACATTTAAATTCACATAAGTACTAAAAAACAATATATTTAGAGTTTGTAAAATACACACTGATGTCTATGGAAGCGGCAACAATATTCCAATCCATTATAATCGGCGCCCATCGCGCATAGAGCTCAACTAATGTGATAATTATAAAGGTGATGTTTATAATAGCGATATTTATAAAGGTAATGCTATAGTATAGCAAACAAATTTGTGAACATTTTGAATAAAAAAGGAAATAAAAGCAGATCATCAGTCATTCAGTTGCTGTGGTCACGTGACAAGAAATGACGCGTCACCATGGAAACAATAAAGTGATGCGTTCTATAACGGTTGCCTTGAAAAAACGCACACTTGTGGGCAGGGAATTTTGTGAAAAGGTTAAATATAAATTAATGTTAGGTGTATGATAAAATTATGAAAAGTTCAAAACTGCTATCGTGGCTTCAATCTACAAATAAAAATTAATAATATTTGTAAAAAAAAAAAAAAAGGAAAAAAAAAAAGAAAAATTAAATGTAAATAAAGAAAAACTTAAAAAAATGTTTGAACTTCTTTTTTTATGTTTTTAAGTTTTTGATGGAATTACGTGTATTAAGCAAGACAAATATTTTAATGTTTATTTACACAAACACAAAAATTGTGAGGTTTAAGTCTGAAACTAGAAAAAAAAGAAAAAGAAAAAAAGAAATATATATATATATATATATATATATATATATATATATATATATATATATATATATATATATATATATATTTGTCAATGGAGTAAGAAAAATTCGGTTACCTAATTCAAGGTATATTCCCTGAGAACAAGTTTCAGTTGAATTTGCTTTTTAAGTAAATGTAACTTGTTTAAAGTTTTAAGATATTTTTAATGGAAAACAAGACCAAAACACTGACAATTACTTTTTGGAGTGAAAAAGAATCTAAGAAGTTTAATATCTTCCACTCAAAAGCACTTAACTGACTCTTTGGATTTGCCAGAAAAATTATAAGAGAAGAAACAGAATTCATAAGAAAGAAATAGTTTTAGCCATGAGGAAAAACTGCACATTGGTGTGGAGAGGCCTTTGTGTCAATAGTCTATTTTCCTTAAAAAAAAAAACATCAATATGTATATCAAATGAATGTAAGCCCATTTCCTGAATTCTGTGCAGACCATCTCCTATGCTTTCACGGTGCATCTCATGCTTGGAGAAGATGTACAAATAAATCAATTAAGAATGCCCACATGAGTCAGAGCAATCATTCCATTTAAACAATGTGAGTAAACTCAGCAAATAGGATTTACTGCAGTGGCTATAGCTTTGTCTGCATGTGGAATCGAGTATGACTGGCAAGGTGTGACTCTCAATGTGCACATTTGAGGGGAACTTGGGTCTGGTCTGGCTTTGCTCCAGGTCCTTCTCTCTCACTGTAATTGATGCTGGCTGTGGTGAGCTGTTGTCTCAGCCTAGCCAAGCAAGAGAATTATTAGAAATGCAGTAATGCATGATGGCATATCTGAGAAATCAAGACTGGGAGGGTCAAAGTTCAAAACTGCCATTATAAGAGTTTATTGGCAAGAGTTCAGATTGGAGGGAGAGAGAGAGAGAGAGAGAGAGAGAGAGAGAGAGAGAGAGAGCGAGAGAGATTTGATGATAATGTACATTCTTTTACAACCAACCAGGGCAAAGGTTGATGGCTGTGGGATTGAGTTTGTTTTTAATTAGTTTAATGAGAATTTCAACTTTGTTGATGAGTAATCATAGTCATGGTCAGCATCTGTTTCTCCCTTTGGCACACACACATATATATCAATGCATTCCTTCTGCTGACACTGCACAGATTTACACTTTAATCATACTTGAGCACCAAGTATCCATTTAACTCACACACTTCTGGGTATGGTAGGTGGGAAGTTACTTAATCTGATCTGGACATCACAGTGTTCTGGCCAGAGAAAATACAAGCTGATTATTCTGAGGTAAGAGTCTGTCCGCAGCGTTCGCCTCTAGGGCAAATATGGCCCCAGTAATTGGAAGGAAGGACAGTTATTGTCTAAGCAGAGAGATCAGAAATTATAATGACCTGTATCTTTTCATTGATTATTGAGATTTTAACTCTGTCTCTTGCCTGTTCTGTCATGTGCACCTTAAATTATCTCTTTGGAATCAATAACATTTGTCTGTCTATTTAATTTATTAGTATCCAGCATGTGCGCTAACATATCTGATTCAGTTTGTTTACCACTATGTATTGCATTTGTTCCGATGTGATTGCTTTAAGTGATTGCAGCAAATCACTTTTTGTTTGACTTTGTTTTGTTTTTTTTCTGTTGGAGTCTAGGTGGCTGCATTGCCTCAGTCTAATGCTCATTCATCAATGTGTCAGCCACACGCCTGCTGTCATTTTCTTTAGTACCATGCTCATAATGATCTAATGGGTGGCCCAACCAAGGCCAAAACTAAGGTGGTCAATTTTTATTGATCATATTTCCTCAGAGGTCAAAAAAATAAAGGCTATGACTTCAGCTGTGCTTCAGAGTGAAGATAAGAGGTTAAGTAATCTCAGTGGTCTTAAAAGTGAATTGTGCCAGTAGTGGTATGAAACAGAATTATATATAAAATATATAATTTTTTTCAAACATGTACCCAAATAAAAGCACCACAGAGCCACAGCTTGTTCACACCTTTTAGGGAAATCAACCTATGAATAGTTTATTTATAGTTGTCTATCCATGTTAAGCTGGAATATGAGAAAGTATTTTAACATTATAAAAAATCACCCTTAAGCTGTGTTTAAACGTGCACTAACTACTTTTTCTTCATAAAAAAGTTTACTCAAAAAAATAAAATTATGAGCACTCACATGAGATGAAGACTCCAGTCATATCAGTAACCTTATAAAAGCTGTCTTTATTTTATGTGGAGAGGGTCACTCATGGACCTGTCATGTTAAAAGTGCATTACCAGCCGAATACTACTCACATAATTTCAGTAACTGCCCTGTTTTTGAATAGTTAATTTCTACAATGGCATCTGCAACTCAATATTGCTTTTCAATTATGCTGTTTCCATGCTGCTAGGTGTCAGTTTAAGTCCAAGTACTTATATAAAAAATTCAGAGTGCACCTTAAAGTCATAATATGATTAAAATATTTGTTATAAACACATTTTCATTATTTTTATTTTCTGAATCATAACCCTCTACTCAAAACAATACTGGTGTTGATGATGAATGGCCATGAGTTCCATTCACAGTACACAGGATGATGAATGGGAGAGGATTTATATAACACATGGGCCACTTGCTGGTGACTATACCATTGTGAAGAGTGATCAAGCATTATATTTATCTTATTAGAGACTGATAATGTTCTTTGCAATTTTATGGTCTAATATATATACAAATTTTCTAGACTACAGTCCTGATCCTGGTCTGTTTAAAGCAAGAGCCTGGGGGAGTTTGGATGAATGCAATGGAAAAAGGGATCATTTTAATGGTAACCAATTAAATCATTTTTTAGGGTAACCATTTAAACCACTTTTTAGGAAAGTAAGAGGATTATGTGGCCCAATAGCTAAGAACAGGCAGAATTTGACATATCTAGCCAATAAACTTAAATGCTGCCAAATTATTAGTGGACATGCAAATCTACATATTTTAAACTTGTATACACATCAGGGTCAGAAATTAAAGGGGACTCGAGTCAAAAATTCCAACAACAATGTTTAATATTTATTATTCTGAAGAAATTACTTCTTCTGTTATTTTTATTTACAACATCTGATATAGTAATTTCATAATATTTTATTATAGCCCTAATTATAAATATTACAGCATAACTATGAGATGTTGATATCATTCTTAGGGTAAGAAGTAAATTCAAATTTATTAATGTATTTTACATGAAATGGATGACAAAACAATATGCCCTCTCAAAGGTAAAGATGCCTGAATAAATGATTTAAGTTCTTAGGATGGAATATATTTTCCTAAAGTTTCCTAAAGAAACGTTTTTCCTAATAATCTATTTAATCTTTAATAAATGTATGTATTAATACACTTGGGACTCCTAATAATTAAAATTGAGTGACTCATTATCATGCATTCTTCAATATTGTCTGTTATCTGTTATTTTCACTGTCACTTAACCTATCTCATTCACACTGTTGTCAGTCAGAAGTGCATTCTTATTGCCCATTCTATAAAACATTTCCTTGTCATTTTTAAAGAAGAAATACAACTCATGATTTTGTTACTTGTGAATAAATTATATCATGGTAAACATTTCAAAATCTTCTTCTTTCGGTTGCTCCCATTAGTGGTCAGCACAGCGGACCATCCATGATCCACATATTTGACTTGGCTAAATATTTCAAAATAAATGAATACATTAAATTATACAAAAGATCCCACTATCTATAAAAAAAATTCCCAGTGAGAAAAATGCAATCATGCAATTCCACTGTAGAACAGTTGCCAAATGGCAACATCCATATTTTCTAAATTTTCTGAAATACTATGTTAGATAAAGTTGATAATTTGTGAACAACATTTAATTAATCAAAGATAAAAATAAATAAAATAATGATGTAGAAGAAACATATCAAAATATGTTTTATAAAGTAATTTGTGGAGCACTTCAGCAGGTGTCTTTCCAGGATGGGTGACCCCAGAATTTTGCCTTGGACACAAAATCAGATGTCATGTGGCTTACAAATAGTATATTAATGGTTACAAGATCCACATCTTTTCATGCAGTGGATGTGAACTTTCGATCTTATCTAGTGAAGTAGATCATTAGTGGGAAGTCTACACTGAATTAATCCTAAAAAATATTTATGAAACATAAATTCCACGCCATCACTTCAGGACAAAGCTACATGGATGAGACAATAAAGACAATAAAATAATTAAAATAGTGCTATTTGAATTAAGATGAAGCATCAAAAATACAATAAATATGAGAATTAGAATGTAAAGACCTCACTCCTCTTCCCGTCCTGGTAGATTAGCCACCAGCCAAAAGGTTGTGCACTAGTATTTGTTGGAAACTAATTCAACACATTAGCTTGTGGAGATGTTTACATGCAGGAAAGCACAGAGGGAACAAATAAAGGAGGGGAAAGATAAAAGGATACATCAAAGCGCACCAGCAACACAGAACAGATCAGAGTTCTTAAGATGTGCTTGGCTTTGAGTCCATTTACTCTATCAAACTGGTCACGCTACCTCAGGAGCCTTTGAGGCGAGAGAAATAGCAAGAAACTAGAAGAAGCATCAACTTTGTCTCATTTGTCAATCATATGTTTAGGTAAGCACTGAAACCAGTGAAGATTATTCGTGAGGAGCACTGCTGATTTCTCAACTTTTAGTCAAAGTGGATATCAGAATGGGTTAATGTGCTGTGACCCCCATGAATAACCTACGCTGGGTTGGGTGAGCTCATCTGACATTTTCTCGATTAAAGCCAGATTCACCTCATTTCCCACTCAGGTATTCCCTGAGAGTGGTGTTGAGAAAGGAATAGATGAAAAATGACAGACAGACAGACAGAGAGAGAGAGAGAGAGAGAGAGAGTGAGAGAGAGAGAGAGAGAGAGAGAGAGAGAGAGAGAGAGAGAGAGAGAGAGAGAGAGAGAGAGAGAGAGAGAGATTAATGGTGATAGGCTGAAATTTAAATCTTAAAGATGCTGCCTTTATTGAGTGAATTGATCAGCTTTTCGATGGTGTTATACAGTATGAACTTCAGACTGTGAAATGAGAGTACATATGCATTAGAGCACTAATATATTAATTAAGTATTGATCTGGACTTATTGGAAAGGGTTTCATTAACAAAACATTGGGTCTTATTTACTAATAATTTCCAACAAGTGCAACAAGTTTTACTTATGAATGTGGAAATTCTGCCAGAATATGTGCGTATTGCTCTGCAAGATCTTTGAGAAATTCAGGTGCACAGTTCCATTAATTATACATAAAATAAATAGTTCACCCAAAAATTAAGATGCTAACATCATTTACTTACCTTTATGTTTTTCCAAACAATACAAAAGGAGAAAATTGTATGTATACATTGCACAAATTGCAAGAACTACTTTTATAATACATTGGATTCTTTATTCAGCTTTAAAGTGAGGCACTTTCCAATGCCTTTGCATTGAAAAGATTTGCTGCAATATTCATTACAACAACTTTAGTGTTCTGCAGAAGAATGAAAGTCATACAGGTTTGGAATGACATGAGAGTGAGTAAATTATGATACAATCTTACCTTATGGGTAAACTATTTCTGTAAAATGGCTTAGATTTCAATATCTGCAGTATGTTAAATTGTAATCCTTGTGAAAGATAAGGGGAAACAAATAGATACATTCCCATGCAAGCATGAATGCACTTGCATGCACACACATGCACATATGAACATTCATACAAACATGCATGTGTGCACACACACACATGGTTACACAAGTACATGAATGCACTCACGCATAAATATATGCTGAGTGAAAGTGTCTGGACTCTTAAAAGATTGAGTGGATGTGCTGGCAGTTCTTTAATTAGCACTCAGAACTTAAAACCATTTAAAATCCACTTATTGCTTAAAACTGCAAGTCTGTCACATTTTTAAAGACAGAAAAGCACTTAGAGGAGTGTTACTGTGAAAACTCATCTCCAGACAAGGGACCATTTCTAAACAGATAACATTCAATTTGATCCAGTATACTGAGGAAATATTTACGTCAGAGAAGCAGATAATTTTTTTGTCCATCACATAATTTCACCTTTATTCACGCATAGTGAAAATCTTTCCCGAGCTTATTTGCCTTTGTGATCATGTTACAGTAAAATGAGATCATAATATTTCCTTAAACCAATTTAAAAAACGAAAGACAACTTCATGCTGAACTATCTCTGCTTAAAAATAAATTTGGCAATACATGATTAACAAGCACTCTTTGGCATTACCTTAAGTTCCAACTTCTCATGCTCTCTCATTATTGTCATCGTCATGCTTTTAAAGATTATGCCAAGGCAATTCAGGTAATAAAACTACTGCACCAGAATATCTTCAGTATGACTGTTGCTATGCCAACATCAGTCTATTGAAACTGTGAAGTGACTGTCACTGGAAGGAGATTAGGTCTTTTGCTGGCTGCATCTGCTATTATGAGAATGCAGGATTAGGAACAAAGACCCAATGTAAAATTTAACAGACAATATTTCATTTTCACAATATGTGTGAATAGCTTTCATGGAGACATACACTGGCCAAATGTTTGGAATAATGTACAGATTTTGCTTTTTTAGAAGGAAATTGGTACTTTAATTCAGCAAAGTGGCAATCAACTGATCACAAAGTATTGTCAGGACATTACTGATGTAAAAAAAACAGCACCATCTCTATTTTAAAATATATTTGTTTTATTAAATCTAGACAGGCCCCATTTCCAGCAGCCATCACTCCAACACCTTATCCTTGAGTAGTAATGATAAATTGCTAATTTGGTACAAGAAAATCACTTACCATTAAATCAAACACAGTTGAAAACTATTTGGTTCTTTAAATGAAGCTTAACATTGTTTTTGTGTTTGTTTTTGAGTTGCCACAGAATGCAATAGACTGGCATGTCTTAAATTCAATATTAGGTCAACAATGGCAAGACTCTAGAAACACATCAGATAATAATTGTTTTGAGGAATGAAGGCTATACCATGTCTATATAAAGAGAAGACTCAGGGTTGCAGGCCTTATGGGAAGAATTGCAAAGAAAAAGACACTTTTAAAACATATACTAAAAAAAAGGTTAGAGTGGGCAAAGAAACACAGACATTGGACAACAGATAATTGGAAAAGAGTGTTATGGATCTGAACCCCATTGAGCTTTTGTGGGCTCAACTAGACTGTAAGGTGCATGAGAATTGCCTGAGAAGACATCTTGTCGCAAGAGCTACAGGAAGTGTGGGGTGAAATGTCACCTGAGTATTTGGATAAACTGACAGCTAGAATGCCAAGGATCTGCAAAGCTGTCATTGAAGTAGTTTAATAGTTAAGAAGTTGTGGAAAATTTTTATGATTCTATTTATATACATGTATATATATTATTTTTATTTTTATTTTATTTCAAATTGTCATTGTAATTTTTCAAGTTATTAATGTCCTGACTATACATTGTGATCAGTTGAATGCCAATTTGGTGAATAAACATAACAATTTATTTCCATAAGATTAAAAACTGTATGTTATTTCAAACATTTGGCCACCAGTGTAAACATTTGGCCTTGAACAGTTGAGGTTTAAATGTGGCTTAATGTGAATGCGAGGGTGTGTGTGTTTGAGTGTGTGTGTAATGGAGGAGCTTTAATTGGATGCCATGAATGTGAAAGGGAAAATGGTGCTGTTTCCTGCAGAGAATGAAAATCACAGAGCGTGACAAGAAAGGAAGCACAAAATAGGTGATTCCAGCTACTGTGTGTGTGTGTGTGTGTGTGTGTGTGTGTGTGTGTGTGTGTGTGTGTGTGTGTGTGTGTGTGTGTGTGTGTGTGTGTGTGTGTTGGGGTGTGTTTGTGCGGGTGTAGGGGAGGGTTTTGGTGGACATTTCTTTAGGTTACAAACTGGTAATTACAAGAGTATTATTTTATAAATGTTGTTTATGAGGACATTTCTAGTGTCCCCATCACTTAATCACTTAAAAAACATAGGCCTACTGAACTAATGTTTTTTGAAAATATAAAAATGCAGAAAGTTTTTTGTGATGGTTAGGTTTAGGGGTAAAGTTAGGGTTAAGGGATATAATCTATAGCTCATACAGTATAAAAATAATTATGTCTATGGAGAGACCTCATAAGGATAGCTGCAACAATATGAGTGTGTGCTTTTGTGTGTGGTTTAAGAGGACATGTTTTAGGCTACAAACTGGTAATTACAAAGGTATTATGCTATAAATGTAGTTTATGAGGACATTTCTAGTGTCGCCAAAATGCAAATCACTTAAAAATACATACTAAATGTAAAATGTAAAAATGCAGACAGTTTTTGTGAGAGTTAGGTTTAGGGGTAGGGTTAGGGTTAGGGGATAGAATCTATAGTTCGAACAGCATAAAAATAATTTGTCTATGGAGAGTCCTCATAAGGATGGCTGTACCAACATGTGTATGTGTGTGTCTAAAAGTTCTAGGTAACTTTCACATGTGTTCCTGACTTAAATACTTAGTCTTAGGTTTAAATACTTTAGTCTCAGATTGTGTTGCGTCACACTATTTTGTGTAGTGTGCACACTATTTTGACTAGCCCAGACTAGTCACAGACACTGCTACAGATTTCAAACAAGTTTTATGTCTCGCCGGCAACAACCAGTCATCACATGAGCACACTGTACTGACGAGTGAGAGACGAGCAATGAGCAAATGCCAGTGCAATATAGAGAGAGTGCAAGAAGAGAGCAATGCATTTGGGAAGCAGGAGCCGAAATAATAATAATAAAACCTCACCCATATCTCCCTCCCAACATATCAGTATTTTTCTGCTGTTTTTCTTATTTTTTCTCTGTTATGTGCAAAGCAATGCAAAAACGGCCACGATCCCTGCGTTCTTGTTGTTTATTGACATGTTATCATGAAAAAATTCTCCATTACCATGCAAATGAGTTTGTAAAGGAATTTTGGAATGTAGCTTTAGTTGAGGACAAATAGTCTTGTAGTTGGTACACCCAGTCTGCTATCAGTCTTGTAGGGTGCGCACCAACACAACAGAGAACAAAAGACAGCGAGTCATTAAGTGTACTGACTGCAAGTCGTGTATAGTGTGTGGTTGGGTTTAGCTGGTTTAATATGGATGCTTGTGTTTTTATCAAGTGGTGTTCTGTTAAATCACAGAGATAGAGAAATGAGCTGTGTGTCCCTCCAAAGGTTTAAAACGAAATCACTTTTTACCCCAGTGGGGGAGGGGGGTTGTGTCCCCATGAGTGTTTTGCCAACAGACTGCTTTGGGATTTGGAATCCCCAAAATGCAGAGACCCTAGGCCAGTGGTTCCCAAACTTTTTACAGTGGTGTACCACTTCAAACATTCAACATCCTTTTGTGTACCCCCTCTCTAATGCATAGATAAAATTCACACAATGTCATTTGAAAATATGTCTGTTTAACACAAATTACAGTATCTTTGTAAAACAACTCCCTTATATTAAACATGTTATATTTTTACATTTTGCACATGTTATATTAATCATACACATACTGAACCTATTGAGATGGGAATACTAGAAATGATATAACTGCATAACTTGAAAACTACCCCCTCGAATGCAAGAACAGCATTCGGTTCTGTACCTGGAATTACGCATCATTGCAGGTACGGCATTGCTGGCCGAATCAAGCATTGCGGGTAAGTATCTGTACAATTGCGCTGTCAGTCAGAATCGTGGACGACTGACATGTGCGAGTCTAGTAAAACAGTGAAGTATTTTACTTGCTATCACTAAGCTATGTCACCTAGCACTGGACTGGGCTGGTGAAAAAAGGCACTTGTGTGACACACGGTGCATGAGTAGATGCATTTTTTTAACCGCAAAAGATTTTTCTGACCTTTATGACACAACCATTTTGGTGTTTCTAAACTATAGGGCACACAAAATAATTTTTGCCAGTGAGAAATGCATGAACTGTGTTAGACTGATGAAACTGAAAGAACGGTAAATCTCAGAATGTTATTCGCATACACCCATTGTCACTCATTGCCCCCAGGGTACCCCAGTTTGGGAAACACTGCCCTAGGCCATTGCCTAGCTAGTTCCGGTCCTGAATAATTATGTTGGAATACATTTGGTGCCTCTCATCTTGCTTGTTTTGATTTTGTTTTGACAACACCCCTGAATATGTGAGAAGCTTTTTCCATTTTGATCAGGTAAATCTCTCTCCTGTCACAGTGCAGATGCATTTCATTGCAAGGTATAAATGCAATCCAGCTATAGAATATCCAGATTCTATCCGGATGCAAAACGATGTTAAAGGGATAATTACCACCAAAATTAAAATTATCTCATCATTTACTCACCCTCATGTCATCCGAAATGTGTATTAATTTCTTTCTTCAGCAGAACACAAACAAATATTTTTAGAAGAATATCTCAGCTCTGTAGGTCGATACAATACAAGTTGATGTTGATCAGCATTTTAAAGTCACGTGAGAGGCAGCGTGAAATGATTCCCCTCATGGATATGCACTGTAAACTGTTGCATCAAAAGGACAATTCGAGAGTGACACCAGTTAGTAAATATATTTGTCAATTCCAAACACTGACTGCGTGAATGTAGACAATGTTTATCATGTCAGAATTTGGTATTTATGAATATGAAGAAAGTTTTTTAATTGAGGCCAATTGCAGTTAATATGTCAGAAAATGGAGATGTGTTGCAAAATTCAGGAATTAATATTTTAATAAGACAATTAATTAATTATACCTGAGTATAATTATCTCCGCTTTCTGTCTTTCTTTTAACATCTTTATGCTTCCTTTCGATTTGTCTTTCTGTCTGTCTCTTCATAGCAGGTTTTTATTTTCATAACAAGCATAAGATAGTTTATTAATTTCCATAATGTGCCCCAATAGAATTGATACAATATCTCTGACTCGTTCTTTTATCTGCCATGCTTCTCTCCATACTTCCCCTTTCTTTGATAGCCCTCCTATGAGAGACTGTACAACGAAATAGCAAATACTTATGTATACCAACCAAGCCTCCAACCCCACCATACTCCCTTGGACTGGAGTAACATTCTCCAGATTTTACATATGTCTCAAATCTCTCCAAAACCAGGAAATTGCATTTGTGGCTCTGTGGGGTATTGTTTTAGAATAAGGCCACATACCAGCATATCGCACACAGGTGATTATTTTAGATTAATCTGAAGTTTGAGATGAATTTAAAGAAGTTGAAAAGACAAAACTGTAATAAAGGCTGTGTTGCATAATTTGTTTTTGTTTTGGGGTTTTAGATTTTTTCCTAAATTTCAACCTACCTGTATTAAATTTGTAACTACATCTAATAAGAGTCTGGGGGTGAAGTGTTTAGATGGAGAGATTCACTGACAAATTATGCAGCTACGTTTATTTAAACATTAAATGTTTGAAAAACAAACTGTCTATATTCAAATGAGTCCATATCCTAACCACTAAACTTGAGCCCCCACAACACAACCTGTTCCCCAAGACCCATAACACATCCTGATACCCACCCCATACCCCGGTCATTATAGCACAGCCTGGTTCCCACTACACAGCCAGAAGGCTCTGGACTACTTTTTGAAAACAAGGTTTTAAGGTAGTCAAGATGAAAGATGGGAGCTGAAGCCGAATCTGACATTTCTCCCATTCACCTGGGTTACAGGCATTTCACATAATTTTAATGTGTTTAACTTTTCCTGTGGCACAACTGATATTGCATTGTGCAAGCAGCATAAAAACATTGGTTCTAGTCCAGTGGAAATCAGGAAATATAATCATGTTCACCTAATCAATGATAAGTATGATTTAGAGGTTGCATTTTCCATCTAAGATTACTTTTTAGACCACTGACAGTTAGGTTAAAGGTTGTAGTTTGGGTTATGGTGTATGGTTAGTAAAATATGCATTTAAATATGCATGTAAAAATTCTAGATCTGACCTATGTACCTCATAACCTGACTCAAACTGGGAGTTTACAACTCAGATTCTAACTGAGAGGATGATGACGTCCCATCTTTTGGATAAACTGGCTCAGACTCAAACTGAGTTCTCGTATTATCTATCCTGAGCAACAATATACTCACTCTATGACCTAAAATGAGAATCTTGTATATTCTGCACTTTGTGTTGCAGTAATAACCCAGACAGACTCCAGTTTAACCCTTTTAACTCGTTTAATGATTTACGGAGGTCCCAATCTGATGCAGTTGGAAGACTCTCAAATCAACAAAGTTAAACATAATTTTATGTATGTTACATCACCATGAGCAGACCCCACAATACTTGTTTACTTAATTTTGATTGGTTCATATCATATTGCTAAGAATAAAGTCCCTGTTTTAATCAAATAATGTAAGGGAATAGTCTGAATTAGCACAAGCATTAAAATATCAGTATATCAAAAACAACTACATACCAGCCATAGTTGGTACTATACAGTACTTACTTAATTCACAGATATATTTAATTTTCAAGACATTATTGTTTAATCACAGAAATGCATTTTGTTCTCATAAAAATTACCTGCTCTTTTATACTTAAATTCAATTACACTTTATTACATATTTTGACATAAACATTACATAAACTCTTGATGCCACTTTGTGGACATTTCACCCAGAAACTGTAGCTTACACATGCCCATATGTTCAACACCACTTCCAGATTCGACCACTGGAGTTCAAATTTTGGTTAGCGCGGAATGATTTCAGCTGAAGAACTTTTTAACCTGCTGTCGCCAAATTCATAGTGAGATCAGTCAGTGATAACACAGGCTGTTCTGCACAATAGAGTGCACATGACACAATACAATCCCAACAGTTACAACTACACGCCTGAACCCTGAAAGACTGGAAAACAGTGAAGCATCAATATTACCCCTATCAAGTATTTCAAAAAAGCCTCTGTTTATCTTGTTTTCACCCTGTATTAACAGATCATTCAGCTTAACTAATCATTGTTGTGAGATGCAAAACATGTTCCACAAATACACACGCACACACTTTGAGGCATGGGGAGTCTGGACTTCTGCCACAACCCTAATTACTCGTCTCTGCTGAGTTTCCCTCTCCCGTGGTTGGAGCCTTGTCTCTGCACTGTCTGCATGAGTGGCTTTTTCACTCAAATTCCCAGATGCTTCAGTGCCAGGATAATTGTAACTACATGATTCTAGTGGTGCAAAGCTCTTACTGAACAAAACTACAAGATTATTTTTGCTCCTGTTTAAATGGGATTTCCATTAAACAAAAAAAAATAAAATAAAAAAAGAATATATATATATATATATATATATATATATATATATATATATATATATATATGTATGCAGCACCTTGGTAAATATGTTTTGATCCAGTGTTTTTATTGTTTGTGACAGCCAACTGTTTTAGTTTACAAGAAACATGTGAATACTGAGACTTTCCTGAGTGCTGAAATGTGTGTACATTTAGAATACTAGTATCTTAAAAATATTTTCAGTGAAATGGAAAATAACAAAAAACAAAAACAACTATAAGTAAGCTATTTGCAGGTTGAAAAAAGAGAAAGACTCACAAGATAACAATGGATATTGAATAATAGCTGATCCTACATGTAGCCTGTGGCGTGCTGGCAGATGACTGGAGTGAGTGTCAATATGTTCTGAGTTCTAGAATGAGAACAGCATCCTGTATCACTAAAGAAGGCTGTCAGGCTCTATGCATCGGGGGAGAGAGGACAGGCAGGCCTGAGGCTTTCTATCTGCCAGTCCTGTGACAGCCAAAAACCAGCTTTTCCTCCACCTTCCATACCTTCTTGTCTTTCATCTATGTCTTTCTTTGTTTCCAGGGGTTGAGAGGGCTTCCTCTGCTACCTACAGATTGCTGTATGGATTACATGTTGCAGCAGGGGACAGACTGTATGAATGTGGGACCATTTTCATGCCCGGAGCGGCTTTGTTTTGACAATCTGTGTGACAGCTCCTCCTGTGCTGATGTCTTGACTGCTGTGATCAAAGAACTTGTTATTTTCATTTTCATCTTAATGCTTAACTGCACACTAGTTAGGCACAGATGTACTGTAAAACCTGATTTATTATTTATTTATTTATTTATTATTAAGTGATTTATGAAAAGTGACTGCCACTTCACAAATATTAGGATATACAGTAAATAATACTGGAGTATTCTTTTTATAACAGATTATATCAGTTTTATAATCTGTTTTAAAAACATTGTATGGGGTGAAATACGTCATTTCTGTGCCCTATAGCTGCACCAAATAGAATTTCAAAAACTAACAGTGCCTACTCAATCAGTGTTCTTCCTTGTCTATGCATAATAACATGGGATATTAGGAAGCATTTTAATTTTGAAAAAAATAACGTTTTGAAAAAAGACCCCTTTAAAGGCTCAAGATTAGTGCAGTTTTCTTTTTGAGATTATACATTTCCATTTGAATCAGCAAGTTGGGGCAGGGCATATTAACAGGTTCATATAACAATTTCATAAACAACCATAGGCTGTAGTTAACATCACAACCATGAACGTCTAGGGTACTATTGTAACCCTCGTTCCCTGATGGAGGGAATGAGATGTTGTGTCAATTGAAGTGACACTAGGGGCTTCTTTCGGGAGCCACGGTTACCTCTGATTTTGAGAAAAGCCCAATGAGAAATTGGCAAGTGTCACTTCAATCGACACAACCTCGAGTGAGTCACAGACGGGGAATGTCTCGGGTTACTTAAAAGCGGAACGAGATGCTGCGCTGATTTTAGCGCTTTGGGAACAGCTTTAGGTGTGACCAGCTGTGAATATGTGTGCAACACATCAATGAAATTTGCTAGAATTTATAGCCTCTGCTGGTGACATCTGTTGGATGCATCTATAGCAGGGCTATAAATAGATGCATCACAGGTGCATCGTCAGATCTTTTGTTTTCAGATCACTCTGTCTGTGTTGTGCTCCTCAAACTGTCAGAACTTTCTTTCCTCTGTTAGGAGTTAGAATTTGTTAGGCAGTGCGCAGAAAACCTTTTCTACTTTCCAAGAATGAGTGTGAAACAAAGCAAGTAGTGTGTATTCCCGAGTTTACGCTCTATGGCTGAAACGGACATGCACCAGTTTTGTTTTGTGCATTTGAAGAGCATGCTGCTCTTGTGTTGGGGCGGGTGCAAGCATTGCGATCTGTTTACAGTGAAAATGCTTCATCCTCATCTCGCTCTTTCATCATGGGGCTCTTGAATTTATCTGGCTGAGGAGCGAGAGACAGGTCTAAAGGTCACAAGCGCTAAAATCATCTGCTGCTTGCTACAAAGCACACAATTCTGGTTCCCCTTCTGTCACTCATTCGACGTTGCATCAAATTAAGTGACACAAGTGGTCTTCCTTGGACGCCGAATCATACCTCTGAACATGAGAATGTCAAGGCCAATGTCAAGTTGGCAGACAGAATTTGCATACCCCGCCCCGGACATAAGTTTAAAAAGGGAAGCGGGATAGCGAATGCCAGTCAGAATTTTTCTTTGGAGCCGAATGGTTGTAGAAGCATTACTGTTGGTTCCGCATGGCGCATTTCCAGCTGGCGTCTCTCTCTCTGCACGCTGTGTAGTTCACGCCCCTGGGCACTTCGACAGTACATTCTTTCAGTGTAAAAGAGTGTCTCCTGTGTAGCGATCACACTGAGGTGGCGTTCGTGGTGGTTTATGTTCTCACTGTGAGAACATTATCATGGCAACGTTGTGGTCACGGCTCTCCTTCCTTAAGGTGAATGCCACTTCAGCTGTCTTCTTCCCACGGGATTGAGGACGACATGTCTAGCAATGAAGGCGATACAGGGATAATGATGTTTCGCCGGGTAAATCCCCACGAACCCCCCACCCCCCGACATGCTTGTGTACTTCTGTCTAGACTCGGGATGAGTGCAACTCGCCTCACGGCCAGCCGGCATTCTCCATCAAGTCCTCGGATTTGGATGATGACATCCCGGTCCCATTTTTCCCGGAGGTGCATGACGGACTCGTCAAAAGCCCTGCTCGTCCGCTCTCGCTACCCTCGACGGTGGAGTGGCCCATGGGTACACGCCGATTCCCCAGGTGGATAGGGCCGTTGCGCTGCATCTATGTCCCAGTAACCCTACCACCTGGCGCGGGCACCCTATACTCCCTTCCAAGGCCCATAGGACGACATCCTCATTAAACACCAAAGCCTACAGTGCCGTGGGACAGGCCGCTTCTGCTTTGCATGCCATGGCCATCCTGCAAGTCCACCAGGCCAAGGCGCTCAGGAATCAACCCTCGCCCTGACCCCGATGTGCTGCAGGAACTGCGCTCAGTGACCGACCTTGCCCTCAGAGCCACGAAGGTCACCACGCAGGCACTCGGGCAGGTGATGGCCACCCTTGTGGTCCAGGAACGTCATCTATGGCTCAACCTGGTCGAGATGCGTGAGGCCGACAAAGTCCGCTTCCACCACGCCCGTCTCCCAGTTTGGCCTCTTTGGCGACACCGTCGAGGACTTCGCCCAGCAGTTCTCTGCGGTGAAAAAGCAGACGGAGGCCATCTCACATATCCTGCCTCACCGCAAACCTGCCGCCACAGCCACTGCCTGTCTGCTCGCTGAGGGCATCCCCCTGCGGCCAAGAAATCTGCCCCGCCTCAACCCGGGCCCAGCTCTCAGCCCCAGTGTCAAGCACACCACAGGAAGCAGACGCCCCCCCATCTCTCGGACCCCCTCTCGGACCCGTAAGGCTCCCAGGCACTCCTGAGACGGATGACCCAGCGACAGAGATGTTAGCTCCGATGGTGGAAAGACCGCTCCATCCCCCGGTGGAGGGCCGGGAGGAGAATCTTTTGTTTTTAAACAATTTTCATTTGCCCCCCCCCCCCCCCTTAGATGGGGTTGCGGTACCCACATTCTCAATAAAAGAGCTATTTCCTACGTCTCTGGGTCACCTGGCCCACAAATGCCATTCTCATGGTACTCTGCCACCAGATCTCAACAGTCCCGGCTTCCTGGACACGGACCACCTGTCTCCAGCCCCACAACTGTTCCCCGGCCGGCCGGTTCTGACGAGTCTAGAGGACGCCTACACTGGACCTCCTCTTCAGTCGCCAACCCGCCCCCTGCCGGGTGTGCGGAGCAAGGTAAGTGCTTTGAGTCTTTTCTCAGCACCCCAGCCTCGGGTCGCCCTGTCGCCGCCCGACGCTGCCCTACCTCCTCCGCCCCACTGCGAAGCTCCTCCGGGTACGTCAAAATTAATCGTCCCTTTGGTGCCCCTAGCGCAGAGGTTGGACGCGTGGCTTTCACTTCCCAACCCATCTAGCTGGCTGGCCCGGACCATTTGACTCGGTTACGCAATTCAGTTTGCCAGTCCCCCGACCCCCTTCATGGGCGTCCACTTTTCCGCAGTACATGGCGAACATGCCCAGTCCCTGTGTGCAGAAATCGCTACTCTTTTGCTCAAAGACGCAACAGAGCCTGTCTCTCCAACTGAGATGAAGAAGGGTTTCTACAGCCCTTCATCGTACCTAAGAAAGGCGGCGGCTTACGACCAATCTTGGAACTGCGAGTTCTCAACCAAGCGTTGCACAAACTCCCGTTCAAAATGCTCACGCAGAGACACATCTTAACCTGCGTCCGGCATCTAGATTGGTTCGCAGCGGTAGACCTGAAGGACGTGTACTTCCACGTCTCCATTCTGCCTCGACACCGCCCCTTCCTGCGGTTTGCGTTCGATGGCCAGGCATATCAGTACAAAGTCCTCCCCTTCGGCCTGTCTGTCCCCTCGCATCCACATACTCAATTACCTTGACGACTGGCTTATTCTGGCCCACTCGCGAGAGTTACTCACAGAGACCAGGTGCTCAGGCACCTCAGCCGTTTGGGGCTTCAGGTCAACTGGGAAAAGAGCAAGCTTACTCCAGTCCAGAGCATCTCTTTTCTCGGTATGGTGTTAGACTTGGTCTCAATGTCAGCATGCCTCACCAACGAGCGTGCCCAGTCAGTGTTGAGGTGCCTCGCCACCTTCAGGCCAGGCACAACGGTCCCCTTAAAACTTTTCCAGAGGCTCCTGGGGCATATGGCGTCCTCCGCGGCGGTCATGCCGCTGGGGTTGAGGCATATGAAACCACTTCAACACTGGCTTCAGACCCAAGTCCCGAGATGAGCATGGCGCCACAACACACATCGTGTGACAATCACCCCCGCCTGCCACCAAACATTCAAACCCTGGACAGACCTCTGTTTCTTACGGGCAGGCATACCCTTACAGCAGGTGTCCCGACGCGTCCTGGTCACGACCGACGCCTCCAGATCGGGTTGGGGAGCCGTTTGCAACGGGCAAACAGTAGCAGGCCGTTGGAAAGGGGCCCAGCTGCGTTGGCACATCAACTGCCTCGAGTTGTTGACCGTCCTTTTGGCCCTGCGGAAGTTTCTCCCTTTAGTTTGAGACAAACATATCCTGGTCAGGTTGGACAGCACCACTGCGGTGGCATACATAAATTGCCAAGGAGGCGTACGCTCCCGCCACATGTCACAACTCGCCCGTCGTCTCCTCCTTTGGAGCCAGCAGGGACTCAAGTCGCTGCGCACCACTCACATCCCCGGCAACCTCAATGTGATAGCGGACACGCTGTCATGACAATGCTTGCCTGGCGGAGAGTGGAGGCTTCACCCCCACTTGGTTCAGCTGATCTGGGAACGGTTCGGCAAGGCCCAAGTAGATCTGTTTGACTCCCGAGAGACATCCCACTGCCCGCTCTGGTTCGCCCGCTCAGAGGCTCCCCTCGGGGCAGATGCACTGGCACACAGCTGGCCAGTGGGGCTGCGCAAGTATGCATTTCCCCCAGTGAGCCTTCTTGCACAGGTGCACAGGTGCTGTGCAAGGTCAGGGAGGATGAGGAACAAGTCACTCTTGTGGCTCCTTACTGGCCCACCCGGGCCTGGTTCTCTGACCTTGTACTCCTCGCAACAGCCCCTCCCGGGCAAATTCCCCTGAGGAAGTTCCTTCTTTCTCAGGGACGGGGCATGCTCTGGCATCCGCACTCAGACCTTTGGAACCTCCACGTCTGGCCCCTGGACAGGAAGCAGAATTCATACCTTTATTATGAAATTGCAATTGCCTGATGAATCCAGTTCAACATACTTGGGCCAATTGTCCGTAGTCATGGCATAGTTTTCTAACTTTAAATAATAACAACGTATATTAATTCAGAAACTTGGGAAATAAAGCCCAAAGTGTCTTCTTTCAAAAGATACTACGACTGTATCCATACTCCAAAGGGTCCAGAAAATACAACCATTTAAGTTCGGGTATGTCATTTTCATGGTTTGTGCTCAAAAAGGGGGGCGCGCATCAAGTGACACTGATGGTTACCCCTAGGAGTGAAAAGAAAGCCTTCCAGACTTGGGAGATGAACTGCGGCCCTCGGTCAGAGACGATATCCTCAGGGATTCCGTAATTGCGGAAAACATGATTGAATAGAGTTTCCGTGGTTTCTAGGGCGGTGGGAAGTCCCTTGAGGGGATGTAGCTTGCAGGCCTTAGAGAAATGATCAACTGCTACCTGAATGCAGGTAAAGCCCTTGGAGGATGGTAAGTCAGAGATAAAATCGACTCCTAGATGTGACCAGGGCCGACGAGGAATGGGCAGAGGGAGGAGTTTGCCAGCAGGAAGTTGGCGCTGGGTTCGGGAGATGGCACATTCAACACATCCCTGAAGGAACCTGCAAACATCTTGTTCCATACGTGGCCACCAGAACCGGTCCTGGAGGAATGAGAGGGTCCTATTTGTCCCTGGGTGACCAGTGCCCAAGGAGGAGTGTAGAGAGTCTATGAGAATTAGTCACAGGGAAGAGGGGACATAGGTCTTATCAGCTGGACAGTTGGGCGGAGCTGGCTCAGTGGCAGATGCTTCAGCGATGTCATCATCCAGGGACCATCGGACTTACTACTGCGCAGGGAGAAAGAATGGTATCTGGTGTCTCCTGGGTTTCTTCTGGAGTGTAGAGACGAGAAAGCGCATCTGCCTTGACATTCTTATCACCTGGATGGTAGGAGTTAGTGAAGTTGAAGCACGAGAAGAAGAGTGCCCATCGTGCTTGGCGAGGGTTTAGGCGACAAGCCTCCCAGATATATTCTAGGTTCTTATGGTCAGTGAGTACCAGAAAAGGGAATTGGGCCCCCTCAAGCCAATGTCGCCACTCCTCTAGAGCCAATTTGATAGCCAGAAGCTCACGGTTACCAATGTCGTAGTTCTGTTCCGCTGAGTTGAGTTTCTTTGAAAAGTAGGTGCAGGGGTGGAGTCTGGGTGGTTTCCCCTGCTGCTGGGAAAGGACAGCCCCCACTCCTGTGGTGGAGGCATCTACCTCGTCAATGAAAGGTCTGCTAGGATCAGGATGATTGAGAAGGGGTGCAGTAGTGAAGGCTATCTTAAGTTGCTGGAAAGCATTGGAGGCCACGGGAGACCAGGTTAGGGACTTGGGCTTAGATTTCAGAAGAGAAGCGGAGAAGTGAGGGAGCTGAAGTTCTTAATAAACCGGCGGTAGAAGTTGGCGAAACCCAGAAAGCGCTGGAGTTCCTTTATGGTGGTTGGAGTGCGCCAGGCTCGTACAGCTTCTACCTTACCTTCATCCATTTGGATACCTTCTGCACAGATATTATATCCGAGGAACTGGAGGGTCTTCTGGTGAAAAGAACATTTCTCAGCCTTGAGGTATAGGTGGAATTCCCTCAATTTCTTCAACACAACCTTGACATGTTGACGATGGTCAGTCTCATTCCGGGAGTACACAAGAATGTCGTCAATGTATACGATGATGAATCGATTGAGGTACTCACGGAAAACCTCATTCATGAAACCTTGGAACACTGAGGGGGCATTGGCCAGGCCATACGGCATCACCCTGTATTCATAGTGGCCTGTACGTGTAATAAAGGCCGTCTTCCATTCGTCTCCCCTCCGGATATGAATGAGGTTATAGGCGCTAGGCAGCAGGGGAAGTGGAAGGGCGGATGTAACCCTGGGAGAGAGCCTCCTCGATGTACTCCTCCATGGCCCTTTGTTCAGAAATGGAGAGAGGGTACATTTTTCCTCTGGGAACTGACTCGCCCGGAAGAAGGTCAATAGTGCAGTCCCAAGGTCGGTAAGGTGGTAACCGTGAGGCCCGGAGGGGGCAGAAAACGTCCTGGAAGTGGGAGTAGCAGGAAGGAAATTCTACGGACGGTGAGCAGGTAGGGCTTTCGGTCGAGGTGGTATTAAGATTGATAAGAGGTTCCTTGACTATATTAAGATGGTTTGGAGTTGGCAAGTTTGGAAAACAGGTGGGAAAGCATTTCACTCCCCACTTCAGGATATCACCAGTTGACCAACAGATGACTGGGGAATGACGGATGAGCCAGGGACATCCCAGGATTATGTCGGAGGTGGAGTTTTCTAGTACCAGTAAGGTGATTTCTTCTGAGTGCAGGCATCCAACTTGTAGTTTGACTGGTTCTACCCAGTGACGGATATACCCCTTACCTAGAGGCTTGCCCGTTTATGGTCTGGATTTGAAGGTTGGGTTCACAAGGCCATTTGGAGATGGAGCTGGTCACAGAGCGTGCTGGAAATGAAGTTGCCGGCTGACCCGGAATCGAGGAGTGCTGGTACTATGAAAGAGAAAACAGAAGCAATAAGTGATACAGTAGTTAAAAGAGGGGAGGAACTGATCCTTGGAGTGTGTAAATACAACTTTATAATGAACAGGCAGCATGGCAACGGGAGGCCTAGACCCATGACTAAATCTGAATGCATTTGATGGATATAATAATGACTTAGCTTATTTCTGATAGAATCCAGCTGCTGCCTGAGCCGATGATTTTGACAGACTTGGCATGGAGCGCACTCCGCCGGGTTGTGCAATTCGATTGAGAGAGATCTCCTCAATTAATGAGATATGGGTGAAGATCCGGGTTTGCTGGTTGTTTACTCCCCATGGGTTTGATGTTGGCAGAATTTGAGATGAAGTGATGACGTCATTGGAAAGGGAAGGCGGGCTTCCAGAGATGTCCTGTGCACTGGTTCTCCTGTGGCCTGGGGAGGTTGAAACGTAATGTGGCACGGTGGAGGCCACTCGCGGACGGCGATGGGAGAGAGAGAGAGCTCAATTACGGACATGTCCGTCGTCTTATGTGTTTGTCTTTTGAGTTTTCCATTAAACCTTTAAGTTATACGTCAAGCCGGTTTCTCGCCTCTTCCTTGTCCGTGAAGGAAGAGGGATGCGCCGTAGCGGATTTCTCGCCACTGCCCAGCGGAGCAGCCGCGGCCATCTGCCGGGGGACGGAGGAGCCCAGCCGCCTGGACACGGAGGAACGGCCGCCGACCGCGAGGGGAGGAGGCGCTCCTGGCTGACCGCCTGGAGCGGTTAGGGCAGCTGCCAGGGGCGTCCCCTACTAGCCGCTGGAATGCGGCGGGGTTGGAGACCGTCAACCGCGTGCGGGGGAGGGCTCGCCGCCGACCGCCTGGAGCAGGAGAACCGCTGCCAGGGGCGGGGGGAGGCCCCTTCGACTCCCCGGGAACGCAGCGGGGCATTCCGTCCGCCAGGGGCTGAGGACTGCCTCCGATCTGCCCGGAGAGGCGCGGCTGTCGTCCTGTAGATGGTGGAGAAGTGGCTGAGGAACGAGCTACGGCGTATCAGAGAACCGGCGAGTAAGTTTTTTTTTTCTTTAATCTCTCTCTCCTCTCTCTCTCTTGCTGCTGCTCTGCGTTGGCCTTTTCCCTCTTTTTTAAATTATGGTGTTTGTGGGAGGGGAGGTACTGCCCAGTGCAGGAAGGACCCCCCCCCCCATTTTTAATTGTTGTTGTTTCCCTCCCCTTGCCCCCTCCCTCGTCCAGGTTGATGGGGACAACCTGCCGGCAGACCGCGCGGGAGGCGCCCCCCCCCCCCCCGGGGGATGTACGTCAGGCCGGGGGTCCCCAGCCTGAAAGAACGGGGGAGGAATGTGGCACGGTGGAGGGCAGGACCGGGGCGTGATTACGCACGCCCGGTCCCGTATTAGGCTAATTAAGCCGTCAAGAGGGATAAAGGCCACTCGCGGACGGCGATGGGAGAGAGAGAGAGCTCAATTACGGACATGTCCGTCGTCTTATGTGTTTGTCTTTTGAGTTTTCCATTAAACCTTTAAGTTATATGTCAAGCCGGTTTCTCGCCTCTTCCTTGCCCGTGAACATGAACTTCTTTACACGTGTCTATTTGCCATGTTAGCACACTGAAACAGCAATGTGATAGACTTTGAGCAGACTTATAAAGCAATGGCTTACATGCGATTGGCTAGGAATTACCCAGCTAATGGTGTGATGATGTACAGCTGCTAGTCTTCCCACTAGAACTACGCTGTGCTTACATTTCCAGATACAAAAACGGCTGAAAAAGTGGGTGGGCACTCTTTCGCTCTATTGCTAGTCAGAGGCAGGTGGTATTATAGGAGGTACATACTCATTCTAGAGACTCTTTTATTGGACAAAGATTTGGGCAACAATATTTTGTTATACTGTACTTCTATGGATAGCAAAAAGACTTGGACTAAAAGACCCAAAGCTCCACTATTGATTTCTTAGGGTACAAGTTTAAAAAGTAGATGTATTCTCCAACTTTGGTCATTTGCATGGTCTGAGCTGAATATGACAAAGTGATCAAGAAGTGAAACTAAACAAATTGCACATAATTAATAATAAGAATAATAAAAAATTGAGGATATTGTGTGAGTGGCCCTAGTAACCCATAGTGACCCATAGACCCATAATTTATATTGAAAAAGCCAACAAAGGCTCATTCAGCACTTCAGTCAGGGGACTTCACTGTGCCTGTACATTCCATAATAAGATGTGTTTTGCACTCACCTCCATTATATTTCTGATACCTAATTCATAGCAATAGAAAAACAGACTTCAAACATATTTTCCCTCTTTTTTCACCAACACTGCATAAATGTAACAGCTCTAAGGGGAAATGCTTTGGCACTGAAACTGTGTGTGTGTGTGTGTGTGTGTGTGTGTGTGTGTGTGTGTGTGTGTGTGTGTGTGTGTGTGTGTGTCACAGTTGGTGCCACTCTCCAAGGTCTTCCCCTCTCACTCCATTTCCCCCAAGGAGATACATTCAATAAAGTAGGGATACTCTCATCTAACGGAGCATGTTCTAGCGCTCTCTCTTCATTACAGTCCCATAGTGACTACACACCTTTTCTCATTTCTCTGAGGATTTAAAGAGGAATAAAAATGTTTTATCTCTCACCTACTCTCTCTCCTCCTTTCCATTGGCTGCCTTTCACCATTCCACAAAAATGATTAAAACAAATCAAAGAGATCGATGTGTAGGGAGAGAAGTTTTTTCTCCATTTTGTGCTGCAAAATATTGAGGATATTTGAAAGCGGGCTGCTCCTTAGTAACTTGAGTTTTTTTACAGTGCATTCGGAGAGACTGAAAGAGAGATAAATCATTCCCCATACCTCCCAGTCATCGACTAGTTTATTAAAAATCTGTGCTATTGAAACTAGGTCATAGATACTAGGTCATTGTTTCTGGTTAGTCTGAAGCTATGAAGTGGTGATCTGTAAATCATGTCCTTCTTGTGTTATCTCTGTTATATAGTTCTAACGTTAGGGCGCAGTGTCTGTTTTAAAAAAAATAAAAAAGCCTTGTGCATTCAGCTAAATATTGTTGTCTTTTGTGGTCAGATTAGTTAATAGCCACTGTACATTCTAGAGGTTCTAAACTGTGGGAAGAGTGACGTGTGAGGCTTATGATGTTGAAACTAATATATTAACTGGCGATCTTTTCTTTTTCTTTTTGTTGTATGACAAAACAAGCTCTTCTGACAATATGGTTCATTGTATGATTTAATGCACATAAACATGCTCTGCTCAATATATGACAATCTTTCATTTGTGTGATATGAACAATATTACTGTCCTGAATTTGGTCATGAAGTTTGCCACTGTGACAATTGTTTCCATTGACATAGAAAACTTTCCCTGTCTTAGGTCAGTTAGGATCACTACTTTATTTTAAGAATAAAGTATGTGAAATGTAAGAATAATAGTAGAGATAATTATTTATTTCAGCTTTTATTTCTTTCATCACATTCCCAGTGTGTCAGATGTTTACATAAACTTTATTAGTATTTGGTTAGTATCATTGCTTTTAAATTGTTTAACTTGGGTCATACGTTTTGGATAGCCTTCCACAAGCTTCTCACAAAAAGTTGCTTGAATTTTGACCCATTCCTCCAGACAGAACTGGTGTAACTCACTCACACTAATTCAGTTCTACCCACAAATTTCGGATTTAGGTCAGAGCTTTGTGATGGCCACTCTAATACCTTGACTTTGATGTCCTTAAGCCATTTTGCCACAACTTTGGAGGTATGCTTGGAGTTATTGTCCATTTGGTAGACCCATTTATGACCGAGCTTTAACTTCCTGGCTGATGTCTTGAGATGTTGCTTCAATATTTCCACATAATGTTCCTTCCTCATGATGCCATCTATTTTTGTGAAGTGCACAGTCCCTCCTTCAGCAAAGCACCCCCACAACAAGATGCTGCCACCCCCATGCTTCACGGTTGGGATGGTGTTCTTCGGCTTGCAAGCCTCACCCTTTATCATCCAAACATAATGATGGTCATTATGGCCAAACAGTTACATTTTTGTTTCATTAGACCAGAGGACACTTCTCTAAAAAGTAAGATCTTTGTCCCTATGTGCACTTGCAAACTGTAGTCTGGCTTTTTTATGGTGGTTTTGGAGTAGTGGTTTCTTGGCTAATTGTCCAAAGGTGGTGGTGGGGTGGTGGAGGTTAGCATACTGTTAGCATACTGAAACAGCAATGTGATAGATTGTGAGCAGACTTATAAAGCAACGACTTACGTATGATTGGCTGGGAATTACCCAGCTACTACGCTGTGCTTACATATCCTGCCAGAGATAGGAGGCAGGAGGCAAGGAGCCTAACACAAAAGAGAGAAAATAAAATACTACCCCTAAAAGAGAAGATCCAGTCAGGTACAGACCATCCTTGAGAAGATAAAAAAGGAAATGTGAACACCTAGAATTGACACTTGCATGAAATATGCAATATCACTGGCATGGTTGTGCAATACCTTTGCAATAGGATAAGCTGTGCTTGCATTGACTTATGGCTTTTATGATAGAGTCCCTTGTGGAGGATGGATTTTTTCCCTTGTCCTTGAGTTCGATTTTGGGCCCTCTGTCGAAGAGCCCGTTGTTGTGCCATTGTTTGAAATATCTTTGCCGAAAGATGAACAATGTAGCGTAAAGCCATACGAAAATTGTGATGTTGCGTGCAATACCCTTCATTGAAAGATATCCCATGAGGCTCGAGCACTCAAATGAGGGTGGCCGATGTTTGTTCAATACCATTTGTTGAAAGGTATCACATGTTGATTATGAGCCCTCTGATGAGGGCGAGCTAGGCTTGTGCAGTACCTATGAAAAGGAAAACCATGCTTGGGATTGTGGAAGCCCTGGTGAGGAGGGTGGCTATGGTTATGCTGTGTCCTTGCAGGACAATAGACGTGCTTGAATTTGATAATGTGGGAAAAGATGTGGATGAGTAGTGAGAGCCCCTGACCACCACCAGATACTTATGAAAACTTGTGGCTGATGGAGAGTTGAGCATGTGTGATGATATGAGGGGTGGGATGAATATATATCTGGTAGGATGAAGACCAGTGGCCGAACATCTGATTGTGGGTTCTGACAGTCCTTGATGAGCAACCATTGTGGCCGCACCAATTCTGAATGAGTGACCTGAGACTAGGGGAGGGGATCGCAATATTTGTGGGGTCAGCTGCGGATTGTGAACTAGCTTGCAGATATGCAGTGAAGGTGTCGAGGCAGGAGGAGCTGGATATTATAGATATTGTTATGCTACAACCGCAACCCGCGTGGTCTGTTTTGGAGTGTTTAAGAAAAAAAAAGTTAAATGAGCATGGACTGGGAGAGTCCTTTCTGCATGAGTTTTAGTGTAATCTAAAGGGGAGGAGTGAGGGACTTATTCCAGTAGAGGTTTGAAAAGTGTGGGCAGGAGACGGAAGTATGCTGATGGAGGGATATAGTCGATAGAACTCCTGAAATGAGATAGAGAGTAGCGATTGAATTGAAAAACTTTGGAATGTGCTCATCTGAGGAATGGGGTTCAGTTGGTTATGGACTCCATAAAGGTATAAATCTTCCTAGTTGATGGAGCTCTAGCATTCAGAATGGTATCAACCACAGCAGGGGATGACCCATCTGTGGCAGGCCTCTGCCTTTCTATGGAATTAACACAGACACACACACAGCTTCGTGCGTCTCTCTCCCCCCTTCTGCAGCTGTCACCATCATTCAAAAGTGCGCCCCACTGAGGGGAAATACCCATCATTTCCACAAGTCATGTCTGTTCTGACTTGAATCTTCCAAGGCACTTTCTCCAGGAGAGAGACCAGATTCGATAACCATACTTGAGATGGCCAAAACGGTACCACTAACAGAAGCCGAACCCAGTCCTCCTGAACTCTTAGGAAAAACCAGAGAGGACAGTGTGACGTCTCGCTCGAAGCGATTGATGTAGGACACCACCGTCCTGTTGTCTGACCGGATAAGGACATGACTGCCCTGAATCTCTGGGCGGAAAAACTTTAATGTCAGCAGCACTGTGAACATCTCCAGACAGCTTTTGTGCCAATATTGCCGCTGGCCCTTCCAAACCCTGCAGGCTGAATGAGCCGTATACAGCACCTTAACCCGTGGAGAAGGGTTCATTAAAACCAATGGAGTGGTGGTGGCGTAGTGGCTAGAGCACAGGGCTGCTAATCAGAAGGTCGCTGGTTCAAACCCCACGGCCACCACCATTGTGCCCTTGGGCAAGGCACTTAACTCCAGGTTGCTCTGGGGGGATTGTCCCTGTAATAAGTGCACTGTAAGTCGCTTTGGATAAAAGCATCTGCCAAATGCATAAATGTAAATGTAAAACTTTTCGGCAACACACCTGTCCCAATGGAACAAATGACATCAGAAGGCAGTCCATTTCCATTGTTCCAGAGTTCGGTAGCACTCACGTGTCACTTTGAAGAGACAGAACGCATGCGTCAGTGGTTTAAGTGACTTTTTGGAGCTCATCCAGCACAGAAAAGGTCGTGCATACAACATGGTCAAGGGAATTACAATGAAAGCTGCGATCATAAGGCCCAAAAGCCTGTGAAATGTTCTTGCAGGGAAAACGCATCCCACTCTGAACATCGCTAGACACCGGCAGAATGACAGAATTCAAACTGGAGACAAGACGTGCCTGCATCGCCTGTGAATCTAGCTCCACCCCTAGAAACAGAGTCTGTTGCCTTGGACAGGACACTCTTGTCTTGGTTTACACACAACCCTAGATTGCTTAAATTACATTTTGATGTTGGGCAGCCAAAGTCTCCAAGTGGGATAACACCAAGCAATTGTCGAAATAATTCAAAATGCGGATGCCCTGAAGGCTTGTGTCAAGGCCGCATCCATGCATTTTGTGAAAGTGCGTGGTGCCAGCGCAACTCTGAACAGAAGGGCGCAAAATTGATAAGCTTTGCACCCGAATGTGAATCTGAGAATACACCTGTGCTTCGATGCAATCTGAATATGGAAATAAGTGTCCTTCAAATCTCTTGTCACAAAACAGTCCCCCGGCTGCACTTGTGACATTATTTGCTTTTGTCAGAATTCCAAATTGGCATTTCATTAAATCCTGAATGGGTCGCAAGCCGACGTCTTTTTTCGGGACCAGAAAATAATATCTGTAAAAGCCACAATGTCTCTGAGAAGGGGGAATCTTCTCTATTGCCCCTTTTTCTAAGTGAGAATGAATTTCCTAAATCAAAAACAGGGCTTCCCGAACAGAAATATCTGTCGGAACAACCCCACTGAACACCGTCGGAGTTCGCCTGAAATGAATTACATAACCATGCTTTATCTTTCGAAGTACCCAGTTCGAAATGCCCTTCAGCTGCTGCCAAACCACCGTTTGCCAAATGTTTTTGCCTTTATTGTATTTAGACATAAATGATGAGTGCCCTAAATGTATTTACAGCAGGGATGCTGACAGTATAAACCTTTTCCCTGGTATTTGAACAGGGAAAAGTGTATGAACATTGGGGGATGTTTATTTCAGAGAACTGATTTGCCACAACAGCCCCAGCATTCTTTATGGGGGGACAATGTGTGATGCTTATGTTCACTGTATCTTTTGTGTACACTTGTGCTCGATGAACATCACATTCTGTTATGCATGTCCTGAAAAATTTGGTCATGGAGACAGAGGCCGAATTCAATCAGGCAGTTATAAAAAGCAGTCACTCTGAATGTATTTACAACAGAGGATGCCAGATAATCCATCTTCCTTCATTAGCAAAGAATATGAAGAATGTGTGAATATGGAGGGGAATTGAGAGCAATCAGGCACAATGGTCCCAGCATTTTTATGGGGGAAAATGTGTGCTTGATGAACATCGTAGACCTATTTTTATCATACATTGAGTTATATTATGCATTCCCCGAGACCCTTGTTCATGGAGGTAAAAACAATTCTCAAGCTGAATATATTTAATGCTCATTTGGCAGTGTAAATTACAGGCAAAATTAGATAAATTGGTGTACTGAAAAAAAAGTAAGACCAAAAAAATGTTTTAAAATACCTTGCATCTCTCGATAGCATCCTGAAAGAATAAAGGCACAGACGAAGCACTCGTGCGTTGGTTTGCCATTACTCCATTGGGGAATATTCTCTTATTCCATCCCCCTTGTTCTACGGCAAGGCTCATGCATGATCCCCTCCTCCACAAGTAGTTTGCTTCGAACAAGGAGGGGAGAGAGAGAGAAAAGAAGAGGCCGCTCCTCCATTGCCTTATTCATGTGCATTCTCCCAGAACAACACATAAAAAGATAATAGGGAAAAGGTGTTAATTTGTTTTCTTACCTTCAAATGACAAATTCTCACATACAGCGTTTTTAATAGCAATGGCTCAAGATGTGCAAGATGTGCAATTTTAATTAAATTACTAATCAGAAATCAGAAAAGGGTTTGAGAGCCAATGCTGAGAAAGAATGTCATACGTAACATTGCTAAAACTGTTCGACATTACAGGGTAATTCTACATCGTAATAATGAGTCCATTTCAACATTAATATTAAAAGTGCATTGTTTTCCCATTAATGTATAAAATTGTCATTATAATTATAATTATAATTATTATTAGGCTAGTGTTATTATCAAAGTAATATTACAAATAATTTGCCCATAGACACACAGACACGTGCTTAAAGAAACACACTTTATTATATTATTAAGAACGGATGTCAGAAAAGCAGTCTATGTGCATGAATGTTTGTTCGGAGGCGTGCAGTCTCGTGGAACACACACATGTGAAAGTTTCTCAGTCTTTCTTTGTTTCTGTCTTCTGAATTAAAAAAATTATAATAATTTATGCAAGAAAAGGATCATATACTGTATTAGTGGAGCAAATGACCTCAGACATCTCAGCTCAGGAGGTGCTTTGAATTCAGTTTGCTTTATTTCCACAGAGCAGTTCATTGTGACCAACTCTGCAGTAGGGGTGTAAATATTAATCGATTTGTATCGATGCATCGATTATACAGCCGACGATTCAATGCATCGATACGTCCGCAAGTGTATCGATTAATGTGTTTATTTTGCCGCCTGTCTGTTCGCTCGGAGTTTACCACTCCGTCTCCGTACATATGCGTACAACCTACTCCTAAGCTGCGGGTGGCGCTAACCTCATTATTATCTTCTACTTCACACGCGTTACTTACGTATGTTCACACACACATTGTTGAGTCTGAAAGAGCGATGGAACCGTCAGAGCGAGCTGGCAATGAAAGTCAAATTTTACATACACCAGTCGGCGTCAAGTCATGGGTGTGGAAGTATTTTGGCTTCAGGAAAACAGATGGAGCAGTGGTAAAAGATGTTGCCATTTGTAAAGAGAAAGACTGTCAGTGTGAGATAAGATACTGCGGCAATAGGTCGAATCTATCCGCACACTTGAAAAGGTGCCATGGTATTGATGGCGACTCCGAGTGTAAAGAAAACACAGGCTTCCACGCCCGCCAAATCACTGACAACATTTTTTCCTTCCAAGTTGTCGAGCACTTCAAAACGAGCAAAAAACATCACCAAAGGCATTGCGTTTTTTATGTGCAAAGACATGAGGCCCTATAGGCTCTATGCACGAACGCTGCTGACGTATTTCCGGTAGAATCTCAGCCAGCGTCTTTACTTCTGCTTAGAGAGTTCTATAGCGAAGTGTACTAGCGGCAAAACTTCAATAAAATTCACACAGCGATTTATAATTTATGTATTAAATATATAGTATTATATAGTTAAACATTTTAGTAATGGCTTCCAGAA
Source organism: Moxostoma hubbsi (assembly GCA_032164185.1). Taxonomy (NCBI): domain Eukaryota; kingdom Metazoa; phylum Chordata; class Actinopteri; order Cypriniformes; family Catostomidae; genus Moxostoma; species Moxostoma hubbsi. The sequence continues at coordinate 11,172,125 of JAVLUX010000117.1, forward strand.
AATTTAAATATCAACGGCGGGAAGACAGTAGTTCGGCTAAACATTGTTGTGTCCCGTTATGTGAGGCCTCCTCAAAGTTTAACTCTATACTGAGTTTCCACACTTTTCCTGTGGACGAAGAAACACGCAGAGAGTGGGTTCACAACATTCGACGTGAGAGATTTACCATCACATCTCATACAAGGGTCTGCAGTCGTCACTTTAAAGGTGATGATCTGATTGAGCCCTCGACCCCTAAAGGGCGTCTCTTGCTGCGAAAGGGAGCTGCACCAACCTTATTTCAGTGGAACGGCTACTCCGTGACTGAACCAAGGCGCACCGGGTTATGGCAAAGACGGGACACTCAAGTGGATGAGGTTCCTGTGCCAATGGATGCTCATTATCTGGAGCATGATTATTGTTCAGTTCCAGAACCCGCGGCAGTTGATAATGCACTGGACCAGACTGAAGATCTCCATAAAAAGGTGGACCGACTAATGAGACAGGTGGAGGAGTTGTCAGTCGGTCAAAGATTTTGTTTGGGGCGATTTGCTGCTTCCGACGATGATATAAGGTTCTACACTAGGTACGGTTGTAAAATATTTGTATGTGTGTGCATGTATGTGTGCGTAAATATGTGTATATATATGTATACATACACACACATACATACACACACATATATATATATATATATATATATATATATATATATATATATATATATATATATATATATTCACGTGTGTATATATATATATGTGTGTGTGTGTGTGTGTGTGTGTGTGTGTGTGTGTGTGTGTATATATGTAAATAAACATGTCTTACATCTCATTTAGGTTCATGACTTACAGGCATTTAATGACTTTCTGGAAACTCATTGAACCTGCATCTCACAAAATGATTCGTGTGACCAGAGCAAGAGCAACTACAATGAGGAGTGAAGCTGAAACAAGAGGCAGTGCATGGGTAAATAAAAAAAATAGAAAAACAAAACCTAATTTTACATTTTCAGTGAAAGCCTAGCTTACACATTATATGTACATAATTGCAAACATTGTTATTTTTATAGGGTCAGTCCCTGCAGCCCATTGATGAGTTCTTCCTCTTCATGACCCACCTCTCAGTTGGTCAAACACAGCGGGATCTGTCCCACAGATTCAACATCCATCAGTCTACAGTTAGCCGAATTATTACAACCTGGGCCAATTTTTTGTACACTGTTCTTGGCTCTGTCCGCATATGGATGTCTGAGGAGGAAGTCAAGGCTCATCTACCCAATGAGTTCCAGGACTACCCAGACACACAAGTGGTGATCGACTGCACAGAACTGCGTTGCCAAACTCCATCCTCTCTCCTGCTTCAAAGTGAAGTCTTCTCCAATTACAAGTCCCACTGCACCTTCAAGGGGTTAATCGGCATGGCACCACATGGTGTGGTCACCTTTGTGTCATCCCTGTATGCAGGATCTGTCAGTGACAAGGAGCTTTTTAAGCAGTCTGGGATTGTGTCTCTGTTGAAACCTGGAATGGCAATAATGGTCGACAAAGGTTTTCTTGTTGATGACTGTGTGCCATGTAAAGTCTACAGACCTGCTTTCCTGTCAAAAAGGAAACAGCTGACGGCTGATGAAGTAAAGAAGACACAGTCCATTGCTCGGCTGAGGGTCCACATCGAGCGTCTCATCTGCAGGGTGAAGGAACACAAGCTGTTCGACACAGAAATCCCTCTTTCCATCACAGGGAGCATCAACCAGCTGTACACTGTTGCTTGCCTCCTTGTAAATTACCAGAATGGCCCCTTAGTAAAAGCATGGGCAAAGGATTAAAGACAAGTAACTTTGTTTGGGGATTGATGAATTTGGATTTATTTTTGTTCAAATATAAATAAATTAAACGTGCATATGAATAACTTGAACACTTGTACTGCAGGAACGTAAACATATAAATAACTTTGTGTCGTAGAGAACGAAGGCTTTAGATACCTGCTCGAAGTTCTTGAGCCGAGGTACAACATCCCCTCCCGTCAACATTTCAGCGAGTCCTATATTCCGAACTTCTACACCAAAGTACGTGATGAAGTTATTCAGGGTCTTATGAGTGCAGAGCGAGTACTTTTGATTCTTACGGCATTTAAACTGTTTTGTTGAGTAACTGTTCTATTTGCAAGGGCCCTGCTATAGCTCAAGCCACGAGCCATGCTTCTAAATACCTCATTCTTCTAAAATGCAAATGCATTTTTGTTATTTTGTAGTGAATGGGCTGTAGGCTTATGTCCTAGACTTTTGTTACTTTTTGTTATTATTTCTCTTTAACTGATTTTGTGTAGTAACTGTTCTATTTGCAGTTCATCTACTGCAGAGGATGTGTGACCATTACCTCTTAATAAGATGCAAATTATATTTTCAAAATGTAACCAATTTTGTATAAAAGAAATGTGCAGGATTGCACTTTATTGTAACTGTAGATGCAGTAACTTATATTTGCTATTCTATTTGCAGTGCATTGAGCACAACTGCTATAGTGTAAAATAACATAAAATAACACAATACAATACTGTTTCTGTATTCTCAATAAAAGGCAAATAATTCATTTTTTTGTTGATTTATTTGAAAACTTAATAGATATAATGTAAAAATATCTAGTATTGAATCGTATCGAATCGAATTGAATCGTATCGCGGGGAATTCTAAAGTATCGAAAATAATCGAATCGTTGGCTTAAGAAATCGGTATCGTATCGAATCGTCATGAAGGCTCCGATTTACACCCCTACTCTGCAGCCTATTCATCTGTGATTAAAACATAAAATAACACAAACACATTCACTTCGAACCATGATTTATATTTCAGTGATATTATCATATTTATAATTATTTTTTTACATTTATAATTGTTTTTATGTCTTCATTTTCAAAAGTAATTTTCCGCCTGCATATTTAGATGGATACTTGCCTGATGGTGAATGGAAATGAGATTTTTGATTTTTAAACACCTTTATTAACTACACAATAATCAAATATAAACACCATCAAATAAAAAAAAAATCACATTTACAAAAATCACATAGAATTACTCAAATTCTTCAACAAAGTGTGATGTGTCATTTTCAACCCAGCACAACATTTTCTCTACACTCCAAACGTCTTCAAACTTTTCCAACTTCTTCATATGAGAGTAGAAAATAAAATCATGTATTATTCTTGCTTTTATAAGCCCCTTAAACAACAATTCAACATTTGTACTACTGTCATGAGCAATTTTATACTTCCTACTGATATAAACTGCCATTATGTCATTATGCCATAATTTAACAACCGTCCTGTCTTCTTTTTTCCATTCCAAAATTTAAAACCAAAAATAAATACAATCATTGTAAACATTTCATTAACATTAGCAAATCAAATCTCCAATAAAACAAACAAAGGTCTTAAACTCTCACAATGCATAAAACAATGAAATATTGTTTCTCTTTCACCATAGAAAGGACATTTATCTTGCACATTTGGATTCAAAACTGAGATAAAAGCATTAACATCAACAATCCCATGTAAAATTCGCCATTGAAGATCACCCACATTTTTAGTCAATGGTGGTTTGTAACAAGAGCCCCAAAAGGGTTTGACTTCAATTCAACACTTAAATGTTCTCTCCATGGTGTATCCATACATTTGAAATTCTCTTTATTTATCACCTTCACACAAACTTTATATAAACTCTTTCCCCCATTGTATCAAAAATTATGTCTCTAAAAAGTTTATTAAAACATTTTTATTTTCTATTAAACTTTTAGAGATACAAGGAAAATTATTAGTTTTATCAGGAAGCGCTTGACTTGACAAAAAGTTCCAGTCTTTTTCACTCAAATTTTCTCTGCACTTTAACAAAAGATGGACTATCCTTATAAAGTCTCTGTGCAAGTGCATCAGCATTGTCCAATGTGATACCAGCCACTTCTATTAAATCTTTCATTTTAACAACTTTGGCTTTTGTTAAAGTTTGCATCAACCATAAAGTTAAAGTCTCCACATAAATCCAGTCGAACACTATTAATCAAATGTTCTCCCAAAAACCAATACAGAGACTTATATGACAATGATCTATTAACCTGTACCACACACCATGTTTTTCTTACACTCTCATAAAAAGGAAGAAATAAACTTCATATTAAAACTCCTACAATCTGTCCAAAAGATATTTCTTCTAAAACCCCACCCTCCAACATTACTTAAAAGGCAACAAACTGGTCCAAACCATGGTATACTGGGACTGTATAAAAACTTTCGACAAACCGTAGCCTAAAAGTTACTTTCCTGCTTATAACGTCAATAGCCCCTTGTCCACCTTCTTCCTTTTGAAGATGAAGAACATTCCTTGGTAACCAATGTCCAGAACCCCTTCAGGAGGCTCTAGAACTGCAAATCTGTGCCATAATGAGGAGGCTAATAAATTATATTTAATCAATGCTCCCCCCCTAAAAGACATTTTGTGTAAAAGCCATTTCCACCTTCCTAATCTTCCTTTTACATTTTCAATGATATTTTCCCAGTTTTATGCATTATTATTTCATCATCCAAAAAAACTCCAAGATATTTAAGCCCTCTTTGTGACCAAACCATTTCACCTGGTAAAACCAGTTCCCCTTCATTTTCCAACACTATATGCTGAACGTTTTGCCCAGTTTACTTTTGCAGATTTTTGCATAATTGTTAACAATATCAACCAGTTTGTCAATATCATCCTGTCCACTGGTTAAAACTAAAACATCGTCTGCATATCCTGATCATTTTATAGGTGGAAAGGTACTTTCATATCTAATCTAATTTTATTTAACATGGGTTCTTTTGCTATTGAGTAAAACATACCCGACAAGGCACATCCTTGTCTAATCCCCCTTTGTATTTTAAAAGGGCTACTCAAACCACCATTAACTTTCAGCTTGGGTATTCTCGTTCCCAAAGCACTTTTCTCAGCGCAGCATCATAAGAGAAGCTTTTTGTAAAGGGAACGTCTCGGGTTACTTAAATGTAACCCTTGTTCCCTGAAAAAAGCGGAACGAGATGCTGCGCTTCATTGCCGCACTGGGATGCCCCAGGACTGCTCTTCAGACAAAATATTTGATGACACGCTGGTGACGCATCTATTTATAGCCCTGCCCCAGGTGCATCCAATGATTAACACCAGCAGAGGCTATAAATTCCGGTCAATGTTCATTGACGTGTTGCACACATTTTCACAGCTGGTCACAACTATAAGATGTTCCCAAAGCGCTTTTCTCAGCGCATCATCATAAGTGAAGCTTTTTGTAAAGGGAACAACGTTCTTTCCAATGACTTTACGGGAGCATAAACATTTACCAATTCCATAGTAACATTTTCAAACTTAGCTGTTATCTTAATTAATCTACCTTGTAGTACATCTATAACATCATAAGATATTGGTAGACAAGTCTTTGAAAACAAAACAGCCACCCCAGCACTAAGAGCAGTCTTATGACTCAAAACAATCTTTCCTTCATCCATTCAACTTAATTTTCCTTTGTGCTATGAGTTTCTTGCAAAAACATAACATCTATATTTTTCAATTTCATTAACTCGTAAACCTGTGCTCTTTTGCTTGCATCCCTCGCCCCATTGAGGGATGAAATTTTATTCATTTGAAATTATTCATTATGAGGGACGAAAACAGCACAAAAATCCAGGTCCATATTACTCCATTATTCTTGTGACATATCATTATGCATTGCCCGAGGACGTACTTTTTGTACAATCTTTTTTAGACGATACACCTCAGGATTTGACAGACATATTTCACCTTTCTGTTTCATCAGCATTTTTGCTGAGTCAATAAACAAAGATCAGGAAAATTGTCGATAACTTCAACATTCCTTTTTCCTTTTGTATGTTGCAGGACATGTTTCATTCTTTCCAAACTGTAATCACTATAGTCTTGTCTCACATTTTCATCAACTTGCACTTCAAAAAATTCTCGCTCACTTTCTGAGCCCAATAAATCACTTGCATTCAAAACCTCCTCAAAACTTTTAGTAACAGTCATCTTGTGCCTTTTTCTTTGATGTAGTTGCCACCTCACAAAGATTTGACTTCCTTTTCACTGATGGCACTTTAAATACTCAATATCCAATGTCTCATAATTTTTTTTTTATTTGTTTCTCACTACTCTTTATTCTACAACATCCTGGTTCTTCTTTGTCCACACTCAAATCCGAAACCTCACTAACTTCACTTTCTTTTTCCACACTCTGACCTTCATTGTGACTTTGAGACACACTTTCATCTTCTGTACCATTTGAAGTATTTTTATCAGGACAAGCGCGTACCAAGTGCCCCACTTTCCCACATCCAAAGCATTTCATGCTCTCAGTTGTTGCAAAGATTACATGATCAAAGCTATCATATTTGAATTTAAAAGCAATATTCAGTTCATCAATATCACTCCTCAAACTCATATGTACTTGTCTTCTGAAAGACACAACGTGCTTCAATAACGGTGATTTGCATTAGAAAATGATTTTCTTAATCGCAGAAACCAGACATGTCCGTAATTGAGCTCTCTCTCTCGATCGCCGTCTGCGAGTGGCCTTTATCCCTCTTGACGGCTTAATTAGCCTAATATGGGACCGGGCGTGCGTAATCACGCGCCGGTCCCGCCCTCCACCGTGCCACACACCACAACACTGTTCATTCGCGATGCCGAACGAATGCTACTGTGACCAACCACCTATCCTACTCGCCATCTCCACACTCGCCATGGCAGCCAGTTTAAAAAACTGACTGACACAACCTCCCCATTCTCACCACAATATTTTCAGTGCTTTGCAACCATACATGGTAAAAAAAAAAAACAGTGAGAGAAACAACACTTAAGTAAACAGACTTTTGAAATAGGAAAGGACTCCACAGTCACGCTCCAATTCACACACGACTCACTCAGCAAACACTCACGCATGCGCACGAGAGAGAGAGAGAGAGAGATGGAGTGTGTGCAATCACCTGTTGCCACACCCAACCAGAGATGCTGTACGTTTTTTCAGTGGAAAATAGATGCCTAAGCGGGGGTATTCCTCTCTATTTCGCGGTAGCCGGAGTCATTCACTATAGAAACAGCCATGTCCTTCGCCATTTTAAACAGTATGTATCCAATGTGGAAACTCCGATAAAAGGTAAGCACTTGAGTTCTGTAATAAATCTGTTTGTTGTGTCTCTCAGCATGAGCCTTAATCCTGAAGTTGTCTGTTTAAAGCCGTTTAAAGCTATTTCCTAGCTTTGGTAATGTATTAGTAATACAGCGATCATGGAGCGCAGTTCTATGTAAACAATGACTAACGGATTCACTTTACGTCACCAACTGGCTCATATTACACACAAAAAATATATTTTGCCACCACCAGCTGGCTAACCTATGTAATTTCAAAAGTAAAGCCAGTAACTCCTAACTGATACACTTTAGTTTAGAACAGCATGAACACAGAGTGATACACACACACACAGTGAAGCGTCTGAGTGCTGATGGTGTCACACCATCAGTGCTCATGGAACGTCTCTTGTCCAACCAGATTCGAGGACTGGTACTAACTGTGGTATGTATATGTATATATATATATATATATATATATATATATATATTATTATTATTATTATTATTATTATTATTATTATTATTATATCACTTAATTATTTTATTTTCCATTTCATTTGGAGTGCAATTTGTATTTAGAAATGTAATTGATTTAAGTTTTTCGTTTTTTAAATAAATTAATAAAATTTTCAATGCAAAATCACTAATGCAAGAATATTCACCAATCCCTCAGCCCAGGGGTTGCCAATGTAATTGGATATTGCAAAAATAATAAAAGAGGGAACAAAACAAATGTATTCACACACATGATGTATTTTCCCGGACAGCCCTAGTTCACACTCTAATCTTCTCAGACACAAAGTCAAAGCGAGTGCCTTTATGGAGCCCATGACATAGCTCCCTAGGGACGTCGCTTCAGCCATAAATTGCTGTGATGGTACAAGGGCTTCAGACCATGTGACACTCAGGGTGTGTCCCAATGCAATTACGCAGCTCCAGTTCCAATGAAAGGGAACCTTGTTGACAGCAGTCATGGTTACTTCAGTCATGATTACTACAATATTACTATAGTAAAACCATGGTTAAATTTCTTTAGGGACCTGAACTATAAAAAAAAAAAACTTTTTTCTATTTACTAAATCAATATTTGAACTTAATTTCTGCACTACTACGCTACATGCATCAACATAAAGTATATTTAAAAAGCAGCTCAACATATATTCAACATTCGGCAGCTGTACATCACTATAGAAGGAACCTTGCTATTAATATGGATATGAGAAGGGTCCGGGATGTTGTGGCTCGAGTGTTTTAATCATACACTGAAATCCCACATCTTCATCAACATATGGCACCATAACTTCATGGCAATGGACACCTCAAGCATTTTAGTTATTGTTTCATGTATGTATGAATTAACACTGAATGCTTGTTTAAAAATGGAAGGGAGTGTGTGCAGTTTCAGCACACCTGTGGTTTTGTGTGCACCGTGCACCCATCTTTCTCTGGGTGTTATCTGCGTAAATGATTAATCATATATCGATGTATTACTAGTATACGGCACTCGTATTGAGAAATGTCTGGAAACAGAGACTTTTTTGACCATCGCTGTTGTACTGCAAAAAGAAAATGTTCCCAGACAGGAGACTTGAATAACGCATGGGGCTTATCTATCAGCGGCTCGTTTTCTCTTCTTGCCGCTTGTCATTTTCAACTACATACAACGTGTGCAGAACAGTGATGTCATCAGTTTGACCCACATAAAACACAGGCAAAGCATATCCATCTACAGAGCCATTCAGGTGCATTAGCGGTGAGAGTAACTGTGCATTTCTATTTGACGCTTTGTTTTCTTCGCCAGACTTTGTGCTCCGGATGCATCATTAAACTTGAGGTGAACCATGGTGCCAATGCTTACCGAACCATAAGTGGCAAACCATATGGTTTGTTTTTTTTACAGAGAACCGTTACAACCCTACTAAGCAATTGGTGTCAAGGTTGATCATTTCTGTTGATTATGTTTTTATTGTCTTGGTGGCTGAACTCTGAAACTCATGTTTAGTGTCTTGTCTAGTCTGTGTGAGAATGCATGGCTCGCCCTTTTGCCATTGTCATGCGCGTTCTTGTCTTGTTGTTTGTTACTTGTCATGTTGTTTATTGGCACGAGTGCATTGCTCTTATGTCATCCTTGCGGGATGCACTAAGGTAAATTGTTTGTGTCTGTCTCTCCCGACCTCTGGCACGCTTCGCATTGTGGTGGCTTTGCGCTGTCCAGGTCATGATCTGTTGTCATGTTGTGCTGGGTTTCAACCGTTTCTGCCTTGGTGCCAGTTTATTTGTGGCCGAACCTTCGCAGAAATGTCTTGTCTCGTCTGTCTGTCATGGGCGCATGTTGCCTTGTAGTCTCTGGTGATATCCACTCATATCATTTGTGTGTTTGTCTTTGAGAGCACGTGGATTTGTTTTGTATCTGTATTGCCGTAGTGTCACTCAGTCTTGCGCCATACCACGACTCCTTTTCTGCTCATTATTAGTTCATGTGTTTCACTTGCCCCTTGTTAACCTGTTTGATTTCTCTCATACATTGGCTCCTCGTGTGATAGGATTGTTTCGTTTGCTTCTGTTGTTGTGTGCTTGTGTTGTCTCTCTGCCTTCCCTGTGTGTTCAGAACTTCTTGTGTTTATTCTAGTTTGGTTTTGTTTTTCCTCCATCAAGAGAGTTTTGGCTTTGTATGTTTTCTGTTTAATTATTTAAAAGCTCATTGTTGCCTATCTGTGCTTGGGTCGTTCTCTTAACATCACAAAATGTGTCAATTGGGATGCAAAGAGAGATCTTCGGCATCTGAGAGCAGAAGACAAGAAGGCCCCTGGGGCTGAAACCACACTTCAGTTTTCCATGCAATCACTCACTTTGAGATGGGATCTGTGTAGTTTATGGATCATATAACAGCATTGTTACATTTAAACATGTGCTGAGTACTGATGTGTTTTTTAGAGTATACTCCCTAATCTCAAATTACAGTGCCCCCTTATATTAAGTATGCCTTGAAAACGTCTCGGTTACGTATGTAACCTCCGTTCCCTGATGGAGGGAACGAGACGTCGTGTCGAAGAAGCGACACTAGGGGTCTCTCTTGAGCGCCGAAAGATACCTCTGATCTATGAAAAAAGGCCAATGAGAGTTGGCGAACAGTATTTGCATACTCCGCCTCCGGATACGGATATAAAGGCGAGAGAAATACGCTCGTTCATTCAGGATTTTTCTGAGGAGCCGGGAGTGTTCCGGGCATCTCAGCGGCTCGGCTCAGCGACGTGGCCGGGAAGACACGACGTCTCGTTCCCTCCATCAGGGAACGGAGGTTACATACGTAACCGAGACGTTCCCCGTCTGTCGCTCACTTCGACGTCGTGTCGAAGAAGCGACACTAGGGGTCCACTTCAAAACTCGCCATGCGCTGAGCCGTGTACGTGTACTGCTGACACAGAAGCGGGCAGGTATTTTGCACGTGCGCAAGCGACCAACTGTGTTCAGGCTGCACGTACTCTTCCCCAATGCCCCGAAAAAGCGTCAGCATCCTTTTGGTTACCCTAGGGGGGAACAAGGTGACGCTCCCAACTAGGGAACGGGCCAAGCCTGGCTGGGCCTCTTTTCTCTCTATGTTTTCTCGGCATAGAGCAAGAGCAGCCGGGGCCCTTACCGCATCGAGGGAAGGGGGTCTTATTCCGAATTCCTATTCTTAGGGGGAAAAGACCCTGCGGAGGCCACACCTGCCCAACAGGGGAGGTAAAGGTGGCAAAAATACATCACATGGCCACTTGGGGCATGTGGGAGGAAATGGCGCGGTGGTAGATCCAACCTCAAGGAGGGGGGAGTTGCTACAACACGGCGACCGGAGGGCAGCAAAGGGCTGCCTAAGGGAGACGCGGGTCAGCTCGTAAGGTGACCGTACCGCGGAAATACACACAGGAGGAGTCCCGTAGGAGGCCTGATCTGTGGAGCACTTATTCCAGTAGGGGTAGCCGGAGGTACCCGTAGTGGACTGGACCAGCACGTTCCTCCGATGAACTGCTGCGGGTCCGAAGTGCTAGGGAGGAATCAACCAGGGACCTGGGTCCTCTGGGACAAAAGCGCACTGTTTTGCCTCGGCAGAGGGAAACGGCGCTGGTACAAGCGGATCACCCGGTCAGATCGTCGACGTGTACCGAGTTCTACGGGCTCGGACCTGAGAGAACACGGGACGAGACTGACTCAACCCTGAGATCATAAGGGTGTTAGGTGCTGCCCAGCCCGCAGCTCTGCGAATGTCTGCTAGGGAGGTGCCCCTCGCCAGTGCCCATGAGGATGTCACGCTCCTAGTGGAGTGGGTTTGAACCCGTAAGTGGGGGGCATGGCCTGGGTGTGATAGGCCAACTGAATGGTATCCATCACCCAGTGAGACACCTCTGTTTGGAGACAGCGTTCCCTTTCTGCTGGTCCTCCAAAGCAGACAAAGAGCTGCTGAGAGCGCCTGAAGCTCTGGGGGCGGTCCAGGTAGGCACACAAGGCACGTACCGGACACGACAGTGAGAGGGGCTGGGTCTGCCTCCTCCCGGGGCAGCGCTTGTAGGTTCACTACCTGATCTCCAGAGGGCATGGTAGGAACCATGGGCACATAGCCCAGTCGAGGTCTTAGGATCACATGAGTATCTGCCGGACCAAGCTCCAGGCAAGTGTCGTTAGTAAGGGACGCTTGCAGGTCCCCGACCCTCTTGATGGAAGTGAGCGCAATCAGCAGGGCCGTCTTTTCAGGAGAGGGCCCTGAGCCAACTGATTCTAGCGACTCGGGGGGGATCTCTGAAGACCGGCAAGGACCACCGAGAGATCCCCAGGAGGGGAACAGGTTTGGCCAGGAGGGGTTTTTAACCTCCGGGCACCTCTTGGGAACCTGACGATTAAGTCGTGCTTACCCAGAGAGTTGCTGTCTACTGGGTTGTGGTAAGCTGCAATAGTGGCAACATACACCTACGAGGTGGATGGGGACAGCCTCCCCCCCAACCTCTCCTGTAGGGACAGGAGCACAGACCTAACTGCGCACCTCTGTGGGTCTTCTGCCCGGGAAGAACACCAATTCACGAACAGACGCCATTTCAGGGCGTAGAGTTGCCTGGTAGAAGGGGCTCTGGCTTGGTTGAACGTGGCTACGACCGTGGGTGGTAGACCAGCTAGATCTTCTGCATCAGGGACCAGACGTGGAGGTTCCAGAGGTCTGGGTGCGGATGCCAGAGCGTGCCCCGTCCCTGAGAAAGAAGGTCCTTCCTCAGGGGAATTCGCCAGGGAGGGGCTGTCGCAAGGAGTATGAGGTCCGAGAACCAGGCCCGGGTGGGCCAGTAAGGAGCCACGAGAGTGACTTGCTCCTCGTCCTCCCTGACCTTGCACAGCACCTGTGCAAGAAGGCTCACTGGGGGGAATGCGTACTTGCGCAGCCCCACCGGCCAGCTGTGTGCCAGTGCATCTGCCCCGAGGGGAGCCTCTTAATGGGCGTACCAGAGCGGGCAGTGGGAGGTCTCTCGGGAGGCAGAGGGGTCTACCTGGGCCTTGCCGAACCGTTCCCAAATCAGCTGCACCGAGTGGGGGTGAAGCCTCCACTCTCCGCCAGACAAGCATTGTCATGACAGCGCGTCCGCTATCACATTGGGGTTGCCGGGGATGTGAGTGGCACGCAGCGACTTGAGTCGGTGCTGGCTCCAAAGGAGGAGACGACGGGCGAGTTGTGACATGTGACGGGAGCATACGCCGCCTTGGCGATTTATGTACGCGACCGCAGTGGTGCTGTCCGACCTGACTAGGATATGTTCGTCCCGAATTAACGGGAGAAACTTCCGCAGGGCAAAAAGGACGGTCAACAACTCGAGGCAGTTGATGTGCCAACGCAGCTGGGCCCCTTTCCAACGGCCTGAGGCTGCGTGCCCGTTGCATACGGCGCCGTGGCGCCATGCTCGTCTCGGGACTCGGGTCTGGAGCCAGTGTTGGAGCGGTCTCATATGCATCAACCCCAGCGGCGCGACCGCCGCGGAGGACGCCATATGCCCCAGGAGCATCTGGAAAAGTTTTAAGGGGACCGCTGTGCCTGGCCTGAAGGCGGCGAGGCAGTTCAACACTGACTGGGCACGCTCGTTGGTGAGACATGCCGACATTGAGACCGAGTCTAACTCCATCCTGAGAAAAGAGATGCTCTGAACTGGAGTGAGCTGGCTCTTTTCCCAGTTGACCTGAAGCCCCAGACGGCTGAGGTGCCTGAGCACCTGATCTCTGTGGGTTTTGCATAGTAACTCTCGTGAGAGGACAGAGACAGGCCAAAGGGGAGGACTTGTACTGATACACCTGGCCCCCGAACGCAAACCGCAGGTAGGGGCGGTGTTGGGGGAGGGTGGAGACATGAAGTACGTGTCCTTCAGGTCTACCGCTGCGAACCAATCTAGATGCCGGACGCAGGTTAAGCGTGAGCATTTTGAACGGGAGTTTGTGCAACGCTCGGTTGAGAACTCGCAGGTCCAAGATTGGTCATAAGCCGCCGCTTTTCTTGGGTACGATGAAGTAAGGGCTGTAGAAACCCATCTTCATCTCGGTTGGAGGGACAGGCTCTATCGCGTCTTTGGCCAGAAGAGTCGCGATTTCCGCGCGCAGGGAGTGGGCGTGTTCGCCGTGTACTGCGGAAAAGCGGACGCCCATGAAGGGGGACGGGGGCCTGGCAAACTGAATTGCGTAACCGAGTCGGATGGTCCGGGCCAGCCAGCAAGACGGGCTGGGAAGTGAAAGCCACGCGTCCAACCTCTGCGCTAGGGGCACCAAAGGGACGATTAATTTGACGTACCCGGCGGGGCTTCGCAGCGGGGCGGAGCAGGTAGGGCAGCGTTGGGCGGCGACGGGGCGACCCGCAGCTGAGGTGCTGAGAAAAGACTCAAAGCACTTACCTTGCTCCGCACACCCGGCAGGGGGCGGGTCAGCGACTGAGGAGGAGGTCCTGGGTAGGCGTCCTCTAGACTCGTCGGAACCGGCCGGCCGGGGGACAGTCGTGGGGCTGAAGACGGGTGGTCCGTGTCCAGGAAGCCAGGACTGTTGATATCTGGGGGCAAAGTGCCGTGAGAACGGCATTTGCGGGCCAGGTGACCCAGAGACAAAAGGAAATAGCTCATTACAGAGAATATGAGAATGTGAAAATTAATTCAACAAGAAAAGATTCTCCTCCCGGCCCTCCACCGGGGACGGAGCGGTCTTACCAGCCTCCGGAGCTAACATCTTGGTCCCTGGGTTGAACGTCTACGGACAGCCTGGGAGCCTTCCGGGTCCTCGAGGGGGTCCGTGAGACGGGGGCGTCCGTTCCCTGCAGCGTGCTCGACGCTGGGGCTGAGAGCTGGGCCCGGGTTGAGGCGGAGCAGGGTGTTTCATAGCCGCAGGAGGACGCCCTCGGCGAGCAGACGGGGCATGGCCCATGGCGGCAAGCTTGCGGCGGGGCAGGATGTGCAGTGGCCTCCGTCTGCCTCACCGCTGAGGACTGCTGGGCAGAGTCGTCAACGGTGGCGCCGAATGGACGGAGCTGGGAGACGGGGGTGTGAGAGAAGGTGTGCCTTGTCTGCCTCCCGCATTTCGACCAGGTCCAGTCCACAGGTGTGTTTCTGGACCACAAGGGGTGGCCATCGCCTGTTCGAGTGCCAGCGCTTCTGACCTCCGTGGCCCGGGGGCGCGGTTGGTCATCCAGCGCAGTTCCTGCAGCACATCAAGAACAGGACTACCCAAGGTGCAGGTTTTGAAGTGCCTTGGCCTGGCATTGGTTGCAGGAAGGGCCGTGGCGTGCAGAGTGGAAGCGGTCTGGGACCGTTCCACCACGAGGGTAGTGAGAGCGGAGGAGCGAAAAAGCCTTGGCTTAGCTCAACTCGTCGTGCACGTCCGGGAAGAAGGGAACGGGGCGGGGGCGTGGCTGTGAGCGGCGCACCTGCCCGCGGAACCGATCAAGTAGCCCGGGAAAGCATAGCGGATCTCCGTGCGTCAGGCTCAGGCTGGGCGGCAGACCCGAAGGTGGCGGCCCAGGCGAACGATCAGCATCCGATGCCGCTGTAACGCTCTCCGATGCAGCGGTGATGTCATCCAATTCTGAGGCAAGCAAGCGTGCCGGGGAGGCGGGCGGTTCGAGGGGGTTTACCCGGCGAACAGAGCCCGTCATATTCCCCAAATCGCCTTCATCGCCCGCAGCGCCTGCGCCGATCCCGTAGGAAGAAGGCGGAGCGCGGGGGGCGGTTGAAGTGGCTTTCTCTCATTACAAAAGAAAGCTGTGCGACCGCAATGCTATAACGGCCATGTTCTCACACTGAGAAGATGAACCATTGGAGAGAATACTCATCCCGAGCTCAGACGGAAGCAAGCAAGCAAGCGTGCCGGGGAGGCGGGCGGTTCGAGGGGATTTACCCGGCGAACAGAGCCGTCATTGTCCCCAAATCGTGTTCATCGCCCGCGGCGCCTGCGTCAATCCCGTAGGAAGGAGGCGAGGCGCGGGGGGCGGCTGAAACGGCTTTCTCTCATTACAAAAGAAAGCCACACGACCGCAATGCTAGCAAACAAGCGTGCCGGGGAGGCGGGAAGTTCGAGGGGATTTACCCGGCGAACAGAGCCCGTCATTGTCCCCAAATCGTGTTCATCGCCCGCGGCGCCTGCGTCAATCCCGTAGGAAGGAGGCGAGGCGCGGGGGGCGGCTGAAACGGCTTTCTCTCACTACAAAAGAAAGCCACACGACCGCAATGTTGCCATGGCTATGTTCTCGCACTGAGAACATAAACCATTCATAAAACACTGCTTGCATGTGATCGCAGCCCAGGCATGCAAGATAGTGTTTTATGACCGAGAGAGGTGGGGAGAAAACACCGCATCCAGAAACTACACAGGGGCGGAAATTACATCTTTAAAAAGACGCGTCCTGAAAAGGACGTTCAACGCCGCTGTGTAATGCTCTTTCAGAGAAATAAACTCTTTTATGGAGAGAATCACTCTTTCAACTCTTTTAACTCTGCGCTGTCGAAGCGCCCAGGGGCAAACTGCACGCCGGCAGTGAAGAGAAAAGCCGCTGTAGTGCGCCGTAAATCCAACAGCAAAGCAGAGCGTCAGAGGATCAGAAGCAGGATCAGTTGTGTTACTCGCAGCTGACTGCATACACACGACCATCGGCTCCGAAGAAAATTACTGAATGAACGAGCGTATTTCTCTCGCCTTTATATCCGTATCCGGAGGCGGAGTATGCAAATACTGTTCGCCAACTCTCATTGGCCTTTTTTCATAGATCAGAGGTATCTTTCGGCGCTCAAGAGAGACCCCTAGTGTCGCTTCTTCGACACGACGTCGAAGTGAGCGACAGACGGGGAACTGATATTTAATTTCAACTCAGCACTTTATGTTAAAATTACAGACAGTCAGGTTTAATTATTTTGAGTATGGATTTCAGAAAACATGAGCCAATAATTATGAAGAGACCAATAAAAATACATTGATTTCATAAAGGATCTGTATGGACAAAAGGTATGAGTGTATTTGTCAGCATATTTGATCTAATTTGTATTTAGGTACAAAGAATTCACTCCTTTACTCAATCCGTTAATCACCCTTAGATGGTTCTAAACCTTAAGACTTTATTTCTTCCATGGAGCACAAAAGGAGATATTTTGTCACTTTTTTTCCATTCAATTACAATAAAGTGGACTAGAGCTTTCAAGCTTCTAAAAGGATGCAAAAAAATGTATAAAAGTATTATAAAATGGTCTGATTTGTGTACTTTATTCAAAGTTCTCTAAAGTCATAGCTTTGTTTGAGGAATGGACCAAAATTAAATTTGTTTTAAACTGAAAAATGTTACATCCCCCCAAGCTATCCTTGACACATTCATTAGAGCTCATCATATGAGTGAATGAATCATGAATGAATCATTCTTTTGAGTCAGATCTTTATCCGAACAAAACTTTCAGACATGTTTTGTGTTCATAAAGTTTGGAACTACATAAGGTTTAGTAAATAATTACAGAACTTTCATTTTTGGGTTAACTATTCCTGTAATTAACAAATTCAATCCACATGTATGTTTGACTAAATCATATAATCTTCAAAGAGACACAAAGACACAGCTCCTCTGAAGATTCATCAAAGTGAACTCAGTAAAGCTTTTCAGAGTTTCTCAAAGTTTGTTGTATAATAAGCTTTGTATATCAGAGCTTTATTCCTGTGCTCTGGCTTTGATGGAGGCAGTTAAGAAAACAGGTTAACACATTAGCAATATGTCCAAACAAAGCAAAACATAAATTGATGATACTGAACACACACCAGCAAGTTCGTCCCTCGCAAATATGCTCCAGCCGCAAAAAACAAGCAAAACACAAACACGACTTCTGAAGATCTGCTCTGTAATTCAGCACTGTGAGTAGGAGCAGGATTAAATTTTTGCTATCAGTCAGTCCCATCAGGCCCTTTGAGAGGACAGCCCTGACTGGGCTCGGCACTTCTCGCTCCAATGCTGGAAAAGACAACCCCGACCTACCAACAGTGCTGGGCGGATTACTTGTGAATTGTAATTCGATGCTGATTACAAATTACATGACAAAGATGCAATCAGTAACATATTGTAATCTTTTAAATTACATTTTGGGGTAATATAATATGATTAGTTTTGGATTACTTTTGGATTACTTTCAACAATTCTTTTTTATTATATGTTACATGCATTTGAGTAGGAGGATAATTTTAACACAAAAGTACAAATGGAAGAAAATGTATTCCATTATTCACTACTAACAAAAAGAGCCTCACAAAAAGAGCTCCTTAATTAATTTTTTTAAAAACTGTATTAAACATTACATGAATTAAATAAACATTGGCAGTGCATGGCCAAAGTTTATAATTCAAAACAGTGAGACATCAAATTAATTTTAATTGCATAAAACAATATCAACAAGAACATTAGTGACCATAAAATCAACAGCAATTATGTTGCTAGGTCAAAACCTGCATCTAAACACTGAATCACTTTAAACCCTTAGTGCTTACTGATAGTCCATCGCCTATTCCAAAACTGAGGTGCAAGATATTATCTTTTGAACAGCAAGAATATTCTAAAAGAGCAGAATATTTTAAAACAGCAGAGTTCCACCAAGTCACAAAAGGTACAATTGTGTTAAGTTTTGTTGTCAAGTTTCCTGTAGTGGACTCCACTGCATCAGTAGCAACAGTACAGTGATGGCCATTGTTCCATATTGCTGCACATTTTTCAGATGATCATGTACTCTGTGGGCAGGACCCTTAGAGACGGCCTCCACTAGATCCTTTGAAGCAACTACACCGATCAGCCACAACATGAAAACCACCTGCCTAATATTGTGATGTCCAACTTGTGCCGGCAAAACAGCGTCAACCTGCATTCTGAGATGCTATTGTTCTTATCACAATTGTACAGAGCGGTTATCTGAGTTGCCATAGTCGTTGTCAGTTCGAACCAGCCTGGCAATTCTCTGTTGATCTTTCTCATCAAAAAGGCATTTTTGTCCACAGAACTGGTGCTTACTGGATGTTTTTTTGTTTTTGGCAGTTTTCTGAATAAATTCAAGAGACTATTGTGAGTGAAAAAACTAGGAGATCAGCAGTTACAGAAATACTCAAACCAGCCTGTCTGGCACCAACATTAATGCCATGGTCCAAATCACCACATTTGTTTTTCCACATTCTGATGGTTGATGTGAACATTAACTGAAGCGTTTCTGAATTAATTTATGCACTGCATTGCTGCCACACAATTGGATGATTAGAAAATCGCAAGGATGGTTGTTGGTGTCAGGTAGGCTGGTTTGAGTATTTCTATAACTGCTGATCTCCTGGGATTTTCATACACAACAGTCTCTAGAATAAAATGCAAATGGTGCCAAAAACAAAAACGTCAAGTGATGGGCAGTTCTGCAGATGGAAATGCCTTGTTGATGTGAGAGATTAACAGAGAATGATCAGACTTGTTCATACTGACAAAGTCTTCAGTAACTCAGATACATTCATGGTTACTGTTGTAACCTCTGTTCTCAGATGGAGGGAACAAGACGTTATGTTGAATGTAGTGACACAAGGGGTCTTTCTTGAGAGCCTCGCGTACCTCTGGACAATGAGTAATTGGCAGACAGAATTTTGCATGTCCCGCACGTCCGGGGCTATCTTAACGCTATAAAACACGTCTTGGAAGGTGTTCTTTTCCGTTCCTATTCTTTCAGGGGAAAAAACTCTGCAGAGACAAAATCCTGCCTAGGCTGGGGGGAGGTAACATGTGGCCAATACGTCTCATGGGTTGCCAAGTCACACGTGGGAGTGGCGCAGTGGTTGATCCTACCTAGTAAGGGAGGAGCTCTACAAACACAGTGACTGGGGCAGAGAGACTGCCCAAGGGAAACGCAGGTCTGTCCAAGGGTTGAAAGTCTGATGGCAGGAAGGGGTGATTAACACACGTTACGTGCCGTGGCGCCATGCCCATCTCGGGACTCGAGTCTGAAGCCATTCCTGAAGCATCTCATATGCATCAACCCGAGCGGTGCGACCATGGCTGAGGATGCCATATGCTCCAGGAGCCTCTGGAACTGTTTTAGAGGAACCGCTGTGCTGGGCTCGAAGAAAGCGAGGCACTTTAGCACCGACTGCGCATGCTCATTCGTGAGGCGCTCTGACATTGAGATGAGTCTAACTTCATGCCAAGAAAAGAGATGCTATGTACTGGGGCAAGCTTGCTCTTTTCCCAGTTGACCTGAAGCCCTAGATGGCTGAGGTGCCTGAGCACCTGGTCCCTCTGGGTGTATAGTAACTCTCGAGAGTGAGCTAGAATGAGCCAGTCATCAAGGTAATGGAGTATGCGGATGCCCACTTACCACTTTGCTGCCTCTGTGACCTTGGTGAAGACGCAAGGGGACAGGGACAGGCCGAAGGGGAGAACCTTGTATTGATACGCCTGGCCATCAAACCGTAGGAAGGGTCGATGTCAAGGCAAAAGGGAGACGTGGAAGTACACGTCCTTCAAGTCTACCGCTGCAAACCAATCTAGATGCCGAACGCAGGTTAGAATCTGTTTCTGCATGAGCATTTTGAATGGGAGTTTGTGTAAAGCCCGGTTGAGAACTCGCAAGTCCAAGATTGGCGGCAACCCACTACCTTTTTTGGGTACGATGAAGTAAGGGCTGTATAAACCCTTCTTCATCTTGGCTGGAGGGACAGGTTCTATCGCATCTTTGAGTAGCAGAGTTGTGATCTCTGAACGTAGGCTGCTGGCATTTTTGGACAATCGTTTTTGACGTACCGGGTGGGATTTTGCAGTGGGGGGAGCTGGTAATAATGCATCAGGAGGCAAAAGCACGTTCCGAGGCTTGGGTGCTGAAAAGAGACTCAAAGCACTTACCTTGCTCCGCGCACCCGGTAGGGGGCGGGTTAGAGACTGAGGAAGAGGTTCTGTGAAGACGTCCTCGGAATTCATCAATTTAACTCTTAAAAATGAACTTATCCCAGCCTCCATGGCCGAGAAAGCTGGCAGCAGCAGGGGAACGGCCTCCATGGCCTGGAGCACTGACAGGGAGAGGAGAATGGATGCCGTGGCCGAAGATGCTGTTAGCTGCAGTGTAGCGGTCTCTGTTGAGTTAAATGCTGAGGAAGACCTCTCCGTCTTCACCGGCTAGAAGCGAGTATCAGTTCTGAATGTAATAAACACAACCTTCCCCCACTCTTCCAAAAACACTTGAAAAAGACTTCCCAAACATATTTCAGTGGTGTGCTGATTTAGAATGAAAAATTTAAAAGATTAACAAAAGAGAATGATTAGGATGATCAATAAATTATCATCAGTTTACTGCCATTGCCTTGTTAATATGTAATCATGTAATCTATAAAAAGTAACTATTTCGATATTTTTTAAATGTAATGTAATCCAATTAAAAGTACTTCATTTTTGTAATATGATTACATAATACTGATTACATATTAGAGATCAGTGGAGCCTAGTAACTCTTGGAGGAAGGAGAGAGAAAGAAACAGCAAAAACACACAAAGTTTATAGCAACCCTTTAAACTGAGAACCAACTGATATACAGTACTCCATGTCTAGATAAATGTTTTAATGCAAAGAGGAACTTGATGATAGATTTGATTATTATGATTGATAAACACCCCCATTTGTAACCTAATGCCCCCCTCTCTATTAATATGCTCAGCACCCCCTGGCATCCTTTGAATGTCCCCTGGGGCGTTGAGAACCCCTGATATAAAACTAAAAATACAACCCCCTTTTGGTGCCACCATGTGGACATTTCACCTCAACAGCACTTCCAGCTTCGTCAGTGGGGACAGTTGTCTGAATTTCGGTAAATATAGCCCGATTTCAGCTGCAGAACTTCCGAACTCCTCTTGCCAAATTTTTCAAATTCCTTTGCAAAGAAGTTTACATAATAAAGATAATAGAAATCCTTGAAATATTATAGAGAAAATACATAGATATTATACAAATATGTAATAACTGAAATCACTGTTTAGTGATCGTGGCTAATTACCCTTTGTGGGGGGGATCTTAGTAAATCAGGGGGTGACACTGACTCAAGGACACACAAGAGGAAGATCAAACATTGATTGCTTGAATTTGCATGAACCGCTCTTTTAAACCTCCAGAAATAAAGCTAATTTGAAGCTCAGAATGTATACTTCACAGTGTTCGATGCTCAATGAGTGCCCACACATTTTAGTTTTATGAGAGACCCAATTGTAACAAAAAGCCTGTCAAGTAAATCATCTTTGTCAATATCTTCCACAGATTTTTCAAGATCTGTCCACGTGTGATAATTTGCTCTTGTATCTTCTGAGTCATTTAGCTGATGTGATATATTTGGCATTGCTTAATCTTGTCTGAATTTAAATTGCAAGGCACATACGTTCCCTTTGGCTAAATGCAGACTCAAAACACTACTCTTCCCCTCAGGAACACACCAGAAATACTTACCATTTTAATGCTGTGTGAAGGTTTACTCTGAACAGATTAGAAGACATTCCCAAAAAAAAAAAAAAAAAATACTAACATCAGCTCAGTACTGGTCAAAGGTGTCAACCTATGTAACAAAATGTCCAACTGAGACGAAAATATGTTTCAAACATTGAATCTAAAATGTTTGCCCAAGGAGTTGTTATCTCCCTGAGAACCATCATGTTTATCTTACACAAAATGGTAATTCTACAAATGGATGGGCATCGTTCACATAACAGCCAACTGCAATCAGAGATCTCCACTAATACCCATTACATTTTCAATAGATTTTTGAATACAGAGCATCTTAGTAGCTATAAACAAAAATAGCAAGTTCACTAAGGGTTCCTTCAACTGCCACCAAAAGAACAGTGTTGATTCATAGCTGAAAATTTTATTTTATAGTAAATGTGATTTCAAAGATTTAAAAAAAAAAGACAGTGAATGTGTTTTAGTAATGACACATATTTTTTTCAGTTAATAGCTGTAATTGTATCCCTTCAATGGCGTGTGACCCTCAAATCTTGCAACAAAGAAAGGACAATATGACAATTTTCACAAACTTTAAGTGTCAAATGCATCTTCAAAATTACCCCAGCAACAGAACTATGGCAAACCACAACTGCAGAAAAATATTTACATGCTTTTACCCAGCATTTCCTCATCAAAATTAGCCAATAAAAGCAATACATATATTATTGATTGTTCAATAGGAAAAAGGCTCTTATATAGGGAATTAATTTGATTTCTCACATCCATCTTTATACAGGACGTTAAAATGAATATTTAGCATTCTTACATTCTTACATAATGGGAAATGTAAAGGTGACCCAGATATATTAAAATGTTCTAGAACATTAAACGACAGATGAGTTGGGAATTTATCTTATAGGTTCCAGTCGCGGTTACTTATTGACCAGTTGCAGACATATACGGCACGTGATATTCCTTGGAGAGTTAAGATATCAAAATGTGCATTTTCCTGTGGTCTTTCCAAATTTAAAGTGTACAAAGAACTTTTACTTGCCTTTTTCTTTTTTTTTTCTTTTTTGTGAAGCACTTTGTAATGCTGTGTAATGTAATTGTTTTCTGCAGCAGCTTTAGAGTGGAGCTGAATCTGAATCAGTCTAAAGGGTAGTTGAGAGAGCTGCAGCAGCTCTGTTGAGACCCAGAAAAGCCATAATGAAGAAGAAATTGAGTATGTGAGTAACAATGATCATCTAAGGATCAGAGCAGCCAACTCTTAAACCCAGCACTCAGTATCTTCTCAAAATGTGTGTTTCATCACTCTCTTTCCCACTTTGGTGAACGATTTAGTTGATCCGTATTATCAGACCAATGTTTTTAGTGTTGTGAAATGGTAGGGGCAAAGTGGTGCATTTTGTGTGTCCTTTTGCCAAAAGTGTGGCCATTATGTTGGAGATCATGATGGAAAAATGAGGGACTAAAACCCACTATCTGGACATACACTTTAACAATAAAACAATACAATACAACTACCCCTGTTTCCTAGCAACAAGTGCCAAGCAATAATAAACATACAATATTCCTAACCTGGTTTTCTATTTGCAGGATATTGCTTAAGCCCCAGTTTGAGTCTCATTAAGTGTAAGTCAATAGCAGTTTGTGAGGGACAAAGCTGAACAGTTTGACATTTGTGTTTATACCTGTTTTAAAACACTGCAGCCTGCTCTGCAGGGAACTCAGCAGGTCTGGGGAAGGTAAGACAGCTTAAGAATCACTCTCTGCCTACAGATTATTTGCACACTGTTTGGTATTGCATTATAACAGGTGCCCAGTTCCCTATCTGTCACTCACTCGACGTTGTGTCGATGTAGTGACACTAGGGGTCATTCTTGAGAGCCCGAGACAGCTCTAATCTTTGATAAAAGGCCAATAGGAATTGGCGAGTGGTATTTGCATGCCCCTCCCCCAGACATACGGGTATAAAAGGAGGGGACATGCATACCGCTCAATAGATTTTCTCTTTGGAGACGAACAGTAGATGGTTCAAGCTGAGACAAGCGATTTACATCCTCTGCTGGGTCCTTACAGCGCATTACAGCAGCTTTCTCCCCTCTTTGCATGGGAGCACTGCAGATATCGCCCCTAGGCGCTTCAGCAGATCTTAGAGTATATTCTAAAAGAGTATTTTCCCTCACAAAAGAGTATATTCTAAAAGAGCGGCACACATTGGAACGTCTTTTTCAAGACGCATCTTTTTAAAAATGCCTTTCCGATTGTGTGCTATTCCTGGTTGCGGTCGATACCTCACACCTTCTGACGGCCACGATCACCGTCTTTTGTGCCTGGGAACCGCCCATGCCGAGACATCTTTTGTCGATGCGTCATGTCCTCATGTCCTCACAGCCCAACAGGGAGGCGTCCGTAGTAACTACGATGTATCTGGACACCTGCTGTAGGGGGACTCCTACCCATAGAAAACAGAGGTCTGTCCAAGGGCTGAATGAGTGAAGGCAGGAAGGGGTGAGGGTCACACGGTATGGGCCGTGATGCCATGCTCGGTCGAGTCCTCACCGTCAGAGTCCACCATGACGCTCTCCGATGCAGAAGTGAAACTCACATCCAGCTTGGCATGGTCATTGCCATGGTCATGTTCTCACAATGAGAACATGAACCATCCACAAACACTGCCTCATTGTGTTCTCTGCCCAGACACGTGAGGCAGTGCCCATGGCCGTATGAAGCAGAGAGGTAACGACCAAAAGGCAAGTAAAAGTTCTTTGTACACTTTAAATTTGGAAAGACCACAGGAAAATGCACATTTTGATATCGTAACTCTCTAAGGAATATCATGTGCCGTATATGTCTTTAAAAAGATGTTCAATGTCCAAGTGCTTTGCTCTTTTAGAGAAATACTCCTTTAGAGAAATAACTCTTTTAGGTGGCTGTCGAAGCGACCAGGGGCATAGTCTGCACTTCGGTGCAGAGAAGAGAAAAGCTGCTGATTTGCACCGTATCTCCAACAGCATATGCTTTTTTTTAGAGGAGAGTGGAACAGCAGTGGATTTATTCAGCTCGCTGAAACACAACCACTCGGCTCTGAAGAAAAAATCAGTAATGGATCTCCTCTTTGGGGTGCTGTTCCCCTCCAGACCAGCAGAGGGTGCTTGCCTTGTGCCTTCCGTGCCATGCTCCATCCAGACCTGCAGATGGTACCAACGCCCCTAACCTTGTTCAACTTCCTGCTCGTTTACCCTCATTTCCTTCACCTGTGTCTAGGCCTATTTAAATCTGTTTGTTCCCTGCTTATGTGTTCAGTCTTCAGCTTATGTTCCCTGTGCCTCGAGTGACCAGCTCTCTAGCTAAGTGTTTTTCTTGTTACACTTTTTGACCCATGTTTATTTTATTTCTCTGTTTTGTGAAAGCTTGGCTTTCCTTGTTTATTTGTACTGTAAGACAAAATGGTAAGACACCTAACATTAGAGCACTGCAGACCTGGGTTCGATCCCTGCCTACGACAGCCTCATCACAAAATCTGTCTGAACAGATGCTTGCTTCCCTCCTTTCATACCCATATGTCTGGGGGAGGGGCATGCAAATTCTGATCACCAATTCTTATTGTCCAGAGAGACCAAGAGAGACCACTATTGTCACTACATCGACACAATGTCTAGTGAGTGACAGAAGGGGAACTGTAGTTATATTAACAATTATTCTATGACACTAGATTGATTAAACCACTTTATGCTGCCTTTATGTCCTTTTTGTAGCTAGATAATGTTGTGCCCCATTGATTTGCATTCTATGGATATAAACGCATATTATCTCAGTCAAAAAATCTTTGTTTGTGTTCCGCAGAAGAAAGAGTCATATACGTTTTTGACGGCATGAGAGTGAGTTCATTATGAGATAATTGTCATTTTTGGGTGAACTATTTATTTAAGAGATGGTTAGAAAAAGAAAGGAAAAACAACAGAGAGAGGAGTAGCAGAAGTACTGTGTGAGCTACTGCAAGTGTCATGTTGAAAAACAGGAGTATCAAATGCACGTTTGTTCTTGGAGCCTTTTCGACCGCAACTTGTAACACTGTCAGGATTCAAACTAACAAGGCCAAACTTAAATTTATCAGTGTATGAACGTTTGGTGGAATGTGCTAAAACAAACTTGTACAGGCTCAGTTGTGAAATCACGCATCTCACATGAGCAATGAGAAGGTTTAAAAAGGCTTTTTGTCAAAAAGTACAACTTTTGAGGTTGAGAACTCGTTTGAACAGTACAATGTAGATTTTAACAGACTACAACTTCAACAGTACTCTAGGGCTAATATTTGTAGCTAAATTTCAAAAGCTCTAAAAACAAAAACAATATTTTCACACTTTTTTTTTTTTTTTAAGAATACATTTTAAAAAAAAATCTAAATTTATTGAAACTATTTTGTATTATTAATTTATTTTAAAAGACAAGTGACCTGGTATCTGTACCCAGCGGAGCAGCACAATGATGTAAAAACAGAATAACGGTGAGTTTCTGCTGAGATTGGTTTCCCTCTTTTAAATATGACCTCTTTTGCATGTTTCTGCTAAAACAAACAAAAAACTAAAACATTTTTTTACTTAAAAACAGCCAAATGCTTTGTAAGACTGCAGTAGAAATATTCATGAGTGCAATTAAAAGTCTTCATAGGGGGAAAAAAACAGATGTACAAATTAAGAGTAATTTTAAACCATGCAAATCCTCTGCATAATTGCACCAATGGATGAATTTAACCATAGACTTCTGAAACCAGGGCAGGATTTTATGGAGAATATGAGAAGAGCAGAACTTAGATGTTCTACTCCTTATAACTGAGAATATTATGGAATTTGAGTCTGTTAAGTAACAAAAATATGCCATTCTGTTTGTTTTTCATGTTAGTCAGCTACTTTTGGAAGCCAGGGGCATTAATATTGGTTCGAAAGAGCGCTCAGGCAGGGTACGTTGGCCCCTTATGAAAGAAATATGGTTTGCAAATTCTCAGCAGGTTCAGTTGTAGAGGAGCTTGAGCCAAACGCATTGTTTTTTGATGACAAAAAAGGACGTGGAGAAGCGACGGTATTTACATTCTTAATTTTCTCTCTACAGACAGCAAGATTATTGCCTGCCATTATTACTGCCTTTTACTGGGAGCAATTTATTTAGATTAAACGTCGCTTTTATTTCCTTAATGCATTTCAGAAAATATTAAATTTTGTGAGGAAGGGCATGAGCACAAATATAAGAGAGAGAGAGAGAGAGAGAGAGAGAGAGAGAGAGAGAGAGAGAGAGAGAGAGAGAGAGAGAGAGAGAGAGAGAGAGAATAAGAAAAAAGACAACTGAGAAATGGAAAATAGTTATTTGTGTAAATTTGTTTTATGAACTCACAGAGATAGGAAACGCATTCAAAGATGGAGTCTTGGTGCACATCCTGCAAAGTTATAATGAACTCAATTACATGATCATCTGTCACCACAAACAAGTTCCTTTTCTCCAGGTGTCAGCATCTCTGTTAGAAATGTCAACAACCCTTCCGTAGATTTAATGAAAACTTCTGCATTGAAATGACAAAACACTGACAGCAGACACAAGCTGTTACAGAACAAACAAGGAAATTATAATGCTGGTCATGAGCAGTTGCTTCCAGGGCTAATACTCTTACAAATAGAGAGTTCATTACACTGCTCTCTCCTCTAGACACTATAGATCCAATAACATAAAGTAATAGTTCACCCAAATATCTAAATTCTCTCTTCGATTACTCACCATCATGCCATCCCAGACATGTATGACTTTCTTACTTCTGTGGAATAGAAATTAAGATTTTTTTAAGAATATCTCAGCTCTGTTGGTCCTCAAGTGAATGGTGATCAAAATTCAGAAGGTCCAAAAAGGACAAAGAAAGCATTAAAGTAATCCATACAACTACAGTTGTTAAATACATATCTTCTGAAGCAATATGATAAGTGTAGGTGAGAAACAAATCAAAATGGAAGTTCTTTTTTACTTATAATCTTTCACTTCCACATTCTGGTGTGGAAGTAACATTCATTTTCTCTTTCATCCACCTACTGATTGGGCCTGGCCAAAGGTAGAGATTTATTTATAAGAAGGGTACTTAAATATTAAACTGTTTCTCACCCATACTTATCAAGTCGCTTCTGAAGACATGGATTTAATCACTGGAGTCATATGGATTACTTTTATGCTGCCTTTATTTCCTTTTTTGGCCATCTGAGTTCTGATCACATTTTAATTGCATTGTGAGGACAAACAGAGCTGAAATATTCTTCTAAAAATATTTGTTTGTGTTCTGCAGAAAAAAAGAAAATAAAACACATCTTGGATGGCATGATGATGAGGAAATTCCACAAAGAACTTTTTAGTGACAGGTTTTTCAGGTTTTAGTGACAGAACAATTTTTTTCTTAGTACCACAAAGAACCTTTTCAGGTGCTACAAAGAACCCTTTCCAAAGCAATATAAGCATTACAAAACGTAATGTACAATATAATGTAAAAAAAAAACTTCTGTTAACTGAGAATAATGTCTATTAATATTAGGTGATTATGTAATTCTTTATGTGTGCAATTTACCTGATCAAAGACAGCGTGCTGGCTCCTTTTCCTTGAAAAGCAATGGCATGAGAAGGATGGCAGCACTAAGCTGGCATGAAAACATATTTACAGTACATCACTATGTGGCAGAAAAAAACACTACATTGTCACTTTCAGTGCAAAACCTCACAAAACACAAAAGAATAAACCAAAACAAATAACTTTGCAATACACAAAATGCCCTAAAATGTAACAATACATTAGTGTAGTATGTTAACAAACACACTCAATTTCTCTCCATGTCAGTCCGTCTCACATGAAATCCAAGTCAGCTCCAAAACTTGCTTAAGTTTTCACAGATTTGTGATAACGCATGTGTCAATGTCAATGTGACAGGTGCTGTTCATTTCCTCTAGAAGATGATAAAAAAAATATCATTTGAAATGTCAAGATACAGATTACAGAACCACTGTCATTATAACTCAGTTGTTAGGAATGTTAATAGTACAATCATAACTTGGATGATTCATAGAAAGGTCAGCATTTTTACCAAAAAACACAAAAAAACAAATATTTATTTATTTATTGGTAATCAACATTATGCCAAAATGTTGATGACTGAGATTAATGTGAATTGTACCCAGAATATTCCTTTAATGCATTGAAACTCACTCCCTTAAAATGTGTACAAAAACAAGTGGCTATAAAAACCTGGAATTTAAAATGTCAAGTGTTCTATTGCTTCCTTAAAAGTACAGGGATTGAGTCTCCCACATGCATACTTTAGAGCCTTAGCTCTGTCAAGGGGAATATTATTTTATTATATCTCTATACAACCTCATTAAACCACACTGCCAAAACCACCTCATGCCAGCATGCCCCTGTGCCTGAGGCTGAGCTTATGACAGTCTGCCCTCAGCACTGAGAGTAAAGGACTCTAAAGGAAACAAAATCTTCATACTGCAAATCGACATAATTCATCTACATCATGCTACTGAAAATCTTAACAAATTATTATATTGTAGCATGACCAGCATGTCTTCTGATTTTAATCTTGATCTTTTTATTTTTATTTTATTTATTTTTTCATTCTATTTAACACATAAATTAATTTCAGAGTGTACATTCATATTTAGGTCCATAATTTCAGAACATGGCAGAGTGGAATGTGATTACTGTAAAGCAATCCAATGTGCTCTTAAGAGAGAATGAGGACCAAAACAGCAAACAAACTAATCCAACTCTCTTCTATACTTGTAAAATGACTTCTTTCATTGTTAACTCAACAAATAAACAAATAAATACTCCTTTTATGTCATAACATCTCTGGCTCCAGGAATGAAATACTTGTTGGGAATTTGTTTCCAAGGCAACAGTGCTTTCCAGAAGAGCTGAAGGGAGGGAGGATATGAGTTTAAATATATATTTTTATTAGATTATATAAATGGCAGGTGGATGAAAACAGGGGTGTCAGGATGATTATGTAAAAACTGACAGGGAGGTTGGTGGGTCATACCTAAGCTTTTTGGAAGTATTTGAATTCCCTAACTGCAATGTTGACAGTATTTTTCTGTGGTTTAGAGCGCACTTCTCTGGTTCTATGAATGTAACAGCATGGTTGAATCACTCTTGCAGTACTAAAAACCTAGAACCGTAATATTAAAGACAGAAAAGCACTTGAGGCACCAGACTGTGACTGCTGTCAGTTTTTTTATCTCTCTACCCAGATTTTTTTAAAAGATAAATAAACATTACATTCATGTATAAATGAAAATACAATGTTGTACTCAGCTCATATCATTAGTCAAGTCAAAGTCAGAGCCTAACAAAAATGTGAGCCGCAGTCACCATTCACTTATATTTAGATTTATTCTTACAATGAAAGTGAATGGTGACTGAGGCTAAAATTCTGCCTAACATCTCCTTTTGTGTTTCTAAAGAGAAGAAAATAAGTCATGCTTGGACCAACATGTCCAAGTTATGTTCACTTTGTTTCAGATCAGTGCTAATTTACATAATGTACATTTTATCATTATTATGCTGAGGGAAATGCAGCTGACAGGATCCAAGAGAAATAGGCAGACACATTAACATCAGAGACAGTCAGATCAAAACGACTTCTTTCTGATTCTGTTAAGTGGCCAGTAACAGACACTTTTTCCATTCATGACTTGATTCAATTAGCCTGCTGATGTTTATTGCAGCTCCAATTAAATGCAAATGGCCATAATCCATCATCACATCATCAACTAGTCTTTCTCTTTCTTTCATCATTATATTTTGTTACAAATTTGTAGTAAATGCATAATAACATAATAATGGTGTGTAGGATTGATACACTGAATTAAAAATTGGAATATGGTTTACTTCAAAAAAGTCTAGGAAACAATTTCCATGCAAAAATTGCTAATAAATTTAACAGAACATATTTTCAAGTAAAGGTTAAGCACAATTATTGGTGGCTTTAAGTAGAAATTCTCAAGTAAAGGTTACATTGCAATACTCTGTTACTCTGTTTACACCTAAAGTAAATACATTTTACTCTGTTTTTATATTTTACTCAAGTAATGTAGCACTGAAGTAAGCAATGCTTTATAAAGTGTACTAGTATTTCAATGCTTTTTTAAAGTTCTTAGTCAGGGACCAAGTATTTTTCAAACTTACAATTTATTTATTAAGGAGTAAAACTTTTTTAATGAAGGAGATTGTTGGTTGCACCTTAGTTCATGCTAGACTATGCTTTCATGTAGACTATCAGACAACACCTCCTTGGATTATTGGCGATAGAAACAAGATTTAGAGCTGTGCACGAAGACCTTGTTGCACAAAACATAGCAGCAATCAACAGATTTTTTTTTCTTTTTTCTTTTCTTCACGAATGGGTAATTTTGAGTAGAAATTATTTCAGACTTTACAAAACAAAGGTTTTGTTACAACAAATCCAACAATAAAAATTGTGTAAATTAAAGCATGCATTTTTTAAGTATGCAGTAAACACCAGCTTTGAAAAATTAAGTAAAACTTACTCCTTTGCATTTGGCAGACGCTTTTATCCAAAGCAACTTACAGTGCACTTATTACAGGGACAATCCCCCCCGGAGCAACCTGGAGTTAAGTGCCTTGCTCAAGCACACAATGGTGGTGGCTGTGGGGGTCGAACCAGTGACCTTCTGATTAACAGTTATGTGCTTTAGCCCACTATGCCACCATCACTCCGTAAATTTCATTTACCTCTCAAATTAGCACATAAATATGACAAGCTTTTCTACTTTAGGACTGATACATGATGACACACAGTAAAGATAACAAACAATCATGAATAATATTTACTTATAAGCTAGAGCATTAATTTTTACATATTTGACTTGAGTACAAATGTAGAATGTACTTAATGTTTTCAAGTTCATGCTTAAACTTATTTAAAGCTGCACTACGGAAGATTTTTTGGTAAAACAATTATTTTTACAAAATGTCATTCGATTTTCAGATTTAAAAATTAAAGGGAAAGTGGAGATTTAGAGTAAAAAAAAAAACTGTTTCTTACCCACACCTGTTATGTTCCTCCTGAATATATGGATTTAACCACTGGAGTCTTATGGATTACTTCCATGTTTCATTCCTGTGATGTTTGGAGCTACAAAATCACCATTCACTTGCATTGTATGGACCTATAGAGCTGAGATATTGTTTTAAAATGTATATTTTCTGCAAAAGAAAGACAGTTATACACATCTAGGATGTCCAGGGCCATGGCCACAAGGGTGGCACAGGGTGGCAGCTGCCACCCTAAATTGAAGCTTTGCCACCCCACTTGCCACCCCAACTCCGACCATTAAAATGTGGCAAATAGCTTGTTTGCAGTCACGTGATTCCAATGACACGCCGAATTCAGACGGAGGACAGTCCGTACTGTACTAGTATAGACGCTATTACGAGATAATGGTATAAACAGGAAATCACAACTTATGTTGGACGTGATCCTTATGTTATGTAGAGGACCAATTTTTCAACTGAATTGAAATACTTGCCTGCCATCGAGGCGGTAGATATAAGCAACTACCTTGTCATCCAGACATCCTTCTACTCCAGAAAACAAATGTAAGCATACAAAAGTATGGAGGCACACAACTTTTTTGTTAGTGGTTGGGTCAACGACCTCAGTACCAAGGTGCTCCACAATGACTGTCATTTGGTTTTCGCCTGGGTGACTGGAATTTCTTTTTTGTCCTGTGGATTAGACTAGCAACAAACATTAAATGCTGCTGCGCCTCTCGATATTAGCTTTACGGTTGTTTGCTTTACGTTATTAGGTTAACCACTCTCAAAGGTCCACCGAAACGCCACTAAAGACATGGATCATCGCGAAACAAGATGGAGAAGTCATTGCAGCTCATTGCAATTGCATGGCAGGGAAAGTTATTTATGTTTGCCTATATTTTGTGTAACTGTTAAGTGTTAGAGTGACATTGCTTGTACTAACTATTGTTTTAAATATATCACCAGTGCACACCCACAGATTAAATATGTTTGTCTTATACTAAGACAAACAGCACATTGTAGTTGCAATGTTATATCTTACATTTTCCATGTTATGGACCACATAAGTTTGTGTTAGAAATGGTCAGTTACTGTAATTTCCCTTAATTGGGTAGTACTTTATGATCTTTATACTTTTAAAAATTTCCAGATTCCTGCTGCTCACATAGCTCTTATAGACTTCTCCTCAGCAAAATCCAAAAAACAAAAACTGGATGATGCCATTGCTGGGAAATCAACTGAACAACCTATGGTTGAGAAACCAGTTCAATGACCAAGAGAGAAGAGAGGGTCAGAAACGTATGCTAGGTTTTTTGTGTCCTTAAGCAGAAACTGTCCAAGGAGTGCTGCACTGATGGCAAGGGAGAATTACCACAAGGAATTTGTCCCCAAATATTGTATGCTGCCTAAATCTGTTCTTGAATACAGAACACCAGAGACTCTGCAGCTACCCTCCTAAGAGCTTGGAGAGCTATGCCAGGATTTCCAGCTAGAAGAGCTAACCCCTTCTCAGGTCCAGGCTGCAACTCAAAGCCAGGGTGCATCCAGGATTTGGTATCAACAAAGAGCTGGACACATAACTGCCTCTAAGCTTAAACAAGTTCTTAAAACGAAACCTCTGAAACATCCAAGAGCTTGATATGCTACCCAGAGGCATACAAGTTCACCACAGTCGCGACTAGATATTTAGGGCTTAAATTAGGATAAGACAGAGGTGAGATTTTGGGTAAGACTAGCACAAGGGTCTCAACAAGGTATGGGCTTGTAAAATAAGGGTTAGGCAGGGGTAGGTTTAAGTAAAGTGGTTAGGATAATGATAAATATTTAAACCGTTGAACTGTAATAATGTTGCCTAAAATACTGACCCACTCCAAAGTTTCTAAATTCAACACTAAATATTAAATTACCATTTCATTTTTTGCTGATTATTTGTGTGTAGTTTACAGTTATGGATGCAAACATGAGGCACAAGCCAGAAGAGTGTATGAGAGACTGATGGGTCTGGAGCACGAGGGCATCTCCTGTATGGAAAGTGGTCTCTGGCCGAATCCCAAGTGGCCATACAAGGGAGTCTTGCCTGATGGGATTGTCACATGCGACTGTCATGGAACTGGGATTTGCGAGATAAAGGTAATATTAAGGTTAATTGTAAATGTGCTAAAAAAGATGTTTGACATGTAAAATCAAAATTTCACTTTACAATAAAGACAGAAAGCATATAAACTGGAAATTTATTACACGGGTTTATCTTTTTTTGTGCAAGGCTTGGTAGTCGAAACATGTCACGTAAAAAACACCTGACTATATAAGAATCAGTGGAATAATAAAAGATCAGACAAAATGAACCACGTCAGTTGTTTACATGTTCTTTTTACTGTGAATTTTAGTGCCCACACTGCAAGCAAGACAAAGTTAATCTGCGCCTGTGTGCTGGAGACAAGGGATTCTGCCTTATCAAAGATGGGGATTATGTTACACTGGCCAGGAGTCATGCTTACTACTTCCAAGTCCTGGCACAGCGTCACGTTGTGGATGCTGAATAGTGCGACTTGGTGGTGTGGAACTCTAATGATATTTTTGTTGAAAGAATTATACCTGACATGGACATTTGGGATGATATGTTTCCCAAAGTTTCGATTTTTTTTCAGAAACGGTATCCTTCCAGAAGTGTTGGAACAGCAAGTTAAAAATTACTTGTTGGCATGTAATATGACTAAAGGACACTAGCTCACATCAGCTCAGGCACTTGATTCTGTCATATTTTGCTAAAGAAAAACACTGACTAACATGAATGTATCTTGTTTTGGCAATCAGATGTTTTTGAGAAGATAAAATAAAAATGAGAAGATTAAATTATACAACAAAAGGCATTAGTTGTTTATTATTTACAATAACTAAAGAAGTCTACACTTTGTAAATTGGAGTAAATTTAAAAAACAAACAAACAAAGCTACTGTGGTGTATGGCAGGGCATTGCTCTTTTATATCTTCTTGTGTCCTTCTTGTGATTTGGAATTGTGAAAGGCTAGATCAACTCTCCTTCGTCTAACCTAACTGATTACAGCTAATTTGGTATTTATTTCTATGTAGAAACCTTTGCAAGACACTACAGTAACTTTTGATTGAATTTAGCCCCAAGGTTATATACAAATTTCACTAAAAACACAATGTAATATTATGCAAAGTATTTTCATTTCATAACAACTGTCAATTTATTTTGAAATACCATTATTAAATGATAATCTCAACAGCTCAGCTGAACATGTTTTTATATACAGAAAAAGTAATATCATTGCTAATGATCAGAAGTTTATTATTTAATAGCTTTTGTCAATTATTGAATTAGTTTGCACTACTACTGTTTTACTTTTTACATTGAAATGACAAATCAACCACTTTGTAGATCACTACTTTTACCAACCATGACCCATTTACATGCCATGTGCCTCTAGTTTTTGTAATTTCTTACTCCAGTGGGACCACAGACTCTGATAAATTTGACAAGGCACCACAAATAACTCCAATCTTATCAATCAATGACAGTGACTCACCTGGTTTTGTTGCCATGTGTTCGATGGGCATGGCCCTACTTTGCAGAATCTGATATTTCCTTCTAACTAATCCAATAACCCTTTCGACGTGAATATGCATATTAGCTATTGTTCTAGTTTGTTCCACCTTATATGCTGACAACTGTTTTTTCCCCTTAGTGAATACAGGTATCTGAAGTGAAGCACAGTAGAATCCTACACTATCCCCAACATAAACCCATCGTCTGCTAGAACAATATCTCCAGGTAACAGGTTTTTTTAGGAGATCGCTCTATTCAGTAATATGCTTATCACTAACTCTTCCCCAAGCAGAAGATATGTAAGAGACATACTCTTGGGGAGCAACACCGATCAGACACTTTACAGTGTGGTGATGCTTATAGTTTGACCATGTTTGTGCTCTAGCAAGCAAATTAGAAGGTCTTTCAATAAATACTTCAAAACAGTCTATGATCACAGCAATTCTACATCCAAATTCTTTCCTAAATGCCATTGGCATTGTGGTTTGAAGTACATGTTGCTCTGGCCACTCAGTTAAAAACTCCAATCTCTCATGAAGAATGCCAATTAACTTTTGCCAAACTCTAGAAACGGTGGAGTTTGAACCTGAAAGCCAAATTTTTCAGAGGAAGGTTTAGTCTCAACCTCAGCAAAACTAAAATTACCTGTTCAAATTTAGAAAGCACAGACAAATGGTCACAGGTCATATAAGGCTCACACAGTTGAAAAACCTGCATTAAATCTAAAAAGTTGGGGAGTCCAGTGTAAACATTTGTCTTCTGAAAACTTCTGAAAAAGACTCTTGGCTAAACTGTGTCCAGTGCTTTCGTCCTATGATTGCTTCAGAACATCATCTCATTGTCATCCATGGTTAAGTCTGTCTGGCATCCTGCATTTACATACAATATATGGCAGTAGTGAGAGGGATTAGTTGTTGAAATTACTCTCCAAATTAGTAATGACATGAATTGTTGTCTAGTTCTACTTCTTAGCTGTCAACATTCTTACAAATGTTCAAGTTATCTGGACCAATTTATTTGCAGATTAATATTTGTATATAATTTTTCATATTTTTTTTATTTAAGATTTTTTTTTTTTATACAGTTATCTATTGTGTAAGCCTAATTCAATATTTACATGCATTATTTGTTGTCAGAATCGCATCTGCCTTATACAACTATAATACTGGCAACACTTTACCTTATCGATCATGTAACATCTCTGTGTTGTCTTCTGGCTCTGGGTTCTCAGCTGACTCGTGGAGATCCACCAAGGCCTCTGCACCTTCTGCATGTCTATGTTGATCGTCTCTGGACTTCATTTTCTCCTCGGTTATCGGAAAGGTATGGAGCCCAGTCTACAGACTCAACATAATTTAAAGCACCAGGGCAGCCTAAAGAGAACAACACCATAGCAATAAGGCTGCACCCTGCAAAGACTTTAAAGTTAGCTTTGCTAACATTACGTATATTTGTTCAGTTACAGGGGTATAAACTCAAACGAAGAAAAGAAAAACAATTACTTTAACTTTACAAAGTACGGAAACAGCTAACATTACATAAACATAGCCACATAAGTTGTATTAACTTACTTTCGATGAAGTGGTCACTTCACACATGAGCATTATCTGATTTGGCTCCTCCTGACCACAGAAGCAAGCAATTTTTTGCATTTTCCCCCCTTATGAACAATGACTTTTGGTACACGATAAAAGCTCCTTGTGTTTTCTTGGTTTCATCGATTTTAGCAACTGTAAATGATGCAAAACATAGACATTTTGAGTTTGTAATAGTGCTTCCTATGTAGAAAATCACTTTCTGCCCTCCATCTGCATTTCATGCTACAGCAACGCAGTGACGTGACATCATGTGTAAACAAGCTACTATGATAGTACAATCAACTATAAACACACCTCTAAACCTGTTTTGTACAGTTTTGCAGAATGGCTATTCTTCAGTCCAAACTTGGTCTGTCCTTAACCCGCCGCAATGCATGCTGGGTACCCGATGGCACTACAGTATGTATGAATGTATAAGCTTACTTTGATGTGTTCACTTTAAAAACACATTTCTGGTATGGACTATAATTCATAACATTTCTAGTATATGCTATTTTTATATTAGTTGTAACAGTCTTACCATTTTAGTTGTTGTATATATTATATCAGATAAAGGCACATTTCTACCCCCTCAGTAAGTGTAAATGCAGATCGGTAGAACAGCAGTCTGATTAGAGCGTGTATGGAGGAACAGCGCAGAACGCACTAGTCCAGAGAGGAGATGAGAATGTAAACAGAGACAGTAGGTAAATCTCCACACATCTAACATACCAAAGCAAACTTTTAATTTGATTTGCGTATTCTGGCTGGCAGGTGTGTAGTTATCAAATAAATTGTAATTTATATCACTGTGATTTCAGGAGACAGAACTTGCATCTACCTATGTTGAGAAATACCAGAATCAGCACACTATTGACTATTTATTTACTAATTATTAATTATTTAAATGTTTTTTTTTTTTTTGTATTTATTTTCATTTTGTTCCTAATCGTATCCTGATGTTCAATTGTTGACAATTAAGTTTCAACATCTCCGAGATTAGCTGAACAACAGACTTGATCAGCGGATTAATTACTAATTATTTTTAAAATGTAATGTAAAAATATCTAAGCAAACATGGCATAGCAATAAAATGTGAATGTAAGCTAAATATTTTTTTTGTTTGTTTTGTTTTTTTTTTTTGTTTTTTTTTGCTGTACAATAGTTTGGGGTGTCGCTGCCTCGATGCTCCGTTTTGCAACCCTCTTCAGCCTGTCGCACCCGTTTGGAATAACGCTGCACCCCATTTCATTTATCGTGGCCCATTCAGCCCCATTTCACGACCGGTCCACCAAGACATGTCCCGGTTCTCCCTATGCCCATTTAACCACTGGTGTTTGTTGTATACGCTTATCTTCACTCCCTCCCCCACTCTAAAACTTGTTTAGGTGACACTTAGGTCAACACACAAAAATTGCAGACTAGCCATAACAGTAACGGCTTGACATCTTTCTACACAGAATCTTGTAATAGTCAATCATGTGTCTAGCTAACTAACGGTAATCTAAATTTATTACATGTGTGGTTATTTTACAGGAAAATATCATTACATTGTAAATTATATTTCAATAACTTGCTGCTATTTGAGGAAATTAATGCCTACTTTCACTATTTAATAGCTATTAGTTCTTAGTTCGGTGTAGTTACAGTTTTCAGTTTCAAAAGACTTTAGATCATTAGTTCTGTACACAGTACCACCACTCCCTAAATGCAGAGTACGCAGCCTGCGTAGGGCACCATGCGCAGAAATGCTGTCTGTTCAAGCTGCAGTTGTCAATTACACGTTCAGCAGAGCAAAAGGCATTTACACTTACTGTGGATGTTTACATGGAATAATAAGACCCCCAGGAAAAAGGTTTAGAGATGGATGCTTTCATTAAATGCTTTTCAGCACAGCATGGTAACCGGTGTAGTCAGCTTGTCTTATTTATTGTATACTGTAGTGAGTGAGTGAACAGCTACTGCTTTCCATATTTGTCTACTTTTTATTGTAAATACTTCATGAAGTTCACATAACCTTCCGTTTACATGGGTATATCAAGTGCATGGCATTAAAATTACTGTAAATATGATCTATTTACATAGTATGTGCAATATAAGACGTGTGCTCCTTCAATAATATTAATTTAGTTCAAAATATTACCTAAATTGTCTGAGTGATGCAGGTAGTGATCAATGAAGTGTCCTCATATATGCTGTAGGATCTTTTTCTTTAGTATGGAGGTAGTATGAAGGTAGTATGATATTAATACTATAATATCATCATGTTATTTCTTTTAGACCAATTCACAAATCAGATATTCTACATAAGGAAAATTGTAATTTAACTATTTATTTAGTGTCTTTGAACTAAACAGAGAGCACTTTACACTCACTGCCTTAAACTTACCTCTACAGCAGAGTCCCATCAGGAGCAGGTTCCTGCTCAAGGGCTATTCAACGCACAGGAGGAGCTTAAATATAACAAATCTGTCTCATGAGCTCCTGCTGCCCTAACTATTTAATGCAACTACAATAAAGCAATATAAATATATATATATATATATATATATATATATATATATATATATATATATATATCAGTGGGGATTTCTTTAAGACTGCAAGGGAAGCTCAACTTCCACTATAATGTCAAAAAAATAATGGTCAAATATGTACTATTGTGTAAACAATTTATTGACTAAAAATGCATTAGAACATGTTCATCTCGAAAACGAGTTCGTTCAGAATCAGCTACATATAGCAGGTCAGCTGACTCGATTTCATTCTCATACATTCCCGTAGCGTCACAGTGCATTTCCCTGTTGAAGCCGAGTGTCCATTGACTTCAATGGGGCTGCTTTGAACAGTTTTTTTCAGTGTTCCGAAACTAGACGGTCATTGGATAAATGCTGCGATTATGTCCTGCCCACGGACGCTCAGCGTCTCTGGGGGTGAATGAGGAGTGGGCTGGCCTGGACGCCGGGCTTCCGCGTAATGATTGGAGGATCTGTCGAAAGACTGCATCTCCTTTTGACTGACAAGTGTAGTCGAATACAAACTGCTGCAACCTATTTCTTGATATTTGTTTGGCGAAATTGCTAATTAATTTGCATAATACATTTCACACAATTATACACCACATTCCTTGTTTCAGTTTTACCAAGTTTAATATTTTTTTTTTTAGATAGTTCGTTCATTCATTCATTCATTCATTCATTTATACAGTAGGCTAGGCTAGCGTCGTAGCCATTTCAAAAGTCTTACTTACGAGGAAAAAATTATAATTAAACAGCAGGGCAGATCAACACCTAAGATTGATTTAGTACAAAAGATAGGGAAAAATAACAGGTCTTTTCAGCTCTCCTGGTATGACAAAGTTAGCTGGCTGACTGGAAGTGCTGTGACAATGAAATGTACTGCTGGCCATGCCTCTTGATGAAACCATCTCACGGATGTGATGTTTGGTCAAATGTGGGGTTTGGAGATCTGTCTAACTTTGACAGGGCATATAGTTGGTACGACATGGTCACAGTGCATTTTCTCGAAAAGGAACATAGGGCAGAATTTACTTTTAAATAAATGGACAAGTTTATAATGTAGGCCGAAAATGAGCTTCCCCTCTTTGAAAGACCAGCAGCCGCCACTATATATATATATATATATACTTAAGTGGTGTGTTCCCACCCCTTATTGTGCTCTTAATCTCAAATCATGAGATTCATTTAACAGAAAAGCAGTGCTAAAGCA
The DNA here is from genome assembly GCA_032164185.1 of Moxostoma hubbsi. Classification (NCBI taxonomy): domain Eukaryota; kingdom Metazoa; phylum Chordata; class Actinopteri; order Cypriniformes; family Catostomidae; genus Moxostoma; species Moxostoma hubbsi. Next base: position 11,213,180 of record JAVLUX010000117.1, read on the forward strand.
CGACTGACGCAAATTGCTTGCATTTTAATTTTCAAACACATATGTCGCTAGAGAGCACACAGTTACGTGGAGCCGCTTTAACAACTGTTAACTTAATTTGTAAACACTTCATTGTGTTACCCAATACATCATGAAACTTTTCTCAAAGTATTGTTTCTTGTGCCCAGACATTTGTGTTTTAAAAAAAAAAAAATACATTTTGAAACATTGAATCTTTAACTGGCCACAAATTTTGCTATATGGTGCGAACACGCAGCAAATTTTTCTCACCAGTGAGCAGAGAGTGGTTATGTGAAAAACCTGGAGTGGAGCTGGAGCGGAGTGATTACAGAAAGTTTTGAGTGGGAAGGGGAAATTGCTTTACACTCACATACTCCTTAAGATGCACTTCCCTGTTCACCTGACTTACAGTATATTTTTATATAAATTCATCATTCCAAAGGATGAAACTCAATCATCCTAGTCATGAGTTCATTGTCTTGGCCTTTCTCTGGACCATCTGCTCTACATCCTCAGGCTTGACTGTCACTTCATTTTCATGCATTAGGAGCCATCTATGAATGCCTTACCTTTCGTAGGACAACCAGCCAAAAAAAACCTTTTTCTGTCTCTTGATTTCCTCCTTTTTAGAGCTAATTAAATACACTGGCTTGGCACAGATGCTTGCAATGCTTACCCCCCCCCAACCCCCCCCCCCTCCCCCCTCCTCTTTTTCTCACTCAGGAATCTTGTTCTCCATTGCAGGTTTTCATTCCAGTTCTCCAGCAATTGACCTACATGTACATCTCACTATACACTATGAATGTTGTATTCTCAAGCTTGATACACACTCATTTTCCCTTTTATGCCCAGTCGTCACCTCAAATCTCTCCCATAAAAGAGAATAATTGCAGGTGAAAATTCATTGCTGAAAATCACAGACAATTATAAATATGATTCTACAAGTATAGTGGTGTGCTGTGTAAAAGTACAGTGCAGCTGACACGAGCACGGCACTATGTGGATTTAAGAATTCTAATGGATCCTCCCACCACCCTTGTTATGGCACTTTAGTGCACTCTTAACATTATGCCCCCCTCCCCACCCTCCCCATCTCTTTTCATTCTCTCAGGTATTTGCAGTTTAATTGAGGTCTTGGCAATTAAATTGCACCCTGGAAGCCGTATTCAGTTCACTCAACAGATAGTGGCATCACATCCTGAGGAAATAAACTCTAACCTGTCACTTCTCCAGCTTTCTTTCTCCCTGAGGTTATTCTGATATATCACAAAAAATGTAAAGAGGACACAAAACCTCTCTGTTACCTCCTCTTTTAACTTACTAATCTGGAGATCTATATTGATCTCTTACATGGCTGCAGCACCTTGTTGCTCACCCATAATCAGCGAGTGATTCCATTAACACAAATGAAAGTGTATTTGAGGCATAATGGCTTCAATATCTATGGCTGGAATCAATAAATCATCCATCAGAAGCTGTGTTTAGTTTAACAAGCAGATGAACTCAGCAACATTTAAACACTAAAACATATTAGTTCATACAAAATTTGTTTAACCATTGACCCACAACACTAACTTAGTTTACTAATGATAAGCAATAATAGTTCTAAACATAACTAAGTAATATTGGCATTATATTCATTCATTTTCTGTTATAGCATAATTTAATGTACAGCTGCTTTGAAACAACACCTGATTTGACCTTTGTGGCAAGTGTAAATCTTTTTGTCAATCTACTACAGTGTTTATATTGCTCCTTTACTATCTGAAATATATGTTAATAATTAGTTTAGAATCTTGGCCACGTTCAACCACCAAAATATGTAATAAAAAATAAAAAATCAGATTGTAAATCTGACTAAAATTCCTCCACCATTAATTATGTAATACAACAGGCTTGTTGTATCTGCTAATAATTTATATGCAAGTAATTTAGCTCAAGACGTGAATTACGGTTAAATCGGGTAATGTTGAAAGAATTAATGTTTACATCTGATCATCCTGCGTGCTGTTTGAGCTAATGTGATGTATCTGTTAACGTTTTAGAGCAGGGGTTGGCAACCTTTTTGACATGGAGTGCCATTATATATTTTCATAGAGCATCTTGTGAAAGTGCTTTATTGAAAGAAAACCTGTCCTTATGTACAAAATTAATTAATACAAATAAAGTCTAAATTTTCAGAAAGAGCATAGAGTGCACTGGCTCGTCCCAGAGCGAGGTCGACTTCTTATTCGGTGCATGTGAAGGTGATGAGCTCTCGAGCGCACCATCGAAGAGCAGGCCTGTCCTGTCGGATGCGGAAACCTCCTCTGGGCTTCCCCCCTCGGGTGTGGTCGCCCAGTCACAAGCGGACGCTGAAATGACGGACATGCTTTCCCGAGCCACCACGAGCATTGGGCAAGAGTGGAACCCAGTGCACAAAGAGCTGACGAGTTTGTGGGAGGCACCTTTCTCAGCCCAGTCCCAATCTCTCGGCTCCAACTGCCTGGGGCTACTCGTGATGCCCCCAGTGGATAATGCGCTCACGGTGCACCTGTTCCCGCATACCGCTGCCACATGGTGTGGGCGCCCCAAGCTCCCATCCAAGGCCTGTAGGCTCATGTCTTCCCTGACGGCTCTCCTGCTTGTCCACCAAGCCAAGGTGCTGAAAGAACTGTACGAGGGTAGTTCTACCCCAGGATTGATGCAGGAGCTGCACTCGGTGACTGACCTTGCCCTCTGGGCAATGAAGGTTATGGCACAATGTCTCGGACGGACGATGAGCCTGTCCCTCCAGCGGGTTCTACAGCCCCTACTTCATTCTACCAAAAAAAAGACAGTGGGTTGCGGCCAATCTTGGACTTGTGAGTTAGGAACCGGCCCTTACATAGACTCCCGTTCAAGATGCTGACATTAAGACGCATTCTAACGAGCGTCGGGCATCAAGATTGGTTTGTGGCAGTAGACCTGAAGGATTCATTCATTCACAGACCCTCCCTACGGTTTACATTCGAGGGTCAGTCATACCAGTACAAAGTCCTCCCTTTCGGCCTGTCCCCTCACGTCTTCACGAAGGTCGCAGAGGCTACCTTTGCCCCATTAAGGGAAGTGAGCATCTGCATTCTCAACTACCTTGATGACTGGTTAATCCTAGCTCACTCTCGGGACATGTTGTGTGCAAACAGGGACCTGGTGCTCACGCACCTCAGCCGGCTAGGGCTGAAACGGTGCAAGTCCCAAACCAGGCAGTGATGGAGCTGCTCAGGGTGCTCTCAATAATTTGGAGATTGATGCGCTCAATCTCCAGGTTGAGCCAGTCTCATCCCATGTCTTAGCAGGAACAAATGGGTAAGTCCGGACCGACTGGCCGGGTATACCGCTTGTGCCTAGCACCTTCCACCTCCCTCGAGCTGAAGATGTGTGTTGCTGATTCCCAGCAGTGTTCGCAAAGGTGTTCCCTGGTTGATTTCCTCCTAGCCCTGCAGCAGGTGAGTTTGTGGAGAAACTCACTGCCAGCCCAGTACTTGTGCTATCTATGTCCTGTGCTGGGACAACCCCTTGCAATGTATTTTCTGCTGAAAAACGTTTCCCGGTTGGCAAACTGCATCTTCCATTTGATTACTTTCGTAACCTTCATTCCCTGTTGGAAGGAATGAGATGTTGTGTCCCTCCTGCCACAATGCTGAACTACTGATGAAATGGCTGGGACCTTATTCTCGACTCCTCAGCACAAAACCTAATGAGCGGTAGGCACGTCCCCTCCTTTTATATCCATATATCCGGGGGAGGGGCATGCAAATACTACTCGCTAATTCCCATTGGCCTTTTATCAAAGATCAGAGGTGTTTCCAGACTCTCAAAATTGACTCCTAGTGTCACTACATCTCATTCCCTCCATCAGGGAATGCTAAAAAGAGAATACAATGAGATCATTTCAAAGAAATTATCATTCACTTGTCTGAGTAAAAAAATACTTTTTTGTTTTCTAAAATTAGCTTATATCACTGAAAAAATATAGAGACATTTGGCATGTAGAGACATTTGGCATGTCCCAGCAGGATATCAAATGGAACAACCCACATACTGTTATAACAAAAAACAGCTCACCTGTCTGCAGCGCGATGGTTAAGATATAATGCTGTATAATTGGAAATGCCAAACATTACTGTTAAAATATATAAAGTTCTTAATCCTGCTACTCTTTTACCCACAGCAGATGATGGAGACCCACACAACTTTGTTGCTTCAATAACAGCCATTTGCTCCCCCCTGGCCTGACCTCAAGGATACACCACTCTCCAATGCTGAGTTCTGCCTCAAGGGACACAATCACTAGGAAAAACTAGGGCTGGGTTTGCTGTAGTAACGGCATTTGATACTATCATTGCACACTCCTTACCTGGACACACATCCGCACAAGCAGCGGAATTGATAGCTTTAAATGAAGCCTGCAAACACACAGCTGGTAATTCCTTTAACTTTACACTGACAGTATATATTCAGGGTGGTAAGTGATTTGGGGTCCATTTGGAAGCAAAGAGACTTACATCTACAGGCAAACCCATCTCTAACAGAACCCTGGTGGCGGCCCTGTTAGAGGACATACTGTTACCGTCCTCTGTCGCTGTGTGTATATGTGAGACACACACTACCTGGCTTGACCCCAATCTCTGTAGGAAATTCACATGCAGATACTGCAGCAAAGAAAGCCCCTCAACAGGAATTTCAAAACAACAGTTTTGTTTCTGTTCCACAAACTGACACACACACACACACACACACACACACACACACACACACACCAAATGCTGATTTAATTGATTTACTGTGCATAGCTACAGCAGAGGAGAAAGCTGCCTGGTATAATGCTTATTGTTCTAAGTGAGACGGTATTCGGGTCGGTCCAAACAGTAAACCATGCCTGCCATGTCATTTATTCCCACATTATGCAAAACTGACACCCAGTGTAGACCATGTGTAAAAAAGGAGTGATGTTGAGTGAAATAAATGGGTACTTTTTCACAAAGGGGTTATCCATTTATGCCCAAAATGTTTGTCAAAAATGTGTAATATGTGCCAAATTTAATATGGTGGAAGCATGCCCCACTAGAAAAGAATATGTGAGAGTAGTGGCAAAAATTCTAACATGAGAAATAATACCCAGATGGGGAATTCAAGGGACAATTAGCAGTTATAATGGAACCCACTTTGTGAATCAAGCCCTACATCACAATGTTCAGTATTTGGGAATTAATATGACAACACACTGCACCTACCATCCTAAGAGAGGAGGAGCACTGGAAAGAGACAATCACAAATAAAAAAAATTGGTCAAATGTTTGGTTGAAACTGGACTAAATTGGGTTCAAGCATTACCATTGGTGTTAATGCAAATGTGGGCAAGGCTCAGAAAATGAAATGGTTTGAGCCCATTGGAAATTTTGTTTGACAGGCCCCTTAACACGGGAATTGGACCACAAAAAAAAAGCCAGTTGCCTGATACTGACCAGTGTGAGAATGAAATATTGTTATTGTGTAAACCTCACTGCTGTGCTTTGTGATATTCATAGACAGGTGAATGCAGCACTCCCTAGAGAATTGAAAGGGAAATTGCATCTGGAGCCTGGAGACTGGGTGGTGGTAAAGAATCACAGTCGCAAGAATGGGAAGTCACCAAGGTGGTTGGGACCATTCCAAGTTCAGCTGACAACTGCAACCACTGTGAAGGTTGCTGAGAGAGCCACGTGGATACATGCAAGTCATTGCAAAAGGATTCCAGAATTAGAGGACAGCCTGTTGAAAGGTGTGCATCAAAGCTCGGCTGGCAACAAAAAGGGGACTCTTCACCACTCTGTGTTGTAGTCTGGGAAGGAGGGGGCATGTGCTTTTAGTAGCACAAAATCCTGGCCCCAGTGACTAAATCAACCACATCCTCATTAATGCCAATGCAAAACAGGTTAATCTTAGCGACCATGCGAGCACCTGATGAAGGGGTCTGTACAGTAATTGTTTACATTACAGTGCTGCACATACATATCCAAGAACACTGGGCCTGATGGAATTTTGAAAAAGAAATTGGAGATGCTAAAAGAACTATGGGATGAACATGTGCGAAACACTGACCCTGGACCAGATCCAGCCAGTTGGCTGTCATGGCTATTCTCTTCAGATTGGAAGGCTACATTGATTAGATTAGGGACATTGCTTGCTGTTGTAATAATGATGTTGTTTGCTGTATCATCTATACCATACCCTTGCTGCAAAATATGGTGAAAGATTGACTGCCTCTTTAGAGCAGTACATCGACGTATGAGCTGCTTTCCATACATGGTGGGTTACTGCCTTCACCAGAGATGGCAAGTGTTAAGAGGAAAAGAAGGAAGAAGCATCCTTCTTTTGAGGTCCCAGCCTCGTTGATCCCAGCTTCGGTGGTTGGAATGGTCTCAACCTCGGCAGGTCCAGCTTCAATGGTTTTGGTTGTCCTGCACTTAGAGTCTCCAGTGGCCTCACCCTCTGATTTTCCACCTCCAAAAGCCTCACCATCTGGGTCTCCACAACCTGCTTCCTCATCCTCTGGGTCTCCACCTCAAGCAACCTCTGCGTCTGCTCTACCCCCTGATTCTCCAGCAGCTCTGAGTCCTGTTTGCTCCACCCTGGTCTGCTAGTTGCCAGCCAAGACCTCCCTGGTCACCTGGTCACCCTCCAGTGCCTCCTGATTCCCTGTGGTCTTAGTCCCCTACTTACCTCTAGTTCTTTCCCACAGCTCTATCAGCCCCCATGGTCTCCGGCATCTTGCCTGTCAAGACTCTAGTCTAGTTCTCTATCTAGTTCTTGTGTTTTGCCCAGGAACAAAATTCTTTTGTTTTAGGTGTTTTGGGCGACAAATAAGATATCTGAGGTAGCATTGCATTTTCTCCAAGGTTATTTTAAGATCTATGCACTGATGAGTGATTGTGTCCCATTGTATTTGGGCTTGTTTAATTTTTTGGTGAGCTTCTGCCTTGACCACTGCATCTCCAGCTGCCTTGACCACTGAGTCCCCAGCTGTCTTGAACATTGAGCTTTCTGCATCCCCCTGTGAGCATCTGACACCCATTTTGTGTTTGGTCAAGCAAGCAGTTATTTATTAATTTGATTTTTTTTTTTCAGCACAGAACATAAAATTACCACAGTATTCATTTATAATTATTAAAGCTTCTCAAAAGCAAGGATACAGCCTATGCTTGATATACTGTCTCTCTGCATGACAGGCAACCTGTATAGTAAATAATATGTACCAAAATACTAAACATTTCAATGAACTAATTTTTAATGCTACAATAATTAAATAAATACTTTTGAATCCACAATTTATATTGCCTTTGTGTCTTTATGAAATATAAAGTTACTGTATTTAATAAATTGTCATTTACTCTCATTACATTATTATTTTTGCTGTGTACTCGCAGAATGCACAGACACACCAATACAGAACTATAAATGCAAACCACCACATTGGCCAATATGCGGAGCCTACATTGTAGGTTCAGTGCACAAGAATACAGCATTTAGCCTCAGAATATTATTAAGCCTGAGGTTAAGTTTCAAATTTTTCCAAAGTTCTATATGCAGTAATGCCTCTGCATGTGCCGAGAAAAGAAAATAGGGGTAAAATAGTTCTGTTTTTAGAGACATCATATTATTAGCACTGTATATATTATACTTAATAATGGGTTGATGTCATCCCCCATACTGAACATGTAAACTCCATACATTTCCTTTGAGCGAATGTCCCAGGATTTTCAGGTATCTGAGAAAAAAAAAATCTCTAAGGGGTGAGAATGAAGCACAAATGGTTCTGCTGAACATTTCACACAATAACTGAATGATTAAATAACAACCCAAAATTCCTTTGTTTTCAACAAAAACTTGATGTGAAGTCACAGTTCAGCATTTTACTAGTGCTCACACAATGGTGAAACTCAGTAGGAGAGGTCTTTGAGAAGAATTTAAGGTTTACTATCTTGATTTGAATGAATCCCAGAAAAAAAATAGATTAAGAAAGACATGTTCTTTGCAGTATTTCTCACCTGTTTGGCCAACACTCTAATTGAGAGATTTAAAATACATTCTCTCACTTTCCATCCTCACCTTATCTTTTTTCCTACCACAAGTTTTTTTCCCTTTCTTTCCTTTTTCCAAAATTCTCTCTCTCTCTCTCTCTCTCTCTCTCTCTCTCTCTCTCTCTCTCTCTCTCACACACACACACACACTATATATTTGAAAAGAGAAGAGGAGTGAAGGGAATGCGGCAATGCTAAATACAGGCCTTTGATCAAAAGGGTGAGACAGAATTCGAAATGGCACCACAGAGTCATATGTAAGTCACAGACAGGAGGCTCTGTCCCCAGATCTGTATTTCAAATCCACTACAATGATGTTGTGAATCATTTGTGTAGAAAATGGTCCTGGAGTCTTTTCCAGGAACTGAGTGTAAAGCTGAACAAATCTCTGAACTCTGTATTATTTCACATTATTCAAGGCAAAAATAATAAATAAATAAAATAATGTTTTATTTTTAATTCACTTTTATAACTTTCCAAAAATATTTTATGTCATCCACCCACATACACAGTAAATAAAATTAATTTACACTATCAAGTACACTATATTGTGAATTTAATTTAATATAGGCCTACAGTAAATTATGATTTTATATTTGTTTAAAGCATTGATGATATTTCCTTGTGGCTGACAGCACAATTTTACTTTATTGTGTCACTTTATTGTGTCACTTTGTCAGTTGTTGTTGTGTGCTTATTTGAACCAGAAAGAATTTGTTCCTCTTTGATTGCACTTCACTGAATCAGCTCTAAATCAGGTGACGAGGAGGTGTTTTCCAAAGACAGCACAAGAAACATCAAAGGCCTTTCAGAAAGAAAATATTTTTTCACTCGAGTTTCTGATCTGACTTTGATGGTTATCCTCTTGCCTGTTTGAATCATCAACTACTGCATTTAATGTCCCAAGAATTATATAGCTCCTTCAGTTATCATCAATACAGCACTGGCTACTAGTTCCGCCCCAAATCCAGGAACATCTTGGAGAAAAATGCCCTCTTTTGTTCAAATAATTATATGCTCAAAACAAGCTCGCTATCAGTCATCCTAATATTTATTCATGTTCATTGTTATTTGTGCCCAATTCTGTTTTATGTTTATTTGTAAGCTTTTTCTCAAGCCCTATTTTTTTTAACAGTTGCTATAGAAGCATCCCAGAAGGGAAGACTTATTGAAGAATTTTCTGCAGTGCCAGAGTGCTTCTGTTAAGTCCATCTTGGAGAAAAGAAACCAGCCAGTTCTGGCAACCAATTTTAATAAGCTGTACCAAGACACTCACCTCCCCTGCACAACAACCCTTCACGTAAAGCCCCAACAGTCCTGCATCACAGCTTCCTCAGCACATCCAACTCTTCAAATATTTGTCCTTCACTCCTGAACAGTTCTGTGACCAGTGAGGAATAATTGTATGATAATGTGAAAGGTTGCCATCAGTTGCTAGGGTGCTGGTGTTCTTGCTTGTATTAATGAAAACAGTACAGGCCACCAAAGAGACAGACTGCTTGCCCTGGTGGCTCTTATTGCTATATCAATAGCCTAGTTAATTGGATATTAATGATTGTGCGTTTCCATTACAGCGAATGGCACATCTGAGAACTGCCAGGCAACTGATTCCAAACAGAGAATTGCTTAATGAACTAGAAATATCTAGGGAACTAGGGAAAATATCTTCTTTTTTATCAATGGGAGACTATCTAAACTAATATTTGCAAGTACCCACATCCCTCTAGATAAATTAAAATCAGCTAATGGTATATAAATCAGTATATTATCTGTGTGTAACTGCCCTGACAGTTCAACCATTCAGTTAAAATCTACCAACAGTAGTTATCCTTTGCCTGAACGTATGCTAGTGTGGTTTTATTGTGTTCATTTCTTTATCCAACAACTACTGTATAGATAAAAGATTTTAGATTGGAGGGTAGAATTTAACAGGGTTTTGACCAAGGTGTTTAAAACTAACAAAATAATTTCTAGAGAAAACACATACTTGTGTATTTGGATTTATGACTAAATCCTTATAGTTACTAAAAGAAGCTTACCAGTGTCACAACTTGCCCAGGCCTCCACTATTACTCTGAGTTTTGTTTACAGTGTTATGTCTTCAAAACTTTTTCTTTGCTTCATGCTTTGAAAATGAATACATGCATTAAAAGTTCATTGCTGAAACAGATAATCCTGGAAAATTTGGGATCTTCACATCCCTACACAGTTTATTAGGAGATGCATAATTGCTAATTAATGGAATACAAGAGCAAAGGGGAAAGGAGAAAAAGGAGAGAAGTTAAAAGCCATCCCAACACATTAGCCAGCCCTGCTTAGATCTGTAGTAAACAAATTCCCTTTAACTGAAAGCCAGCCCCTCCGAGGCCAATCATACCAATAAAATGCAGAAAATAACTTCACCGAGGATTAAATGAAGATGAACACTATTTTTGTGCTAAGAGGTGAAATCTAATGAATCGGTCTTGAGATCAAAGAGGAGTTTAAGCAGGGATATAGTTTGGGTGCATGCTGGCATGCACAAGGGACTCTTTGTTTAGAAATATTGTGCTTTTTTAGAAAGGGTTACTCAGATTTTTAGTAATATATTAAAAACGTCTCAGTTACTGTCATAACCTCCTTTCCCTGATGAAGGGAACGAGATATTGTGTCGATGTAGTGACATTAATTGTCACTCTTGGGAGCCCAAAAACACTTTTAAATCTTTGAGAAAAGGCCAATGTGAATTGGCGAGTAGAATTTGCATGCCACTCCCCCAGAAATGCGGATATAAAAGGGAGATGGAATGCAGAGTTCATTCAGGTTTTGCGCTTAGGAGCCGGACAAAGTCCCGGCCATTGCAGCGGTGTAGTACAGCCTGTGGCAAGAGACACACTATATGAAATGCCACAATGGCTGAACTGTGTTACGTGAACTGCGTAAGCAAGCTACTGCGTAAGCAAGCTACTGCGAACGTAGGAACAGAAGCACTCGGACTGCACGTAGCCTCTTCAGATGCCCCAAAAAACATTGTGTAGTTCCCCACATCCCTGGGATGTATCTAGTATGGGAGCAGGCCAGACAGCCGCTGCCTTTTCTCTCTAAGTTTTCTCTCCAAAGAGTATTAGATTCGACTGGGGCTATTAAATATTCATAAAATGTGGCAGGGAAGGCATTCTTTTCCTTTCCTATTCTTTCAGGGGGAAAAGACCCCACATAGATTACACCCTGCCCCGAAGGGGGGGGGGGTAAACATGTGGCAAATACGTCATATGGGCTCAAGGCTGCACATTGAAGCGGCACGGCTGTAAGTCCTGCCCTTCGAAGGGGAGGAGCTCTACAAGCAGAGAGGGCTTTGCCCAAAGGAGATGTGGGTCTATGAAATGGAGACCGTGCCGCAGAGGATACATCACAGGAGGTTACCGGGGTAACTAACACCTGTGGAGCACTTATCCCAATACATGGCATGTTAACACACATACTGGGTCCGACTATGAATTCCTCCACTGAATTCGAGAGCCAGAGGGCTAGGAGGAAGGACATCCAGGGTTCACAGATCGTGAACACGCATGGGAGAGAAGAGTGTACAGCTTCACCTTTTGGTGGGGAAAGGTGCTATATGCAATCGGTACACCCAGCCCTGCCCTACATTACAAAACTTACCTGTACGCATCTGAAAGAACACGGGACGAAACGGGCTCGACACAGCAACAATAAGGCTGGGTCTGCCTCCTCCCAGGGAAGTTTTGCTTTCAGACTCACCATGTTCCCACTAATGGATCACGCAAGAGTCTTCCGGACCGAACTCCAGCCATGTTTCGCTGACAGAGAACGCTTGCAGTTCCCTACCCTTTTGATGGAAGTGAGCGCGGTCAGGAGGGCGGTCTTTAATGAGACAGCCTTTCACTTGACTGACTCTAGGGCTCAAACAGGGTTCTCCAAAGGCCCAGAGGACCATGGAAAGGTCCCATGAGGGAAGAGGAGTGGCCTAGGAACATGATGTGGCCCAGGAACATGATGATCAAGTCGTGTTTCCCTAAAAACTTACTATCTGCTGCATTGTGGTGCATAGTGGCTACAAATTCCTTCAAGGTGGGGGGGGGGGGCGGCGCAGCTGCATGGGGCACCATCTGGCACTGGGCAGGGGTGCCAGATGGTGCCCCATCCCAAAGAAAGAAGATCATTCCTCAGGAGAATTTGCCAGGAAGGTGCTGTTGCGAGGAGCATGAGGTTCGAGAACCAGATCTAGGTGGGCCAATACGGTGCCACGAGGGTGACTTGTTCCTTGTCCTCACTGACCTTGCACATGGTCTGTGCAAGTAGGCTCACTGTGGGGAACGTGCATTTGCGCAGCCCTCGGGACCAGCTGTGTGCCAGCGCGTGTATTCTGAGGGGAGCTCCTGTCATGGCATACCAGAGCGGGCAATGGGAGGATTCTCAGGGAGTGAACAGGTCTACCTGTGCTTGCCGAATCGACTCCAAATCAGCTGGACCACCTGGGGGTGGAGTCTCCACTCTCCTTTGACCAGCCATGATAAAGTATCCGCTGTGACATTGAAGTTGCCTGGAAGTGAGTGGCCCACAGTGACCTGAGTCACCGCTGACTCCAGAGGAGGAGGTGACGGGCAAGTTGCAACATGCGACAAGAGCGTAAACCGCCTTGCCAATTTATATAAGCCACTGTCGCCATGTTGTCCATCTAGACTAACATGTGCTTGCCCTGGATCAATGGCAATAGCCTCCACAGGGCAAGCTGTACCAGCAACTCAAGGCAGATGATGTGTCAAAACAGGTGTGGTCCTGTCCAGGAAATGGCAGCTGCATGCCTCTTGTACATGGTAACTCAGCCTGACTTGGAGGTGTATGTCGTACACACAACATGCCTGGACACTTGCTGTAGGGTGACTCCAGCCTACAGAAATGCAAGGTCTGCCCAAAGGGCTGAAGAGGTGGAGGCAGGCAGACATGATAGCCATGCGATGTGTGCCGCAGCACCATGCATACCTCGGGACTCGAGTCTAAAGCCAGTGCTCTAGCGTTCTCATATGCATCAACCCGAGCGGCATGACAGCCGCTGAGGATGCCATATGCCCCATGAGCATTTGAAAGTATTACAGTGGGACCGCCATTCTACACCTGGATAAGTTCAGACAGATCAGCACTGACTGCGCACACTCGCTTGTGCTAACATTGAGACTAAGTCTAACTCCATACCGAGAAAAGACATGCTCTGAACTGGGGAGTTTGCTCTTTTTCCAGTTGACCCGAAGTCCTAAATGGCTGAAGTGCGTGAGCACCAGGTCCCTTTTGCACACAGTAACTCTCGAGAGTGTTCTATAATCAGCTAATCATCAAGGTAATTGAGTATGCGAATGTCCACTTCCTTTAACGGGGCAAGGGCTGCCCCTGCGACCTTCGTGAAGACATGAGGGGACAGGGACAGGCCGAAGGGGAGGACCTTGAACTGATATGCCTGACCATCAAAAGCGAACCTTAGGAAGGGTCTGAGTCGAGGTAAAATCGAGATGTGAAAGTACGCGTCCTACAGGTCTACAGCTAGAAGCCAATCTTGATGCTAGATGCACATGAAAATGTGAGGCCCAGGTCAGAACTCACAGCCGTTCAGGAAATGGGCCTTGTCTGCGTCCCTCATCTCAGACGAGTTCAGCCACAGGTGGCGCTCCGGGACCACAAGAGTGGACATCGTTTGCCCGAGTGATGATATAGTCCTACAGGCTCTGGAAGGGAGTGCTGGGCAACTCCATCAGGTGGCGGCACTCAGCAGGCACAGGTGTGCCACAAATGCCTTATCCACCTGAGGAATCACGGCATAACCCTCGGCTGCTCTGCGGGCAAGCAGAATGAACAGGTTCGGGCAGTGAAAGGCGCCGTCCACCACCTCGTCAGGCACCTCCAGGAAGAAGGGGACTGGAGGGGGGCGTGGCCATGAGCAGCGTGCCGACCCGAAGAACCAGTCATCCAACACTCGTGGCAGCCCAGACAAGCATGGTGGTCAACTCAGCCTCAGTCTGAGCTGGCACACCCGAAGGCGCCAGCCTGTTCAAGTTCTCAGCGGCTGACATCACCAAGGCACTCTCCGATGCAGCGATTGACATCTCATCCAACCCGCGAGCTCCGAAAAAGACATTAGACTGGCACTGAGGCGAGCTGCCGGTCTCATCCCAGAACTGGATGGGAGCAAACAAGCATACCAGGGAATGAACAGTCCGCAGGGGATTATCCGTTGGAACCCATAGAACCCATAGAAGCCCTCTAATCACCTTCAGCGTCAACCGGGGTGGCCTCATACACGTAGGTAGAAGGACCAGCGGAGGGGACAGCTGAAGTTTCTTTCCCCCTGAAGAAGGAAAACTGCGAATGCAATGTTGCCATGGACATTTCCTCGTAGTGAGAACATAAACCATCCACGAACGCTTCCTCAACGTGATTACTGCCCATACATGTGAGGCAGCGATCGTGGCCATCTGAGGCGGAGAGGTAACGACCGCACCCAGGAACTACACAGAGATGGAAAGGCATCTTTAAAAAGACACGTCTTTGAAAAGACGTTCATCATCAAAGTGTTTGCTCTAATTGAGGAAATATTTACTCTTTAGAGGAGAAATACACAACTGCTCGGCTCTGAAGAAAAAAAAACCTGAATGAACCCTGCATTCCATCTCCCTTTTATGCCCGTATGTCCAGGTGAATGGCATGCAAATTCTACTTGCCAATTCTCATTGGCCTTTTCTCAAAGATTTGAAAACGTTTTTGGGCTCCCAAGAGTGACCCCTAGTGTACTACATCGACACAATTTCGAGTGAGTGACAGAAGGGAACTGACCATTCCCAGAGTGTAATAGATAAGTTAACTTTACCCTATAAAGTTTCAAGGGAAAGCAGGAGGCAAGAATATAAATATATATAATAATATATTTATATTAACAATATAAATAATATTTTAATTATAAACTTAAGCAAAAAGACAATACACACACACAGGTGTCGGACAGCTGTCCGTAAATCTCCCTCTCTCTCTCTCTCTCTCTCTCTCTCTCTCTCTCTCTCTCTCTCTCTCTCTCGCACTGCTGTCCTCGGTCTGCCTTTATCCCTCTCGGAGGATTGATTAGCCTGCCTTCCGTCTTGCCACATTCCACCCTCCCCTCCCCCTGGCATGATGTACATCCCCCCTTCTTTCTCTGGGTGGAGGGGGGGGTGTGCCTTCTGCCCCATCATCCGGCAGGTCATTCCTGTCTACCTGGATGAGGGAGGGGACAAGGGGAGTGTGGAATAATGGAGGCATCTTTTAAACGTTTTCTGTTGGTGTAACTGCAACTGTTCCCTGTTTGAAGGATGTTCTATAGGAATGTGTCTCTTGTCTCTACTCTCACGTTTCACACGTAGCTCAAATGTATGTTACCCCCAAATAAGGTAATGAGCGATTCCATTGGTGGGGGTCCAGTGGAATGTGGTTTTTCTGGACCATATAACAAAGTGCTGAACAATAAACGTTGAAGAAGGATTTGATAGCATTGGGTGTCTGTGTCATTTCTTTCTTCCCTCAGCTGAGCCGTATCGAGACGGGGATTGCAGATCAAGAAAATAAATTAAATACATTGAAATACAAATACAAAATTATCTAACAATTTGGGGGCTCGTCGGGATTTCTCCAGACTGGTAAGACTGATTTAAGTATCACGTTTTCCTGTCTGATGAGAGATTGAACAAAACGTAGTTTAACGTAGTTTAATTTGGCTCGATATTAACTCCGTTAATAACTCTGCTCGGGGGCCACTTCAAAGGGACGATTTTGCCCTATTATAAATAGGAAGGAGGGTTTTGCTCTATTATAAATAGGGAAAACCCCACAACCGCAGCAGTAGTTTAAAGGATATCCTTATTCTGGTATGAATAGGAAGAGGACGGGAATTGTCCTATAAAAAGACGGAGAAAATTTGATCTGCATTATTGTTCTGCATGAACCGTGTCGATCGGGAAATTGTTTGTATTATTATTACTAAAAGGGTGACATTATGGGACAGGAAATAAGTCGCCCGTTATCGAACGAAACTCCAAAACAGTGGATGTTTCGTAATAATCAGGGTTTCAATACTGAACCTTATATTAGTAATCTGGCCGGATGGTCAGAAGGAAAAACACAATTAGATCCATATCCTAAAGATGGCTCATTTATTGATCGATTCATGAGCGAATCAAAATCTATGGTTAAAAAGGGGTGGGGGGATCCTCTATGGGATTATAAATACATGCAAGAATCATACGAGGTATGGAAGAAAATGAAACCATTCTGGGACAAAGGTCCTGAACGGAAAGAAGCTAATCAAATGCACGCAGCTGTCGCTGTGTCAGAACAACCGCCTAAATATGATATTGTTGTTAACAAAGCTTTAACCCCTAACCTCCCAAAGACACCATGCGCACTGTTGTATCCCGATTTGACCACAGTAAAGGGTAACTCATTCGCTGCAGCCGCGGACGTATACGATTCTGATTCAAAGAAAGATACAAGTGAAGATACAACAGCTGCATTTCCATTTATCCAGTGCCCAGATGGATATAAAATCATTCCACTAACAATGTCAGAGGTGCTGACAATATGCAAGGAATTACCCGACCCAGTTAGATCTCCACTGCAATATGTGGATATTTTAAAGAAACTTACAATGTACAGTCAACTAACCGGATGTGATTATAGATTCATATTGTCCAAAACATTACCTCCGGACGTAACTGAAATAGTATTAGTTGAAAAAGTGCCTTTGCTGGATTTTAAATTCGATCAACCATGAGTGGAGGACGGAAGAACCAGGTCAGGAAGATACTTTAAAGGAACAACCGTAGACTGGGCATGGGGAGACAATGACGCCTTGCCAATATTTTTTAGAGACCTCCTCAAATTCCTGCAGGGCATGGCCGCATCCAGACAAGATATTACACATGCGGCTAATACGAAACAAAAAAGAGACGAAGGTCCAGTGGCATTTTTTGCCCGGTTTAAAGCTTCGTGGACAGACGAATCGTCCCTTTCGACTGATGATGATCAAGCGATTCTATTTATAAACACATTCTTGAATAACATGGACCCTGAAACTGCTCGATTAATTCATATCACAACTGCTGGTTTGACCGCAATGACAATTCCCGAATTCGGACGACGTCTTCGTGAGCTGTCCACCGCTGGAGCTTTTGAGGGCTGTCAGCGTTCTTTCTCGAAAACAGCATCCGCAATGGTGCAGTATATGTCCCGGATGAATGAATCTCGCTTATGCCATTACTGCGGAAGACAGGGACATCTAAAGCGAGATTGTCGTAAAATGATGAAAGATCTGGGACAACCATATTGGTGTAACCGAAATGAGAGACAATATTTAGCGTGCTCTGAACCACCGCGATCTGAACCGCCGCGATCTGAACCCCTACGAGAATTTGTCCCACATAATCGCTCCACACCGCGATACCCCACAGAATGGACACCCTGCTAGGGAAGCCCACAGAGCACCGAGTCCTCCGCATACGCATTAGCATCAACGCTGCGTTTCGATAACTCAGCACTGCCTTTTATATCGTTAAATATTGACCACAAACCATATACATTTCTGGTCAATACTGGCGCATCTAAAAGTTCATTAACAGCACATTGCTATGAGGGCTCTATTACGGGACGCACTCTAAACTCTGTGGGAATTAATGGCGTTCCCGTTAAGTGTCAGATGACACCGAAATTACTCGTAACATCTCCTGATAACCCAAACTTGTTTAAAATGCATGATTTTGTGATTTTGCCTGACTCCCCATTCTGCCTACTGGGTCACGATCTGATGCATAAAATTGGGGCAAAAATTACTTTTGATTCTAACTCACTACAATTACTGTTTCCCTCAGTATATTGTCAGTCTGTGTATACAGGTCATTGCGGAGAAGTTTGCAGCTCAACGTCTGTCAGCACTTGTGCTGCGAAACAGGAAATGCTCAACGTAGACCCAGCGCTATGGGCCGCCCACAAAGATGAGGCGGGCCATATTGACGTAAGACCATATGTTGCCAAACTCTGCTCTAACCTACCAGTATACTGCAAACAGTATCCACTTTCCAAAGAAAAAGAACAAGGCATTGGCCCAATAATACAGCAATGCCTGTCACAAGGTATTTTAAAACCTACACACTCACCATACAAAACACCAATTAATCCGGTAAAGAAAGCTAATGGTACATGGCGTTTAACACAAGATTTGAGGAAAATTAATGATTTAATTATTCCATTGTCACCTGTGGTACCCGATGTCCACACTATCATTACCTCAATTCCGGCAGATCACACTCATTTTACTGTTATTGATTTATGTTCTGCCTTCTTCAGTGTGCCAGTTGCAACAGTTACGCAGCCCCTGTTCGCATTCACCTATGGAGGCCAACAGTACACTTGGACTCAAATGCCTCAAGGATTTCGAGACTCGCCTGCTGTGTTCTATGCTGTAGTGCACGCTACTCTCAAAGGTACCAAGCTGCCACCACAGACTTGTCTGCTGCAATATGCTGACGACATCCTGGTTTCTGGACCGGACATCAAGTCATGCACAGCCGCTTCAACTATTGTGTGCAATGTATTAGCAAAGGCTGGCTTCAAGGCATCAAAAGAGAAGCTACAATGGGTGAAACCGAATGTCAACTATCTGGGTCATGAGTTACAAGAAGGAACAGTACGTCTCTCCAAGGACAGAGTGAAAACAATTACTACCTTCAAATGCCCTAAAACAAAAACTCAAATGCAAAGCTTCTTGGGTTTAGTGAACTATTGTCGAGCATGGGAGCCAAACTGCTCGTTATATGATAAAATACTGAGAGAAGCAACACTCTCAAACGCTGAAGAACCTATAGAGTGGACTGCTGAAATGGACATGGCTTTCAAACATCTACGAAACAGCCTCAGCTCTCCACCTGCGCTAGGCTTACCAAATTATGATGAACCCTTTCATCTGTACGTGCACGAGGTGTCTGGCACAGCAGCAGCGATCCTTGCACAGTCCCATGGCGGAACCTATAGACCAGTGGCGTACTTGTCAAAAACTTTAGACGCAGTCGCCAGAGGCCTCCCTGCATGTTTGCGAGCAGTGGCTGCTGCAGCATTGATGGTACAACATGCAGAACGCATTGTACTCTCACATCCATTAGTTGTCCACACCTCCCACCAGGTAGGAACTATCATGCACAACATTACAACACAACACATGACGGCCCATCGTCGATCGGGGTATGAAGCTATTTTATTGGCTACTGCTAATTTGACCATTACACCAACTTCCACTGTACACGGCCAGACATTATCATTACACAAATTGCTGACTCAAGGTGAATTTTCCAACGATACACATGATTGCTTTGATCGCCTGAAAACATGTACTTCCTGCAGGCCGGATGTTTCATCATCCGCCCTGGAGGAGGGGGACCATTGGTATGTTGATGTGTCCTGTTCCAAGCCAAATGATTCTGTATACTGGTGTAGTTATGCTGTAACAGAACTTCCGAATCGAATTATTGAAGCTTATTCGCTCCCATATAAATCTGCACAAGCTGCTGAGTTGTTTGCGTTGATCAGAGCATGCCAATTGGCTAAAGGTAAATCAATCAATATATACACAGACTCGAAGTATGCTTATGGGGTGATACATGATTTTGCTCGAATGTGGGAGGAAAGAGATTTTAAGACAGCTGAAGGCAAACCTATATCACATCATAACCTGGTTTCAGAATTATTGAGAGCAGCACAGTTGCCTGCCAAATTGGCCATAATAAAAGTTGCGGGGCACATGACAGGGGAACTGGAAGAGGCAAGGGGAAATAAATTAGCTGATGAGGTAGCAAAGTGGGCTGCGAAGGAAGTTGTAGTAAGCCCAGATCTGAATCGAGCTGAAGAGAGAGTTTCCATGATGCAATCAACTCTGATAAGAGACATTGACATTAAATTGTTACAGGCAAATCCATCTGAATATGACAACATTGGGTCTCAAATTAAGTGAAATCAATCTTATTGCATAAATGAGGTACAAAATGCAGTAAAATTAATCCTGGACTCATGTCTATCGTGCGCACAGAACAACAGACACAAGCCTACGAAGCACGACTCAATACCACACTCGGAACTGCTGTTCTAAACAGACAGAAGCTTTCCCGTGAGTGAGGTAAAATGATAAAATGGTGAAAATTTGGCAAAATAAATAATACAGAGATTCGGCTGAATGAGCTCAGAATGTCACCATCCTCAGTTGTTAATCTCTCCATTTGAAATACTAATGGGTAGGCCTTTCCTGACCCTCGGGTCAAAGGCCGCGCTGGCTTTCTCTGCACAGGTGACAAGGAGGTGGTGATTGCAGAATATGTGGATTCCCTCATTAAAATATTGAATGACATAAATGGTGATATCTCTCTCTCTCCCTCTGCCTGCAGAAAGCACTACTCATCCATTTGTTCCAAATCAGCAGGTTCTGGTGAAGTGTTTGAATCCAACGAATTTAGGTGAACCAAAGTGGGCCCAACTACTGTACTGCCAGTGACCAGAATGGGAGTGCTGACTGATCTTCAACCACAGTGGATCCACGCAAGCCGCGTGAAGCTTGCTCCAGAGGAGGGCCTTACTGATTCAAGGTGAACGGTGAAAGCACTGGAGGAGCTGAACACGCAGCGCCAGTGCCCAACCGGGAATCTGTGAATTAGGAGGACCTGAGGAGGGACCCGGAACAGTCAACATGAAGACATTCCTACTGACACTCTGCATATGGCAGGTGGTCGTGCTTGCCTATGTCCGTTCAGTATCAACACAACAGCAAGGAGCCACATGTGTAATTCCAATTCCTAGAAATAATGTATGATGATTTATGTTTTATGGTAATGTTACAGGAAGATGTTTCTGTTATGAAGGTACGGGTAAACACCCGGAAACGAAGGTACCTAGAAGGTGATGCCTCAAGTGACCGTGAAGTATATCTAGATAGTGTTGGACAGCCAAGAGGTATTAAATGTTTGTATTACCTTTTGACTAAAGATGGAGGAGGAGTATGTAAAATGTTTGGAGACAAATGCTGTACATACATCCCGGGTCACACTGATGATGATGGTGAATTCATGAAGGTATGAAAGGAAATGGATAAGTTGAATAAAGAATTAGCTGATAACATCGGGGAGAATGGGGACAATTTTTCAATATGTTTGGGTGGTTCGCACCTTGGATGACCTCCATTATATCGATTGCTGTATACATTGTACTTATGTTATTATTTGGCCCATGTTTGCTACAATTACTAATGCAAAAGTTGAATGTGATGATAAAAAGGCATAATATCACCATGTTCCATTATTTAAGTATACCTGATACTGAAGTTGGTTGAGAAGGTTATGTGATCCTTTCAGGATCAAAGTGGGCAATGTGGAATAATGTTTTCTGTTGGTGTAACTGCAACTGTTCCCTGTTTGAAGGATGTTCTATAGGAATGTGTCTCTTGTCTCTACTCTCACGTTTCACACGTAGCTCAAATGTATGTTACCCCCAAATAAGGTAATGAGCGATTCCATTGGTGGGGGTCCAGTGGAATGTGGTTTTTCTGGACCATATAACAAAGTGCTGAACAATAAACGATGAAGAAGGATCTGATAGCATTGGGTGTCTGTGTCATTTCTTTCTTCCCTCAGCTGAGCCGTATCGAGACGGGGATTGCAGATCAAGAAAATAAATTAAATACATTGGAGGACAAAATTATCTAACAGGGAGGGAAACCAAAAAATTGTGGCACCTACACACCGTAACGGCTATCATGCCAAATTAACAAAACATTTTAAAAAAGAGAGGGAAAGGCCAACACGGAGCGGTAGTGGTAGAGAGAGAGGAGAGAGAGAGATTGAGAGAAAAAAAACACTTACTCACCGGTTCTCTGATATGCCGTAGCTTGATCCTCGGTCACTCCAATGGACGACGGCCACTTCTCCCCGGGTGGATCGGAGGCAGTCTTCCAGCCCCTGGCAGATGGAATGCACTGCCGCGTTCTCAGTCTCCCCCGTCCCTGGCAGCAGTTCTCCTGCTCCAGGCAGTCGGCCGGGAGCCCCTCCCCGATTGCGGTTGGCGGTCATCACGATCCCGCCTCCTTTCAGCGGCTGGTAGGGGTCTCCTCTGCCCCTGGCAGCGGCCCTGAACACTCCAGGTGGTCGTAGTAGCCCCTCCTCCCCTCGCAGTCGGTGGTTGTACCTCCGCTCCCAGGTGGCCGGGCTGCTCCATTGGAGTAGATGGTAGTGGCCGAGGACTCTACTACGGCGCATCCCTACTCCTTCCCGGGTTTCGTCACCAGTGTAAAGGGGGTTAAAGGGAAAGGATGACCGTCTTGACAATATAAATAATATTTTAATTATAAACTGAACCAACAAAACAACATATAAACGGTCCGTAAATCTCTCTCTCTCGCACTGCCATCCACGGTCGGCCTTTATCCCTCCTGGAGGCTTGATTAGCCTGATTAGGGGCCTGGAGTGCAGCATCATAATCCGCCCCCGCCCTCCACCTTGCCACATACACATAGATTAACAAATACATCCTTGCTGAAAAGAGCTACTTAGGCTAGCATGAATGTTTGGGTGAGGCTGATTTATGCTAGTTAGTGCAGGTTTAGTGCTGATCTAGCTGGTGGACCAGCAAGGCCAGCTTTTCACCAATAAAACTTAGATGGTGAAGCAGGTAAACTAAGGATGTCTTATTGGTTAAGCTAGTTAAAAAGCTTGATGGGGACACCAGCAATCCATTATCCAAAATACAACATTCAGACAAGATCAGACCAGCTATGCTGGTCTTTACAGCAGAGAAAATTTTATCATCACTACAAAATCAAACACCCCAACAGAGCAGCTTGATTCAAGGAGAAATGTGTAATCAGTAAAGTTACACAATTACTTTAAATTAAGCTTGAACTGATGTGTGAATGTTCAGCATTTTTGAATGTTTGCCAAATAATGCTCCATCTTAGGACCTAAGTGCAAGGCTATTATATGTGAAGATACAGAGCTTTAAAAACAGAATTTTTTTTTAGATAAGAATCACAAGATGTCCACGTGGAGAAATCTACCTAAATTGTTCATTACTTAGCTGTCTCATGCCATAGGATATGCAAGTAAAATACCATCTGCCAATTAAGTTAAGGATCTCTATTAAGTCAAGGTAATAATTTAGCTATGAATCATTTTGTAATCTCAACAGATGGTTAATAGAGTGTTTTTAGTCATTGCAGCAGTGCCAGCTCTCTTCCCATCACCATTTGTCATCCAGTGACTATAAAGATAAAGTCTCACCAAAATCACTTGCATGTTGCACATATGCAGCCCTTATCTGTAAGATAAGATGCTTATGATAACCTTGGGCAATGACAGTGTTCCTCAAGGTAAATTAAAATAATCTTGTGACTATTGAGTATATTATTCTGTGATGAAACAGATAGTAATATCTCAAGATATTTTATGATAACACAAAGTGAAAGTGAAGTGGCACTTACCATGAATAAGGTACAAAATAGGACTATTTTTAAGTGGCATAACCTGTAAAAAAAATTGATTGTCAACCTCAGGAGACTAAATTAAATGTTTTGAAGCTGTATTATTTATTTTATATTAGGTTTGCATTTTTTTATTTTTCTAAATACATCTTAGAACCTGATTTTTCACTGTTCAATTACAAGTTTGTTTTATTGACATGTGCGAAGGTTAACAAGTTACACTGTACAGAAAAAGTCGCCCAATGTTCAGCAAAAATAAACTAAGAAAAAATATAAATAACACAATAGAAAATAGCTGAAAAATAAATAAAGTGTATATATATACACACACTACCTGTCAAAAGTTGTGAAACATTTACTCTTACTTATTCTTTATTATAATTTTTTATTATTTTATTTTTTAAATTTTGTAATAATAGTAAAGTCTTCAAAACAAAACTATGGAATAACATAAATGTAACTATGGGAATTATGTTGGGACTAAACACAATCCAAAATAAATAAAAACTGTGTTACATTTTAGCATCTTGAAAGTCGTCACCCTTTGCCTAGATTTTGCAGACATTAACTCTTGATATATTCTCAACCAACTTTTTCAATGCTTTTTCAACAGTACCGAAGGAGTTACCATCTATGTTGGGCACTTATTGGCTGCTTTTATTTATTATTTGGTTCAAGTCATCAAGTGGACTGTTGCACACATACACAAAAAAATGTGTACATGGAACTACTGTATGGTGCACTGGTTGTTTAAATCAGTTTTAGATATAACTAATAATTCATGTTAATTATTTATTAATTGATAATTAAATTAAATAATAGAATTTAACTTGTTAAATTCTATCCTCAGGGCACCACTCGTTGACAAGAGAAAAATGATAGTAAGTGACTGATCAAGTCTCATAAAATTCTACCCTGAAGATTGAGTATTTTGATTAATAATCAAAATAATCAAAATGGGAAGCAGCTAGTCAAATTATTGCCATACGAATCCAACAATAACCTGGTTACAATTGGCTTCTAACAACAACAATTTAACAATACTGAAGTAATACGGGAGTTCTTGACGTTGCAGAGGCTGGCTTCAACACAATATTCAAACAAACAACTAGGAGTACTTATTATAATATAACAAGATTTATTATAATCAAACAGCAATGGACACTGCCAATACTAGATGAATATAATACAAAAACATAAAATGGAAATCCTAACTAAATTGTGGAGCTATATGCTAGTGTATGTATGTGTGTGTGTGGGTGTGTGTCTAGATTCGGTAACAAAGACACAAAATGGTGGACTAAACTCCACGTCTGGAACCAGTTTCAAAATGGAGGATTGGTTTCAACATTCCAACGATTATTTGAATGTGTAGGGAAAGAAAGATGGCTGGATCAGATCCAGAACAATAGAGCTTATATTATACCACGTGTGGGTGGTAATGAGCAGACACACAAAGGAACTGAATGAAACAGGCGGAAGAATTTGAAAAACACCATCCTGATTCGGACATAAACCGTGGTGCTGCTCGCTCTGTGAATTTCAGTGTGTGTGAGAGAGAGAGAGAACAAACAGGGGTGGAGATTATTTAACAGAGGATACATGCTGGTAACAGCACGATTGAATCGTTAGTTCAGATCACTCAATTAAAAAAAACATTTCACCAAAAAATTACGATCTTACAAATCAAAACAGTTATCAGCGATCGTAGTTAAACATACAAATGTAAACAAAACATCAAACATTCAGCAATCAAATATATATGATTTAGTTTTATAAGAAAAGTCACAGTTTCTAAACTATGCCCAGATATCAAGCCTTACTTGGGAAATCCTGTGTGATTTCAGCAGGGTTGTCCATTTGAATTCCTGTTGCATTGAGCGGTCAGGAGAAAACGATCTGGATTCGGTCCTTTGTCTTACTCTCGTCAGCAAAAAGACGCGTCTCTGCATTATTTCTGGGGTCCGGTGATGGAGAGAAATGCAGGGAGGTAGTCAACGTTGATAGAAAACGATTGAGAAGGGAAGCTGGTTGCCTTTTCCGTTTTCTAAATAAATTCACTCTTGTCTCGCAGTGAAAATGAAATTAACTGGTTGTAATAAGTATACTACATGACTGGATCAAAGCTAAGTTAATCTTACACTACCATGGCCAAATGGTGAGGTTAGAAAAACATGGTCTTTCTTTGTCCAGAAGATATATGTGTAGATACAGTCTCTTTAGACTGCAGGCTGGTGAAGCTGTAGGCAGAGAGAGCGAAATCAAATCTAACCGCTGGTTTTGTTAAGAAGATGACATCATCGGTCATAGGCCGCTTTTGACCAATGATGTTTGAGATTGAGTCCATGGGCGGGACTTCCCATGCAGCTGTGAAGCATTCTGGGAAACCGAGTTCAATGTCTCACCTTTGATCATAGAACAAAGGGCCATGCTGTCTCTGCTGCCATTTTGAGTGGGGCAAGGCCCTACACTACTTTCCTACGGTATGGATCGTGATTTACCGTTGATAGGTCGAAAGATGTGCACAAGCCTCTGTTACAAATTTGGAGAAACAAGCATGTCTGTGGGGGGGGGGGGGGGGGGGGGGGGGGGTTAGGTTTAGGGGTAGGGTTAGGGGATAGAATCTATAGTTCGCACTGTATTAAAATCATTATGTCTATGGAGAATCCGCATTAGGATTGCTGCACCAACATGTGTGTTTGTGTGTGTGTATGTGTGTGTGTGTCTGTGTGTGGCTGTGTTTGAGAGAAAGAGATAGAGAAAAGAGAGAAAGAGAGAGACTGAGCTTGTGTGATTATCTGTTCTGACTCCCAAACAGTAGTGTGGTAGAGTAGTATTGAAGATAATGGGAATTGCGGTCAAATACATCCTATTTCTCAGTGTAAAAATAGCCATCTGAGTGGGGTTGCCCCAAAACGCTCGCTGACGATGTGTGCTGACTCAATGCACGTCAAACTCAACAAGCTCGCAACACATACAAATGGTCTTTTGTCCCCACAAGCTGGCTAAAATCTTTAATGTCACAGGGAACAGTTAAAAGACTCAACTAGCTCATTACACATCTGTGCAGCTCTAATGGTGTGTTCACCTACAACACGAAGCGAGCGTTTTGCGTGGCGCGATTACATACACAGTCAATGCAAAGATGCAAATAGATTGAGATTGTCCGGATGTCACTGACATAGTGACATAGTAGCAGAAGAAATCTAGAAAAATTCATGAAAAAAATGCGGTATGTGGGCACCCAGAATTGTTTGGCACAACGTCCAAAGTACAGAGACCAGCACCGAAACTAACTGGTTTATGAAGACATTTATACCATGGTCTATTCGAATACTTAATTCTAGTTGGTTGGAATGCATGCATTAAAACCGTTTAATGCACAGGTAATTCCAATCATATTTAATTACCGTTCAATATCAATGTCCCTGCTCTGTTGTGCTCTGTAATGAGACCTTGCAAGAGTTTTATGCCTCTGTTTAATCAACTTTCGTACGTGAATATAGTCTCAGAACTGGTATTAACCCATTCACATCACAAAACCACATAATCAAGTCATGCTGTGAAGTGTAAACATGTAAAAGACAACAGTGTTGATCAGCCCGATATTACTTAACCAAAGCGATTTTGAGGAAAGTATGTTTTGATATTCAGCTGTTTTGCATGGAGGGGGAGAGAAGGTAACTGGGACCCATCAAATGCATCTTTCGCTGCTCAACATATGCTGATAGAGCTAACCGCTAAAGGCGCCTCGCTTTCACACATCACTGACTGAAGCTCTGATGGAGACTATTTCATTTTTCGCAGCCTTTTGCTGTTTTGTAATAGTGTAAGGTCATATCGTGATTTAATTCTTAATTCAATCAATTATGCAGCTTTATGGATATCATATGGATGTCTCAGATGTCAAAGTTTAAATTTCTCAAGCATTTTGGATAGTTTTCTCCTCATCATGTACAGTAAGTTCTACTTTCACAACTGTCACATCAGCGATGTGGGTTTTCCATACTAATGTGGAAATGATAAAGAATAGGAATTTAATATATATTTTCTGAGGAGTGCCAACGCTTCTGCATTATATAGCTATCATTATTTCTGGATTGAGTATTTAAATTCAGATTTAAAATAGAGTTTGTTCTCCAAAAAACTGTAATATTATCACACTACTTTATCTCTGTGACTGACTTAGAATGGGCAGAACTCTAGATATAACAACCTGTATTATTGTTATTCTACCAGTCAAAATTTGCACTGTAAAAATCAACAACAGCTGTAACTAAATTAATGCTGGAAGTAACCATGTTATAAGCAGGATAATCCACAGCTAGGTGTGCATTAAACGTGCATAAGGCATTCTTCGTGTTGCGCATTAAAATAGTTTAACGCACACATAGCCATGGATTATCCCTTACATATATATTATAACTTGGTAACATGGTTGAATTTTTGAGGTTGATGAATACAGTCAACATTCTTGTCCACTTTGCATCCTCTGGGACTTTCTCATCGACGAGGTAAGTATTCTCTGAGTGGTCACCTAATTTATGAATATGCCAGCAGTTCATGGATTGTAAAAAGCTTGTAATAACCAGATAACAGTGTGAAGCACATACCCCCCTCCTCCTCTGTGCATTGTTATTAATGTTCATCTATTAAAATGCAAATGATGACATTGAGACTGATATTGTTAGCTTGTACAAATCAGTTGATGTTAAATGTTCATGTTTAACCCAGTGAAAGGAGGTCTTATACCAGGAGAAAGCTTTTAGTATCTCATTAATTTCCATTCATCTCATTGGCAGTTGCTTTGCTGAAGCAGGACAAAAAAAAAATGCATTTCATCAGAATACACATATACTTTTGAATGGCTGCCAATGCAAAGGCATCTACCACTAGGGGCTAACTGGCGCAGTGTAGATGAATCGGAGCTTGCCGTTTCCCACATACTGCGGTCATGACCATCAGAGCAACAAAAAATAATGGATATTTGACCAGTATGCTTGCAGTAGTTGTCAGAGAAGGCTAACTGTCTGTGCATATAGTGTCTGAAAAGTGTTTGTTGGGTTGTGTACTGCTGGAGCTGCTTGGCTTGGCTGTCAAAGGTTTGAGGAATGAGGCTTTATCCTGCAGGAAAGAGAGGCTGCTTCAAAAACACTCTCAGTGGAGCTCTCCGATCTACACAAGCGCTATTTCTTCAACTGTGACATTAATATTTTATGGGTACGTTTGCTGTTCGATCTCTTGCCAGAGTCTGATCTTAATGCACATTGATGAAAAAGGCTGACGCTTTCATTGAGTTCCCTGCGCAGACTTTGAGAAAAAGATGAGGAGATTTGTGGACTACTGTACCCCATTATTTAGTACAGGATCCTTCCTGTGTCAAACATTTTGTCACAATGTGGATTTTCAGCACTTACAACACATGCTGGGTTTCTCACAAAGCTGTATTTCTTTATTTTTCTTGGGTTTATGGGACAGATACCCTACATGCCTGGCATTACCATAAACATTACACTGCAAAAAATTATTTTCAAGACAAGAATTTAAAAATATCTAAACATTCTTAAAATGTGATTTATTTACTTGACAAGCAAACTGGCATAAGATTTTAAGTCTTGTTTTGAGAGAAATCTAATTAACTTAAGTGAAATTTATACTTAAAACAAGAAAAAAAATCTGCCAATGGGGTAAGAAAAATAAACTTAATTCAAAGGGAAACCAAGTGTATTTTGCTTACCCCATTGGCAGATTCTCTCAAAACAAGACTTAAAATCTTATGACAGTTTGCTTGTCAAGTAAATAAATCACATTTTAAGAATGTTTAGATATTTTTACTGGAAAACAAGACAAAAATTATTGTCTTGAAAATCATTTTTTGCAGTGTAACATTGGAGTGACTTGCTCTATCATTTCAGCTGTATTTTATTGTTAATCAAAGATTATTAACATGATTAGGAAGTTCAGCCTCAAATAGGGGTGACCCTGAAAGTGAAGCTGTATTTAGATCACATACCTGTTCTATCACCAGGGTGCCCTTAATCAAGGCTCCAGTGCAATTAAAACTGTAAATTGCTTTCCATAATGACATCTGCTAAATAGCAGCAAGATCTAACAATCTGGACTTTTGCCTAAGCTCAAAAATCAAAATGAATGTTTCTGAATGTTTTGGTCAAATGTGGATATTAAAATGAGCTAATTTTCACTCCAACAAAAGCTTTCGGCCCAGGATATGCTGATGACAAAAACAACTTTAAATATTTTGCTCCTCTTTGACAGCTAGCAATTGGAGAATTAGTTGGAGAATTCTCAACCCCGCTGAATTGGATGTTTTTCAAAAAAAGGTTGGCTCTTCACTTTAGAAACCTTTTTATCCTAGATTCTCAGGAGATGTAATTATTGTGCGGTTCACTTGTAAGGTTTACAAAACTCGAGAATAAACCCCCTCCACTTCCTCATCCCCAGCCGACCATGCCCTATTTATTTTTATCTACCCGTAGAGCATTGGAGTTCATGGTCTTTGGACAGTGTTCATTTTTTCCAGAGCAACCTAAACATGTGAGGCAGTTTGAGGCTAAGTCATTTGGCTAATTTTATGTTTTCAGTGATCACATGGCATCTGCAAGCCTCCAGTTCAGATTAGATTTAGATTATTTGAGATTATCTTCCTGCAGTTGACAATGTATATTACAGCACAAAAAGACAATTTGGACTGTAAGTGGAAGTTGTTTCTATCTCTCTGTCAGTTAGGCTAATTAAATGCCTCCTGAACTTTATTTAAATAATATGATATAAGAAGCCATGCTATATTGTGGGGATGTGCCTGAAGTTGGATACAGTATACAGAATACCGTCAAGTATTGAAGTTTCTTAATGGGAAATAAAATGGAAAAAATAAAATAAATGAAACTGTAATATCTTAGAGTGATTATTGTGTAATTTTATTTAAACATCATTGCAAATTGTGTATAAAAAAAACAATTGTATTTAGAACCCCTGTGAGCAAGCTGAAGGTGACTGTGGCAAGGAACAGAAAACTCCATAAGATGTTGGTTAATGAAGAAAAATAACCTTGGTGGGGGCCAGTTCCCCTCTGGCTAAACTAAATTAATATTAATATCAATATTAGTTATTTTTGTGCAGTTCAAATCATGGTTGAAAAATTGTAAAATAAGTAAGAGTTAAGGACCAGTGATTAAAAAAAAAAATATATATATATATATATATATATATATATATATATATATATATATATTTTTTTCTTTTTTTTTTTTCTGAACTTTAGATGAATGGCTAATGTCTTTGAAGTCCATCCAGTATTAACTGCAGAAGAAGATGCATTGTCCTTTGTTAGTTGGCTGATGAAGGCTTTTGTTTGAAATTAAATGATAGTCTATGTATTCCATTTCAAGAGTGTAATTCATCAAAAGACAAATGTGATGCAGACAGAGATCAATGAGGTGCATTGCTGTTCAACTGGCAGGTCATTTCAGTTAGGTTCAGTGGGGTCCATCCTAAGTCCAAGGTTCAGGCAGTGGCATATTAAGTATCTGATGTCTTACAGTTGGAGTTGGCATCAGTTCATCCTCTGAAGTCATAAGACTTAAGTGATGTCTGGCTAGCACAGGCTGTAGTTTGTCGTCATCACTCAAAGTCACGTAGCAGTGGAGTCCGACACCAAGCGGGAACGGAGCTGGATTTGTCCAGCTCTGGTAACCTCAGGATTTGAATGTGGTAGAATTTATATATTATCAACATAAGCTCTGACAGAATTAAATCTAGCATGTGATTATGGCAATGAGTTGGTCCTGTCACATTTCTCCAAGAGAGTTGAGAATATCGACAAATGCTAATCCCAAAGTGTTATTTTCATTATCTATGTGAATGTTGAAGCCACCAATAATTAAAGCTCTAAAAACGTCAAGATAAAATTAGCAAATTCACAAAGGAAACCAGAGCATGGCCCAGGTGATCTATATACTGAAGCAAGTGCAAAATATTAGATTTGTGTGTCACATTAGGGATTATGAGTTCAAAAGACTTACATTTATATCCTGTCCTCTGAGTAATACAAGGCTCATGTTTATAATGAAAACCTGGGGGAGTAGATTCTTTTAAACTAATATATTCAGGTTTCAGTCAAACAAAACACATCTGTAATAATTGAATTTACAATTAGTGCTTTGGTATAAAGAGATCTAATGATTAGCAGCCCTACATTTATATGATGCTTATCTTAATTTTATTCATTTTTTTCAAATTTGAACTAAATGATTTAGTGAGAGTTTTGTGTTTGGGGAACAGAAACAGTTTCTATATGATATCTAGGTGATACAGTCTCTATGTTTTGTAGTTTATGTGACCTGTGTGACGTCACACAGGCAGCTAGCAGACATTCGGATTAACCAGTTTTCTGCTTCCTGACCTGGGCCCCAGTAGTCAAATACTATAACTATTAAGACTATGAGCCAAATTACTAGAAAGGAGAGCATCGCCTTCCCTGGAGGGATGGAGGCCATCTATCATTAGCAGGTCAGGTCTTCCCCAAAAAATCTAATGTGGCACGGGTGTCCGGGGTCGCGGCTGTGGCTGTGGCTGGAGCGGCCTCCTGGCTGAGGAGGCTCCGGATGATCTGTCGATCCTCTGCTTGGGCCCGTACGATCTCGCAGAACCGCCGATCTTGGTCTTGCCTGAGCTCAAGCAGGGACTGTTGGTGGCTCTGATGTAACGTAGCGAGGGACAGGAGGACTTCGGCCAGCTGGGAGGACTCTACGGGACAACCTCTTTCCATGGATGTACAGGATCCAATCTTTAATTTTCCTGGGTTTCGGCACCAGTGTAAACAGTTTGGGTTCACAGGACGGGAAGGAGGACACAGGAACAGGGTTCGACTCAGGTAAGGGTTTTTAATTCCAAATTATTCACACACACAGGGGTAGAACATGGACGTAGACTTCACTAGACATACAGACTTTTACACAGAACAAATTAATGTCTCTCTATGTTGCCAACACTGGACTGGCGTAATTCTCTCCCTCTTGGAGGTTGTGAAGCTCTCTTTTTATGCCGATCTCCCCGTGCTCACTGAAATTAGAGACAGGGGTTAGACATGATTTAGCTCAGGTGCAAGCGCCCTTACCGCTTTCCCTCTCTGGACGGGTGCTTAACCACACCCCCGCTGCCACATCTTCCGATTGTCTATAAATTCTATTCTATTCTCCGGACACCACTCAGACATCCAGCCATTCAGTGACACTAATCTACTATAAACCTCATCCCCTCGAAGAGCAGGGAGGGGGCCAAAGCATATAACATTGTCTGACATTGTTTTTGCAAGTTCACACACCTCTTTAACATTATCTTTAGTGATCTTTGACTGGCGAAGCCGGAAATCGTTAGTGCAGACATGAATACCAATTTTAGAAATCTTAAGCATTAGCCAGCACTTACTGTAAAAAATGTGCTCTGATGTCAGATGCCAGAGCCCCCGAAATGCATTTAACAATAGTGGCTGGAGTCTCTATTTCCATGTTCCTTATAATAGAATTACCAATTATTAAGGCTCTTTCAACATGATCCTCGGTGGGTGCATTACTGAGTTGGGAGAATCGATTGTAAACCTTAACAGGAACGGGAGAGTTGTGTTGCTTTGCTGAGCGAGTATGCCGCAGAAAAATCTCCACTGCAGGGGCTCTACATCCGGAACCAAAGTGTATGTTCTCTTTCTCTCTGACCTCCACTAGTGTTCGGATGCATGTCTCTAAATAATTAACCTTTTCTGTCAGCCTGACTAATTCCTTACATTTATCACATGTAAATCCCTCACTGCTGATGGAAAAAGCTATAGTAAATATGTGGCATGCAATGCAGGAGGAAATAACATGAGCGAATGCCATGACTTCCCACAATTGATTGTTTGGGAAAATGTTGTTTTTATGGTTGTTCTTGAGGGGCGAGGGTTTGAGATCGATGTGGTTCCTGATCAGTAGATGTTTGAAACTGATGCAATAATTCATGTAAAACACAGTGGAGAAAATAAATGCACACAGTTGAGATGCGAGATGCAGATAAGTACAAAGAAAGAAAAGAAAAAATGAGAGAGACTGGTGTGTGTGGTAAAAATACACAGTTGAAACAGTAGAAAAGAAGAAAAACCCAAAAGCACACAGAAAAATGACAAAGGATAAAAAGATGAACTTGAATAAGCAATGCTAAACAGGCTAGCAAGCTACAAACACAGACTTGCAGCATGCAGGCAGCAACCAAAACACTCTAATCTCAGTCCAGTGAATTTATGACACTGTGTATGGACCGCTAGGACAGAGGGTGGTCTTTTGATATTTGAACAATTTTGTTTTAGCTTGAGTGTTACTACGGAGTCTGTTTGCTAGCAGAAATCTAATTATTCACAATATCCATTCATTGCTAATAAGTTGGGATAAATTAATAATATTATTTTACTTGGCTATATTTTGAGTAAAGAATCAGTTTTCACTGTGGGTGCAATTTCTTAACAATAGAATGCCAGCCCACTTTTTCAGCCACCTTGGTTCAGGAAGTACTGTATTTTTCCCCATTCCTATTTTCCCCCTTCTTCATTTAATCCTGCATTTTACTGTATCACTCCCAAAACCTTGCAGAGTGTACATGCCCTATGATAATCTGGTCCCTATATATGGCTTGAATCAAGTCATTTAAAAAGTACCAGCGCACACCTCTCATCAACACACAGCATAATCTGAGATATCATTCATGTGCATACTATGGTGCGATTTTCATTCCAAAGTAATGCTTAGGTTCAGGGGTTTATTGAAATCCATAACCCTAAGTATAAATAATAGTAGTAGTGATGCTTGCATCACTGTAAAGCAAACATCTCCAATTATAAGATATACAATTTGTTAGTACACAAAGCCTGTCCATCCAATGGGAAACTCAAAGCCACAACATGTTTTTTGATAGCGGCTTTGCCTGAGAGTTTTCTAATGAGGTGTATTGTTTTAGGTGACATGTTCTTTTGATGTGTAAACTGATTGGTAGATTTAGAACCAAGCTTCTTGCTACTCTCCTGCATTCTTCTGGCCTGTTTTAGCTCAATGGGGACAATCCCAGAGTTATTTATATTAAAGCTACCTTACAGTTTACTGCTAAAATATCTAATAATTATCATTTGGGCTGCAGGACTCTATAACGATATTGTCATATCAATGCATGAAATGTCCGGGCATTGTTGGGATATATAGGGCTTGAGCTGTGATGTAAGAATATCCAATAATTTCATTCGACATGACATTGAGCATTGTGTGGAGCGATTAAGTGGCTCTGAGATCCATGATTCTTTTAAGCAGCAGTTGATATATTGGGTTTAATAGGAGATTGACACATGCTCTTCTAGGTTTGGAAGCCACAGAGGCAGAGAGAAGAAAGTGAGTTAGTGCATTTGACGGAGGGCTCGGAATGAGAGCTTAAAATCCCACACACAAAGTGATGTGCTCAAGAGGGCACTCTCAATATGCTTCCTTGATCTTTTGGCTTATATAATATAATTAAAGACTTTAAACAGGCTTTACAGAGGCAGGCAGCGCTAGCACAGTCAGGGTAGGGAAATGGAAAATCCCTTAAGAAGGCCCATATGTGGCTGAAGGCCCATTCGGAGTCTCTCTTTCTGGGTTGGGGGGACTAGCTAAAAGTAGTGATGCTATGAAATTAAAGGGATAGTGTAAAGAGGTAAGATGGTCAAGGAGGAGGCGGAGACGAATTGCTCTTCTCAAGTAAGGGTTTAATGGCCACAGCAGTGCTCACAACTTTACAATTAACAGAAAACATAATAAAACATAATTGTCTTGTAACTCTTTCGCTGCTTTCTCGTAACTCGCCAACACTAGACTGACGCGTGTCTCTCTCCCGGCTGGAGGTTCTGTGGCCGTTTTTATGCCGCTCTTCCTGTGCTCACCGAAATTAGAGACAGGTGTTAGACATAATTTACCTCAGGTGCAAGCGCCCTTACCGCTTTCTCCCCCGAACGCACTTGACCACACCCCCGCTGCCACAGATAGTTTACCTAAAAATAAAACATCTGTCATCATTTCCTGACCCTCATGTTGTTCCAAAACTTGACTCAATCACCTTTCATGTTCATTGTATGGAAAAAATAAATTATGCAATTTAAGCAAAAGGTGACTGAGGCTGTACTGTAAGTTCCTTACAATCTGCCCATCAGCTCCTTTTTCCAACCTGATCACAACATAACCTGTCTGTGGTAACATTTTTGCCAAAATGGAATTACTTGCCTTATTACACATTTCACTGCTGTTTCCCAGCGAAATGTCCAGCAGTGGGCACCAAAATTGAGTGAAATGGTACCGTAGTCAGGCAAGGTTTTTTAGGTGAATATGAAATGGAGGTTTAAATGAGTAAAATGTACCACCCTAACCAATAGAGTTGTAAAGTCAAATGAGTGGTTAACAAAACATCATAATCTTAAACCAACCCCTAAACCTAACTTATAGTGTCCAAAAACCAGAGAAATAAAAAACACATTTTGTGTCACTAAGACACTTTCCTCTCACTTGTCAGCTTGCATGCTTGCCTGGACTTGAACCGTGATTTCTTGAGTCCAAAGGAAAATTAGAGTAATTAGATGCATTAGAGTAAATGTGTTATGTTATCAAAGCATTCTGAGAGTAATAGTGCAAAAATTATTTATGTCATAATTGTAACGAATGTTGGAGGAATTCAAGAGAGTAGGATCTAAATGCAGCTTTTATTTAATAAGAAAATGAGTCCAGATACAAAACTTGGAAAAATGCAGGAAAAAAACAAAACTCAGGAACTGAACAGCATGTTTACTGTTGTAACCTCCATTCCCTGATGGAGGGAATGAGACATTATGTCGATGTAGTGGCACTAGGGGTTGCTTATGAGAGCACCAAACACCTCACATTCTCCAATTCTTTGAGAAAAGGCCAATGATAGCGGCAGGCAAAAAATTGCGATAGCTACGCGTTGTGTGCCGCAGTGCCATGCCCATTTCAAGTCTGAAGTCATTGCTGAAGCGGTCTCATATCAATCAACCCGAGCGGCGTGACTGCCGCCGAGGAAGCCATATGCCCCAGGAGCCTCTGAAACGATTTAAATGAAACCGTTGTCTCCGCCTGAATGACTTCAGGCAGTTCAGCACCGACTTCGTACGAGTCTAACTCCATGCCAAGAAAAGAGATGCTCTGAACCGGGAAGAGCTTGTACTTTTCCCAGCTGATCCGAAGCCCTAGATGGCTGAGGTGCCTGAGCACCAAATACCTGTGCACGCACAGCAACTCTAGAGAGTGTGCTAAAATTAGACAGTCATCGAGGTAGCTGATTAGGCGGATGCCCACTTCCCTTAAAGGGGCAAGAGCTACCTCTGTGACTTTCGTGAAGATGCGAGGGGACAGGGACAGGCCGAAGAGGAGGACCTTGTACTGATACGCCTAGTCGTCAAAAGCAAACCATAGGAAGGTCTGTGTCGAGGTAGAACCAAGAAGTGAAAGTACGTGTCTTTCAGGTCTACCGCCGCAAACTAATCTTGATGCCGGACGCACGTCAAAAGGTGTTTCTGCATCAGCATCTTAAATGGGAGTCTGTGTAAGGCCCGGTTCAGAACTCGCAGGTCCAAGATTGGCAGCAACCCAATGCCTTTCTTTTGGCACGATGAAGTAAGGGCTGTAGAACCCTTTCCCCATCTCGGCTGGAGGGATAGGTTCTATCGCACGCTTGCGAAGAAGGTTCTTGATCTCCACACGCAGGGTGGCGGAGTTCCCGTCCTGCACCGAATTGAAGCAGATGCCGCTGAACTGGGACAGGCACCTGGTGAACTAAATCGCGGAGCTGAGTCGGATGGTCCTGGCCAGCCACCGTGACGGGTTGGAAAGTGTTAGCCACATGTCCAAGCTCCGGGCACTAAGGGGACAATCGAGTCTGATGTACCTGGGGGTGGGGCCTCGCGTTGGGGGGGAGCAGGCAACATAGCGTCGGGGAGAGTTGCTTTGACCCGAGGTGGCTGTGCTGAGGGGGAGCTCAAAGCACTTACCATGCTTTGTGAATCCGGCATACAGCGAGTTAGCGACTGATGGGGAGGGCCTCTTGGGCTGTCCTAGAGACTTGTCGGCAGTGTTCGCAGGGGGCCCTGGCTGTGGGTGCTCAGTGTCCGGCGGCCATGCCAACGGCGGCTGTGGACACCGATTACGTGATCCAAAGAGTGAGGAAACCACTCCCATTTTGACAATGTGGATGAACAATATAGAAAAGGAAACAAAGGATTTACCTCTCGGCCCTCCAGCGGGGGATGGAATGGTCTGTATGCCAGCCATGTATCGGACGTCTCGCTCCTTGGGTCGTCCATCTCAGGGGCGCTTAGGAGCCTTCTGGGTGCACATGCCGGCTCAAGAGACAGGGGGCATCAGATTCCTGCTGAGGCTGAGAACTGGGCTCGGGTTGAGGCAGAGCCGCCTTTGCTTTTGCCGCCGCCGAAGGGCACACGCGGTGAGCAGACGGGTTGTGGGATGTTGAGCCACACCGGGTCAAGATGTGCTGGATGGCCTCCATCTCCTTCTTCACTGCTGAGAACTGCTGGGCGAAGTCCTCAACAATGTCACCGAAAAATCCAATCTGGGAGATGGCCGCATTGAGAAAGTGGGCTTTGTCGGCGTCCCTCATCTCAACCAGATTCAGACACAGGTGGCATACATGGACCACCAAGGTGGACAATACCAGGAAACTACTGACAAAAGACACAAGCAAACACAAGGACATTAAATACATTGGGGCAAACAAGGTAAATGAGAAACAGCTGGGAACAATCAGGGCAGGAACCAGGAACAGAAACAGAAGAAGATATACAAAACTTTAAACTAAAATTCTCATAAACACCTAGCAACCTCTGGTGGCCACTAGGGCTTAGGTGTGACCTAGCCCCCCTTTTAGGAGCAACTTCTCGCGCTCCTAAACAAAAAAAAAGGAGCCTTGGGAGGCGACCACAGAGCAGGGACTGGGTCAGGAGGCCTGGGAGTCATTGGAAGACTCTGAGGGCAGAGTCACCGTAGTCAGGAGTGCTGGCAGCAACAGGGAAACGCCCTCAATGGTCGTGAGTACAAGCAGCGACAGGGGAATGCCCTCAGTGGTCGTGTACACAAGCAGCGACAGGGGAGTAGGAGACCCTCTCTTCCGCTTCCGGAAGGTCGTGAGCATAGCTGTGAGAGACTCAGAAGGCAGAGCCATGGGAGGCTCGATGGGCAGTGCTATGGTACCCCCACCCCCACCCCCTGAAAATTCCACCAATAGCATGAACACTGGCTCTGTGACAGACGAGGCTGGCAATGCTAGCTCTGGGATGGATGAGGCTTCAAGACCAGGCTCATTGCTGTGGAGTGCGTTGCCTCGTTGTCCGTGGGTGCCAGTAGTGTCACGGAGTTCCCGCCATAACCCACAGTGTAAGGGGAGAATGAGAACCTCAAAGCAAGGTCAATGAATTCTACTAAAGAGAGTTCACACCTGCCTCCAGGCATGCAGGACTTCACCAGCTCATTGAGTCCAACACGATGGATGTCCTTGACACAAAGTTCTTCCCAATCAAAATCCTGGGCGAGACTGCAGAAACGCTCTGTGTACTGGTATTGGTATCGATTTCGGTGATACTGGCCTAAAAGCACTTGGTATCGGATTGAAAAGAAAATAAGTGGTATCACCCATCCTTAACAAGAAGGTAAACAAAACTTCAAACTTATAGTCTCATAAACACCAACCTCTGGTGGCCACTAGGGCAAAAGTCTGAGGTGTGACAATAATGAGTTGTATTCATGATTTGTGTGAAAGTGAATAAACAGCACAGTTATGGTAGTGCCATAGTGTCATTTTCACCAGGAAACTGCAGCAAAATGTAGAATGCGACATGTAAAAGTCAGTTTGCAAAAATTTTGTTATGGCTGAGATTTATTTAGCAGAGATGGGCCACTTCTATTCAAATGAATGGGAGAAATTGGAATGCCCTACCAAGGAGCTTAAAGCACACAACTGTCGATAGATGTAGAAAGGAAGTCCTGCCTTTCAAGTAAAAGAGCCAATCATTTCATCAAGCCTTTCTCATATAAGGCATTGGGAAATGTAGATTTATTTCAGAGAATTGGTTTGTTCAAACGGTTCATATAAATAAACGATTCACCAAATAACTTGAGACCCTGCACAGAAGTCCCTGCATCTATTTGTGGCAAAATATCTTGTTTAACTGTTCAATTATTTTACATTGTTGTTTTATTAGTTGTATTTATTGTTCATTTATGTTCTATTTATTGCTGAAAACACCAATTTTCATTGTTTATGTTCTGGGTATATACTGCTCTGATTATATTTGATTACAGTTCAAAGTAGCTTCCCTAACAATGGTCTAAAATAATAATGGAAAAAATTAAAGCGTTTATATTGAAGATATGCAGTTTTGTGGCATGACATTACTTACATTACAGTAGTAAACGGCTGGGACTCTTGTGTGCAGTGCTTGGAAAACTTGGCAGGCAAAGACACAGATGTGATTATCAAGTCTTACGTAACACCGACACACAGAAATAAAAAGTCAGTCTTCCATTTCCCTCAACTGAACTTAAGCTTACAGCAATGTATTCCATCTCCATGGGCTGTCAGCCACTAAATCAGTATCTGTAACATTTTGAGTGTGGACACACTCCTGATGACACAAGTTATCTCTGACTCCCTAACTGACACAGGAATGATAAAAGGAAGAGAAAAACTAGGGATGCGTGGTTCAATTTTAAAGTATTAATACTAATACTATAATAGAATAATAGTATTAAACACCCTCATGTTGTTCCAAACCCATATGAAATATAATGAAAGTGAGGCTAACATTCTGCCTATCATCTCCATTTATGTGTTTCACAGAAGAAAGTAAAAAGTCTGAGACTAACAGTGTATGTTCCGTGAATGAAAGAAAGTAATATGGGCTTGGAACAACATGATGAAATGATGAAAGATTAATTTTTGGGTGAATTCTTCCATTAATTGATGTTACGTTTACTTAAATTTTGTTGTTTTAGAGTTTGTTCATATTTTGTAATTGTTAATAAATTATATATATAAAAAAAAAAAAAGACTTTGAAATATGATTACTGGATATAATTACCCATTTGTTTCTTCAGAATTCACAAAAAACCTTTGCACTTAATATGTGCAATGGTATTGCTATTGATATATGTAATATTGGCTTTAAAAGTACAGTAATTGTTATTGGATTGAAAATAAAATAAGTGTGCCACTGCAAACTGCCTCTAATTTATTTTAATATAAGTTAATGAAACAGCTTCTAAGTTTAAAAGGTTAGCATCCATCTCAGTTTCAAACTGACAAACAAAAATTTAATAATTCAGCTATCCATCAGGCACACTTTAAAATCCTTTGTAAATTGCTTAATGCTTTGCCAGGGTTGGCGAGTAATGGAATACAAATAACATCATTACGCATTTAAAATACAAAATATAAGTAACTGTATTCCACTATAGTTACAATGTAAATAATTGGTAATCAGAGTACAGTTACATTCAAAAAGTATTTTGAAAACTGAAGAGATTTCATTGCATTTTATTGTCATTTGTTTAATTTAATATTTATCTCTTTCAGATGGAAAATATTAATGCGTAAATGATGCGATCCTAATGTGCATTTGAAAAGCGGTGAAACACTTTCTTATGATGTGTTACATTCATACAAGCAGACAGAGCAAATAAGTTTGAAGTAAGATTGAAGCAGAAGAAATAGAAATAAACCTTGTGTAAATTGTCTAGCCATTTTACATGCACATGTTACCAGGCACGATAATTTTTTTTTTATCAAGAAAATTCATGTTGGATCTTAATTTATTTTTTTTCTAGCAAGACCTTTGGGCAAAAATCTTATTCTTGATAATAATTTTTGTATTGTTTTGCTGTAAAAATATACAAAAAATCCTTAAAACTAGATCAATTTGATTGATCTTGTTTTAGAAACAACACAGCATAATATATTTAGGTTTTTCAGATAATGTATTTTTAACATGTGTATTTTGTCTTTGAGTCTCTGAGTTTTTATAGTCAAAACAAGTCAAAATATCTACCAGTGCTGAAGAAGTAATCCAAAGTATTTAGAATATGTTACTGACCTTGAGTAATCTAACGGAATACTGACCCTGTCTTTAAATTACATTTTACAGCATGTATTCTGTAATCTGAAGTGGAATATATTTCAAAAGTAACCCTCCCAACCCTGTGCCTTGGGAGGATATATAGTGGGCACCCTCACTGAACCCTGCATGGCTGAAGCGAATGTGTCACGGATATGTCAGCGCCAGACCTCTACACTCCGCCCACTCGTTCTGCATCCCCTGAGTACTGATCACCTGCACCTGTTGTTATCACCTGTCATCAATCTCCTGTCTATTCATTCACTGTTTAAAAACACATCCAGTTCCCTCACTCAGTTGTCTGGTCTCGTTGATACTACATCAAGTTACTGACTCTCTCAAACCAAATACTAGATCGACTTCCTTACCTGCTTCGAATACTTACCTGCTACATTGGATCCACACTCTGTCTGCCGGATCTTCAGACTACAACCTGCCAGCCTACTTCAATCCTCCTGTCTTCTTCAGCCCGATTCCCATCTACCTGCCTAGAACAGATAATAGACTTTGTCAGATCCATTTCATCCGTTGTTTCTACCCTATCGTCCACTACTCTTCAACTCACCTGCCGGGTCTGTTCTTGAGTGCTATAATAAACGTCATTGCAAACTTTACCTGTCTGTATTGTTCTGCTTCATGACAGAATGTAGATAGTTACAAGGCCTTAACCATGTCTTGAACATTGGGGGGGACCAAACCATTTTGGGTGTGGGTCGCAGGTATTGAGGTCACAAATATAATTGTCCTCTTCTGTCTTTATAATAGGAAAGGCTCTCAATGCAGTAATTTTCTGAATAAAGGCTTTAATGTGATAAAGGACCAAAATTATATAATTTTTGGTTTTAAAAGATCACACAGTACAAGACTAACACTCTCTCTACATTGTTAGTAATTTGCCTGTTTTAGTCATTTTTCTTTCTTTTCTGTATCAAAAGATTTTTAGTGTCACCGCAGAGATCACACCCCGCTCAGAGAGAGGGGGAGATTTTAAGTGGAAATTCGTCACATGGTCTTGCCGAGTCTAGTCGGAAGTATGTCATGTGGAGAAGTCCTATGGTAGGTCCTGCCCAATGGGGGAGGAGGCTCTATGAACATGGTGACTGGGGTAGAGGGGCCTCTGCCCAAGGAAGACGCAGTTTGCAACAGGAAAACGAATTTTAGCAGAATACACATCGCAAGGTGTTGCCTACAGGTAACCAGCGCATGCGGAGCACCTGTCCCAGTACAGGGCTTAGTCAGCACAAGTACTGGGCTGGCAGTTTCTCCGCAAAGTTGCTCCGCAAACACGCCTGCCGCAGGGTTAGGAGGAAATCAACCAGGGAACAGATTTGTGAACACTACTGGAATCAGCAATGCACATCTTCAGCTCAAGGGAGGTAAAATGTGCTAGGCACAAGCGATATACCCTGCCGGCTGACCCCGACTTACCTGTTTGTTCCTGCTAAGTCACAGGACAAAACCAGCCCAACCCGGAGATTGTAGAATCTCGCAAAGGTGTTGGGTGTAGCCCAGCCCGCTGCTCTGCAAATGTCTAGAGAGGCGCCACTGGTGAGAGCCCAGGAAGCCGCCACACTCCTGGTGGAATGGGCTTGTAGCCCTGCAGGGGGCGGCAAATGCTGATTCTGGTAGGCAACAGTAATGGCGTCAATGATCCTGTGGATGA
The DNA here is from genome assembly GCA_032164185.1 of Moxostoma hubbsi. NCBI lineage: Eukaryota > Metazoa > Chordata > Actinopteri > Cypriniformes > Catostomidae > Moxostoma > Moxostoma hubbsi. The sequence goes on from JAVLUX010000117.1 coordinate 11,256,643, forward strand.
TCATCTGTTTGGAGACAGCGCTTCCTTTCCGCTGTCCACCAAAGCAGACAAGAGCTGTTCAGAGATCCTAAAGCGCACCGGCCACAGAACCGCTGAGGCTAGGTGTGCCTCCTCCTGAGGCAGCGCTTGCAGGTTCACCACTTGATCCCTGAACGGGGTCATGGGAACCTTGGGCACATAGCCTGGTCGAGGTCTCATGATCATGTGAGAGTATCCCAGACCAGTCTCCAGGCACATTTTGCTGACAGGGAGACAGCCACCCCTCCAGCCTCTCCTGTAGGAAGGGAGCATCGAGCTGACAGCATGACTGAGGGTCTTTGCTTTCTAGGGAAAAACACCGCTAGCAAACACACGTTACCTCAAGTCATGCTGGCGCCTTGTAGAGGATGCCATGGCCTGAGCAATCATAACTACCAGAAAAGATGGTTAGCCATCTGCGCATCTCTGGGGGTCTTCAAGGGGGTCTTCAAGAACACCACTTAGAGAACAGAACAGACTTCTGATGCCAGTCATACAGGCGCCTCATAGAATGGGCCCTAGCCTGAGTGATGGTGTCTACCACGGCAGGTGGTAGGCCACTGAGGTCTTCCACATCCCATCCAGGGGCCAGACATGGAGGTTCCAGAGGTATGGTTGCGGATGCCAGATGGTGGTCCGTCCCTGAGAAAGAAGGTCCTTCCTCAGGGGAATTCGCCTGGGGCTGACGCAAGGAGCGTGAGGTCCGATAACCAAGTCTGGGTGGGCCAGTAGGGTGCCACTGGGATGACCTGCTCCTCATCCTCCCTGACCTTGCACAGGGTCTGTGCAAGCAGGCTCACTGGGGGGAATGCATACTTGTGTAGACCAGGCGGGCAGCTGTGTGCCAGCACATCTATAAACAGGTCAACACCAACTGGGTGTGCTTGCTCGTGAGGCATGCCATCATCGAGACTGAGTCCAACTCCAAACCGAGAAAAGAGATGCTCTGAACCGGGAGGAGCTTGCTCTTTTCCAAGTTGTCGCCGAACAGGCCAGCCTGGGAAATGGGGGTGTTCGGGGAGAGTGGAAATTCCACTCTAGGCCGAAGCTCGTGGCTGCCTGGGAAAGCACGTCCATCATTTCCGTGTCAGCGTGTGACTGGGTGAACTCACCCGAAGGGGAAAGCCCGGCCGAGACTTTCGCGTCTGACCAGACGAGCTCACTCCCCTATGCTGCGATCAAGAACTCATCACCTTCACGGGCACCAAACAAGAGGTCGAACTCGCCCTGAGACGAGCCAGCACACTCATCCAGAAGCCTAACCGAAGCAAACGAGGATGCCGGGGAATGGAAGTTCTGTGGTGTTGCCATTGTGTTCCCCGAATCGCCCACAGTGCTCGCTGCACTGGCCTCATACCCGTAGGTAGAAGGACCGAGGCAGGGAGCCACTGGGGTGGCTTGCTTTCTTATGGAGGTGAGCTGCGACCACAACGGTGCCATAGTCATGTCTTCACAATGTACTATGTCCTCTCAAATATACTCTTTTAGGAGGGAAAAAACTCTTTAAGAATATACTCTAAGTGATCTTCTGAAGCAGGGGAGATCTCTGCAGTGCACCCACGCAGAGAGGGGAGAAAGCCGCTGTAATGCGCCGTAAGGATCCAGCAGAGGTGAATGGAAATCGTGGGAAATCAGCTTACTTATTTCTCAATGAAACCACTCGGCTCCAAAGAGAAAATCTGAATGAGCGATATGCCCTCCTTTATACCCGAATGTCCAGGGGAGCGGCATGCAAATACCACTCGCCAATTCCCATTGGCCTTTTATCAAATATCAGAGGTGTCTCGAGCTCCCAAGAGTGACCCCTAGTGTCACTACATCGACACACGTCGAGTGAGTGACAGATAGGGAACTGTTCTTGTGCCTGGATTTCCTGGCACTCAGTGCTTTGTAGCGCCGGTCAGAGGTTCAAAGAGGGAGTGGGGCAGGGTGTTTGGGATTCAGAGTGATTCTTCCTGCACGTTTCCTCACACAGTTATAGATGTTTGTTGTTTTTAATTCAAAACGGCAAATTTTGCAAAATGTTGAATAGTTTGCACAATTGGAAATTACTGTTGGTCTGTAACATTTCAATCATAGAAAGAGGGTAAATATTGCATGTTTAGTTATATACTGACATCTTATATGACACTCTTGACCTGAATTGTGACACTGATGCATGCGTGCTGCATGGCGCTGGAATAATCCATGAGATTCCTGCCAACTTCTTAAATTTTAGTCCCGCCATCATCGATTTGATGATGTAATTTTTATATGACATTGACTGTGTTAGACAACTGTGCATGCTAATTTAACTTTTTTAAACCATTATGTTATTTCTGCGACATCATAATGACAATTAAACAGTGGTGCATAGTGAACTGCAGCAGAAAAAGAAACCAGGATATCTGATTATTGGGGGGTGCTTGTCCCCCTCAATGTATATTGTGGTTACGGGCCTGGTTAGTTAGCATCTAACACAGCTCTGTAGATTAATGTTCAGTGCAGTAAGAAAGGAAGAAGCTGGCTTTGTCCCAGTTCATGCCAGAGGGAACTGGAGTTTATTTTAGTCGCTGTAGTTATGCAGAAATAGGAGAGAGGCCTGTGACATGAGAACAAGCTAAAAGCACTGTTCACAGACAAGCTGCAGCACTGCCTGAAAAATTTGGCATTGATTATGAATCTTACATCGCTTGTTTGCATTTAGTCAATGACCCAAAGGTACAGTATTGATAATGGGTTAATTTTAACGTTTGTTCTTAGATTTAGTTTTTTAGGCTTACACCAAAACATTTAATGGAACTATGATGTGCGTTTTATGTCCTTTAAGATTTTGCTCTCCCTTTCAATGCTTTAGAGATAGTTCTCCCAGATGAATGAAAATTCCATACAATGAAAGAGAATTGTAGGAAGAGAGAAAGTCATACATGTTTGGAACAACATGATGGTGAGCAACTGATGACAATATTTAGATTTTTGAGTGAACCGTCCCTTCAACCGTGTGTGGTGGTGGGTGCATGGTCGAGCGCCGGCTTGTGGATGGAAAGCTAGTTCAGGAGATGAGAACAGTGAGGATCCTCACCTGTCAGTGACTTGTTCAGACTTGTTGGTGAACAGCTGTTTGTCATTGCAGTGAGAGCTGGACAAAGATTTAAGAGCGAGCCAGACACCATTGAGAAAGGGGGGGGGGGGGGAGAGAGAGAGAGAGAGAGAGAGAGAGAGAGACAGACATGGTGAAGTGGTGGTTGTGTAGTGGGCTAAAGCACATAACTGGTAATCAGAAGGTTCGATCACCACAGCCACCACCATTGTGTCCTTGAGCAAGGCATTTAAGGTTGCTCCAGGGGGATTGTCCCTGTAATAAGTGCACTGTAAGTCACTTTGGAATAAAGCGTCTGCCAAATGCATAAATGTAAATTTAGAGAGAGAGAGAGAGAGAGAGAGAGAGAGAGAGAGACACAGGAAGTTGACTGCGTGTGCTTATGTTGAGCTGAAAAACGAGTTTTGTTTGTAAAAATAAAATACCTTTTTTAGTTGGATTTTGTCATCTCCCACTTCCTCTTCACACCTTCATTTAGAACTTGTTTAACTGTGTAATTCTGTTTTATTGTAATCGCATAATGCCATGTTATTGCTCAGAGGTTGCTGTGCTCAGGAGACGTGGTGTCGATGTAGTGACACTAAAGAACACACTTGAGAGCCCCTAACACCCCTATTCTTTTGAGAAAAGGCCAATGAGAATTGGCGAATGGAATTTGCATGCCACTCCACTGGACATACGGGTATAAAAGGAGAAGGAATGCCCACTCTCATTCAGATTTTTTCTTCAGAGCTTAGCGGTTGTACTATCAGTGAGCTGAATACTACTGCTGTTCCATTCACCTCTTAAGAAGTGTATGCTGTTGGATATATGGTGCATTTAAGCAGCTTTCTCTCCTTTCGCCCCTGGACGCTTAAATAATGCTAAAAGAGTGTATGTTTCTGCTAAAGAGTATATTTTCTCTATTAGAGCACACAGATGGACGTTGAACGTCTTTATAAAAAAGTGGCCTTTCCGTCTTTGTGTGATTCCTAGATGCAGTCGTTATCTCTCCACCTCCGATAGTCACGGGAGCTGCCTCACGTGTCTTGGCAGCGTTCACACTGAGGCAGCGTTTGTGGATGGTTCATGTTCTCATTGCAAGAATATGACCATGGCAACGCTGCGATCGAAGCTTTCCATCCTCTGAAGCGGGAAAGCCACTCTAGCAGCCCCCCTTCCCTTTCTCAGGGATGGGGCACCATCTGGCACCCGTGCCCAAACCTCTGGAACCTCCACGTCTGGCCCTTGGACGGGAAACAGAAGACCTAAGTGACCTACAACAGTGGTAGACACAATCACTCAGGCCAGAGACGTTGTGTCCATCTTGTCACAACACTATACTAGCTGCTGAAATTGCCGGATCTTGTCTTGGCTCCTCAGCACACAACCTGAATGAGAGTGGGCATTCCTTCTCCATTTATACACATATGTCCAGGGGAGTGGGATGCAAATTTCACTCGCCAATTCTCATTGGGCTTTTCTCAATTCTCAGGTGTTCTGGGCTCTCAAGAGGGACACAACGTCTCGTTCCCTCCATCAGGGAATGGAGGTTCAAATCAAATCAAATCACTTTATTGTCACACTACTGTGTACACGAGTGCAACAGCAGGTGAAATTCTTGTGTGCAGTTCCGAGCAACATTGCAGTAATGACAGTGACAAGACATAAACCATTTTACAATAACAACATATTTACACAAAACAATTTACATAACAAATGTACACAATACACACAATGTAGAATACACATACACTAGATAAGGGTATAAATATATATATACACACTAACTGAATTGGGAGAATATATTGACAGAGTGATGATTAATAAAGTGCAGTGCTGATTATTGTTCGTGAGAGATCATGTGTTCAAAAGTCTTATTGCTTGGGGGAAGAAAACATCTTGGTTACAACAGTAACCAAGATGTTTTGCTTCATTTAAGCATCAACTTTGTCCCAGCTGTTTCTCAAAAATTTCCTTTGGAGAAATCAAAACATACACAAATAAGACAATTCTTGACCTAGAATAAGAGTGTAAAATAAGCTATAAAATTAGAACAATTAATGACACACACATTTTTATATCAAGTAAAGAACAAAGTGCAGTGACAATTACTCGTTAGTACATTCATTATAAACAATTGAACAGTTTGGAGTCAATCATTTTTTTTACTTTTGCAGATTTGTTGACTATGTGATAAATTGTGTCCTAATTCAACTGTTCATAATTTGTATTTGAAGTTCTGTTCATTTGAAACCTTGATTTGTAAAGAATGTGACGAAGTGTTATTAAACAACGACCTCATGTGACACAGCATCCACATGTGTGGATGTAGTATTTAGGCTACACAACGCATGATTTAAATGAATTAAAACTGACTGAATACTGTCCACAACACTCTACACTGTCACTTAAGGGTTATACGTCTGGTTTAACGCATCACGTGACACAACAGCAGGACTTTGATTTTCGTGAAGCGCTATTACAGGAGCAGCACCAACGAAAGTGCCTGTGGTAAGAAACCTCTAAGTTTTTTTATTGAAACCTGTTTGGTTGTAAAGAATAGCGTCTCTATTTTCATTTGATATGCTGTTTTAAATATTCCATTGTTTTTATGGCATATTATGACATTTAACATTTCTGGAGTCTTCTGTCTGCATTTTTGTGTAGGTGTGTCTCTTTTTGATTGGCTCCAACACCTGAATTGATACCTGCTCCTGATTGGTCCAGCTGGATGTAGGAGTCCTATAAAAGCCATGTCACCACCACCTATGTCAGCTTTTTTTCCACCTGATTGTTCCCTGCTCTTGCTTTTGTAGGAATTAGTGTTCTGACTACCATTATCATTCACTACTTCAGTCTCAAAGATTTTCTGTTGCGACCCAACCCTAGGTAGGTTGTTACAGGCGTCAGCACCCAGACAAAGATGAAGTCCACGTATGTGGAAAATAGGACATTATTTCACTCAAAATTTGAAAAGACATGTTAGTTATTTTGAATAATCTGTTGGTCATTTCACTTCATTTTAATATAAATTGTGTAATATTTTACTTTATCACTGTACAATATGGTTCTTTTCATTAACATTAGGAAATGTATATATGTATGTATGTATGTACTGTATGTATGTATATACAGTGCATCCAGAAAGTATTCACAGCACTTCACTTTTTCCACATTATCACATGTACATAAGTATTTACAGCCTTTGCCAAACTCAAAATTTAGCTCAGGTGCATCCTTTTTTCCACTGATCATCCTTGAGATGTTTTTACAACTTGATTGGAGTCCACCTGTGGTAAATTCCGTTGACTGGACATTATTTGGAAAGGCACACACCTGTCTATATAAGGTCCCACAGTTAATAGTGCATGTCAGAGCACAAACCATGCCATGAAGTTAAAGGAATTGTCTGTAGACCTCCGAGACAGGACTATATCGAGACACAGATCTGGGAAAGGGTACAGAAAAATTTCTGCAGCATTGAAGGTTTTAATTCAAGGTCCCAATGAGCACAATGGCCTCCATTATCCCTAAATGGAAGAAGTTTGGAACCACCAGGACTCGTCATAGAGCTGGCCGCCCAGCCAAACTGAGCGATCGGGGGAGAAGGGCCTTAGTCAGGGAGGTGACCAAGAACCCGATGGTCACTCTGACAGAGCTCAGCGTTTCTCTGTGGAGAGAGGAGAACCTTCCAGAAGAACAACCATCTCTGCAGCACTCCACCAATCAGGCCTGTATGGTAGAGTGGCCAGATGGAAGCCACTCCTCAGTAAAAGTTTTGCCAAAAGGCACCTGAAGGACTCTCAGATCATGAGAAACAAAATTCTCTGGTCTGATGAAACAAAGATTGAACTCTTTGGCCTGAATGGCAAGGATCATGTCTGGAGATGATCTCAAGATGGCGCCGAGTATGGCTGCTGCGTCGCGAGCTCCGTCAAAACACTGCAGTTTATTGTTTGTTTTGTTTACAGTTCTGTGTTTTTTTGTCTTGGATGTTGTCTGCCTTATTGTGTACGACAGACAAACACTTTTGGACATTGGTTCGGCAATCACACACCGAAAACCGGACTTCACATTCCTCAATGCCGACCCGCGGTTTACAAACACGCCAGCGGAGCCCTTTGTTTGGGCTGCCCGGCCGCGGAAACGCAGAAGGAAAAGAGGAAAAAGAGCCGGCGTTCTCATCAGATTAAGACGTCGCGCAAATCGCCCCCCGCTACCCAGTATACTACTGGCAAATGTTCAGTCTCTGGACAACAAGCTCTGCGAGCTGAGAGCGCTGATCTCTTACCAACGAGAGACGAGAGACTGCTGTGTTATCTGTCTTACGGAAACCTGGTTGTCCGCGGAGATTCCAGACTCGGCCATCGAACCCACGGGTTTCTCCGTGCACCGAGCGGACAGAGCGAAAGACCTCTCAGGTAAAAGCAGAGGTGGAGGTGTATGTTTTATGATCAACAAATCATGGTGTGATCAGAGGAATGTACATTTTATCAGGTCTTTCTGCTCTCCTGATCTGGAATTTCTCATGCTTCTGTGTCGACCATTCTGGCTACCGAGGGAATTCACAGCGGTCATTATCACTGCTGTGTACATCCCCCCACAAGCCGACACAGACCGGGCACTCAGGGAACTGTATGGGAGCATAAGTCAGCAGGAAACCGCGCACCCTGAGGCCGCGTTCATTGTTACCGGGGACTTCAACAAAGCCAACTTCAAAACAATAGCACCAAAATACCACCAACACATCAGCTTTAACACACGAGGGGACCGGGTTTTGGATCATTGCTATTCTCCTTTCCGGGATGGCTACAAATCCCTCCCCCGCCCACCATTTGGCAAATCCGACCACTCTTCCATTCTGCTTCTGCCCGCTTACAGGCAGAAACTGAAACGGGAATCACCCGCCCTCAGAATGATCCAGTGCTGGTCGGACCAATCAGACTCTGCGCTACAGGACTGTTTTGATCACGCGGACTGGGAGATGTTCCGGTCTGCCTCCGATGACGACATCGAGGTTTACGCTGATAGCGTAACGTGTTTCATCAGGAAGTGCGTAGAGGACGTTGTTCCGACGAAAAACATACGGATCTACCCCAACCAGAAACCCTGGGTTAACGGCGATGTTCGCACGGCACTTACTGCGCGGACCACCGCTTTTAATTCCGGGAACGCGGAGGAGCGTAAACAAGCCAGTTATGCCCTCCGTAAATCCATCAGCACAGCCAAACGCCAGTACAGGCACAAAATTGAAGGTCAGTTCAACACCACTGACTCCAGAAGTATGTGGAAGGGAATTAACATCATCACGGACTATAAACAGAATAAAAACTCCGCCATGAACACCGTTGCCTCTCTCCCGGACGAGCTTAATACATTTTATGCTCGTTTCGAGGACAACAACACCGCCCTCGCAGAGAGAGCACTCGCGGCCGATACTACAGATGATGGTTCACTCTCCTTCTCTGTTGCGGATGTAACCCGATCCTTTCGACGGGTGAACATCCGTAAAGCCGCGGGTCCAGACGGCATTCCGGGCCGCGTCATCAGAGCATGCGCGAACCAACTGGCTGGTGTTTTTACGGACATTTTCAACCTGTCCCTCTCCCTGTCTGTAGTCCCCACATGCTTCAAAACATCAACCATTGTGCCTGTACCGAAGCAAGCCAAAATCACTTGTTTAAATGACTGGCGTCCTGTTGCTCTGACCCCCATCATCAGCAAATGCTTTGAGAGGTTAATCAGAGATCACATCTGCTCTGTTCTGCCCACCTCTTTGGACCCATTGCAGTTTGCCTACCGTAACAACCGCTCCACTGATGATGCTATTGCATCTACAATACACACTGCTCTCTCCCACCTGGAGAACAGGAACACGTATGTGAGAATGCTGTTTGTAGACTACAGTTCAGCATTTAACACCATAGTGCCCTCCAAGCTTGATGTGAAACTCCGGGCTCTGGGCTTAAACAGCTCGCTGTGCAGCTGGATCCTGGATTTCCTGTCAGGCAGACGTCAGGTGGTTAGAATGGGCAGCAATATCTCCTCATCACTGACCCTCAACACTGGAGCACCACAGGGCTGTGTTCTCAGCCCACTCCTGTATTCCCTTTACACACATGACTGTGTGGTGACACATAGCTCCAATGCCATCATTAAGTTTGCTGACGATACGACGGTTGTAGGTCTGATCACTGACAATGATGAAACAGCCTACAGAGAGGAGGTGCACACTCTGACGCGCTGGTGTCAGGAGCACAAACTCTCCCTCAACGTCAGTAAAACCAAGGAGCTTGTGGTGGACTTCAGGAAGAAAGACAGCGAACACAGCCCCATCACCATTAATGGAGCACCGGTGGAGAGAGTCAGCAGTTTCAAGTTCCTCGGTGTCCACATTACTGAGGAACTCACATGGTCCGTCCACACTGAGGCCGTTGTGAAGAAGGCTCACCAGCGCCTCTTCTTCCTGAGACGGCTGAGGAAGTTTGGAATGAACCAACACATCCTCACACTGTTCTACACTAGTACTGTTGAGAGCATCTTGACTGGCTGCATCACCGCCTGGTACAGCAATAGCACCGCCCACAACCGCAAAGACCTGCAAAGGGTGGTGCGAACGGAGGATTATCAAAGACTCCAGCCACCCGAGTCATGGGCTGCTCTCACTGCTTCCATCAGGCAGGCGGTATCGCAGCATCAGGACCTGCACCACCCGACTACATGACAGCTTCTTCCCACAAGCAATAAGACTTTTGAACACTTGATCCCTCACGATCAACAATCAGCACTGCACTTTATTATCATCACTCTGTCAATATATTCTCGCTCCCAATTCAGTCAGTGTATATATATATATATATATTTATACCCTTCTCTAGTGTGTGTATTCTACATTGTGTGTATTGTGTACATTTGTTATGTAAATTGTTGTGTAGGTATGTGTACATTTGTTATGTAAATTGTTGTGTAAGTTTGTTATGTAAATTGTTTTGTGTAATATGTTGTTTATTGTAAAGTGGTTTATGTCTTGTCACTGTCATTACTGCAATGTTGCTCGGAACTGCACACAAGAATTTCACCTGCTGTTGCACTCGTGTACACAGTAGTGTGACAATAAAGTGATTTGATTTGATTTGGAGGAAACCAGGCATCGCTCATCACCTGGCCAATACCATTCCTACAGTGAAGCATGGTGGTGGCAGCATCATGCTGTTGGGATGTTTTTCAGCGGCAGGAACTGGGAGACTAGTCAGGATCAAGGGAAAGATGAATGCAGCAATGTACAGAGACATCCTTGATGAAAACATGCTCCAGAGAACTCTGGACCTCAGACTGGGGTGAAGGTTCATTTTCTAACAGGACAACAACCCTAAGCACACAGCCAAGATAACAAAGTAGTGGCTATGGGACAACTCTGTGAATGTCCTTGAGTGACCCAGCCAGAGCCCAGACTTGAACCCTATTGAACATCTCTGGAGAGATCTGAAAATGGCTGTGCACTGACGCTCCCCATCCAACCTGATGGAGCTTGAGTGATCCTGCAAAGAAGAATGGGAGAAATTGCCCAAAAATAGGTGTGCCAAGCTTGTAGCATCATACTCAAATAGACTTAAGGCTGTAATTGGTGCCAAAGGTGCTTCAACAAAGTATTGAGCAAAGACTGTGAATACTTATGTACATGTAATTTATTTAGTTTTTTTATTTTGTATAAATTTGCAAAGATGTCAAACAAACTTCACTTCATGTTGTCATTATGGAGTATTGTTTGTAGAATTTTGAGTAAAATAATGAATTGAATCCATTTTGGAATAAGGCTGTAACATAACAAAATGTGGAAAAAGTGAAGCGCTGTGAATAATTTCCGGATGCACAATATACACATACATACATAATATATATATATATAACTATAATGTTATAGATATAACATTGTTATAACCTCGTTATATGAATAATCACATCAATATATTATTCAAATGTTGTCCAGTTGCCAGATCTTGTATGAAACGCATCCTACTCACACAATCGACACATCATACAAATTTCAACCCATTTGTGACCTCAACCTGGCAACCTACAACCCAGTTGCGTTGTTGATATCTGCGCAGGTAGTTGAATGAAGTAGATGGGAATAGAAGACTTAGGTAGTGCTCCGGTGAAAAAAACTAAATATACATGTATATATAACAACAGCTGGACGGAAGAATTTAATATCTAAAAAAAGTATCGACAATGGCCACGCCTTTTGCAAAGTGTGTCGCACGGATTTTAATATTGGACACGGTGGGAAAACACATTACTCAGCACATTAAATCACAACGGCAAAATTTGTATGCATTTAGCCTTATTATTATTAGGCTATTATCATGAAAAGGCATATACAATGCATATTTTATTAATAGAAACAATAAATGTAAGAGTAACATTTAAAAATAGGCGTTTCGTTTCATTTTGACGCATTTCCAGTTTAAGCCCCGCCCACACCCGGTTCAATACGAATACAGAGACATATACAAATACATATAATGGCTTCCCTGCACACCCCTAATATATACTATTCATTTTCACATTGAGAATGATTGTATTCATGAAGAAGCTGCTTTTGGAATGAGTTCAGAGGCTTTATATGGAGCTAGAATGAAAATAAGTTGCATTTTGAATTGTTCTGAGACCTGTACAGAAAGACAGCACACTGGAGGCTGTCATTCACTAAATAGGGAGCATCCAATTGCTTTCTATACAGCGAAGTCCATTCACTCCTAATATTTGACCAAAAGTTCGGTTTAAGGCTGCAGATGATGTTTGGACCATTCAATTTGTTTGGCAGACATGGGACAATGATAATCATTTCATAGATTCTGAATAAAATGAATTTAAAATGCAAAATTTTATTTTAACAAGGTTGGCAGTGATTGGAAGATGCTGGTCATTACTTTTAATCAGAATTATTAATTCAGCTTTATAGAAAAATGTAATGTCCGTAACGTCTCAAAAACATGAATAACCAACACTCCTGGACACATAATAAGCTATTTGATTAAACAAATCAGACTTTCTATAGACTGGTATTACTGGTACTTAATATCATAACTTCGTTCCGGTGTCCACAAATGTGGACAGCAATTTTAAGGAAAACTATTTGCTCTAGATATTTTTTGGTTGTTTTTTGCTTGTTTATTATGTGCTACTAGTTCCAAATCAAAAAGGAAAATGAAAATGCACACAGCAGTCATGCAGAGGTCTCAGGAGGACAATGCAGTTATCAAACCTGGAACTACTTCATAGCCATGTAGATACACAAAATGATACATCCACCACCTTGAAACATGTCAACAAGTCAGAATCAAGAATTGAACAATGCTATAGTTTATTTTAATGTCTATTTTTTTCACTAGTTCAGTTTTAGCCGTTTATGTATTTATGATGATTATGTTCCTGCAATATACCATTCTTTTGCACTGAGTAATTGTATTTCACAATTTCCATAGTTATTGTGATTCATTAGTCTTTGAACTCTTAACAAGATTTCCTGGTCAACCCTTTGCAATATGTTCAGTATTTAAAGCGGGAGCCATGAGGGATTCCATGCAATGGTCTCAAAAGTTACGCGAGAAACATCTACTCCGATCATGAACATCAGTGCACTTCCAACCCACACCAACTAAAGCACAATGTACTTTGTGTTGTTGTTACATCTGTAAGAAAAAAATTATAAAATATGAAACACTCATCAGAGTACATTTATTAGAATCCTTTGCTTTTAAATTATGAACTACTGAAAATGGATTAGACGGGCTTGGTCTACTCAGTGCTTCTCATCAAAAGCAGGCATACCACGTGAGCCCTGAGGGGCCATCATTCACAGCCCACGTGTTTCAGTAAAGCTTATAACTTATCAATTTAGTCACAGCACGATTGATCAAATTACATATGATAATGGCTCTAGCCACTAAGAATAAGGTCGACCACAATTATTCTTTAGAAAAGTATCAGCAAAAGCGTTGAACGGCATTCATGTACCTCTCATCTCCTTCATGCTGCACCTTGATTTATGCAGCGAGAAATTCTTAAAGGAAATCTAGGACGAAAGGTATTAGGATTGGCATGGGAAGCGAGTGGGAAGTGCGTTTTTAATTTATTGTGTTTTGTTTTTTAAGTTAAAGATGGCACAGGCCGTTCGTCAGCAAACAATAAAGTCACGAGCCCCTCAGTCAGGACCCTTTGCAGGAATAATTACCAACCCACCCTGAAGCACACATCCATCTTTAGGCTTTAAAAAGCCTCTCATTCTTCATTCATGAAATTTAGCGCCTGCTTCCTCCTCAATCATATGGCCCTCGTCTAAAAATACCTCAGGGGTCATTTGCCATGCTTATTGAAATCAATAAGAGCCCATTCCAACACAGAGATATTCTAAACTTCGATTTTAGGCAGACTGCTATGAAGGGATATGTTGAAGGAATAATGGCATGTATGAGCTTAGCTTGCCTGTTCTGTTTCTTTTACAGTCTGTTCCAGCAGGTTACGCAGATGACATCGAATCTTACGGTATATTTATGTGTTATCTCATGGGAATTTTCAGAAAACAACAATTATATATTTTTTATTCATTCATTCAATCCATCATTCATTCATTCATTCCATATTCTTGTTCTCCTTTTGGGGAGTGTGTATTCGGGTCCCTGCAGGAGTGTGTGATCTCTCTGGAGTTCACTTTTACACACCTTTCTCTCTCCAGAGTTCCCAGAGGAGATTAGCTAAAATTAGCTTTGTGGAGAGAGCTATGTTGGGATGAGGCACTGTCACAACACAACCACTTGTACTACAATCACAGCTTCCAAATCTGAAGAGTAAAATTACCTAAAGCATTTTTACTGATATTTACTGCGTTTGCAAGGCAGCACTGTTTTAATATTCCTCAGATATTCTAGTTAGAGGTTGGAACACTTTACAATAATTTTATTATAAACATTTTATTATAATAACATTAGTTAACATGAACTAACAATGAATAATACTTTTACAGCATTTTTTAATCTTAGTTAATGCACTATGAACTAACAATGAACAATTGCATTTTTTTAACTAACATTAACAAGGTTTAATTAATGCTGTAAAAAATATATATAGTTGTGTTCATGATACTGTACCTAATGCATTAACTAAATTAAATGAATGGAACCTTATAGTAAAGTGTTACAGAGGTTTCTTCTAAAACCCTAAATTTAAGTTTAAGACTTCTGCAATTCAGCCTGAGCTGCTTTATGGGCAGACTCCATTAAAACGTAATTTTGTAGATATTATAAACAAAGTTTAAACTTTGTACTTTTAAGAACTCAAGATTAATATCCCCCCTGACAAATTGTAACGTAACGTTAAAAACAACCACCAATGACGTCATCATAATATTTGCATTCTCAATTCAGAATCATCATCATTCACAAAAAATATTTAAATACTGATTTGGGTTCGTCTTGTCTTAATGGTTTTAACCATGTATATGAATCTGTCATGTTACTTGTTGATTCTCATACACAGGCCGAATGAAAACAAGACACGGACTGAATATCATGAAAATGGCCAACTGACTCTGATCCAGAAATTCATTCACACAGAACCAAAGCCTAAAATCTTATACTTAAAAAAAAAAAAAAAAAAAAAGCTAACTTAAAAACACACAATTCTTTAAAATAAAAGTTTTTAAAATAAAATTCAAGACTTTTAAAATACCCTTTTCAAGACCTGATTAAATAAAATTAATAAATGGATTGCCATACCAAAACAAAACCACACAATCTCAAAATTAATCATGCATCACAGACTCTTAAACATGTGCTTAACATTGCTTATCAGTAAAGCAGGGTAGGATATGGTGTATGCAAGTTTAAAATACTCAAGACATGTTTTACACATATAAGATTTTGGAGATAGAATAATGTGTTGAATGGAAGGCATTTAATCTGCCAGTAGTTTTTAAAAATTTAGGCCTATAAATAAATGCAACCAAAATACCAATAACTGAGGGAAAGATGTGATTCATAGGGCGGAACTTTTAACTTTAATGGCTGAAATACACCAGGACTCTTATTTTTAAATGTATGCGCTTCACTGCTTCTAGCTGCTCATTCAAACAGATAAGAAAAATAAAACATGACCTACAGCTTATTACAGTATAAACAAACAATTAAAAGTAAACATTGTCATATTTCATTAACTTTATATCATCGTCAACAGTTGATCATTAGTGATCGATTGACATAAATTTTGGATATGGCCTAATATTTGCAAACTGCTCTGCAACAGCTGGAAACACTCAACCCCCGCATGCTTAGAGACAATACAACAGTGCCACATTTTCACTCTGAAGGACGCAGCATGCACTTATAACCTAATGTGAGTATCAAACTTCAAAATAATATGATTTATTATATATCACAGCTCCTGTCTTTCCACCCAAATTTAAGACCTTTTGAAATAAGACTTTTGTTGTATCATTTACGATATCTAAGACTTTATAACCTTAAGTTTTGGAAAACTGAATTTAAGACATTAAGACTTTTAAGGATACGCAGGAACCCTGCTTTTGCTGCCTTGTAAGCACTGGTATTTCCACCTAATTTAAAAATAGTGCTCAGCCATATTTATCCATTCAGCAACAGGGAACACATTATAACTGCCTTTTAAAGGGGTATTGCCATTGGAATTCCCAAAAGTCCAAAATTTTCCCCTCTATTACACATCAACAGCCCAGTGACTGGCTTGTCTTTGATTATGTGTTGGTGTTCAGGAAGCTGTCAGAATCTATGTGGCACTGTATCTCTGATCAAAAGTGCTGGGATGGTGTGGTCTCTAGCGGAGATGAATATTTGATATTTCTCTTGATAAAAGGCCTAACAATTTGAATTATACTTGAGACAAGTACCCCCAGAGCATGCCCAGAACCATGGCATGTTACATTCATTATTTACCTGTCATTTAACTTCAAAATGCCATATCAACTTTCAGGGGAACTGACCTTTGACCTTCCTATGCTTGAGGTTTTAAAGAGCCTGTTCAGCTTTTTTTGGAAAACAAATCCAAATGAAAAGATGCAAGCACAAATTTTTGTGTTGTAGATGCTGGTGTCCTCTCCAGCTTTTAATCCATCTTAGCAAGCAAGACTTCCTTGGCCAACCAGCGTCACTGGGAAAACATTTAGTGTGCTTAGTAGGCCATTTTCCTTGTGGGGACTGTTGGCTGGCCCCCAAAATGCAGGCAAAACCGGACCTAAACGCAATAACATTTCAAGCAGCAATGCTCTTATATTGTGTCCATTTTCACAACTACTATGTTTGGGTTTTTTTTCCCCTTCTTCATGATAGGAACTCTCCATATATATATATATATATATATATATAAAAAAAAAAAAAAAGTGAGAGACTGCATAAACTCAGTGCCTATACCCTGATGTTAGACTGTGATTTGCGTAGCAGGTGTTTGGACAGGAGCAGGTCTGACAGGTGTTTTGTGGAATGTTTCCATGCTGCAATTGTGCTCAAAGCACTGCAGATTTTTGGGATCTTGATTTAGAAACACAAGTCCTCTGGCTCACTACACTAAATTGGGGAGCATGTTTGGGGTTAAAAAAAATTGCTGAAACTAGAACATTAAGAGTACTAACATGCCTGGAGGTGCATATCTAGAGGGGAAATAAATGTGTTGAACCTTAGAGCTCAACTCTGCCACTAATGATTAAAGTACAAACTAGGTTAGAAAACTAAACAATATTAAAAAGGCATATGTTACAACCTATGCCATTGTCGCTCAGATGGGTCACAACAAGAGGGGAAAAAGGAAAAAAACAAGAATATTAGACTTGTTAACAAACTGAAAACGCTGTTCTAAAAGGTGTCATGTTTGCATGACACCCATTAAAGATTCTGAGTAAAAACTCTAAACTTAATAACAGACAATGAAAGAGGCAATCAATTTACCTCTAGAAACAAAATTAACAATTCTTAATTAAATAAAGAGAAGAAAATAATTTACCTCAAAAGGGGGGACAAATAAAGACTGAGAGAGCGGAAGTGACCAGATGACTAGAGCACAGACTGCTACAACCACACCATCTACTCTGCCTGCTATGCTGAAAACACAGGCTTTTATCCCCTGCCTGCTCAGCAACACAGCTGCTGACAATGAGTAGTGGATCAGCTTGATAAGGACAGAAACGGGTGTCTAAAGACTATCTGGTGGTTGATCAGGTCTCCAACCACTCACCACCAACAGCCAAACCAACCAAAACTGAAGCAATCTCAAAAATCATAGTTCCCCCAAAAATAAAAAGTCTGACTTACCCTCAAAAACCTGTATACCTTTCTTCCATTGAACACAAAAGTATATGTTAGGGAGAGTGACAGTCTTAATCACCATTCACTTACTGCATTGAAAAAAAGGCTAACTTTGTGACAAACATATTTTGTGTGTGTGTGTGTGTGTGTGTGTGTGTGTGTGTGTGTGTGTGTGTTCTACTGAAGAAAAGAAAGTCATGTGGGTTTGGAACAACATGAGCAAATGATTACAGAAATTTATTTTACCTTCCTTCCTTGTCATACTTAAGTTCAATAGTCAAGGTAATTTTTCTTTTTTGTAAATCTATTAAGAATAAGCTTTAATAACAACTATGATGCAGAATACCCACACCTGCAGAAATTAGTTTTGTACATTTATAGATGCCATACTTCTATTTTTGTTGTTTCATTGATATTTGATAAGACATCTTCCTCTTTGTGACTGAAATTAGGCCACAGTATTAGAATAGTTCTGCGCAAAGGGAAAGATCTTTTAAGATTGTATTTAATTGTAATAAAATCTGTAAAACTGGGTTGAAGTAATTATTCATCAAAAGCAAGATGAAAAAGGAATGTTCCCTATCTGTCACTCACTCAACGTTTTATCGATGTAGTGACAGTTAGGGTCACACTTGGGAGCCCGAGACACATCTGATCTTTGATAAAAGGCCAGTGGGAATTGGTTGAGTGGTATTTGCATGCCACTCCCCCAAACATACGGGTATAAAGGTGCTGGCGTGCGAACCGCTCATTCAGATTTCCTCTTCAGAACCGAGTGATGATGTTCACTGAGCTGAATACCCACAGCTTCCCATTCACCTCCTGACGCCGCATTTCAGCGGCTTCTTCCCCTCTCTACACTGGTACACTGCAGAGATCGCCCCTGGACGCTTCAGCAGAACCCTGAGTGGCACTAACGGAGACGTCTTTTTAAAGATGCTTTAAGAAGTTTGTGTGTTATTTCTGGTTGCAGTCGTTTTCTCTCTCCTTCTGATGGCCATGATCGCTGTCTTTCGTGTCTGGGCGCTGCCCACGTGGAGACATCGTTCGTTGATGGGTCATGTTCTCACTGCGAGAACATGAACATGGCAACGTTGCGGATCGCGGCTCCCCGCCTCGTGGATACCTGTGGGTATGAAGCCAGCGTGGCTAGCACTGGGGGTGATTTGGGGACCTCAATGGGACCACCTCCGCCAGGCATTCCCCCACAGACCTCCCATACCCCAGCATCCTAATTTGCCCTAATCGGGCTTCTGGATGAGTCCTCTTGTTTCAGAGCCCGCGAAGGTGATGAGCTCTCGAGCGCAGCATCAGAGAATGGGCTCGTCCAGTTGGACGCGGAAGCCTTAGCTGACCTTCCCCCTCGGATACGGTCGCCACTCAAATGTGGAAATGACGGACATGCTTTCCTGGGCAGCCGCGAGAGTCAGGCTAGAGTGGAACCCTCTGCTCTCCCCTGAACCCAGCATCTTGATGATTGGTTCCTGGGCCCGCAGCGCCACTCACAGCCACGCCACGCCCCAGTTCCTTTCTTGCCGGGTACGAGGAGCTACCCTCGATGGTGGGGCAGCCAAGGTGTATTCTGTGATTCCACCAGTGGAAAAGGTGCACCTATATCTGCAGAGTGCCGCCACCTGGCACCTGAAACTCCTGTCCTGGGCCTATAGGTTTACATCATCGCTGACAGCCAAAGCCTACGGTGCTGCTGGACAAGCCGCCTCCACCCTGCATGCCATGGCTCTCCTGCAAGTCCACCAATACAAGGCTCTAAAAGGGTAGGGGGTAGTTCCGCCCCGGGATTGATGCAGGAACTGCACTTGGGGACCCACCTCACCCTCTGGGCGGGTCGATGTCCACCTTGGTGGTCCAGGAGTGCCACATTTGGCTCAACCTGGTCGAGATGAGAGAGGACAAGATGAGAGAGGCCGACAAGGCACGGTTCCTGGACACCCCCATTTCCCAGGTTGGCCTGTCCGGCGACAACGTTGAGGACTTTGCCCAGCAATTCTCGGCAGTGAAGCCGCAGACGGAGGCTATCCAACACATCCTGCCCCAACATGGCTCAAGATCCCGCACCCCATCTGCTAGTCGCCAAGGGCGTCCTCCTGTGTGACTTCACCGGCTCCCACGCAGCCCGCCCCATGACACGGCCCGAGATGAGCCAGTTTCGTCCCGTGTCTTGGCAGGAACGAACAGGTAAGTCTGGGACAGTTGGATGGGTGTATCGCTTGAGTGTAGTGTCTTTCACCTTCCCTGAGCTGAAGACATGCGCTGTTGACTCCCAGTAGTGTTCACAAAATGTGTTCCCTCAATGACTTCCTCCTAGCCCCGTGGCAGACAAGTTTGCAGAGATACTCACTGCCGGCTCAGTATATGTGCTAACTAGGCCCTGTACTAGGACAGGTGCTCCACATGTGTTGGTTTCCTGTAGGCGACCCCATGCAACGTATATCTTCTGCTAAATCGTTTCCCTTTGGGTAAACTGTTTCTTACTTGTTTCTTACTTGGACAGAGGCCCCTCTTTGGGGGAGGTTACGTGTCGGCCTGGTGCACTAGCTATGATGCACACAGTAGTCTGCCATCTTGCACTGCCAGTCCCCGTAACACAGTTCAGCTAGCGTTTCATATAGGGACCCGTAGTGTCACTACATGTGAGTGACAGATAGGGAATGTCCTGCTTACTTTCGTAACCTCCATTCCCTGATTGAGGGAATGAGATGTTGTGTCCCTCCTGACACAACACTGGACTACACACTGATATGGTCAGGACCTTCTCTCGGCTCCTTAGCACAAAACCTGAATGAGCGGTTCGCACGCCAGCTCCTTCATTCACACATGTTCGGGGAAGTGGCATGCAAATACCACTCGCAAATTCTCATTGGCCTTTTATCAAATATAGGTGTCTCGGGCTCCCAAGAGTGACCCCACACTGTCTCATTCCCTCCATCAGGGAATGGAGGTTACGAAAATAACCAGGACATTGTCATTCGTAAGTACTTGATATCTACTTAATACCATACACATACGAACAAGCATTTTACACTTTAATTTAAATTTCTTGTAGCAATGCTATGCAATTCTACTGTCTCAATTTTTTTTATCAATAAAACAAAGCCATAATAAATTGATCTATGAGGGTAAGTGTCTTTACCCTCATGTTAAGTGTCTTAAGTGGCGGCACGGTGGTGCAGTGGTTAGCACTGTCACCTCACAGCAAGAAGGTCATGGGTTCAAACCCTGGTTGCCCCGGCCTTTCTGTGTGGAGTTTGCATGTTCTGCATGGGTTCTCTCCGGGTGCTCCGGCTTCCTCCCACCATCCAAAGACATGCAGGCTAGGTTAATTGATGTCTCCAAAAATTGTCCTAGATGTGAGTGTGAGTGGTTGTCTGTGTATGTGTGGCCCTGCAATGGACTGGCGACCTGTCCAGGGTGTACCCTGCCTTTCGCCCAATGTTAGCTGGGATAGGCTCCAGCCTCCCGTGACCCTGTACACAGGATAAGCGGTTGACGATGGATGGATGGATGGATGGATTACAGTATTTGTAAAACTGGATTAATTATATGAATTATTTGATGTAATGTTGCTAATTATGTATGCTTATGAAAAATAACACAAAACCGCAAACAGGGGAAAAAAAAAAATTCCCTGTGGTTTTATAAGCTGAAGATAGTGGAAAAGTTTTTCTTTCACATTTGGAGAACAGAAGGTTGCACACAGACCAAGGGTGTAGCCAGGAAATTACTTTTGGGTGGGCCTCAATAAAAATGCGATTTCCCCTTACATCAGAGCACACAGCCCTAGCACATTCATACATTTTTTAAAACTATTTTATAAATATATATTTGAAGTCAAAGAATAATCACTAATATTCTGGGTTTGCCTGGATCTCATTTGTGTGGGCCTTAGCTACGCCACATGTACAGACATATATAGACAGGAATGCTCTAAGAAGAAATATTCAAATTAAATGTAGTACATTTTGTGAATGTACTGACATTTTTACTGAGCACTGTGGTCTGATGTTCCAGTTATGTGCTTCATAAGAATATCCATACTTCCCTACAATATAGTATGCCTTAAACAGTAGAACACAATGGAGTAGTATGTCCAAATCCACAGTATTCATGAAGCAGTAAGCGAGAAATACCCAGATGAACTACTATTTCCAGCAAGACTTTGAAGCGCGGATCGACTTGACACTTTACACTCCCATAATCTCTTGAGATCTGAGGAGACGTCACGTTCAAAATGCTGGATTTAAAGGAATGGCGGTGAATAGCGATTCGAACGGCTCTTTTCAACTGTAAGTTATATATACCAAGATATTTGTTCCTTATGCTTAAATTGTGCTTATTCAACAAAACCAGAGCAAATTCCACAGTTGCTGTTCTTATTCATCTTTGATTCAGGTCCCAGGCCAATCAATCCCACATCACCGGATGAATTATGTCCGAAACCTATTCATGCTACTCGCATACATACCTAAAAGTGTATATAATATTTTGCTGGCAGATAAGTGTGTCCTCCATCAAATATAGTACATAATGTGAAAGTGGGAGGGATGACAGTATAAATGACAGACTGACTGACCTGTGAAACAAGAATTGAAATGAGAAAAAGATTTTTTATTTTTTTTTACTGAAAAAGTACTATGAATAGTAGACTTTGTTTGATTATCATTTTTCAGTTGTATTTTCTCTTTGTCTCCTGTCCACTTATTGATAAAGTAATTAATCAGCTAGCTATATTAAATTAAAATGCCAGAAGTATCTTAAAAATTATGTTCCACTGTGAAATAAATTGAATGAGGTTTAAGTTTTGGCCTAAAGCAGAAGAAAACTCTGCTGATGAGGCATGTTTGATGTTTTCTGCTAATTTGTAACAAATGCATGCCGTGTTTTTGACTTATGCACTCTCTCTCCTAAAGGGGCTCTGTCAGTAAACAGATTCATAAATTACCAGCATCATTATTATAATAAGTTCTCTTCCCTGAAAATGCGCAACCACATTTACTCTCAGTCCTCTCTGCTTTGAACAAGTCAGCAGTTTTGATATTTTAGAGTCCCAAGCCGATGTGGCATGTTCAGAATGTCAAATATTCAAGTTGCTACCTAATTGCGAACTTATTTAGAGGTGAACTTACCCATACAGTACATAATTATTAATCATATTGGTAATACTTTACAATACGGTTCCATTTGTTAACATTAGTCAACATGAACTAACACTGAATAATATATTTACAGCATTAATTTATCTATTTATCTAGTATTTATTTATGTTGATTTCACATATTACGACATATACTACTACATTTTTTAAATCAAAGTTGTATTTGTAAAAATGTGTTAATTCACTATGTACTCCATTACTCTGACACTTTTGCCTAAACTTTAGGATGAAAGCAGAATGTGTAGTAGAAAGTCCAGTTTAGGAATGACTTACTGCTTAATGGCTGTGGTAATTACCCAATTGGTTAGAGTAATTTGTGTGTGTATGTATCCAGCAAATTGGTTGCCCCTGAATGCAAAATAAGATTCGCAAAAGTTTATCTTCAATGGTGTGATCCATACCATTCCTTTCCAAATTCACATACATGGTTCAAATTCACATTATTATAAATAAATAATGCACATATTTTGACAAAATGAATGCAGTGCATGAGACTAAGATATAGTACGTTTTTTTGCTGTTGATCTTTAGAGATGATTAATTGTGAGGTTCCATAGATAGCAAAAATGTGGGTAAGGATAGTGAAATTGAAAAAAAAAAAATTCGCACATCATTTACTCACCCTCATGCTATTCCAGATGTTTATGACTTTCTTTCTTCTGCTAAACTTAAACAAGGATTTTTCGAAGAATATCTCAGCTCTGTTGGTCCATAAAATGCAAATCAACAGGGTCTAAATCTTTGAAGCTCAAAAAGCATATAAAGGGAGCATAAAAGTAATCCATATGACTCCAGTGGTTAAATCTATACCTTCAGAAGCAATATAATAGGTGAGGGTGAGAAACAGATCAAAATTTAAGTCTTTTTTTTAACCACAAGTCTCCACTTTCACCTTTACACCTGAAAGTCACATGTGGTGCCTGTTTAGAATGTGAAAGTGGCGATTTAGAGTAAAAATTGACTTAAATATTATGCTGTTTCTCACCCACACTTATCATATCACTTCTGAAGATATGGGTTTTCAGAAGAAAGAAAATCATACACATCTGGGATGGCATTAGTGTGAGTAAATAAAAATAAATAGTTTTCATTTTTGGGTGAACTATCCCTGTAAGTCTATAAAGGCAGGTTTGCAGTTAAATTACTGAAGAAGTTTGTTTAAAATAGTCCTACAGTGCCCCTACAGTTCTTGAGAGCATCTGTTTATATGTGCAGTAAAAACAAAACCCATAGGAATGCCAAATTTGACTACTCAGTTTATTTATGGAACAAAA
This sequence comes from Moxostoma hubbsi, assembly GCA_032164185.1. Classification (NCBI taxonomy): domain Eukaryota; kingdom Metazoa; phylum Chordata; class Actinopteri; order Cypriniformes; family Catostomidae; genus Moxostoma; species Moxostoma hubbsi. Next base: position 11,280,499 of record JAVLUX010000117.1, read on the forward strand.
GGGTTGTAATCAAACATGATCACACAGGAAATCGACATGTTGCTTCAGATTGTTAATGTACCCTGAAGTCAACCGCACTCTCTTACTTCGAGAGACTTTTCCATTTTGTTTTAAAACATAAGTTATAGACAGTCATTGCGCAAACATAAATTTTGATACTGTTGTGTGCTTTTAAAGCGCAGGTTTCTAACAAGTTATTACCATTCCAAAAGCACAAAAACTGACATATAGGAAACCATGGCTCAGAAATGCTAATTCACTTTAAGGTTTTAAAACTACAATTTGAACAGCTCTATTTTGCTGTCAAATAGCTCTGCCTGGTAAAGTTCAGACTATAAAAGTCTCTTTAAGATGTGGAGTTATAACTTTATTCATGCAAAAACATCAGAAATGAGTGATGGTCCATTTATGTGTGACACGAAATTATGGAACGCATAGAGGGAGTGAAAAGATGGAGAGAAGGGGAGGAGGAAGAGACTGCAAAGTGCTGCTGTCTGAGTGTTTCAGGGCAGAGAGGTGCCACTGGTTAAAGTCTCACACTTCAAAGCAGTGAGAATGCCGTTTGATGTAACATGAGCCTAAAAGCAAACAACTTTCTGTCTGCCTCTGTGCTACATACATTTCTCATGACCCTGTAGACATTTCAACGGATAAACACACTCAACGGAAATACACAATCATCAATTTCCTATATGCTTTCTTCACCCTTTTCGCTATAGAGCTTGTGGATGCATTTAAAAAAAATGCTTTTTGATATGTAAAAAACACGTTGGAACCTGACAACCTTGTGATTTGCAACATTACATTTGTAGGTGATTTAATGAAATTCTTGAATGGAAAAAAAGTGGCAAAACCTATTTTCAGTTATTGAGATGGGGTTACCATGGCAACCCTTAATGGAAAAAAATCAGGTGGGCTGCAGACAGTCAACAGTATGGCTCTCTTTTCCTCATATATAAACAAATAAAGGGTACCACAGAACAGTGGAAACAGCAGTAAATCTGCATGCAATAAAAACGTGTCTTCCAGCCACAGTTTACATTTTGTTAGGGCGGCATAACATTTAGGAATATTGGATCATTAATGTGCAGAGAGAGAATGTAATCGCAAGGGTGATTAAAAATTATGAGAGAGAAAAGATTAATGCAAATCTCTGGAGTTTAAGTCTGGTCAAGTGGATATTCAGTCATGCTCTAAATAAAAAGTGTTTGTGGGAGAAAGAGGGAGAGAGAGAGAGAGAGAGAGAGAGAGAGAGAGAGAGAGAGAAAGAAAGAAAGAAAGAAAGAAAGAGAGAATATATGTTAATATGTAAGGTGTCATAAATACAGTATAAAGTAGTGCTGTCAGTCGATTAAAATTTGTACTTGTGATTAATAGCAGATTTTGAAAGTGCTGAAATCTGACTCTAAAATACTTATTTTCCTGTAAAAATGCATTTATTTCTTTCATAGGAAACAAAACAAAAAATATGTAACAATATGTTTTATTAACATTTTCCAAACAAAGATTTCCACAGTATAAAGATAGACATGCACTAAAATAGCACAAATTCAAGTAACGTTAAACGTTTCTGCTCTCCAAGACTGATGCATTTTGATACACACAGCTGAAATTAATGCTGGAAATCACCCATCATACAGCATGTAGGTGCCTCAGTAGTCTTACACAATGATCTGCAAACACACATTTAGGTCTGACTTCTTTCTTATAACGTCCCAGTTTACCTTACCTCACAATTCAATACATAAATAATTATATTTATATACAGTATATGAAACATGTCACATTATGGAAGTAAATTTTTTTTTCAAATGGCATCATGTTGACATTACGACTCTTCAAACTCCACAAACACAACCTATTCAGTTCCTACTCTCTCCTTGTACAGTTTCAGAATAAGTACATTGAAATAGCTGTTTTGAATAAGAATTTTTGTTTAGAATAAGAGGCTAAATAGTAATTTAAAATATTTATCAGTAGCTTGGTAGTAGTTTTCACATATAGCCTACTGCCATAATTGTTGATGACAGCCACTAATTAATAACAGACATTTTACAGCGATTAATCACAAACATTGTCCCCCCCAAGCTTACTCTTTTCTTCTACTCTTTATTTCTTATTTTCTCTCTCCTTTGATATGCACAACCTGTTCTAAATCAATCATTCAGCTAGTCAAGCCGTGCTAAGCTAAAGATCAACATGGTTCAGGGAGACACACACACACACAATAGTTGGCAGAGGATCACACATATACCGCAGGGAAATGCCAGCCTGATAGAGACATATGAGAATCATTACAGACACAGAATAGAAGAGAGGCCTTGTATCAGGTCACAGAATCAATCTGTCACTAGTGAATATCTCAGACAAACCTTTTAGACTGCACATATTAAAGGGATAGTTCACTCAAAAAAACGAAATTCTGTCATCATTTTCTCACCCTCATGTTGTTCAAAACCTATATGACTTTATTTCTTCTGTGGAACACAAAGGAAGATATTAGGCAGAATGTTAGATACAGCTTCAGTCACCATTCACTTCTGTTGCTCTTTTGATTCAATGAAAATGAATGAACATTCTGAAAATTGAATAACAAATGTGACTCTTTGGGTTAAAGTATTGTTAAAGTGGAAAGAAAAGACAATACAACATTGAGATATTCTTTAAAGGAATAGTTCACCCAAAAATGAAAATTCTCTCATTATTCACTTACCCTGATGCCATCACAGATGTGTATGACTGTCTTTCTTCAGCAGAACACAAATTAAGATTTTTTAGAAAAATGTTGAGCTCTGTAGGCCCTTATAATGTAAGTAAATGTGTGCCATCAGGCAGCTGGCTGTTTGACGGTCCAAAAGGCATATTTAGGCAGCATAAAAGTAATCCACATGACTCGATCAATTAATGTATTAATAAACAAATCTTCCAGCCAGCACTGGGATGCCATTTGAACAAACTCTCGCATGATGGTTGTTCTTCTGTTGTATACAAAGCACGCGCTTCCGACTTCTCACGTGAATGCGCCATAGCGCGTAAATCACTTATGCGTCAACTGCTGGAAGGAATCGAAGTTAATATAAATTTGAATTATAATTTTTTTCTTACACCAACATTATAAAGACCTACAGTGCTTCAACATTTTTCTAAAAAATCTTAATTTGTGTTCCGCTGAAGAAAGGGTAAGTGAATAATGAGAGAATTTTCATTTTTGGGAGAACTATTCCTTTAATCCTGAGTCAATGCCCTGCACCAAGTAACTACAATGATCATAACATATTATTATTATTATCTTTCTGTTCCGATTTCCAGCATGTGAGTTCACATTTTTTTTACAGCATGACATTTTCACAACAGTGGTCCTGGTATGATCTTGGCATAATCCGATTAGCATGCCCTGTCATGTGAAAGTTTTACTGCAGTGAAATAAAAGATGAATAATAAACAATTTATAACAATTAAATTACAGAAATTGTTAGTATTGGCCCCTTTTAACTGACTGCATTGTCTCGGGTACATGTGTCCTCAGTAATGCAGTGTTCTTGCAGTGTCTGTAACCTCATTTGACAGAAATATCCAGGTACAAGCTTACAGCTACTCACATTTTTGCATTGAAACAATCCAGCGTTGTGTCCAAACCTGTCAGGATTTGTTCGTAATGTGTTTAATATGTGAAGATTTGCTCTCATACACTGGTAAATTGCCCTCTCTTTCTCTTTCTCTCATACTTTCTTAAAAAGCAGGTCAGGCAGAAAGAACAAAGGACTTCCACACTGCCTTGCCAAACACACACACTTAACACGATATAATGGTCACATATCCTGTATGTAATTAATTCTGAAACAATTTTTCATATCGCACACTCATAAATGTGATGAAATTGCTTGTGAATAAACAATGGAAATATCTAAAACATTCATAACATAGTGTTGTTACACACATTATTACAGTAATTCAAAAGAAACCTTTTATTTTGTTACTATGATGATACTGGAAAATCCCAGAACCACAGTAAGGTTTCACTTTCCCATTGTTTTGAGTGTAATGAGGACAAAATCCATAAAAGGGGTATAGACAACAAATATTTCATTCATCATTAAGCTCTCAGATGGTTTGTGAGATGTATGTTCATTGTAACTCATTTAAATTTAAACATACACTTTAGTATTAGTCAGGGTTTGCAAGAGGGACTTCAAAATAAAAATGAAAGGCATTTCTTTCTCATTAAAATGGACGATGTGCACTTAAGGGTAACTGACTTCATATATCCAATAAAAATTATGTTGGGACCAGTCAGTTTTAAGTAATACGGTAGTTCTGAGAAAATGTCTTGCATCATTTGTTTGCACCTGTTTGATATATTTTTGTTTGATAACTTAGTTCTGAAAATAAGTCTAGTATCATTGGTTTGCACTTAGTTTTTCACTTGGTTTGAGATTTTGAATTTAGTGCAATGACATTTTCAAGGGTGATATAAGTGTCCACATTTTGGGCCACTGTATTTTATTGCCTACATTGTTTATGATTGCACTGACACATTGTCTGTGGTTGTAAAAATGCTGAATTTTTTTAAAGATTCAGTTCAGTGAAGTGGCCAATCAGCCCAGTTCAGTTGCACATCTGAACCCACTACTGCAGATTTTATGGTCAGGTGAGCTGGCATGAACTTACACCAGACACCAAAGACCAAACCGACCTGAAATCAAATTAGCCAGATGTCCAACTTTACTCTTTCTCTCTTCCATGCTAAATTTAGCTGATGAGTCTACTTAATGTTGGAATGTGCTGTTTCAATCCTTCACCATAAGCCAAAGCCAGATCAGTTTCTATACTCAGGCAGACACAATTCCTTAAGAATGAAGCAGAGCACAAAATGGAGTTCATTATTTTGAAGTAAAGAGGCAGGCAGCACTCACGCAGTTTTTAATGACTCAGTCAATCAGAGGAATGTTTGTCAGCACTTTACATCCACCCACAGAGTCTGAACTCAAGACTTACAAAACAGAGGGAAAGTGTTGCTTGATGAGGTCAGTCTTCAAAAAGCAGCAGAATAGGAGTTGTTTATCAGATTCCTGTTCCTGTGTGTATAAGAGTGAGCGAGAAAGAGAAATAACTATAGCCTCAAGGTCAGAATGTAATTATATAAGCTCTGATAGACAGAACCCGGTGGTCTCCATTTTCACAATATAAACTTCTAGCAAAAAGCTATTGAGAGCTGATAAACAGTAGAGCAAAGGTCTGTTTTTACCTCTTTCTAAGTGCAAACAAACAGTGTATGGTTATGGCAGCTTTTAGACTAAATAAAAAAGTTTTAAAAATATATTTTCAATGCGTGAAATAATATTGACAGATGACAGAATTTTTGGGGGTGAACTATCACTTTAATGTATGCATGTGTGTGTGTGTGTGTGGGGGGGGGGGGGGGGGGGGGGGGGTTAAAGTATTCATATTAGAGAGAAATTAGAGAGAATATCATGCAGGCCCACAGCTATTGTGGTCTCACATTGGTACCCTTGACATTTCAACCTTCATCCTGATTTCAGCACCTCGGAGAGCTCCACAGAATGAATACATGCTTATTGTGTGACACTGAAATTATTTGTGGTTTGTATAGGCCTTGTGTTTTCATGCATTACAAGGATAGAAATACAACACAGGGCCTCTTCACATCTAAAAGTAATTATTCCTAAGAATCAATCAAAATCTAACACAAATGTGACCTTTACCTAACAGCTTAATTCATCTCAAAGAGACACTTGTAGAGGTACAAGTATCATAAACAACACAGAACATGTAATGTATTTAATCTAGTCTTTTTTATTAACCTAAATTCAGTAAAACCTACATTTTAATTATGTTGAGGCAACATAACAACAGAAATAGGACACAACAGCTTGCAGATATGATTTATATATATATATATATATATATATATATATATATATATATATATATATATATATATATATATATATATACACTCACCTAAAGGATTATTAGGAACTCCTGTTCAATTTCTCATTAATGCAATTATCTAATCAACCAATCACATGGCAGTTGCTTCAATGCATTTATGGGTGTGGTCCTGGTCAAGACAATCTCCTGAACTCCAAACTGAATGTCAGAATGGGAAAGAAAGGTGATTTAAGCAATTTTGAGCGTGGCATGGTTGTTGGTGCCAGACGGGCCGGTCTGAGTATTTCACAATCTGCTCAGTTACTGGGATTTTCACGCACAACCATTTCTAGGGTTTACAAAGAATGGTGTGAAAAGGGAAAAACATCCAGTATGCGGCAGTCCTGTGGGCGAAAATGCCTTGTTGATGCTAGAGGTCAGAGGAGAATGGGCCGACTGATTCAAGCTGATAGAAGAGCAATTTTGACTGAAATAACCACTCGTTACAACCGAGGTATGCAGCAAAGCATTTGTGAAGCCACAACACGCACAACCTTGAGCCGGATGGGCTACAACAGCAGAAGACCCCACCGGGTACCACTCATCTCCACTACAAATAGGAAAAAGAGGCTACAATTTGCAAGAGCTCACCAAAATTGGACAGTTGAAGACTGGAAAAATGTTGCCTGGTCTGATGAGTCTCGATTTCTGTTGAGACATTCAGATGGTAGAGTCAGAATTTGGCGTAAACAGAATGAGAACATGGATCCATCATGCCTTGTTACAACTGTGCAGGCTGGTGGTGGTGGTGTAATGGTGTGGGGGATGTTTTCTTGGCTATTTTCCCCATGTCATGATGCATGCTGGAAATTGGACATCACATGTACATCTGTGATGTCCAACAAAAATATTTACTGTATGTTGTCAAAACACCAATGTATCAAATTAACTCCACACTATGAAATTAAGTTATGAGAAATAATTTTAAAAATGTCATTATTTTAGCTCAATTTTATGAAGTGCATGCTTTTAGAATGAGAACACAGAATTAATTAGTGGTGCTTCCTAAGAATTAATATTACATTTCATATCATACTTTGTGTTAGGCACTTGATTAACCCCCTAACTTAAGCTATTTTTGGGCAGAACTCATCTCACACTGTTACATCCATATATGATATCTAAATGATGCTGTTTATTTAGAAGAGATGTGATATAACTTTTCCAAGTGATCAGACTTACACTGTTCACCTGGTGAATGATAAAAGGTGAAAAATCCATAGATGTATATTAAAGGAAGGACCTCAGCCATATCTAGAGATTGGGGGTGGGCTCTTATGACTAGGGTCACTAAGCAAAAGCCTAGCAACCAACCAGAATATCATGGCAGCGAGCTTTGCATGAGCAAGCACCACTGACATTTTTTTTTTCAGAAAATGTTAAAATCATAATTACTACAGTGCATTTTTAAAATGCTTATTAAAGTGCAGCTCACATTTAAAGATAAGGCAGCACCTGATTGCAAAAGTACAAAGTTAACTCTCAAAGTACAGCGTCTATATTAAGATTGGGCTCTTGTCACATGACTGCAGGTGTTACTCGTATTATGAGGTTTACAGGTAGAGGTCTGGCAAGGTGATGTCAGCAGCTCTAATCAGTATTATTAAGGAGCTGTCTGTTCAAACCATTTAGAGAGGCAGACGCAGGAATGATTTACCCAGGAGCCTGGAGACCCACATTCAAGCACCCCCTGCTGTGTTCCCCTGCCAGATTCACCAGCTGCCTGCCAAGCCAAACACAGGAGAAATATGAACCTGTCATACTTTCAGAAGCCCCACTTACATCTGCTTCCAACTCATCTTGTCAGATAGAGAGAGGGAAATAGATAGTAAAGATACAAAGAGAATGGACAGAAGAGATTCAAGGATGAAGATACATTTACATTTAATTTTTTTTTTAGAGATGTCAAGTTCTATAGGTGGCACTCACCACCAAAGAGAAAAAGAGAGAGATTAGGTTTTTGACCTCAGATGTGTTTCTATACTCTATAGATTTTATCATTAGAGACAGAGGAATGATAATAATTAACACCAAGAATGACTAGCAGGAAAGATATTGATTTAGCAATCATATAACAGTCATCAGAGAAACAAACAGATATATATATATATATATATATATATATATATACAGTATATATATACAGTATATATATATATATATATATATATAGAGAGAGAGAGAGAGAGAGAGAGAGAGAGAGAGATAGGGGTGGGGGGGGGGGGGCAGTTATATATATATATATATATATATTCCTTTATTTTTATATGTGACAAATATTATACACATATTTTTATATTGGGAGAACCGGGACTAATTCTTGCACTTTTTACTCCAGTCAGTATTTCTCAGTATAGGTTTATTTTATTTATTATTTTAAGTTAATTTCTGCATAGCCAATAAACAGACTGATGACACAGAGAAATCGGAAACTGTAGGTTGTTTTTTGTTTTGTTTTTCTTAGCTAAAATCAGTATGTGCTCACAGAAATGCAAAATACTGTCCCCAGAGGCCAAAGTGGTAAGTGTTAGACGTATGGACAAGTGTGAGCTCCATTTTCCAGGTGCAATTTCCACAGAGGGGTGCCAAAAACAAGTTGTGAAGCGAGTTGTTTTCAACTCTACAGGCTGTAATACAGTAAAGAGGAAAGTAATATTGTATGAAAAGCACTGAATAGTTTAACATTTACTTCCATTAAGCTGCTGATCCCTTGAAAGACATGTTTCATAACCGGGTTACACAGTGAGCTCATCAAGAAAAAATCTGAAAAAGATTCCGGAAACAAACCAGCATTTTTACAAAGCTTATGACTTAGAGGGAACCGGGAGAAAGCAAGTGAAGATTAAGTTTGCTGTATTTACATCTCAGAATTAATTTACAAAGCTGTTTTCGTTTATTGACACACCAGGTTCACATTCAAGAAATTAAAGAAAAAAAAAGAAAAAAAGGTTCATTGTTTCTAACATCACATTCAGTTTGTCACATCATATTCAATCTAATGTTGTGTCACTAAACCTGTCTCAGGTTGATTTATTGTTCTGCTGGAAGCTGTTGCACTTTTTCATTTAATATTACAAAACTGCTATCTCATTTTGTTTTTATATAAGGCAATTCTTTTCACACTTTGTTGTCCTTTCTGGCTTATATATAACATATGTCTTCTAGTATCACTAAAATACCTCTCTCTCTTTTTTTTCTCTCTCCCTTTTATTTTGTATAGTACTGGGCTCGCTCATTTGGATCTCAAATCACACTGTGAAACATTTTCCACTGTCAAACTCTTCAGATGAGATGTTAAAATGCTCTGTCAGACTTTGAAGTCTGTCACAAGCAATGAAAGTGTGAAGACACAACAGCACCTGTTTCCACAGCTACCTGCGAGACTTGTGGTCGCTATTAAGCGCCGACTTAATTCAACTCAGACTTTTAACTGCTGATTAAATACCACTTTTGTCTAATTTCAGAAACACTTTTAATGTAAAATACCCTTTAATATTGGGAGCCTCTGTGATTCATTTTAAGATCTAGTGCCAGAAACGTTCCCGGAGGGTCTTTTCACAAGGTGGTCTAGACTGGGCTCTCGGAATTGCTGTATGACATTGAGCAATGACGTTCTCAGATTGTCATAACTTGTGGTCAGCCAATATGGGTTTTTTAATGGTTTTTAAATGCTGATATTGAAATGCATAGAGCAGGATCCCAATATTGATTCTAAATTCACTGGCATATTTTTGAAAACAAAAAATATGCACTATCCACTGACAGAGTTGTTGATAGATTTAGGAACCTACACTAATTAACCAATCAGGCACAGTTATTGTCCACTGCAGCTACTAAATGTCAGCTGATCAATCCACCTGGCCAATAAATTGGTGCATTACTAGTAATAACATCTGCTGATCTGCTAACAGTCTTTCAGTATGACGCTTTCAGAGAATGCCTTCAGTCTCAGTTTGTGACCTTACCTTCCATTCTGATTAACATTATCTGCTTAATTAGTCCCAGTTGGTAGTACTTACTGTATGGTGGCAATTATTGCTAATTATGAACATGGAATTCCCACGTGCTTTTGGCTCGCATGCATTAACATTAAAGTATGATAACTGTTCTTAAATCAGTTTGTGCTTTTCATTTATAGATTAAAATGAAAAAGCTGATCCGAGATCAGTATTCTAAAGCTGAGACTCATGACACAGATGGGCTCAGATTGTTTGTGCAGTCTGAATACTTGCGGCTCCTTAGCAGGTCTGGGATTGCAGCTTAAACCAGAACTGTGGGCTTAGTTTTATCTTCACTATCTAGATCTACCGCAATACATAACAAAGATCATGTAAACACACACTGCACTGAGTCCACATAGTGTATCTGTAACTGTGTTTGCTCAGATTCTTCTCAGACAGTGTTAAAACACAATGTTATATTTCCTCTTAAACAGAGGGTTCTGTTATGAGACATTTGTCCTAATTAAAACAGCACACATCTGCCATTGCAAGGCCAGACCTGAATGAATAAACCTTCCTTTAACACACAGGCTGCACACTGACTTCAATGATTTCCTGTCACAAAAATAATGCTCCCTGCCTGCAGTCATATGATTTCATCTGAGCTGAGATGGTGAATTAATGCGCTCAGGATCCAGTTTCCTTTCCTCAGCTCTAAGCTCAGCCTCTTCACACACTGGATTATAAAGCTTTATTTGATTTAGTGTGGTCACATCCCCAGGCTGTGATGTCAAAGCACACACTTTATGACAAAGTCTTACTGGGGTCTATGTGTTTTTGTCTGTGTGGACTGCATATTAAAAATTTAACAGAGAGAGAGAGAGAGAGTCAGTCCTTGGTTTGATTATTACAATTGTTTGAGTCTAATAACAAGGTTCCCCAAACTTTTTGACCAAAGAATTTCCAAGACTTCCCCTTGATCTTCCAGTCATTCATGATTACTGGATTGTGACTTTTAAAAATAGACTGCTGTGGTGGATTTCCATTTGTATGTCAGATACCAAGCTTTTGAATTAATAGGTGCACACCGTTGTACTTATCAGGTACAAGATAAGCAAAATTAGAACATGTATACTCTATATTTTTATATTTTCATGACTTCTCCAGGCTTGGAATTAAACATTTTAAAGAAATGCGGGAGCCCTGTTAAATTTTAAAATGACCACCATCTTAATATGCTGTTGGTCCTCTGCATGCCGCCAAAACAGCACTAACTCGCAGAAGCATGGACCCATGAAGGAGTCCTGTGGTATCTGGCACCAAGACATTAGTAGCAGAGCCTTCAAATTCTGTAAGTTGCGAGGAGGAGCTGCTGTGGATCTGACTTGTTGGTCCAGCACATCCCACAGATTCTCAATCGGATTGAGGTCTGGGGAATTTGGAAGCCAGGGCAACACCTTGAACTCATCATCATGTTCCTCGGTGGTGACACATTCCTCCTATAACCATCATTAAAAACATTCTGTGACTTTTCTGTTCCACAGTAGACCCTCTGTTGGTTTGGACCACATGGGACAGTGCATCAAAGTCGCTCAGGTTTTTACTCCTGCTCATTTCTCCTGCATCCAACAAGTTGACTACGAGAACTTGACCAGACCTTGACATGCGTTCTTGTTAGGAGATGATCAACGTTATTCACTCTACTTGTGAGTGGTCATAATAATTTGGCTCATCAGTGTATATATATATGTGTGTGTGTGTGTGTGTGTGTGTGTGTGTGTGTGTGTGTGTATATATATATTAAAAGTCAAAAGTCATGGGAGTATTCAGATAAATCCTATAGTAGCAGACCCCGTCCAAATAATGGCCAAGACTTGACTGATGATTTTAAAAGGATTTCTTTGAGTTTACAGGATCCTTGGAAACTTTTTTACTTTTGTGAATTCACCTTAAACTCTTACAATTCACCGAATAAATCCAGCAAATAAGAGAAAAAAAATCACAAAAATGTACATATTAAAACATATTTCTATCAAATAGCTATTAACCTACACCATACATTTTACTTTACTAAAAAACATAAATTTTTATATTTGATGCATGAAACAATAAAAATATGATCACTTTCATAGCAATTAAGAATTATCTCTCTGTTTTATAATGTTAACCTTGATTATAATAATATTCATAAAACAGTGGCAAACAAATGGTGGAATTAATTAAAGCCATTAGGTTTTTTACACCAATATATAGCGGAAAGGGCTAATACTGTTTGACTGTGTTATAAACAGTATTTATATACTGTACATATACTGTTTATAACACAGTCATACAGTATTAGCCCTTTCCAAAGCCTGTTATATGTGGCTTTTGTATACATCTGTGTCTTGACAGCATGTCTCAAATGCTGCAACACTGATACAGAAAAAAAAATCATGCCATTATTTTCATTGCACAACATCTGGAGACCACATTCAGCAATACTCAGAATTAGGTTTGTAACATTAAATCGTAAAAGTAGTTAACAGACTACACTAAAATGTTTCATAATAAACTCTAAATAAAAGGAATATGTGGGGGAGGATGTGGTGGACGATACTGGTAATTATTTAAAATAAAAGATTTATATCTTAATATCTTTAGATCGGTAATCATTCCATTTATGTATGTGATTAAAGCAATAATCCATTTTACCACAGCTAAGAAGTGTTGTTTAAGCCTAAAACCCCCTTAACCAGGGTAATAACATTGCAACAAACAGGCTCTTGTTTTTTTTTAAATGGCAGCAACAACAATGTGATAAAGAATTTTCAAATGTTGATTGTTGGTGTTGATTAAATATTTGAATGTTTTTATAACAAAAACAATCATAAGCATTTCTTCCATCAAGTAATAAAGCTCATTCGCCTTACACAATTGTGACAGTTTACAGTTCACAAGCAACTGATGTTTTATTTTACTTTTTTTTTTTTTGCAAATCTAAGTTTTTAAATTAGCTCTTTATTTTAGAGGCAGAATTACAGTATGTGTTTCATAACTACAGGCGAGGTATAACAGTAGTCCAGGACTTGTTGTATGTTGGACTGGTTGGGTGGGTAAGAACATGCTTGCCTCTGAATGTTGAATTAAAAAAAGGACTTTCAGGCAAATGCACTTCCTTTCTGCAGGGTAAATTAGGATTATGAGATTCATTTTCCTCATGTCCTGCGTTGGGATTATGTCATTTATGTCATCCATAAATAAAAAAAAAAAATAGAGGGGTTTTAAAATTGTACGTCATACTTGCGTCAGTGTTAAGTCAGCATTAGCAAAGTGTTAAGTGAAGACCTGTGAGGAGGGAGGGATCTTTATGCAGAGCTGTGACACTGGGAGATTCAGAGCAGGTGTACATCCATATGCTTCCATAATTACGCTAATCTAAACGATGATTAAAATAACAGCACATCTTAAATACATGACAGCCAAGGGTTGCCTCCCCCTCTTCTGCTTTCTTAACACACAAACACACACACAGACAGACATACATACATGCACACTCGCACACACACCCTGTCTGTTGCTGATGCAAGCCTTGTGTGAAACTGAGAAAAGTGAAAAGCTGTGTATTAGGGCGACCTGGGAGAGACCACAAAGGGTCGGCCAAATCTGATTGTTCTAGAATTATTTCCATGTAGAACCATGTCAGAGCAGTGCTGAGAAATATCTGTCAGATTAGATTATGCTCAGAGAGTGACTTTGAAATCCGGGGAGACTTTCAACTCGCCCTGTCTGTGCTCTACAACAATATGCTTCAGCCTTTTATCAGTGATTATGCAATTACTGTCAAGGCGCAAAAACAAGAAGGAAAAGTGCTTGAAATAAGCTTTTTTCTAACTCTCATAGAGGGAAATGGGGCATAGTGTGGTAGTATGTTTATAGTATATGTGTCTATGTATGTGTGTCCTCCTCTCCGTTATCCATCGTTTTACACAGTGGCATTCCTCTGTTAGATTTAAGATCCCTAAGAATAACTTGCTCTTAAACCACATGTACTGCTAATACGGAACTTGTTTCGTGGCCATGACAATCACCTATACACTACAGTTTTAATTTCTGTTATATGTGAGGGAATTTTGTAATTGGTCTGTATAAATACATGTAGATACAGGAGTTTCTGGGTCTAAGCACTGCTGAGATTAAAATATCATCTAACATATCACACATACATACACTAAACTTTTGAAACACTTTACTGAAATGTTTCTCATGACCTTAAAAATATTTTGAATGTTTGAAATGAGTTTTGTAGACAAACATATAATTGTTATTATATGTTAATAATAAACATATTAATTTATTCATTATAAAACTCAAATGTAATTTAAAAAAAAAGTTTTTGAAATTGATGACTTGGACAAACGATAAAGAAAAGCAGCCAATAAGTGCCCAACATAGATTAAAACAATACTGTTTAAAAAGCATCCCAGGGCGATTCTTCAAGAAGTTGGTTGAGAAAATATCAAGAGTACATGTCTGCAAATTCTAGGCAAAGGGTGACTACTTTGAAGATGCTAAAATATAACACAGTTCTGATTTATCTTGGATTTTGTTTAGTCACAACATAATTCCCATTGTTCCATTTATATTATTCCGTAGTTTTGATGACTTTACTATTGTTTTAAAATGTGAAAAAAATAAATAAAATAAAATTATAATTAAGAATGAGTGTTTCAAAACTTTTGACCGGTAGTGTATCTGTTTAGTTCTGGTTGTTCATTCTGAGACTGAATGGCTGAAAACTTTAAAGGAATATTCCAGGTTCAATAGAAGTTAAGCTCAATTGACAGCATTTGTGGCATAATATTGAATACCACAAAAATTTATTTTGACTTGCCCCTCCTTTTCTTTAAAAAAAACAAATATTTGTATTACTGTGAGGAATTTATAACAGAAGTGAATGGGGGCCAATTTTTGAATGTTAAAAAAACTCACTGATTCAAAAGTATAGCCACAAGGCAAAAACAATATGCACGTAAACATGATTTTATTGTGATAAATTATCTTGTACTGAACTTGTACTGAATCCAGAATACTCATTTAAACCCTAGAGCTTTGATTTTAGCTTTGGCAGCTGTGGTAGATGAATGTTACAATTTGCTCAAAATCATGTTTGTGTGTGTCTAAACACATTTGTGTCAGGGTCAAAAGAAACATGCGATGCCTCTGTGTAATAATAACACAAAGGCTACAGCAATCATGAAAGGGCTTGAGCGTTTGAGCTGTAATTATGCTGGAATAATGCACAGACAGACGGTTTGCACCCACAGTCCCCATTGCTTACACATACACTCGCCCACTTAATTTTCCCTGCCCATTTTTCCAATGTGTCGTATTAATAAAGAGATAGCAAATCTCAGGTGTCTAGCTCTCAACAATCCCTGATTTAATCAGAAAGAAAGTGAAATGGCCTGCAAAGAGCAGAAATTATTAGATTTATAAGAGGAATCAAATTAAATAAATTCTATTCTTAATGCTGGTTCATACATGTTGATTGAAACTAAAGAAGTTCACTCATCTGCTGGATATCTTTCTTTTACATTTAGGTACATTATCTCCTTTCTAAAGAAGAAATAAATTAAAAAATACACTCCCAAACAGATCACCATCCGGCACAACAATCCAAAACGTATTTGAGCTTATGAGTGCTTTCATTTGGACTAGCTTTTCATATGGAACGTTCCAATTTCTTTAATAGGATTCATGTAGACGGTAAGTGGATGCACATACTGTTTTTGTTCTAGATCTTTCCTTTTTAGCCTATTTTTGCTTTCTTGAGTAACACACACACACACACAAATGTCCTCCCCTAAAGAGTGGCTTGTGCATATGAAAATAAAATACATAAATCAAAATATTAGTTGCTAAACACTGGGGGGAAAAATTAATAAATAAATAACACAGATACTATAGTATTTTCCCAAATGGATGAGGGAATTGACCCATTGATTGGTAATGGAAAAGCTTTAATGTATTGTTAGAGAAAACATTTTAATTTTATCAAAATGTGGAAAACCATTGCAAAATTTAAAAAGAAATCAGATACAAAAAGTATTTTATCTCTATTACTGGCTCAACAGCCATCTTAAGATTCTGTATAAATGCACATAATATATATTGGTGTATGTAAAAGTTTTTTTTTTTTTCTTGTTATAATTTTTTAGTCAGTCTGAGGCTGTCAAAATCAATAAAGATGTTAAAAAATAACAAAATGCCCTTCAAAAATTCTGCATTTATATCGTACAAAAGCTACAGAAAATCAGCAACCAGCACCACTCTGATAGATACAGTACAGTATGTGTGTTTCATTGGGATACAATTCTAATTTTCTGGGAACATGCAACATACAGTATAGTCACGTCAATTGCACTGCTCCTGAGAGACTTATTCCTTCAACCTGAGATTTGTAGTGTTATTATTTTTATTATTATTTATTTCCCCTGACTTTCTTCCTGAACTAATCATTCAGAATCAATGAAAAGCCTCAGTAACAAACTAGCCAAGAATTATTAGCTAAAGAGGCCATTCTGTTTTGTGTGGATCAATTGTCTCTGAAAACAAAGACCTTCTAATTAAACCCAACTAGGAGTATCTTTGGTAGTTTTTTGAAAAATAATAATTGTGCTGTAGAATATTGGAATGTTGGAAATGCTGGAGGGTAAAAAAAGTAAAAAGGGGTTTGAGGTCATTACATCCAACAGAGCACAGACAGAAACATCATGTAGTGGTTTCATTTAATGATTAGCTGAAGATCAAACACGCTTTCACTGCACACTAGAATCTAATATGGATTGCTATTCATGGAACAAAATGAGCAAATGTATTTCTGACAGTGAGTGGGTCATGAACCTCGTGGAGGTGGATCTGAGACTCATCTAACTAACATTGGTGAACAACAGAGTGCAAGGAATCTTCAGATGAATGTCTAAATGAATGAAAGTCAATTAAGATAGACCTTAATAATGAGTAAATGCAGGTCTAAGTCTAAGATGCCATGTTAATTTAAAAGTGTGTCTTGTGACACCTACATTCTTCTCCATTTGTTGCCATTCAACTAGCTTTTTTTTAAGAAAGAACTTATATCATATATACTCAACTGCGGCTTGACTACTAGGACTGATGTCACCCAACCTACTATATAAAAAAGCAAACATTTCTACGTGTCTTCCCCATAGCACAACATTATTTACACAAGTAGGACATGTATCTGGATTAACATCCTTTATTGTTCCTGGAACAACATTTCCGTCAACCAGAAGAGACCTAGACCAGAAGGCAATGGTTAGTTGATAGGAATGTTATTCCAGGAACAATAAAGGATGTTAATACAGAAAAATGTCATACTTGTTTTAATCAGTGGCTATCCAAAGGATCAACCACAACAGGCTGAAAACAATTATTTGAACTAAATCTCATCTAAACCACATTAAATCTCATCATCTTTTCAAGTTCTGCAAACCTTGAATATACCAGTCTAAAACAAAATAATAATAATAATAATAATAATAGACAGTGATTTACATATAGAAGTACTCTATTTGCAAATGCTTGCATAACCTGAAAAGGCTTGCAAATTCATCTTTACTTGGGTTTTTTTTTTATTTTTTTACAGTAGATTCAATTTTCACAAATGTGAAATGTTTTGATCTTGGCAACTCACTGAAGACAGAAACTATTCAGAAAAACTGAGAGGAAAAATAAAACTAAGAAAAGTTTTGTAGCACATCAAACAATCATCAGATTTTGTTCAAGGTAAGACGTGCAATTGCATTTCCTTGTGGCTAATTGCTAAGTAAAACCAAAACCATTTGCTTCCTTAATCAAAGTGTGTTCTCACTAACAAATTCAAGCTTGAAAATAAATTAGTTTAAATTCGCTCTTAGGCAACCAGCTATGACAAAACTATCACTCATAGTGCATATGCCTATTGTGAAAGGACTCAAGGAGATGCCACCGGTCAGCTAGATACAGTATATCAAACACTCCCACACATTACTGTGTGCTGAGTGAATGTTCTTTTGTTCAAGCTAATATGTAAACTATGCTTCAGGTCCATTGCTTGAAGTAATGGAATACCAGTGCTGCTCTAATTAGGCTTAAGCCTAATAAAGAAAGAAGGCTAATGAGAGATATTTCTTATGTCTGCTATGCAGCCTGTTTGAGATTCAGCAATAACCACAGGCAAACATCTGAAGCTGATTAACCAGTAGCTACTCTAGAAAAACAAAAACAAAAAAATATTGTGTATTAGATGTGGCATTCAGATATTGAGCAGTTAATCAAGAAACAGGCTTTTAAACTCCCAGGGAACTCTTAAGGCCCAATTGTAAGAGTGCTTGCGCTAAACACAGCCCTATGCTTGAAGTCAATGGGCATGGCCAGGAAGTTTGGGTATTTTCGTGCAAGAATGCACTAAGTCTAGGTGCAAATGGGTTTGGTAAATTGTGCGTGCAAAGTGCTAATTGGCTGGGTCAAGTGCAATTTAATTCTGAAGTTCTTCTCCAGTTACTGCATGATCTACATCCTATATAGTCCATTCAATCAAGCACTGGAGATATAAACAAAGACAGCACATTCATAAAAAGTTGGTAGTGTAAATGGACTGTATGCAGTGCATTAGAAGAATATAAATATGGAATTTTTTGCATTATTTCTATGACAGTGACATATACGCATGGACAATGTGGTTCAGGATTTGGCTGTAGGCTCCATTCAATTTATAAAGAATGTTTATAAAGAGCCAGTGCATTTCCTGATTGGATGGTTCTTTCATTTAAAAGCCGCACGTACCGGTACAATTTAAAAAGTATGTTTTAGCGCAGTGGTTGATTGACAGGTAGCTACTTTCACCCAAGAATTCCTTGGTTTAACCAGACTTGCGCTTGGGGAGTCATAAATATAATTAAGCCTATCCACTGTCATGTATATGCCATTATAATGGATGCTATGCCTCTGAACTTATAAAATTAAAGCAAGTATGATGGATAAAAATAAACCATGACAGAAATTTTACATCTCAGTCCGTCAAACTGTCGGATACATATTGTGTCAAGCGCAACCTCCACATACACCCACAGATAATGCAAACACTCCCACCCATAGCCACTTGCACTGGTACGCTCACGAAAATAGAGCCCTTAATGTCCACATACTACATTTACATTTATTCATTTGGCAGACACTTTTATCCAAAGTGACTTACAAGAGAGGAAACCATAAGCGAATCATCTTAAAGAGACAGTGGTACGAAAAGTGCCATACTACAAAGTTTCACTAGCATCAGAACAGTATTCAAAACAGATTAAAGTGCAACAAGAATTGTATTTATATTTTTGTGACTTTTTAAGTGCTCATGGAAAAGATGTGTTTTAAGTCATTTTTTGAAGACAGAGAGTGAGTCAGCTTCACAGATGGAGTCGGAAAGGTCATTCCACCAATGTGGCATGATGAAACTGAAAGTCTGGGAAAGTGTTTTTTTGCCTCTTTGTGTTGGTACAACAACGCAACGTTCCTTAGCTGACCACAGGCTTCTGGTGGGCATGTAGCTATGCAGAAATTATTTTAGGTATGCTGGAGCAGACCCAGTGACTGTTTTGTATGCCAGCATCAGAGTCTTGAATTTAATATGTGTATCAACGGCAGCCAGTGGAGAGAGACAACGAGTGGTGTAACGTGCTCTCTTTGGTTCATTAAAACCAAATGTGTTGCTGCATTCTGGATCATTTGCAGAGGTCTAATTGCACATGCAGGGAGACCTGCAATGAGAGTGTTACAGTAGTCCAGTCTAGTTATGACAAGTGACTGAACAATAATACACTAGCTGTTAAAGTTGAACACATCATGGGGAGCACGGAATTCTTTACACTTGTATAGACTTGTAGTAGCACAAATGTAGTCTCACTGAAGATGTGTAAATTACAGCCAATCTTCATCTGTATGTCATCACCAGATAATATGTGTGACCATCCAGAGTTTAATTCTGACCCATCCCTGATATGAGACCTCAGCATCAAATCAATGTAACATTCACAAGGGGTTTGCCTCCAGCAAGCTCAATAGACAGCTCAGAATTTATTTTATTTGGTCCTTTACTTTTCCTCCCAAGCCAACTGGAAAAAAAAAAAAAAAAGCATTCAAAGAAGTTCACAAGAAAAAAAAAAAAAAGTGTATTCATTTACTCACCGTTAGGTTGTTCCAAATTTGTATGACTTTCTTTTTAACAGAACAAAAAAAGGAGAATTCTGAAGAATTTCCTGTGGACAAATTTAGGTAATTCACCTTTTCCCTTTTATGATATATTTTAAGTGAATCAGCACTTCCAGTTCACAAAGCTGGTCTAAATGATTTGTTCGCGAATCAGACTGATTTGGAACTCAATCCAGCCGCAGCAGTTGGCAGCTCACTGGAGGGGAAGATTATTAGAGAATAATATCTTACTTTTAGTCTCTTCGTAATACAGTTGAAGTCATGTTTACATACACTTAGGTTGAAGTCATTAAAACTCTTTTAACCACTTCAAAGATTTCATATTAGCAAACTATAGTTTTGTCAAGTCATTTAGGCCATCTTTAGGACTTTGTGCATGGCATTGTTTTTGCCAAAAGTGAGACAAAGTCACCAAAGAGCAGAGGAACAGTTCAAAGGATTTATTAACAATAAATAGCAACTTTGCACAGCCCAAACTGTGCTGGCGAAGAATGGAGAATACGGCACCGGCTGTAGTAGCAGGGGGAGAAGCTCATGGATGCATGCACGCCATGGCCGTGCAGTGGGCAAATGAATAGTGTATTCATAGGCGAGTGTGCGTGTCGTGGCAGACAGGAGCAGATTCGTGAGGAAACCTCCATTGAAGCGTAGTGAGGTGTAGAGAACCAGCGCACAGCAGACTGGAAGGCAATCATTCTCTCAAAACGTGGGCAGAGATGAGGAACACTCCTTTGAATATTCATGAGCACAGAGAATAAGCGTGCAGCAAACTGGAAGGCAACCACTCTCCTGACACGTGGACAGACGTGGGATACCAAACAGATACATGAGACAGGACCAACTAGGCAGAGAAAGTTACTTCACACCAAATAACAATCTAGCAAAGATACTGACAACATGAAGGCATTAAGAAGGGAGAGAAACAACTGAGAATCAGGTGCTGCTAACATGCTAATTAGTGGCATGTTCAGAGTTCCCATGGAATCTGATCATGCATGCCAGCAGCACCTGCAAAACCAGAGAGAGAGAAAAAAACAAAACAAAACAAAACAAAACAAAACAATACAATACAATACAATACAATACAATACAATACAATACAATACAATAAAAAACAAACTCACTGGAGTTGTAAAAGTTTCAGTGGGTCAGAAGCTTACATACACTAAGTTAACTGTGCCTTTAAGCAGTTTGGGAAATTCCATAAAATGATGTCAAGCCATTAGACAATTAGTAAATTAGCTTCTGATTGGATGATTGGCTAATTGGCTAACTGGAATCAATTGGGGACAGGGTCTGGAGGGTTAATTTTGAAATGTGTTCCACTACAGATTACAGAGTACATGATGTAAAATGTAATTTGTAATGTATTCCATTAGATTACTCAAGGTCAGTATGGTTTTCTAAATACTTTGGATTACTTCTTCAGCACTGGTAGATTTTTTTCACTTGTTTTGACTAAAAAAAACTCTGCCAGTACAGTGACACAATACACATAATAAAAATACTCTCTCTGAAAACTAAATATCTTATGCAGTGTTGTTTCTAAAACAAGATAAATTAAACTTATATTATTTTAAGGATTTTTCGATATTTTTACAGGAAAACAATACAAAAATGATTATCAAGAATACGTTTTTTTGCCCTAATATCAAAGATCTTACTAGAAAAAACAAGAAATTATGATCCAACGTGAATTTTCTTGATAAGAAAATATGATCATGCCTGGTAACATGGGCATGTAAAATGGCTAGAAATAGCATTTTAGCTTAGCATAAAGCTGACAATTTACACAAGGTTTATTTCTATTTCTTATGCTCCAAACTTACTTCTCTGTCTCCTCGTATCATAAGAAAGTGTTTCACTGCTGTTCAAATGCACTTTGGACTGCATCATTTATATGTGTAAATGTTTGCCATCTGAAAAGGACTAAACATTAAATGAAACAAATGACAACAAAATGCAAAGTAATCTCTTTGGTAATCAAAATACTTTTTGAATGTAACTGTATTCTAATTACCAATTATTTAAATTGTAACTGTAGTGGAATACAGTTACTTATATTTTGTATTTTAAATACATAATTCCATTACATGTATTCCATTACTCCCCAACCCTGATTTGGAGGTGTACCTGTATATGTATTTTAAGGCCTACATTCAAACTCAGTGCCTCTTTGTTTGACATCATGGGAAAATCTAATGAAATCAGCCAAAAAAAATTGTGGACCTCCACAAGTCTAGGACCTCCACACACTAGGTTCATTCTTGGGAGCAATTTTAAAATATATGAAGGTACCACGTTCATTTGCACAAACAATAGTACGCAAGTATAAACACCATGGGATCACGCAGCCCACATACCGCTCAGGAAGGAGATGCATTCAGTCTACTAAAGATGAAAGAAGTTTGGTGCAAAAAGTGCAAATCAATCCCTGAACAACAGCAAATGACCTTGAGAAAATGTTGGAGGAAACAGATATACATGTATCTATATCCACAGTAAAACAAGTCCTACATCAACATAACCTGAAAGGCTGCTCAGCAAGGAAGAAGCCAATGCTCAAAAACCCGCATAAAAAGCCAGACTGCAGTTTGACTACAAGTGCACATGGGGACAAAGATCTTA
Source organism: Moxostoma hubbsi (assembly GCA_032164185.1). NCBI lineage: Eukaryota > Metazoa > Chordata > Actinopteri > Cypriniformes > Catostomidae > Moxostoma > Moxostoma hubbsi. The sequence continues at coordinate 11,303,262 of JAVLUX010000117.1, forward strand.
CATTTTGGAGAAATGTTCTCTGGTCTAATGAAACAAAAATTGAACTGTTTGTCCATAATGACCATCGTTATGTTTGGAGGAAAAAGGATGAGGATTGCAAGCCGAAGAACACCATCCCAGACGTGAAGAATGGGGGTGGCAGCATCGTGTTGTGGGAGTACTTTGCTGCAGGAGGGACTGCAGCAAAATTGATAGCATCATGAGGAAGGAAAATTATGGGGATATATTGAAGCAACTTCTCAAGACATTAGCCAGAAAGTTAAATCTCAGTCGCAAATGGGTCTTCCAAATGGACAATGAACCCAAGCATACCTCCAAAGTTGTGGCAAAATGGCTTGTGGACAACAAAGTCAAGGTATTGGAGTGGCCATCACAAAGCCCTGACCATAATCCGATAGAACATTTGTGGGCAGAACTGAAAAAGCGTGTGCAAATAAGTTCTGTCTGGAGGAATAGTCCAAAATTCCAGCAACTTATTGTGAGAAGCTTGTGGAAGGCAACCCAAAACATTTGACCCAAGTTAAACAATTTAAAGGCAATGCTACCAAAAACTAACAAAGTGTATGTAAACTTCTGACCCACTAAGAATATGTTGAAAGAAATAAAAGTTGAAATAAATAATTCTCTCTACTATTATTTCATATTCTTAAAATAAAGTAGTGATCCTAACTGCCCTAAGACAGGGAATGTTTTCTACAATTAAATGTCAGGAATTGTGGAAAAACTGAGTTTAAATGTTTTTGGTTAAGGTGTATGTAAACTTCTGACTTCAACTGTACATTTTGAGCTACCGTATGACTTCAGAAGACTTGGAATATAGCACAAAAATCATTTGGCACCCTTTTCAAGGTAAATTACATCTATAAGCAGCAATTCAGATTCAAAACCTATAGAAGCATACACTTAAACACATGAAAAAGGGTTTATATCAAACACTGAAAAAAGGGGGTTGATCCAACCCTAAACCAGACATGAGAAATATCCCCTGAAGAGTATTATGGACATATATAAAACGTCTAGGTTACTGTTGTAACCTCCGTTCCCTGATGGAGGGAACAAGACGTTGTGTCGAGTGAAGCGATGATTATCAGGTTCCTCCCCCGGACATATGGGTATAAAGGGAGGGAATCATGCATCTGTTCATTCATGTATTGCACTGAGGAGCCGAGAATAAGGTTCGGCCATTGCAGTGGCTCGGTTCAGCGTCATGGCCGGGGGGAACACAACGCCTCTTTCCCTCCATCAGGAAACGAGGTTACAACAGTAACCTAGACGTTCCCTGTCTGCCGCGTACTTCAACGTTGTGTCGAGTAAAGCGACACTAGGGGTCCCTATTCAATCATGCCATGCACTGAACCGTGTACATGCGCTGCTGACACAGGTGCAGGCAGGCAGTTGCGTTCCAAAGCAACAGGCTGCGTCAGACTGCACGTATCCCATCGCCCCTTAGAAACATTTTAGGTTCCCGGCATCCCGGAGTGGGGGGAACAAAGCGACATGCCAAGCATGGGAGCAGGCCGCTCTAGCCAGACCTTTTCTCTCTCTATGTTTCTCGCATAGAGTAAAAGTGTTAATATCTTAACGCTATTACACGCATCGGGGAAGGTATTCTATTCCAACTCCTATACTCTCAGGGGGAAAAGACCCCGTGGAGACCACCACCTGCCCAGGCTGGGGGGAGGCAAAGGGTTTTCAGGCCACACGTGGAAAAGACACGGTGGTAGATCCTACCTGCAGCGAGGGAGGAGTTTCTACAAACACCGGTGGGCAGCGGGGACTGCCCAAGGGAGAAATGGGTCCACTAGTAGGGGCACCGTACCATGGAAAATACATACAGGGGGATTAATCCACAAGGGCCCATCCTGTGGAGCACCTAATCCAGTACAGAGTAATTTTAGTACCCGTAGTGGGCCTGGTCGACGAATTCCTCGGCTGAATTCCGCTGAATGGTGCCGTTGGCCAGTTCCCAGGAGGATGCCACACTTCTCGTCGAGTGTGCTCGAACCCGCAAGGGGGCAAGGCGGGCAAGGCCTGGGTGTAATAGGCCAAGGCAATGGCGTCAATGACCCAGTGGGAAAGCCTCGAGTGTTCCCTTGGACAGTGTTCCCTTTCCACTGTCCACCAAAGCAGACAAAGAGCTGCTCAGAGCATCTGAAGCTCTGCGTGCGGTCCACATAGGTACGCAAAGCACACACTGGACACAGCAAGGAAAAGGCTGGGTCTGCCTCCTCTTGGGGCAGCGCTTGCAGGTTCACTAACTGATCCCTGAAGGGGGTCGTAGGAACCTTGGGCACGTAGCCCGGTCGCGGTCTTAGGGCGACATGGGTGTCTGCCGGACCAAACTCCAGGCAAGTATCACTGACAGAGAATGCTTGCAGGTCCCCAACCCTCTTGATGGAAGTGAGCGCGATCAGGAGGGCTGTCTTCAAGGAGAGGGCTTTGAGCTCGACTGATTCTAGCAGCTCAAAGGGGGGTCACTGAAGGCCTGAAAGGACCACGGAGAGATCCCATGAGGGGAACAGGCATGGCCTGGGAGGGTTCAGCCTCCAGGCACCTCTAAGGAACCTGATTATCAGATCGTGCTTTCCTAGGGACTTACCATCCACTGCATCGTGGTGAGCCGATATGGTGGCTACATAAACCTTTAAGGTTGAGGGGGACAGCCTCCCCTCCAGCCTCTCTTGCAGAAATGAGAGCACTGACCCGACTGCATATCTCTGCATGTCTTCAGATTGGGAAGAACACCAATTTGCAATTTGTCTATGACAGCAGGTGGAAGGCCACTTAGATCTTCTGTATCCCGTCCTGTCCGCAGAAAATGAGGTCTGTACAGGGGTTGAAATTCTGGTGGCAGGCCGGGGTGATGAACACACGGTACGTGCCGCGGCGCCATGCCAATCTCAGGACTCGAGTCTGAAGACAGTGCTGAAGCGGTTGCATTAACCCCAGTGGCGCGACCACTGCGGAGGATGCCATATGCCCCAGGAGCCCCTGGAATTGTTTTAGGGGAACCGCTGTGCCTGGCTTGAATAAGGTGAGGCATTTCAACACCGACTGCATGTGCTCGTTGGTGAGGCGCGCTGTTATTGAGACTGAGTCTAACTCCAGGCCGAGAAAAGAGATGCTCTGAACCGGGGCGAGCTTGCTCTATTCCCGGTTGACCTCAAGCCCTAGACGACTGAGGTGCCTGAGCACCTGTTCCCTGTAGGCGCAAACTGACTCTCGAGAGTGGGCCAGTCGTCGAGGTAATTGAGTATGCGGATGTCCACTTCCCTTAGCGGGGCAAGGGCTGCCTCTGCGACCTTTGTGAAGACGCGAGGGGACAAGGACATGCCGAAGGGGAGGTAACAGATACAGAGGTAACCGAGGCCTTCAAGAAAGTCCACTAGTGTCACTTCACTCGACACAACGTCGAAGTGTCGCTTCACTCAACACAACGTCGAAGTGAGCGACAGACGGGGTACTCTGACTTAATTTGCTAAATGCTATTTTGACATATTAAACATAACATAACAGGACAATATTATAAAATATTAAAATAACATCCTGTGAACTTTGAAGTTTTTAATAAGGCCAAGGACAAATATAATTCATAAAACTAATTTCACAATTATCAAATGCATATGGGTAGCAATACTTGAAATATCTGAAGTGTGATATGTAATAATTAATCTAAAACTACTTTAAACAACATTTTGCTAATCCTTTTATAATAGTTATTTGTGCAGTTTTATGACCTCATTTTAAATTAACTAAAGGACAAAAGGTGATTAAAATTGTATAAAAAAGACAAAAGAAAAATATGCTAGTAACATAACCTAAGGTAAAAACTTTCCAAAACCCTTATATACCATTTGTATATTTCATATACAAAATTAAATAAAATATTTAGAATTTATTAAAAAAAAAAAAAAAGTCAAAAGACACGTTATGAACGGATATGTTATTGTATGGATATAAAACTAGAAAACGTCTCTCAGTGCAAATAACCTCAGAGAACTCAAATGAAAAAGAGAGTGAGAGGCAGCTTTTGTGACAAAATAATAATAATAAAAATACTGGGGCTTTTATATGGAGATGCTTCCGTTGACACATATACAATCAAATATATGCTTTACAGGCATTCTTTTATATTGCTTTCCTCCTCGTCATGGTGAGGGGTGCCCTCTACAGGCCAGTAACCATCATAATTATAAAGAGTAGGAAGACGATGACGACAACGACGGCAGGAAATTGATGTGTGTTACAAACATGCTCCATATGTTCACCCAGATCAGCTCATTAAGACACCACTGCGTTAACTGCTGCTGAGATAATCTATTCTCTTCCCGAGATAAAGAGACAGAGAGAGTTTAATCCTACGCACTAGCAGAGAGCGTCTCCTTTTAATCTTTGTTTCAACACCTCTCTATCAAACCCCAACCCCTTCTGTCTTTCTCTACTTCTCTAACACTCTTTTCCCTCACTCCGCTCGAGACTTCCCAAACTCACACTCTCAAATTTTCCCTCATTCTCACCCATCAAAAATACACAATTTCACACCAGTGCTCAGATGTGTATACACACACGGAGGGAAGTCAGCCTGCCATAGATCTGACTCTCAGAGCTGGTTAAGCCCTTATAATGCTTGAAGAGGAAGATGATACATTTTCATTGTGTTTTTGATACCTTTTCCTACTCGTTCTGCTCACACAACTAGCAGCAATGCCCCTCCAAGCAGCACCGAACAACATCAAGGCGCTGTCTGCTTGGAGCCTCTTCATTTTGACAGTGGTTTTAAGTATTTGTGTAATTTAAATACACAGGGCCCTCTGAACAAAATAACTTTGTAATATCGGAGAGGGAAAGCATTGCAATTAGACTACGCAGGGTGAGTGGATGCGTTTCTGTGGGTGTGTAATTTAAGTAAAGTGTCTTTAGGAGGCATTAAAGGGCCTCAGGAGTCACGACCGAAGTTAACTCTGCCATTATAGATTAAATTGGGGAAACAGTGAGGGGAAAGAGTTGGAAATGTGCGCGCACACACACACAAAGAACTACACACATTGCAGCAAGAATCCTTAGAAGAACTAAAGATCTCTCTCTCTCTCTCTCTCTCTCTCTCTCTCTCTCTCACTCACACACACACACACACACACACACGGGTGATTCTTCAGTTGGGGAGACTTTTGGCATCTTGAAATCATGAAAAAAAAAGAAACATCTGCAACAGTTTCATCTATGATAAAAAAAAAAATATATATATATGTCATTTGTCTTGGAATAAAAGATCTGATAACCTTAATGTCATTTTTGTATAACGTGGCATAGTGATTACTTTTATTCAAAAGTCAAAGGATATTGATTTTTTTCTGAATTAACCAAATATAAATTTTATTGGGAAACTCTTAATTGTTATTGGAAATACTTGATGCGATGGTACAGCAGTATTGAGGATACTGATTCTTTGTCACTAAAAAAAACACAAAAAAAAAAAACAACAATGCGTACGTAAAAGCCAAATTCAATTCTTTGCAAAAAGTGCAAAGTAGATTTCTATAAATACATTTCATGTACAGAAATAAAAAATAAATACAAGTCTGAATAATCAAATTGTGGTAAATTTAAAATTTTAACACTCCTGAAAAATTAGGAAAAGGTATTTAAATATACAATAAAATAGTTAAAGCTATTATAAGCTATATTTGATATTTTTCATTAAAAAAAAATCCCCTAATTGAAAAATCACCCATATATATTTCTACACCTTCCATTTTATACTTCTCAGTGTTTTCCACCTGTTTTTTGTGTCATGTTATTGTCAAATACAGACCGTTAGAGTTCAAATAGCAGCCAGGAGATTTTTCCACCGATGTTAATAGAAACCCTAAAAAGATACTTCAAACATGTACATAAGTGCTATATGACTCCAACATGGCATGTCAGCATTGATAATAAAGAATCAAACTAAACAATATCATAGCTTTTTATTGATGCTGGTACAAAAAAGTACAAAAATTAAAAGAAAGAACAAAAAAACTAAAATCACTCTATTTGCAGTGAGTGCAAACATGACACTATAAGCACTTTAAACTAAATTAAATAAAATGATTGGTCATGCAGGCATACACACACTTCTTGCTTATTGAAGATCTAAAGCTGAAGTCCTGGGCAAGTGGCCATCTGGTCTCCGCTGCTAATGACACATCACAGCGGGGGTTCATCTTTACGATAAACACACACAAACATCAAGAGTGCTGATACGGGCATGAGCTCTATAGAGAATCTCTTCTCCATTTCAGCTTAGAGCACTGCAGGATGGCTTTACTCCAACACATGTGAGGGTTGAGTCTCTCTCTTTTTGAGCGCTTTGGTTAGAAGTCTGATTGGGTGTTTTGAAAGGTGAAATGACTTGGATGGAGTAGCACATTGTCTGTGTTATCTCTCTCTCTCTCTCTCTCTCTCTCTCTCTCTCTTTATTTATTTAACAATTATATATTTCCATGAAGTTCCAAATCAAAACTGATCTGAAATGCAGGTTCAAGATTTATTTGTGTTGGAAATAGGCAGCGAGTGAGTGAGTGTGTTATCTGTTTTTGGATTGTAAGTGTGTGTGTGTGTGTGTGTTGCTGGGAGGAATTAATGTTATCTGTACTGGACACTAACACAGTAAGTGTCCTCGTTTTTATCCTCTTGGTCATTGATGAAGACAAGGATCTCTTCCGTGCCGGGGTTCTGACTTGGAGCAAAGCGCAGACCGATGGTGTAGATTTCCCCTCCCCCAATCTACAACACAAACACACGCAAAATACTTTGTTAATTAGACAAAAAAAATATATAAATAGAAATGAATATTGGATGTTTACAATGGTAAAGTTATGATGTGCACTAATCTTACAGTTTATTGCTATTATAACATTTTGGCAACAACAATATGGTATTGACCAGAATTAGTTACATTTATTAATCAAAAAAATCTGAACATACATTTCTTCTGCAATATTATAGTTCATTGCCAAATTATAGTCTGTTTATGGTTTCCAAGCAATGTATCAACTAGGCACATTTATGAACAATGTTGCACTAAGTGGAGGTAAGGTGTGGATTTATCAAGAAGAGCCAACAGGTTAGTTTCATGAGAATAGTTAGGAATCAAATAATGCTCAATTTAAAAAAAACAAACATTGAAATTAAATGGTATTCTGTTCCATTAAGGGTTCTGGTTATTGAATGGAACACCAAAATAAAATATGTAATATATGCGTGAGTGCTATCATTGTCACAATGATCAACTTGTTTCTTATTTTCTGTCAGATGTGAATGTGAATCATAAATCAACCTCGAGCATGTGATTGTAAATGCACCTTTTTGGTATATATGCCACTTTGTAGATATGGTGCATGTGAACTTAATGACAAACTAAATCCAAAGTATGGCTTTAGAAGAGATAACAAAGACAGCAAAGTTGCTAGATACAATAAATGTGAATGTGTAATAACCTGTTATCCTAACTACTGATATTATACATAACTTCTTCCTTTATATTACTAAAAGGAAAAGAACCATTAAAGAACCAGAATCGTTAATATCTTTATAATTCCCATCCCTGTCCTAAGTGCTCTCTTGCATGAGAATGTGGTTGCATTCCAGTGTATAGAGGGTGACGAGAGAAATGGCTCTATCTTAGTCTTTATACATTGTCTCTAATGGCTGACTAAGACATATGGACCACAGTTGAGGATTTAGTTCATAATCTCCTCAAAAGCACAGACGTATCGATCCTTCCTTTGTTTTTTGGCTATGCGCCTATTTTACGATGACATTGCTGTTATTTCTCGAAGGGAAAAAAACAACATCTCTGTCCGCATTTCTCAAAAATATAGACCTCATAAATCCATTGCAAGAGAAGATAATTGAAGCAGTGTTGACTACCAAGAAAATGGAACAGGCTGTTTCCTTTCTTTATGAGCTTCACCGTTTTTATTTGATTCTGAGGTATCATTAATCTGTTGTGTTCAATACTGTCAGTTGCATATTTCACATTGTTCTGCTATTTATTGCCCAGATATGGGCTGTAAGCCATCATGCGAGACTCACTAAACCATAGAGCAATCAATGAGGGCACTGAATGATGAAATTAACATTTTACCCCATCCTGTTTTACACCGTTTCTGGGCAAAATGATGATCAAGAAAAATTACTTTGTGACCCCCATACTCAGTTATATATCTATATATAATATTCTGTCCCTGTGGCTAACTTATGCTCTTTGTCTCCATCTGGAGTAATAGCCAGTGGATGCATATTGATCACCTAATCATTTAATAGCTTTTAATTGAACTGTAAGACCTACATGCATCAATCCCTCTCCTAAAGGTGTCAGATATTGACATTTGCAGTCTGAGAGTGAGAATCTCTTTCTCTCTCCTTTTTTTGGACTGCAGCTTTATGGTTTCCCCAAGGGACCAGCATTTCGAGGGGCCAATACACAAAGTGAGCGCTCCAATATACATTGAACTTCACATACTGTGAAACATGTCTAAGAATGACAGTTTAGACAGAGAGTAATTGAATCCTAGACAGAGGCATGTCATGTATTTTCTCCTCTGGGCTCTAGAGAGCTATTTGGTCTTCAGGGTTTTTGAAATTTTGTCCTCCTTCAATGTTCAATGACAAATGTTTTCACAGTTCAGAGCAGTAGTTTTGTAAAACAATGCCTCTTGATGAAAGTTTGAGAGTTTGAGGTTTCTTACCTGAAATCGTTCCTCTTTAAACTGAAGCAGATCTGGGTGATCTGTGTGCAGTTTAAATACTCTAGAGGATGAGTAGGGGTTCTTGAAACTGATTTTCTTGTTGCTGCCCTTCCCTCCATCTACAGGAACTTTGATTTCAAATGCCTGGGGAGATTAAACCACATACGTCAGGTTTAAGTCACTGCCAAAAACAAAAAACTTCCAGTGAGCAGCAGTTCTGTGGATGGAAATGCCTTGTTGATGAGAGAAGTCAACAGGGAATGGCCAGACTGGTTCAAACTGACAAAGTCTACGTTAACACAGATAACTGCTCTATACAATTGTGGTGAGAAGAATATAATCTCAGAATGCTATTCTGAGATGCAGGTTGGCGCTGTTTTGGCGGGATGAGTGGGACCTACATTAGGTCCATAAACCAACATATTGGTTTTAATGTTGTGGCTGATCGGTGTATATGGTACATCTCAGTCATTACTATATGAATACATTTACATTTATGCATTTGGCAGATGCATTTATCCAAAGCAACTTACAATGCACTTATTACAGGGACATTACACCTGGAGCAACCTGGAGTTAAGTGCCTTGCTCAAGGACACAATGGTGGTGACTGTGGTGATCGAATCAGTGACCTTCTGATTACTGGTTATGTGCTTTAGCCAACTACGCCACCACCACTCTGACTGAATACATGTTTCTAAATCTGTTGAACTACCTACATTCAGTAGACATTTAAGGCATTATAGGTGCACTACTAATGGGGTGGTCTCCAACTGTAGGCAGCAAAATTTTGCAGGTTTTTTTTTTTCTTTAGAACAGCCTTTTAACCAAAGGCAGCACCACACATAAACTTCACAGTTAGATAAGGCAATCCCGCAATGTACTGTGATGAGATCAGGGAACACTTTCATTCAAGATGGCAGATGAAGTCAAAAGAAAATGTCCAATTTTATTTATATTTTATAAAGAAAATGTCCAATTTTATAGAAATCAAAAGTATAGATAAAATGCTCTAATTAAATTAATTAAAACTGGACAATTAATATGTGCATTTAATTTGTGCTTATCTGTTAATGCAAACTTTATTGAAAGCAGTCTTTTATGTGCTTCATGTGATAAGTGGCAATCGTGAGTGACTTTTAACAAAGTTACTGCCTATGTAAAGCAATAGGAGGTTCCATTTTATTAGGAAGCTGCCTAATACTGTAGCTCCCTAGGTAGAAAGTAGACAATGAGGCAGCTTGCTAGGTTGCAAATGTCCACAGCTCTCAGTACTGAGGAGAGTGATGTGCTACTTCCAATTTATGCATTTATTTAGCTTTCTCACCTTGGAGATTACAGGCTGCCGACAAGTGATGCAGAGCAGCCAGGAGGCGACTAGCTGCTGTATGTCCACATCAACTACGTTGAGGTAAAAGAAGCGGCTTCCAGGGCGCAGAGCCCTCACACCCACACGGACATCCTGCACTCCCTGAGCAGGCAGAGCAAAAACCTCACTTGGATCCACCTGCAGCACAAAACAAAATATTTTTTACACTCATAGAGCTTTTGGCATCAATCAGATGAAGTACAAATACCCACAGAAAGAAAAGGTATCTAAAAACCACTTCCAGTAAGAAAACAAATTACACTATGCAGACCTTGACTAGGACTCTATAAGCTCCACCTGAAGCTCATAAAGCTTCATCATCTTTTCTCGGCTTCTGCTATGCAACATTAGCACATAGCCAATTAAACCAAGAGTAAGGTCGCTATTTGCACACAGAGCTTAGTTGACAAGGGAGCTGCTGTATTTGCTCAGCTTGCATAATTAGAATAACAGGAAATAAACATTTCAAGATTTATGCTGCTAATATAATCCACATGTTCCATTACTCTCCTTTCATTTTCTGTATGAATTCACATTAAAGCCCTGCTTGCTTTGCTGAGGTATACTGAATACATGAAGATAAATATATTGTTTCAACCAGAAGGGCTTTATTGTTTTCAACTTCTCAATTTACTTGGCCTCATTCATATATATATATATATATATATATATATATATATATATATATATATATGGACATCCACACCATTTTAATTGCATTTAGTATTGAAAGTGTTGACTCCATGCTGTGATTTGCTTATTATCTCATTTATTTTTCATAATTTTCCCTCTTAAGGTTTTTTCACACTTGATTCGATTGCTTGGTCGGAACCAGAGTTTCCAAGCTTCCAACACCCTCCCCTTGTAAGTCTCTTATCACATTGAAAGATTTGAATCCAAACCCCAGTGTCAGTATGGCAGTACACTTAAACAAGTTAGTCTGGATTGTGTTCATACCAACTACAAACCGTATCCAAATTCACATGAACCATACACTATTCCCATTTCGAACCAAACTCTGATGTCAAAAGCTTGTGGGTCTGCACCATAATCTCTGGTGTGAAAACACCTCAAAGGAAGAAAAGGACCACATAATCCCCCATCAGGGTTCGCTACCCTGATCCGTGTACTTTTTCTGTGACTCTGCTATGTGTACCTGAAGCTCCAGGGGATGTGACGCATAGCACTTGACCCTGCGAATGGCTTGAGTGCCGTGCAAAACCAACGAATGCCAACTGAGAGTGCCACACACACAGCTAAGGTCCATCCTTTGCAGGTAATGAACGTATACCTGCCAGATCTGTGCAGGGGAGGTCAGCCATGGGTCACTGCCATAGAGAGATTGACAAAGAGACATGTGAAAAAACCCACACACATAAAAGAACAATCACTTTTTTCTTTTCATACAATGACACAGTGGCAAGACAGGCCTGATGGTCTTATGTGCCCAGAGAGAGAGAGAGAGAGAGAGACATATCTCAGATCTTCAAAAGAGAGATGTTCATAGAGACACAAAATGTCACCGTTTTTAAATTCATCCATTTACCCATTCTTTAAGAGCATCTCATGAGCCAGCAGGCAGTCATGTCCCTGCAGGAAGTTTAAAGATGTTGATGTCATTCTTTATTATTCTGCCTACTGGGTCTCTGGAGTTTGATTGTATTAAAAATGAAGGACTTTGTGGGTGAGCTCTTCACCCTGCCTGAGGGGGTTCAAATACAAGTAACATTTATGCTGTCCTTGAATATTCAGGTGTCCTTAACCGCAGCAGTTGTTGCAAAATGCTGATTGATTCCTTATTTATAATAATTGCTCAGAAATGGCATTGGTTTTGAGTTTGACTGGTCTGTCTCATTACAAAATATAATTAAAATATTTGCAAGAAGAAAAAGGAGGAATAAGAAAGCAAAACAGTTTTAGGGACAAATTTAAGAAACAGTTGTGCTCCATTTTGTGTGGTATTTCAGTGTCTTAATGCAATCAACAATGCAAGTTAAACCAGGAAATAAATGCATTGAAAATGAACTGTGCCATGAGTGTATAAATTGAGTCATTGTCAGTCTTTTGGCTTATTATATATTGCGCCTTATTCACAAAAATTAGTGTTGTTTGTCTGGTGCAATTAAGGGCAATAATAAGTCCTTGGAAAGCAGACAGCAAATAAAAAGTTAAATTTAAAATTTATGTTTATTTTCTATGGATCATAGGAGCAGTAATTCATTAAATGAATCGAATGATTGAGAATAGTGTTTTAACCAGGCATATATTCAGACAAAATTTTTTGTCAAGTGCATTTTTGGCATTTTAAATAGCGGAATCAGGTGCCTGGATCACAGTGGTAGAGTGATGCAGTATAGTCCTTGAAAATGTAAGATCCCAATAGTCTGCTTCATCCTCCACAACCTAGCACTCAAGTGACTTGCAAGATTGTGAACTGCATCATGCAAATAGTGTTTGCGCCAATATTTGATTTACATTGAATATGCACTATCATCATGAACAATTCATTCTTACTGAATTCCCACCTTAATGTTAAAATACAAGCGTAACAACACAAGTGAAAACTTTGCCTGTAATTGATTTGTGTTGCTTCATGATTGCTGTCACTCTTGCCGGCTGTAGTTCCAGAGAGAGATGAATTATCTCGCAGGTACTGAAATTGTGTTTTTATTCATATTCACTGCTTGTCAGAGATGTCGTATATTTTGATGAGTAAATGAATATTATGATCTGATGCAATCAGACAGTAAATGAGACATCCTGATTAAGATAAGATGTTATCCAAATGTCATTAATAACACATGAAGAGATTAATCAAGGACCAGGCTTTCACACACATGCAAAATCACACAGGTTCACACACACACACACACACACACACACACACACACACACACACACACACACACATTGTTGGTGCGGCTATCTTTATGAGGACTCGCCATAGACATAATGATTTTTATACTGCACAAACTATAGATTCTATCCCCTAATCCTCCCCCTGAACCTTACCCTCATAAAAAACTTTCTGCATTTTTACAGTTTCAAAAAACACTGTTTAGTATGTTTTTAAGCAATCTGTTTTATGCGGACACTAGCAATGTCCTCATAAAACACATTTACATCATAATAACCTTGTAATTACAGTTTGTAACCTAAATAAATGTCCTTGTAAACCACCCAAACCTGCCACACACACACACACACACACACACACACACACACACAGAGACACACACACCTCTTTGCAGTTGGAACAGTGAAAATGATCTATTTAACAGGTTCTCACTTCTTAGAGAACTGCAGATTGAACTGTAGAACACACACGGGGGGAGAAAAGTTGAAAAAGGTGTACATACGTGAAAATGGTAATGAAGAATTTCCTAATCTGCAGACTTGGACGACCTGGTACTTTCAGATAAACATCCTGTGGTTCACCAGGAGGCTAGAAAAAAGTTAAGCTAGTTTTAAAAAGCAAGAAAACTTCATTAAGATATTAAAAATATGCCCATAAAAAATATGCAAAAAACTATAATAATTAACTGTTAAATTTTAAAGAATTTACATTTGAAAATGCTCGTTATTGAAAAATTAGTGTGTAGCCTTTTCAGTGAAGGCATCATGAGTCAGCTCAAAACCACAGACACTAATTTATAACTAATCTCTAGTCTGATTGGCTGGCTGCTTTTTCATAAAGTGACTCCTGATTGGCTTACTAAGGTGGTGATGTGGCATATGACATTGGGGTCGCTGCAGCGTACATGGAGGGTGGCGGAACCATCTGTGAGCCAGTACAAAAGGAGACAGAGCACAAATGGGGTCTTTAGTTCAGGACAAATAGCAGACATGGAAGTGTGTTTGTGTGTGTGCGTTTATATATTTGTGTATGCAACAGCGGAGATGTTTGTAATGAGCTTCACCTGCTGTGCTGTCCCAGGCTGAAGGCAGGCGAATGGCTTTCTTTAGGAAGGTGAGTTCAGGCTGGTAGAAACGGAAGGTCTGGTCCACCACATGTGGTGTCGGTTCAACATTCACCTGGCAGATCGCCAGAGGCTTTCCGTCCTCCCCACGGAACTGCACCTGTTAGACAAGCAGATCAGTTACAGGCTACACAACACATCTCACAGTCAAGATGTAAACATTTAAAAGGCTTCCTGAAAGTTACAAACCTCAAAGAGCTTACAGCAGAAACAAAATATATAGATTTAATAAAAAATTAAAACAAGTTAAGCTCTATTGACTGCATCTATGATATGCTGTGAAATCCCACAGATAGTAACTTTGACTCGTCTCACAGTTCGTAAAAATTTTTAATAAAAAACTGTGTATAGTGATGCTTTTGGAACGGAAGTTACAACGGAGCAGAAGTTCAAATCTGGCTATTTAATAACATTTCTAAAAATGTTTCTATTCTTCTGCACAGAAATATGTTATTTAAGATGTACATTTTTCTCTATGTAAACATTCCTTTTTGGGATTCTTGTGTGCATCAAGCAAATGTTACAGGGTTTATCAGCTTTACATCATCATGACAAGAGTTGACATTTTTTATAAATCTTTACACAGATGAGGCTTTTCAGTTTTATCACTATGTGCATTTTAACGTTTGTCCTGGTGCATTTCCTTGCCCTATAGACTTCCATTGAGAGCATATTAATGTAAAAAGATTTTTGCTTGTTTTTACAAATTGAACCAACATGTAACCAGCAACAAGCATAAACCATCATGAAACTCTTGGAGTCTTTTTAGCACCCCTGCTTTCCATGAAATTCAAGGTCAAGGTCTACCAATAAATGACAGAGCTATCTGACAGAGCTATCTGAGATCAGACACACTGAATGAACCACACTGACAGTATGTACTGCAATATGAAGTAGCGCGAGTCATCTTCAGTCTTAGTGTATAACCTCTCTCATATGTAAGATAAAGTTGAGCTAGCTTTCAGATTCACAGCCCAAGACAACCCATTGACACTTCTCAGGAGGTGATGTCATTTAGTGCACAGCAATGCTTGACCCCAAATTACCTAAAAATGATATGGGAGTTGTGTGTATGTGTGTGTCAGCGGTATTGCAAGGCATCTCCGCCAGTCTCCCTTGGCTGCATATGGCAGCAATAGCATGGAAGCACAACAAGCCACAATGCCATTAAATAGTAAATCACCACACATGGAGCTTTGGTTAACAGTTTACACACATGCACATCCAAATACACAAACTCGCCCCAAACCCAGGGCCGTTTCTTGGCTTAGGCAAACTAGGGGGTCAGCAATGAGGAAGACGTCTATGTGCTCAGCAGTACATTGAAAGTTCTTACCTTGATGGATTTGGCTTGAATTGTATTGGACAGATGTTTCTCAGCCATCTGTGGACTTCTTGAAATCTTTAAGCTTTTTGTACCCTGCATTATTAAAAGAGAGTGATTCATGTACAATGCACTATTCAGTGAGACAGAGAACAATCAAAATGCAATAGTGTCATTAAGGGATGGGGAAACATTGTTTAGACACGTCTGTTCTGACTGTCTGGATGTGGCTGTTTTTAATCCATTTCATTATTGTCGATGCTTTGAGGCATTTTAACCTCCCTCCTTCACTTGTGGGTACATCTGTAATACAACAGACTATAAGCAAACCAAAATACAATTAAGCCGGAAACATGTGAACTAATCTAAGTCTCATCAGTGCACGAGGGAAATGAGGAAACAAATGCATTTTCTAAGTGATGACACATCGTTCACGGTTCAATTGAACTACAGTACAAAACACAAAGACAATTAAATAGTCCACATTTTTTCCTGATGTTATTTTCCAGCATAAGCAGTTCAGTTCAACAAATCTGGGACTTTTTGTTTGTGAGCAAAGTACTGATGATAATTAATTTGGGTGTAGCTGAGTGAGATGTCCTAAAGATCCAGTTTACACCTGGTAGTAAAGGGATAGTTAACGCAAAAATGAAAATTCTGTTCAGAAATAAACAATTCTTCATCATTTACTCACCCTTGTGTTGTTCCCATGGAACACAAAAGGAGATGTTATGCAGAATGACAACCTCAGTGTGGAGTGGAGGGGGGCGGGGCCGGGCTGGAATGTTGCACGTCTGGTCCCCAATCGGCCTGATGAGGCGCGCGAGGGATAAAGGCGGCCGGTGACGACGGTTCGAGAGAGAGAGCTTAATCACGGACATGTCTGTTGTCCTATGTGTTTGTTTACGCTTTTGTTTTAAGTTCTTCATTAAAATATTATTTATATTGACAAGTCGGTTCTCGCCTCCTCCTTGCCCATCATAACCCCGCGTTACATTGGTGCCGAAACCCGTGAGGGGGGAGGGATGCCCATCGCAGAGTCCTCGACACTGCCGTCCACCCCGGGGAGCGCCGCTGCCTTCTGCCGGGTGACGGAGTAGCCCGACCGCCCGGATGCGGGAAACGTCCGCGGGGCGAGTGGGGACTGGATTCCCCGACTGCCTGGAGCGAAGGAGCCGCTGCCGGGGTCGGAGGAGTGCCCTGCCGTCCCCAGAGACGCGGAGGGGTCGAGGGAAGACCGCCGTCCGCGAGGGGAGGAGGGAAGAAACTCCCCGACTGCCCGGAGCGGTAGGGCCGCTGCCAGGGGCCGAGGATTGCCTCCACTCGTCGCCGGGAAAGCGGAGGGGTGTTCGGTCCGCTGGGGGTCGGAGGTTGACTCCGGTTCGCCCGGAGAGGAGCGGCTGTCGTCCGCCGGAGAGTGTGAGGGAGCGCTCGAGGACCACGCGATGGTTCATCAGAGAACCGGTGAGTGAGCCTTTCCTCTCTCTCCTCTCTCTCGCTCTTTCCTCTCTCGGCCTTTTCCCTCGCCTATTTTTTTGTTGTTGTTTTCCCCTCCCGTCTCCTCCCAGGTCGAGGAAGGCGGGGATAACCAGCCGGCAGACAGGTCGTAAAGCACGCCCCTCCCCAGGGAAAGAGGGGGCGGGGATGTACGTCATGCCGGTGGCCCCCGGCCTGAGGTAACGCCAGGAGGAGTGTGGAGTGGAGGGGGGCGGGGCCGGGCTGGAATGTTGCACGCCCGGTCCCCAATCGGCCTGATGAGGCGCGCGAGGGATAAAGGCGGCCGGTGACGACGGTTCGAGAGAGAGAGCTTAATCACGGACATGTCCGTTGTCCTATGTGTTTGTTTACGCTTTTGTTTTAAGTTCTTCATTAAAATATTATTTATATTGACAAGCCGGTTCTCGCCTCCTCCTTGTCCATCATAACCCCGCGTTACACTCAGTTGTCTATCCAATAAAAGTGAATGGTGACTGAGGCTTATTCTGCCTACAGTAACGACTCCTTTTGTGTAATCACAGGAAACATATTTGAGACACATGGTACTACCAGGTGTAAAGAGCGATATGTCTCACCTTACACACTGTGATCGGATCACCCGATATGGATGTTAATCCTTGAAGTAAATAGGGTTCTAGATTTACCTGAGGGGGGAGGGTGTGGCCACAGATGAAGGTCTGGAACTTTAAGGGTATGTGGATGCTTTCTTTCGGACGCAGGTAAACCTGCGGAGTCAGCGTGCCCTCCTTCAGATGAAACATCTCCTCCTCAAGAGGAGTCAGCGTCTTTGTTAACTCCTTAAAATATCTCCACTCCTCAGTCTTCACGATTACACTGAGGGATAAAGAGAGAGGGAGTTAAAGAGGTAATGAGGGAGGGAGAGAGACAGAGAAAAAGAAAAGAACAGCTTGAGGGCTTTCTCTGGCTTGCCAACAGTATTTCACTGGCATTGATAAAGAGAGTATTTGAGTATGCGTGATGCAGTCAAGCATAAGTCCTCACAGAACTAAAACTCCAGGGAGGGTATGGCTTAAAGCTAACACACAGTGGGTATGAAAAATTACTTTCTGTTTCATAGAGAAGAATTTCATGCACATATATATGATGGAAAAGGGCA
Source organism: Moxostoma hubbsi (assembly GCA_032164185.1). Lineage (NCBI taxonomy): Eukaryota > Metazoa > Chordata > Actinopteri > Cypriniformes > Catostomidae > Moxostoma > Moxostoma hubbsi. Next base: position 11,321,281 of record JAVLUX010000117.1, read on the forward strand.
TTTTAAACATCAAAGGCTGCACCTCCATGCTCGAGAAGGGAACATTCTCCATAAATTCTCACTCCTTTAGATGTGAAACCAAGTCTCAAAAAATTTGATCACATTCCCTTTTCAATAACAGAGAGCCAGGCAGGAGGCACAAAGTGAAGCACTCTTACATGAACAAAAAAAAGCCCAGTTTTCCTTCCTCTCATAAATATGCATGCATGTAAGGAGCTCTTTTAAAAGAGTTATGCAAAACAGAGAAAGAAAAAAAAAAATCGAAATGTTATTGGGCTATAGTTTGAACAAAAAGTATGGTCTGGCAGAATATTTCTTCACTATCAGAGATATAAAGCAAATACAGGCTTTATACAAAAGAAGACAGAATTTGTGGTCATGGTGAGGCTGAGATAGAGGCACACCTTCTCTTTCACTATAATAAATGACAAGATAAAAAGAGATACTTCTAAAAACAAGATAAATCAGAACAAGCTCAAATGCTATTTTCACTGGGGTAGCTCAATTACTGTATGGAGTAAAAATTCATTTTTGAGCTGCATACCTTCAGAAGCCAATCACTGCTTTGATCACCATATTTAATAGTTGATTGTACAAAATACTAATAGAGTATTCTTAAAGTCCAGTCATGTATATTTAAATATTTAAAGGCAGAAGCTATCTACACTAGGTGTAAGTAATGATAGATGCTATTTCTCCCAAGTGTAAACAAAAAGCATCATAGTGCTTTATTATATTCTAACTTACAGTGTGGGGCATCACTGCAGCATGTTTACAGTGTTTATTTAGAGTCCTATAGATACCCTACACCAACCCAAAACCTTAAACCTAACCTTCCCTTAAAAAAATGAACCATGGTTTTATTCAAGTAACCATAGTGTCATTTGTAGTAAAATATAGTAACCACAAAATTAAATATGGTAGCTATAATAACACCATATTACTGTAGTAAAACCACAGCTAATTGGCTTAAAACTATGTCTTCTACCAAAAACACATGGTTACTACAATATTACTATAGTAAATCATGGTTAATTTTACCCTGGAACAAATGTTTCTTTTCACTTTCTGACCTTTGCTGTAACCAAATCACTGCGAGGAAATATACCTTCATATTACATTTTATTTGTTATTATTAGTAGTATTAAAGGAAATATTAAGAGTAGAGACAGGAACCAAACCGGAATCAAACCCCTGTCATCAACACGAGAAAAGCATACCTACACTGTCGTAACACCCATCGCCACTGAAGCGATACAAGGAGCCACAGATTGTCTTAAATTTCTGTTTCCACCAGACTATTGGAGTGCAAATAGCATGCTGCGTGGCAGGTCCTATTTACAACTAGTCACTCTGATATTTAAATATTTATTTTGCTTATTAATTGCTCATACTTGGGGTTATGGATTTGAAGGTAGAACATGCTTAACATGCGTTCTTGCATTATTGTAGCAGTTAGAAACCTCAGTACTAAATGGGGTGAAAGAATTATCTTCAAATGTCTGTGCCGTTACACTGGATGTGTTATTATTCAGGTAAGCTGCTATAAATATATTAACTATACCTTCCTTGCTCAGCAATATTCTCTTCAAACTGTTGCTCTGACATGATAATAGTTGGCTTGAAAGAGGCAATTCAAAATATAATCAGACAGTCCACGCTAATGTCCTCTTAAGCACCCCTTGTGGCAATGTTGAAAATGCAATGTGTACATGCGTTATGAATTGTGGACTAACACATTCTGGAATATAACGATGCAGGAAATTGAGCTTGTGTATCTAGAAGCATCTGTGTTCATGTACTTGCGTAGGGTATGTTTGGCCTAAGCACAGCTCTATATGGTGTTTTGACATATTTCCAACTGAAACCGAAAGTAGGAGCATTACATGTAGAATGGTTCGAGCCACTTTATCCTCATGATCACTTTTGCTGAGTTTTGCTTGTTTCAAAATAGTAATAAAAATTTGATCACAAAAAAAAAAAAAAAAAAAAAAAAAGTGATCACTTATGGACAGTTCTGGCATAAAATGCATCAAGGACATCTGCAAATTCACTGTTATTTCTAGTTTGAAATAAAAAAAAATCAAGCCAGTGGGCCGGCAAACAAGGCCGTTTGGGGTAGGGAACAGGGCTTTTGGAAAGTACACTTCTTCACCATCTCTGCGTTTGCAGCTTCGATGGCAGGTTTGTGTACAAGACTTGATGGGGTGGTGTTAAAAATTACTTAAAAATTTGGCTATTGGCTTAACTGCCGAGTGATCTCACAAACGTCAGCAGAGAGTAAGTCATACCAGTGGAAGAGCAAGTGATTTCATTTTAATTAAATTATATATATATATATATAAAAGATATGCAAGAATGAATCGTTCACTGTAAGACCAATAACATGCATTTTAAAAATGTAATCAATTTTGATTTCATGCTGACTTTAAAGCATTAGTTCACCCAAAAAAGAATAAAACAGTATGGCTAAAAAACAGCTTTAGGATAAGGAAAACAAATCATGTGCTATACAGGACCTGACCTATGAGGATTATATGAATAAGCCTGAAGAATGGGGCCACTTTGGTGATAATTGGCTTGTCCTTTAACCTGCAGCTCCTTCAGGTTGGCTTGTTTATATATAATGTGCAACTACCGGTAAGAAACTATTTCTTCAGTAAAAGGAAGAAAGAGAGATAGAGCAAGAGAGATAAGAGAAGGTGACTTTATAAAGTGGGCTTTGAGGCATACATCAGCAACACAAAAACAGACCTGACATACAGTATCCTTTGCACTGAAAGAAAGAAGCTTCAGATTCAACACAAACATAAAAATGCAAACTGATAATCTCAGGTATTTGTTTTTCTTGCCACAGCACTGTGCATACATATCAGAGAAGTTTGAACAGACTTAAAGAGTTAACACACACATACACACACTGGTTCTGGCTTAGAGGCAGTCAGGTGGTTACCTCCATGACAGATCAGAATGAGCTTAGGTTTTATTCAGCAGTGAAACACAAGTAAGCTGAGAAGACATTTGCCATGCAAACATACATACTATACAGATAGAGATGGCAGAGAATATTCATCATCTGAGGGGTGAGAATAGCTGTATGTTGACTGTATGTTGTCCTAAAACCAGTGGTCAAGTTTTACTTATGAGATGCTGTAACTACATGATCTGGAGCCAAAAATTATTTCTCTATTGAGGGCCATTCAAGCGTTTAGCAGAGACTTTTATCAAAAGTGACTAACGGTGCATTTAAGCTATCCATTTTAGTATAAATGTTCCCTGGAAACTGAACCCATGATCAAGAACACTCAACAAGGCCATTCAAAAGTAGCTGTGCATTTTGAAACATTTTTGCTAGTAAAAATACATGTCAATTATTTCAGAATTATTATGTTTTGCCAGGGCCTGATTCAGAAGCATGAAATGCAGGACTTTTTTCCATGTCTTCTGTCTTTTATGTCATAGCTCAGGGTAGTCTCTAGTGAAGGGTTTGGAAGTGTGCACATACTTTTGGTGTCATCAGCCAATCAGTGTTGTCATTTTCCACAGATCAATTGGCATTTACAGTTAAGGTGATTGGCTCAATAAGTTCTGTGGTTCCATGAGCAATGATAGCAGATTACAAATCACATACTTCGAGAGGATCCTCTGCCAGCTGAGCAACTACCATTGGAATTAATGGAAAGGCTAACAGATCTCCAGGAAATATAAATCTTCTAAAGCACAGTTTGTGTGTATCTGGAGTTTGCACTGCTAATCTCTTTTCTAATTAAAGTTGAGTCCATGCAGGGGTGTTAATAGCATAAATTATTCCGCCCCACCCTCTCAACATCACTCTCAGCTTTTGTTTATCAAGATGGAGTGTGTATGGATATTTTGTGTGTTATTCCTGGATTGTGTGTCTAGATCTTTAGCAGAAATTTTATGGGAGAATACATTTAATATTTCACTGCAATTATAATAAGATTGAAAATAGGAATTGATTATTTATTCAGTGTTGTGCTCATATGCCCCTGGGGATGCTCTTGGCCCTTGATATGCCCTGCTGAGGAAACTCATTCTCTCAGATGATCATTTCACACATGGGTACAAATATGTGACTTTAACTTTGATCTACATTTTAATTCTTGTATAGTTTTGTCATTCTGTCTTTGGAGTTCTTTTATTATTGCTTTTAAATGGCTTTTTGCATTTATTATACAGGACAGCTGTGAAAGTGTTAGGAGTGTGGAGCGAGGGAGCTGAGGGTAGGAATTGTGACATGACATTTGTATTTAAAGGAATAGTTCACCCAAAAAATTATAATTCTCTCATCATTTACTCACCCTCATGCCATCTCAGATGTCTTTCTTTCTTCTGCAGAAATCAAAGATTTTTAGAAGAACATCTTACCTCTGTAGGCCCCTACAATTCAAGTGAATGGTCATCAGACATTGTAGCTCCAAAACCAAATTAAGGAAACATAGAAGTAATCCATATGATTCCAGTGGCTAAATCCATATCTTCAGAAGCAATATAATAGGTGTGAGTGAGAAACAGATCAATATTTAAGTCCTTTTTTTACTATCAATCTCCACTTTCACTTTTACATCTAAAAGTCACATTTGGAGCCTGTTTAGTTTCACTTTCACATCTGAAAGTTAAAGTGGATTTAGAGTAAAAAAGGACTTACTGTACATATTGTACTTTTTCTCACCCACAACTATTATATTGCTTCTGAAGATGTGGGATTAAACACTGGAGTCATATGGATTACTTTTAGGTTTCCTTTATGTGATTTTGGAGCTACAAAGGTCTGATCACCATTCACTTGCATTGTATGGACCTACAGCGCTGATATATTTTTCTAAATATGTTCGTTTGTGTTCTGTTGAACAAAGAAAGTCATACACATCTGGGATGGCATGAGGGTGAGTAAATGATGACAGAAGTTTACATTTTGGGTGAACTATCCTTTTAAGGTTCTTTAAAAGTGCTTTAAAATGACTATGCTATTTTACGGGGTGCATGGCATAATGGTAAGAGATGTTCTTGATAAAGTAGCTGTGATGCTCACATGGGTGAGACTGACCTGCAATGTGGCCTTTTACCATTCCCTAAATCTCTTTCCCAAAATGTCCTGTCCTTTTTTCTGCATCTCTCTTATACAGAGGCATTACCACCAAAATTTTGAAGGAATATTCCAGGTTCAATACAAGTTAAGCATTTGTGCCGTTATTGCTTACCACAAAAATGTATTTTGACTCGTCCATCCTTTTCTTAAAAAAATTAAAATAAATAAGGCTACAGTGAGGCACTTATAAAGTAAATGGGTCCAATTTTTGTACAACTTAGTAAGTTATTTTATCAAACTTAAATCATGTTAACACACACAGTTTATGTCTTCTGGCTATACTTTTGAAACGGTGAGAATTTCAATGTTTACGGATTGGCCTATTCACTTCTATTGAAAGTTTTTTTTTTTAAAGAAAAGGAGGGGCAAGTCAAAATGTATTTTTTGTGATAATCACTATTATGCCACAAATGCTGTCGAATGAGCTTAACTTATATTGAATCCGGAATATTCCTTTAAAATTTTTAAATGAAAGAAAATTAAATTTAAATAGTGCTTTTCTGACACTACACTCAAAGCGCTTTACATAGTGAATAGGGGACTCTCTTCTACCTCCACCAGTGTAGAACAGTAAAAAAATTTACATTATTTTTAGTAAGGCAGGCATTTTGTATTTTTGTTGGTTTGTCAGCAATAGCCCCATATTTTCCAACCAGCTATGGCCATGGCAAGCAAGAAATTATCGCTTTATTGTGTGGTGTCATACTGGGTAGCCCCTCCCACTGTGAAATGTCATTGGTGCAAAATCCTGCTTCTCATAACTGTACATTAGATATCTTCTGATATAGTCACGTCACACAGCAGTTTTTTTACTCAGTGTGGACAGACAAATTTCTTGTCACTGAAAACGTGTTGCATAAAGTGTAGTGGGAAATATGTGAATTGATTGTGAAATAAAGTGTTGTGTATTACCCAGGCTAATATCTTACCTGAGCTCTGAATTATCACATTCAATGGTGACTGTCTGAGCAACGTTGAATGGATTCTTGAGCACAAATTCAAAGAACTCAGTAGTTGCTAGTGTGGCGTAGATTGTGTGTGAGGTAGTAATGGCCTGAGAGAGCATGTTGGTGATCTCTTGTGCTTTAGAGCGCTCACGATAGGCCTCAATCACTTGCAGGTCACGGGAATGCTGCACACGCTCTGCCTTGTGCCTCTGCAGAAAAAAAATATATATATTTATAGAAATTCACTGGTATATTGTTCTTCTGTGCAAAGGCAAAATGCAGTAATTACACATTTTTTCAAAATTGAGTTACGATCTGTCCTGTGATGGGTTTGGCTCAACAATGTTTAGATTCAAAGTAAACAGAGAGTGAAAATTACAGGAATTACAACATCAACCCTAAAACCAAGTAAAACATCAGTTTCAATGCTGGCACATTTAAGGATATTTTACTTACAGGGTGAACAGGCTTCGCATAATTTGCCTACAAATGATAACGAAACGAAGTGATGTTTATGTTCTGCCAGGCGATATTTATCCTGTTCGCTGAAATTCTTGACCTAGGAGAACTCTGGCAGGTCGAAGAGCATTGATGATTGGTTAAAACTAATCATGGGTGTGGTTTGGATGTGTCATTTTTTATTTACAATCGTGAGTGTCAGCTGAGGAGTTGTTACCTAGGGTAATGTCTTTAAAAAATTTATAAATTTGAAGCTTATCTCTTATATCTCTATACTTTTTACATGATTTGCAACACAAACTTTAAAAAGACATGCGGCCATGACAAATGAGTAGAGAAGTGGAAGGGGTTAAAATAGGGAGTTAAATAAAGCAAAGAAGTGACACAGCACTAAAAGCGGCAGTCCACAGAGAGAAAACCCCGCATTATTGTCTTTACTTGTGGCTGGAACAGTACGTTAAACACCATGACGTCAGCCTAAATTAAGTAATTTTAAAACGTTGCCACGCTTAAGTATAAACGGCAGCTTTGTTCACAGAGGGTGCGTTTGTTTGCCCAAAAGTTTCTTCCAAAGTATAAACCAGGCTTAACTCTGATTTGCCTTTGTAGGTCGGAATTCACATACTGAAACTGCACCAGAAAGACACATAAACTAATAAAACTGATGTGCCTGCAGTCTGGCAGGACTGAAAAGAAAGAACGAATTTAGGTTCAATTTCATCATTTTTTCAGAGTGGGAGGGCATGGTGAATAATGCAGCTCAGTTTCAGCTGTTTCCTGTTTACAGCCAAAATTAAGCTCATGTTTTTAATATCGACTTTGGAGAGAATGTCAGGATCACATGGCGCACAGCAGTAGAAAACAGCACTGAGCCCATGCTGAGAGAGACAGCTATTCAATACTGCTCAATAAAAAATGTCTTGCTCTCCCCTTCTCTCTCACCGTGATATTTGTGTTGTCCAGAAAATGAGGCGGAGACTTCCGTTCCTCAAGTTGACGGACAGCTGCCATTCTATCAATCTTCCTCTGGTGCACTTCGTCCGATTCACCCGGCTTATGCAGTATGGCTCCGCCAACTTCCCTCATGGTGCTTTGTAACAGTCTGGCCAACTCGCTGTCGATTTCTGGCAATCGCTGAGCTCGTCTGGCATTGCTTGCTGCAACACGCATATACACACGCATAAACAAAAACATCTTTTGCCCTACAAGACACACATGCTCTCTTCGCTTCCACTAGGGCCCTCTTTTCAACCTCAATTTGGCCTGGTATCTTCGTCTTTTCCAGTTATCCCTCCCACCCAATGAGACCCGATTTCAGATATACCTACTCTGAGATCCATGCTTCAATGTGATTCAACATAACAACTAATAAAATCCTATGATTTAATACCACTGAAGATAGAACTTCAGAGGATCAAAAGACACAGGATCAAAAGGAGCCTGCCAGTGTTTTTTTTCTAAACCTAAATTCCCATTGTAGTCCAACCTACTGAGAGAGAGAGAGAGAGAGAGAGAGAGAGAGAGAGAGATCTATAGTGCGATGGAGACAAAAGAGCCTCAAAGTGATGAATAAGAGGATGTTGAAGCACTCTTTTTACCTGCATCTCATCAGACTAACATACAGACACCCTTCCTGTAACAGCCCACTCATGGCCCAAAGACATGTGGGAGCAAATGTGTTATTTTTCACTGGCTGAGTCTCAGCTATCTTTACAGGACGTGACATTGTGGCAGTGATGTTTGACAGTCACATACAGCCTGCTCTTCAGTGGACAGATAAACAACAATGGATGGCTCCACAAGCACACACATTACAATCAAGAGCACTGAAAGGCCCGAAACATACTCTATGGAACATACAAATGCTTCTAGCTACACAATTGATTTCCTGCACTGTTGCATTCCGAAATGTGTTAGAATGCAATTCTTAAAACAATGAAAATACAAATTTTCAAGTACTAAAAACTGACTATTCCCAGAAGACTTTTAAATACTGTACTATCATAATATTGTGATCCTCTGTGTTATTTGTTCATCACAACAATAGGACTAATTAGCAACACTGTCATTAAAATTAAGCAATGACAAGCGAGAGAGAGTGGGAGAAAAAAATAAATAAATATATATACATATACATACATACATATATATATATATATATATATATATATACATATACATACATACATATATATATATATATATATATATATATATATACATACATACATACATACATATATATATATATATACACACACACTCACCTAAAGGATTATTAGGAACACCTGTTCAATTTCTCATTAATGCAATTATCTAATCAACCAATCACATGGCAGTTGCTTCAATGCATTTAGGGGTGTGGTCCTGGTCAAGACAATCTCCTGAACTCCAAACTGAATGTCAGAATGGGAAAGAAAGGTGATTTAAGCAATTTTGAGCATGGCATGGTTGTTGGTGCCAGACGGGCCGGTCTGATTATTTCACAATCTGCTCAGTTACTGGGATTTTCACGCACAACCATTTCTAGTGTTTACAAAGAATGGTGTGAAAAGGGAAAAACATCCAGTATGTGGCAGTCCTGTGGGCGAAAATGCCTTGTTGATGCTAGAGGTCCGAGGAGAATGGGCCGACTGATTCAAGCTGATAGAAGAGCAACTTTGACTGAAATAACCACTCGTTACAACTGAGGTATGCAGCAAAGCATTTGTGAAGCCACAACACGCACAACCTTGAGGCGGATGGGCTACAACAGCAGAAGACCCCACTGGGTACCACTCATCTCCACTACAAATAGGAAAAAGAGGTTACAATTTGCAAGAGCTCACCAAAATTGAACAGTTGAAGACTGGAAAAATGTTACCTGGTCTGATGAGTCTCGATTTCTGTTGAGACATTCAGATGGTAGAGTCAGAATTTGGCGTAAACGGAATGAGAACATGGATCCATCATGACTTGTTACCACTGTGCAGGCTGGTGGTGGTGGTGTAATGGTGTGGGGGATGTTTTCTTGGCACACTTTAGGCCCCTTAGTGCCAATTGGGCATCTTTTAAATGCCACGGCCTACCTGAGCATTGTTTCTGACCATGTCCATCCCTTTATGGCCACCATGTACCCATCCTCTGATGGCTACTTCCAGCAGGATAATGCACCATGTCACAAAGCTCAAATCATTTCAAATTGGTTTCTTGAACATGACAATGAGTTCACTGTACTAAAATGGCCCCCACAGTCACCAGATCTCAACCCAATAGAGCATCTTTGGGATGTGGTGGAACGAGAGCTTCGTGCCCTGGATGTGCATCCCACAAATCTCCATCAACTGCAAGATGCTATCCTATCAATATGGGCCAACATTTCTAAAGAATGCTTTCAGCACCTTGTTGAATCAATGCCACGTAGAATTAAGGCAGTTCTGAAGGCGAAAGGGGGTCAAACACAGTATTAGTATGGTGTTCCTAATAATCCTTTAGGTGAGTGTATATATATATATATATATATATATATATATATATATATATATATATATATACTCTACATCCAGATAAATCTTTTCTGGAATTATCAGCAAATCCAGAGCTCTAGAATTGCACAGCTAAGTTCTAAGTTCATTGTATATGAAGTCAAGCTCTGGTGCTTTAGATAGAAGTGCCTCACCATTAAGCTTGAGGACCGTAAAAGCAGAGACACTTCCTCCTGCAAAACCCTGAGGGGCCTCACTGGGTTGGACCACATGGGAGTGTGCTGCAGGAAGAGTCAAGGAACTCTGGGTACTTGATACACTGCCACCTGTTGAACAGAAAATCTAAATTAAATTGAGCTTAATCCCAATCATTTTAGTTTGGTCAAATTCAATTTCAGTTGATGTTGATGCAAACAAAGAGCTTTCCAAATTGCACATAATCTGACTGTGCAGTTTTGCAACTTTTTTCCTTTGTTCCTAAAAATGTGGCTGATTACATGATCTAGTTGTTGAATTGGCACCATTGTCTGATCACAGCTGGCTTTCTCTTTCTTACTTTTCCTAATCAAAACAAGCTAATTAGGTAAAGCAATATCCTTCCTCAAAGACAATGTTAAGAATAGCCAAAGAGCTTGATGGATCATTAGAGACAAGTTTATTGTTCTTGAAACTGGGCTATTTTGCTTGTTTGTAGAATGTAATGCATTCACTCAAAAAGACTGTGATGTCGTCATTCTGTTGCATTGATGATGACTGTGACAATGTGACAAAGGCGTTTATTAATTCCTTGTGGTAAGAAATCTTCTGTGGCCAGGGAGGACAGGCAGGAATGTTAACAGGGAGAAATGGAAAGAGAGGTGAGTGAGAAAAAGGGAAGAACTACAAATCAATATCTAAAAGGATTGTAATGTAAATTTAAAAAAGGTTTTATATTTGGGAAGAAAAGCCTTTAAGAATCATCCCTTTTAGATATCAACAACATACCATGTTTGCTCCTCCAGTGGAAAAGCTACAAGTTATCTCTCCAGTCCAATATAGTCACCCTGTCCTCATGAAAAGTAAGTGACTGGTGAATTTTTTTGCACAATTATATTATATAGTTTGTTACATGTTGAGTGCCAGTTCTGAGGTAAAATGTCCACTGTGTAGTGCTAAAAGCGAGTTAAATGTTTTCCCAAACCAGTAAAGTTAAGGTTAATGTTCTTTCGAGTTTTAAGTCAACAAAACCTACCCCCCTACCCTAAACCTTAAGCCTAAGCTAATTGGAGATGAAAAATGCAATTGCTGAAGAAACCATGCCATTGTGAGGTGCATCTTTTTCATGGTACTTTCGGCTTGCATTCTCTTTAGAACTCATACCCCAGTGCTTTGAATCAGAAGTACAAAGCTCAGTTTTCACAATTTGATCACACTCAAACAAGCTTGTTAATGTAGTTGCATTAAATAATGCAAATATTTTTTAAGTTGCGTGCTACAGTAAAAGTATTTTGATGTTGATAGCATTGTGTGAGGAACAGGGTGAAGTGCGTTTATGAACTGAAAATCTGCCATTTTACATGTGATTTGCGTAAAAGTGAATTAAGATCATTGTTGTTGTAGCCCCTTTAGTATTTATATCACCAGGAAACTGCGGGGATAGGCACAACAAACCACGTAAAATTAATTTTGCAAAAATATAGGTATAGCAATGTGGTTCTATAAGAGAAGGTTGATTATAGTTTTTAACTTCCTTCATTCTTTAATAACAACATCTTTGCAAAGCCTGCATCACATTGTGACTGAAACGATCAGGGATATTGTTAAAAATATACTTTAGTCACTATTTTTTAATAATGGTGATTGAATAATTCTCCAGAAAGATGTGCAAAGCAGCATGTACTACACACAGCTAGGACTTTTCAGACTTTCCCTCATTGTACAATTATAGTTAATTTTCTGGTGCATATATCCTGCTTTTTTTCCGCATTATCTCACTGAGACTGGATGGGCCAAACCAAAACCAAAATGTTGGCAGTCATGCATTAATGGATTTGTGTTTCTGACATCAGAAACCCAGGGATTTCAGAACAATGCTGATATGCAGCTTAGTTTCAATAAATTGTCTTTTTGGAGTGGGAAAGATGTTTTGACTTCTGAAACTGTCATAGCATAGCATATTCTTATCTTTAAAAAAACAAAACCAAATGGAAAATGTTATTGCTTAATATGACTGAAAACTGAAAAAATAATATAGGTGTATTCTCCTTGACCTTGTCTTGTTCCTCTATCTTTCACTCTGTGAGACTTTTATAGAGCACTGAGAGCAAATTGTCTAAACTGCAGTGTAACTGCTTTTCTCCAATGAGTTTAACCAGCATCAACTGCCCCAAACAGTCTATGGGCTTTACCTGTGATTACTAACAGGTGAAAGCAGTCTGATTCAGAGGTCAGGCACAGAATGAGGGGTTGAATGTGAGAGAGTGTGTGTGTGTGTCCCAGGTCACTGCATGTGATTGATTGAAGTAAATGAACACATTAAATACCCCATTTTATGCTCATTTACAGGTGCATAATTTTATTTTGGGGGTCTTCTAGAATAGGTTTAAATGCTTTAATGTTCAAAAAACATATTATTTTTCTCATACTGTACATTGCTACAGCACCTCTTTTCACCCTCTGTCTGAAACGCTCTATTTTAGCTCCTGTCTCTTTAAAGCCCCCCTTTCAAAAAAAATCTAGTCTGCTCTGATTGGTCAGCTGGCTCAGTCTGTTGTGACTGGTCAACTGCTTAAGATTATGCTTCTGAAAAGTAACGCCTCTTACCATAACCGAGTTTCAGCTCCCGAGGCTTCCTGAGCAGCTGTCAACTCTTATGTGGGCTTTATGCAAATGTCTTGCGTAGTGACATAGGTAAGTCACGGAAATAATGGCTGAACTGCAAACCAGGCATTTCAGGCAGTTCAGGAGCAATATGTACTGTGAGAGAGTAACTCCCTTTGTCGTGGACATTGTGCTTTGTAACTTTGCAGACATTTTACATGCACAACTGCAATATTACACACTAAAGGAGAGACAAAATCCCCAAAAGCATAAACCATCACAATACAATAAACAAGTCAACCATCCACACAATAAACACACACTTCTTTTATCATTGGGACAACAGCAAGTGCGACACATGTTTTCACTCAGCATTTAACTTGAGAGCATGTAATTTATGAACGTGATTGTGTTTTGAAACTGTTATTGAGTGAGTAAGTGTGTGTTACGCAAAGGAACACCGGATTTGATCCCAGGCTGGGATAAGTGATTATTTATTTTCTGAGAATACAGTATTTCAGACTAATAGTCATAGTCAGTTTTTTTTTTTCCCTAAAAAAATTTGACATGTTTTGTCATCACTGTAAAGTGCACTTTATATTGCTACTTCATATACTTTGTATTAAATATATTTGATCAAAATAATAAATGGTTATTTTTGAAGCTTGGCTTCATTCCACTAAAGAAATCTATAAAATGTACCGATGCATGCTATTTTGAGTTAATGCTTCACTCTTGCAATTTCCTGAGCCATGCATAATCCTTAATAGTTAATTGAAAGTAAGCTGAGGAAGGGCCCTCTACAGACGTGACCTGTACAACATTTATACCTGCCATTTAAATAAAAAGCATTTTTATTAAGGAATAAAACAAATCAGTCATTCATGAGATATTTTATGCCACACTTTCTGACCTCTGTAACCTCTTCTCACACAGTAAATTATTAATAAAATAATTTATTATACAAAGGACTGGTTCACTCAAGAATTCAAATCCTGTCATTATTTAATTGTGTAACTGCAGTATACACAAAAGGAGACGTTAGGCAGAATGCATGGGACTGACAAACTCAGTTACAATTAACTTTCATTATAAAATTGATTTTCTTGTTTTCCACAGAAGAAAAAAGGGCATGCAGGTTTAAAACGACATGAAGTGAATAAATGGTGACAGATTTCTAATTTTTTGGGTGGACTATTCCTTTAACTTCTGATAAGCAGCAAGTTAAAAAGTCGGCAACATGCGGTAAAATACCAAATATAAGTCATATTAGCACCTGTGGCATCTGAACAAGTGAAGGGTTTGTTGAATTGTTCTGTGAGAAAACACAATTAACATGAAAGAATGAGGATTTCAAAGAATGCACATCATGAGATGTACAAAAGGCTTGTAGTCTCTTTATTTACCTTAAGTTTGTTCTTAAACCATCAAAATAGATTTAGACTTAAAGCTCAGACAAATCACAAGAACTAGAAAAAAGTTCTGAAGAGTCTTAGAAAACTATCATAAATATGCATACACAACTTAAAACCTTCTAGTAAAATATTGTGGAAAAACTCCAAAGTGAGCCACCACATTATGGACCCAACAGAGGACTGTGAACCTTTCAAAACTCACACTGCGTGTTTCACCATCTCAAAATAAGCTCTCTATACAGTTTTCTAAATAAGAAATATCATCCAGACCTTTGGGTCAGATGAACTTCCACAACTTTATACATGCTGGTTGAGCATTTCATTATCTTTAGATATCTCCATTAGACCCCTACTGTATGACCTCTGCAGAATACATTTCTATAGGTTTGGGCATCATTCAATCATAGAGTTCTTTAATCTGTAGTGGAGTGCATGATAGGATTTCCATTAGGATGCACTTATTCGTATCTTATAAATGTAGCTTTGTTTTATAGGGGAAAGACTAAAGTCTACATTGGCCCCTGCTGCAAATGTATATCATTGTTTTGCTTCGTTTTTTCTTTTTTGTTGTTTTTGGTTTTTGACCATCAAAGTAGAGATAGGGACCTGCATGGAAATAATTTTCAAGGAAATATTTTTCTCTGCATAATCTTTGCCATGCTTATCAAATGTTTGCAGATGAGCTGTGTGGGGGCCAGAGGCAGGCAGAATTATAAAATCCTAATCTTTTTTTCTCCTCCATCTGGCCCTGCATCTCTCCTTGTTTGGTACAAAGCAGAAAGAGTATGTTGGTGATAGAGCCTGTTGCTACTGTGAAAAGCTTTTGACAGATGTATCAAAACACTCTGAATTCAGAGACAATATTTTAACCTATTTCATTATTATTCCATTAGTGTTGAATTAAGTTATCCATATCTTTTCTGTGGATTTGCTGTTTGTTTAATAATTCACTTGTCTACTCACATCAAGCTGAATTTAATTAAAGAGGATTTCATTAGGAGTTTTTTCATTGCGTTTTTGCACACGACAAAATGTCAATCATTATGAGTCCAATTATAGAGGAATTTCATTAATTCCCAACGGCATTGCACTCCCGCTGTCCTATCTAAGCAGTAAATGTTGAAACGGAGCAGGATAAATAAATAAGACTTGAACCAATTTGGCATTAACAGCATAGCAGACATGTGACCTCTAACCTTATCAAAACCCAGACTTAATGTGCTCAATAGACTGATTAAGAGAATAAGCCATTTAACAAGACAATGACATTTGCATGTACATAATAGAGGCCCTTTTTCCAATAATTGTCTGTGCTTTGACCTAGCCAAACCTCTGGTGCTTTTCATGGATAAAAATCTCCACAAGCCTTCGGGAGTGAGTAAATCTCAATCTTTTTCTAATGGCGACCACTCATTAGGAAACAAATAAATGGACAATGCATTAATCCCAGATTGAGATACGCTGTTTATCCGCTTTGTGCCGTGTTGATTTGTGGGTTGTGTATGCGTTAATAGATTCCAACAGCTTAAAGCGAGAGACATAGAAAAGCTGATGGCTATCTAAATGTTTGACTGGGTAATTTCACAAGAAACATTTGCGTTTTTCAACAGGCCTTTAAGAAGGAGCTTAAGCAGATAAACATGAAGGCTGCCTGTGAAAAGCTTTTGACTCAGCTCTGATTTCCAGATTGGAGAACAACTAAAATCCTTAAGAGAATTTTAATTGGTATGCGTTAGGCAGCAAGTTTTGCTTGCGATCTCACTACCTCTCTTCCAACAATGATATTTTTCGTTATGATTCCCACTAGAGTTACTTACGCAATGCTAATGAGCAAAAACATGCTACATCTTTAAATGAGAGTGTAAATTAACTGTAAATACTCTAAAAACGTAAAGTAAATAAAATAAAATGTATTATTTCTCCAAGTTTAAGCCTACAATAAACTTTCACTTCACCTAAAACACATTCACTTCACCTAAAATAAATGTGATTGTTGGGCAGACATGAAGGGAATACATTTTTAGATTAATAGAGATCAGGAAAATCAGTAACAGTGAGTATTATGTTCATGTTCTCCTCAATTATGTTCTTTGACCATGTAAAGCCTAAACTACGGAAGACCTAAACAGCAAAATAAATACAAAAATCACTTTGTGATTTTTTTTTTAATGTTTAGCGCCTTCCTATGACCAACAAATAATGTTTTTTTTCTCTGCATTTTTTTTCCCCAAAATAATTTTTTCATCATATAATGTTTCCTCACCAAAAAATGTTTCACTGAAAATAAAGTATATATTTCTCTCTGTTTTTTTTTCTCTCTCTCTAAAAAAAAAAAAAAATTGTAGGACATAGGCTCAGCAAGGCACTAAGAAACCTAAAACATTTCACCTAGTGAATTAGTTTTACACCTTGCAGTTTAGGGCTTTGTACAAAAATCTGTTTGGTTGTGAATAAAATCACCTCTCATTGGTCAATAACACACAGCAGCTACAAAAAGATCTTCTGCAGGTGTGCCACTAGCGGTCACGTACAACAAAGCAGCAAGATTTCCATGCATGAGCTTGGAAAACTGTGCCGCGGTAAGACCTCCGTGAAGTGAGGTGGTGGTGGCATAATGGCTAGAGCACAGGGATGCTAATCAGAAGGTCGCTGGTTCGAACCCCACGGCCACCATCATTGTGCCCTTGAGCAAGGCACTTAACTCCAGGTTTCTCCGGGGGGATTATCCCTGTAATAAGGGCTCTGTAAGTCGCTTTGTATAAAAGCGTCTGCCAAATGCATAAATGTAAATGTAAATGTAAGTTGGCACCCCATATAATTAAATAATCACCAAAACTATTTAATTAGTTTGTGCTGATTTGTGCCGCAAAAATGAACGTTTGTGCTGGATTGGTGTTTGAGATATTAAGCATTCTTTTTTGGGCTGTGTGACATCACTCTCCACCCCATCTCACTCAAATCGATCCAAACCGGTGCTGGTCATTTGTGCTCGGTCTGTGCCGTTAAAACAAACGTTGTAACTATATCCCTTCCTTAGATATAGCAAAAAAAATTTGGGGAGTGGTGACGTCATTCTCCACCCCATGTTGTCTATATCACTCCAATACAGTGTCATTCGTTTGTGCTCGATTTGTGCTGTTAGAAAAAACCCTGTAACTTGTGAACAGCACAAACGAATGACACCGGTTTGGAATGATTCGGATGACATGGGGTGGAAATTGACGTCACAGCCCCGAATCATATTTGTTATTTCTAAGGAATGGAAATAGATAAAGTGTTAATTTTAATGGCACAAACCGAGCACAAACGACCAGCACCGGTTTGGAACGATTTGAGTGAGATGGGATGGAGAGTGATGTCACACAGCCCAAAAAAGAATACTTAATATCTCAAACACCAAATCAGCACAAACACAGCACAAACTAATTAAATTGTTTTGGTGATTATTTAATTATATGTGGTGCCAACTTCACAGAGGTCACTGTAAGTGTTGCCTGCTGCCTCTCTCCCATTGAAAATTAACTGGAAACACAGTTACATTTACATTTATGCATTGGCAGACGCTTTTATCCAAAGACATCTGATTACTAGTTATGTGCTTTAGCCCACTATGCCACCACCAAATTACCACGTATTGCTTGAAACAGCCTTTGTAGTCACAACTAATTGATGCTTCCTAAGCTACCGTAATGACTCTGGTGAAAGTTTTTAGAAAAGTTTTTTAGAAAATGTTAAAAATGCATGTTACTGCATTATGGTTATACCACACCATTCTTACCAACATTACCAAGCCGCAGATGCAGAATTCCTTTTACGGTGGTATAGACATTGATGGCTGGAATGGCCCCATGTTTGCTGTCATGCCTTCTGGTAAAGTTGGCATCCTGCAGATACTCAGTGGTGATTACTTCCAGCTCATGGTTCACCTGGACAGCTGCACGTCCTTGCCGCAACATATGCTGCAGATGTGTACCACAAACAAATGCAGTTCAAATACACAACACTGTCCGCAGTTGCAGTCTGAAGCATATGTAAGATCCAGCTTTTTCTCTGCTGTTTATGCAAAGAAGCTTATGATCTGAATATTATCTCATACTCAGCATAACTGTTTTAGAACGTGCACTCTGATTGGAAGGCTCATTAGTGAGAGCACCATTTTGTTTTCTTTATTTTCAATCAACTGAATCTATCTGGGTTACACAGTGTCCTAAGAAGGCACATCACAAAAACTTTGCAGCAAAAAGTAATTTGTCTGTACACACTTAAGGTGAAAATGCAGTGCAATTTGACACAATCAGAGCCAATCAGAACATGTTTGTTGCATAATAAACAGTTAAGTGTAGCAGTACTTTGGACCAATGAGATTTCAGTGTTGGTGGAAGCCATCCAATGTGTTACAGCAGAAATATAAACCAATTGATGGATAACCTGTTGCCCATCTGGTTAGAACAAAAACTCAAAAAGAGATTTTATAACCTGCCATTTTATTGTATTCACTTGGTTAGGACAAAGTGTTATGTTGATTCTAGATTTCATTGATTTAGCCATGTAGAACAAAGAGTTAAAAACAAGCAAACACAACAGCTACTGAGACATGTTACAGGCCACTGACAAATGTCACAATGTGAAAACGTGGTTTTGCCTGAAGTCTAAATTTCAGAAAAGGTCAGTATCCATGCTAAAGAAAAACAGTCCAATTATGTTGATGTGATTGTATCTATTTCTTGTTTTGTTTTAACCTTTTTCAACCTCAGCAGCTGACATTGTTGAGAACTCTAGCCAAGAGACCTGTGGTGGTGAGATCTAACAGGTGCAGGTGTCCTAAAGTATGACATGCATATTTCATCATTTCAACATTACACTCCCATCTGAGCACACTAAATAATACATTTGGCAAAAAGGTTTAGACGTGCAGGGCGACTGTCTTTCTGAGTTAAACACCTGTATGAGCTGTGTTGGGCTATTAATGAGGGCAGTATTTGTACTTTTGTCAAATGTCTGTGTACTGACCAGCTTGTGAGGTTATTCCTGAGCACTGCCATTGAGATACTGCTAAGCTGCTGCTAAGCAGAACTGTGTGAAATATGTTGGTTTATTATGTGAGGTGTTACATTACTGTTTTATCATTGAGGTGAAGTGTGTTTTGTTATTGCTACGGTACTGTTAGTGTGCATTATGCTGAGTCACAGAGAGTTTACATGCAGAATCATACACTGCTTATGTTTAATTAGTCTACAAAATGTATGGTTACATAAACACCTTAAAGATGTTCAGGGAAAGGTCATAAATGGTTTAAGCTGTTAGCCACATTAAGCTAAAGATGTGAAGACCTGTATAAGTCCTTATTGCTTATTCAAAGTGTGCATATCTGACTATGTAACAGTCTATGTCAAAACCAGAGAAAAACCTGATATTGCAAAACCCTGGTTTTCTTGTACATTGTTAGTTTATTGATTTGTATTCTAACTCTGTGTGGTTTTTAGACTTGATACTGTGTTTTGTTGTACTTGTAAACACACTCATTGTGTGCTAGATAATGTATTGTTTCCTCTACCTTGAGCTCCACAGCAGCTGAGCCAATAAGCATCAACGATTCACTGTCCCAGACATCAATTTGCAAGCAGTGGAGTGCCAGGTATCGTAGAAACCACACTTGCTCACCTGGCTTCAGGTATTGAGGGTCAACACGATACTGAAGCTGCAGACCAGGGAAACCTACAGTAAGAAGAGAAGTACTGTACTGAAGAAAGAATAAAGGTATGTGAAAAACAAGTAGGCCAACATATCAAAACACGAACTGAGAGAAAGAAAAAAAATTTTGATTTAAAGATGAAACATTCAATACTGCACACTAAACTAAATCCTCCATTCCTTAAAGTAAAAGTTCACAAAAAAAAAAAAAAAAAAGTTCTGCAGAATACAAAAGGAGGGATTTTAAAGGATGTCCCAGTCTCTGAATTCAGTGCATGTTAGAAGCTCATTCACATGTTTATTAGAGAAATTGCATTGTACCTGTGTTTTTGATTTCGAGTCATTGTGAACGAGCTTCTCTAATGCACCCATGAACGTGCAAAGGTGAGCCATGGCGGAGTCAAGATTTTCACAGTAAAATAATTAGATATTGGGTTGTTTCTCACCAAAATGTATTGTATGCTTTTAGAAAACTTGGAATATGAAGGATAAGTCACATGGGCTACTTTAATGACACTTTTGGGACCTTTTAAACTTTAAAATGAGTCAAACCAATGAATGGGACATCCTTTAAAGTAGCTCCTTTTTTGTTTGCACAGAAGAACAAAAGTCAGACGGGTCTGGAACAATATGAGGGTAAGTAAATAATGATAGATTTTCCATTTTTGTGTGAAGTAGTCTTATTATACAAATCTTGAGTGAGTAATAAAACAATATATGCAATTCTTTGAAGTAAACAAGCAGGACGTTTATGTAGAAAATCAAGCAGATTGAGCTCAGCATAGACAGTATGCATGAAAAATTTGACAAAAAATATTACTTCCTCTCATAATATGTCCTGTCAGTCAGTGTCACAGGCTCACAGGCTGTTTTCTGTGTTCCCACATGTTTACTGTGTCTAAAGTGTTGAATGTAATAATTTTTAAAACTATTTGCTTAACATAACATTTACATTTGTTTAGTTATTTTTATCGAATAATGAAGAAGATCTTGGAATCTTCAAGTAAAAATAGTTCATGTTGATACAGCTGGCAGATATTGGCTGCCAGTGTAGACATGAGCAGAGGTTTTATGTATAAAAATAAATAAATAAAAAACCTTCTGGAAGTTAAAAAAAAAAAAAAAAAAAAAAATGAGTAAAGAAGTGTAAAGGGGCAGTCACACTAAGTTTTAAACACACACAAAAAAAAAATACATACAACGCAACAGACCAGAATCTGATGTGACGCGTGAGGGCTACTGATGTCAGTAAATAATACATCACAAACAACAAATATTATTACATTTAAAGTATCTACTCAATTTCCTGCAACAATAAAACATGATCTTGCATTTCTGGTCTCCTTCGTTCTGATGCGTTTGAATGGGAGTGAATGGAGAACGAAGTTTAGTGTGACTGCCCCGTAAGCAAGCCTTTTGTAAGAAGTATGTGTAATGTCGGTAGACCAGCAGGAAAGAAACTACAGTTTAGCAATGAAATGTCTATACATTGTAAAAATTAACAGATACTCAATACACCATTTCCACACCAGTGAAACCCTTTTGAGTTCTCTTACAAACTCTAAAAATCTCTAATGACTGTCAGTGGTTCCTCCACCATAAGGAAAAGGCTTTG
Source organism: Moxostoma hubbsi (assembly GCA_032164185.1). Taxonomy (NCBI): domain Eukaryota; kingdom Metazoa; phylum Chordata; class Actinopteri; order Cypriniformes; family Catostomidae; genus Moxostoma; species Moxostoma hubbsi. Next base: position 11,342,781 of record JAVLUX010000117.1, read on the forward strand.
AAGTACTTGCAAATTCTTTTTAAGTTTGAGTCCATAAATAGGATATGTTAGGCTCCTTTAAAGGGTGTCTACAGGATCTCCAGATGGCTCACCAGTGTGGCAAATGGTGCTTTTCATTTTTACATTGTGGTTTGAACAAGTAAGTCTTCCCCTTGTTATGAAGCAATGAGACAGTGCAGTTGTCCTCATGTGTTCCAGTAATCTAGGATGATTAAAAACTTCACATCTGGGGGTGACACCTATGTGGCCAACTGAGATGATGAGTGATATGGTATTTTGGCAGGGTTTTGTAAATAAAAAAAATAATAATAATAATAATAAGCTTGAGATGATGGGCTAGCATCGAGATTTCAGAAATCCTCTATGAGATCACAGATTGGAGGAAAATGTACAAGGTGATTATTGTCAACCTAGTAAGACGAGCCATGTGATTGAATGAATGTTCTGGGTAATCTGATATAAAAGGAGAATGGTGAAGGTCCAAGCACTGACCCCCATGGAATCCCAGTGGTAAGAGTGAGAGGTAATGAGAGTAAGCTTTTCCAGTCGACTTGGTACAAACTGTCATCCAGGTAGGAAATAAACCAAAAAAGCACTGACTTGGAAATCTCTGCCATCAAAGAGATCAATAGTTTGTTATTGAGAGCACCAAATGTCATGAAAGATCCAGAAGAAACAGTAATAAGTTAGAACCTACGAAGTTACAGCAAGAAGAGCAGTATCAAACTGAACTCAAATAGACATCATAAACCTCAGATGCAGTATCATTCATTGCAAGCAAAACGAGCGAATGGAACGCAACAAAAGACTAAACTATATAGTGATTTTACAATTAACTATTTCAGGCAGAGGGACAAATTCTAAATTCTTTATTAGCCGAGAATGTGTGATGAGTAGATCTTATGCAACAGCTAGTAATTACACAACAACAGCACATGATCCCACAGGATACAGATGCTCACTCCTCAAACATCAAAAGGCACTATATCATCATGCATCCTGTAATCTTTATGACACTGTATGGCTCATTGTTTAGCTGTGCAATGGTACTGTGTAGTGTGGCTGAAAAAAAAACAGTTAAAGTGTTTAAAGTGTTTAAACACCTTTATAAAGTTGACTGCATGGACAGAGCTTCTATTTTCAGTAATATTAGCCTACATCTTTATGACATTTCATCTGCTGTAAAGCTTTAGAAACAAAAAAGGCGGAATGCAGGCTGTTAGAACTGTTCCTATTTTACCCCTGCATCGCTCAGTCGTGCTCACTTGCTCTATCATTTTCTCATTATCTGTCTCATTTCTTCCATTCTCTTACTCCGCAAGCCTATCTATCTTGCTCTTTAACCTTTTTTCCCATCTCTTGAATATCACTTCTGTTTTCTCTGTTGTTCATAGCAGGCAAATGAGAAGCTACCCACTCATCTTGAGAAAGCTAGCGACACATTCTTATGTAATATGTGTTCTACCTGATTGGATACTGTATCTAGCCAATTTGTAAAAGTGTACAAATTCAGTGGGGGGCAAATGTCAGAGACCACTAGTGACAATGATTTCTCTAATTTCATACAAATATTTTCATTAAATTATCAGCATGATAATTTTTGTGAAAAGTTTAATTAAACAATGAACATGCATTTCAGAATTTCTTAAAATTTGGTATGTTCTCATTTTGCTCAAATGTCAGCATGCACAGGAGCTGGCATGGACAAAATCTGATGGTCCATGTTTACTCAGCATAATTTGTGAATGTTCCAAAGAGGGTCCTGTGCACTTCAGTGAAAGGAATCTGACCTAATTAACATGGTCAATGTCAGAAATAGGTGCTTATTTGATTAGTGACTTAGACACAATGCAGAAACATTAATGATATTTGTGTTAATTTCACATCATAAAATTTCTTTAAAACATGTAAAAATCCTAAAACATTGTTAACTTCCAGGTTACATTTTTTAATTCCAGATTTTCAATGTGGTCTCAGAATTTTGGGCAATTATTGCAACAATGTTTGGCCAAGTCTATCATGGTATAAAATAGCCCCGCTCTAGCTGTAGAAAAAGTGAACCTTAGGTGCTCTTAGCTCAACATATAAAGGTGTTTTGAAACATCAGCTTTTGCTTGTTTTTGAGAAAATATTGATAAAAATAACTCACATCAGCGGAAGGTAATACATATTTTTGGCAGCCGTATGAACAGACCAAGCCAAAACTGATTTTTCAGCACCACCAAGTTCATCTCAAAGTCACTGTGCATCTTCACTTCCTTCAGCAGGCCGCGGTGTATGAAGAGTCCGTCTTAAAAGCAATTACTGAACTTCAGCCAAGTGAAGTAAAACTTTAATTGCTCAAATTTGGAGCTTTATTCACTAAATTACTGCAAGTGTTGTGTTTAAAAAAAGCCATAATTTTTAACACAGACATTGATAAAATTCATTAGAGCAACAAATGTGACACTGGTTAATTTACATTTATAATTTATATTACCATTAATATGCATCTATTTTCAGGATTGGCAAGGATGCTTCAGAACAAAGGCAAGAGAAGGTTGAAAAAGAATTAAACAGATAGTTGTAACTCTAAAATCTTATAAGATGAGCCGTGTTTTAAGCCATTGTAAAATAACTATAAAATGCACACCTGTAACAAAATTTTTACTGATCATCATTGTCTTTTAACAATGCATAAGAAATTATTTAACCATGGATAAGATGGTTTAAAGAAGACCCCTGACCTGTGAACAACCCTTCAAGAGCATCCCTTACCTGTGGTAAAAATCACATGGAGCTTGTGGCTTGTTTCTTAATGAAATATATATATAGTGTTTTGGAATGCTGGAGTGAATCATAAAACATTAGCAGGGGGGAGGTAATCATACCAGAGCTTAGTGTGCCATCCTTGTTGATAAGCGAGAGGACACATGGGTAATCAGGGTTGGATTTTATCTTGCTGTTCCTCTCCGGGTCAAGCAGCTTCAGACACTCGGTGGTGACTGGAGGGAAGCGGTAAAGCTGGAAGGTGAAATGGACAGATTTCGGCCAGTCTGAATTAACACCAGCCTGAGGAACCCTAAGGAAAAGCAAATAATTTGGGGAATTACTGAAAAGCAACGATGACATGCACTGAGATATGACTGATATTGCAAATTGTATGAAAGAGATATTATGTTAGGAGTCAGTCTAAGTATAGGATCAAAATCCCATCTAAAGTATTGATGTCACAGACCCAAAAATAATAAGCATGAATCAAAAAATAAGCACAGATAAAAAAATAATATGTGCAAAAAAAAAAAAAAACACAGATAAAAATAATTAGCGCAGACCAAAAAAAAAGGCTTGCTAACAAGCATATTGTTTACATGTTGAGGCTATTCTTTTAAAGCAACAAGTATTTTAACATTAACAGGTTGGCCCCGTTCACTTCAATTTTTTGTTAGCCCCATTCACTTCCACTCAATGTAACCCAGATTTTTATTAATATTATTTTATAATAAAGAGGCAAGGAGAGGCAAGTCGAAATTAATTTTCATGGTTATCAACATTATGCCACAAATGCTTTCGAGACCTTCACTTGTATTGCACCCGGAATATTCCTTCAATAAGTAAAATGTAGACAATTTTACAAATAAGCAAATTTGCTTCCGATATAAAATAAGCAAATAAGCTTCAGAAAAGGTGACTTTAGCTGAAAGGTGAGTAGTTTGCGTCCATGAACTTGGCCAGTCCAGTTACAGTGAGGTAATGGAACTAGGATCTGTGTTATCATTCCTAAACACCAGGAGTACTAATGATTAATGTAAAATGTGGGAAAGTAATTCTGACTATTGATCTCTTTTCACTTACAAGAAGGGCATTTACAGAATAGTCTTAAAAATGGGTTGTTTATTTATAATGGCTAAAGATAGTGTGGAAAATGGTCATTAAATAATGCAGATGATTTTAAGCACTAAAAATAAGTAAAATTAGTGGTAAATAAATAATTTTAAGAACTTAAATGACAACCCCTTTAACATGCGATCATTAGTCATTCCATTAATCAGCTACCATTAAAACAGTTAATGATGACCATCTGCCTGCCTGAAACTGCTTAACTGATCAAAAATGCTCAGTGGCTTTAGGTCATTCATTAACACCTGTAGGTTTAAAACCAACAAGCTGGGTTTAGAACCTCAGGCCAGATTCAATGTGTTACACAAATAAGAAGATAAACAAATATATAAATAAATTAATTCATTAAATTATATAAATTAATTAATCAAAGTCCTAGGTGGCATTTGTGAGCTGACAGGGCAGTGTGAATAGCTTGTCTCCAGCCTCAGCAGAATGAATTAAAATGGAGGGACAGATTAGGGAGGGATGATTGCTTTCTTTTCTCTTTGTGAAGAAGATTAGCAATCAATCACTCAGAATTAGATAAGGATAGAAACTATTTAGAGTGCAGACAATTGGCATGCCCACTAAGTGCACTCACATCACAATTTTAGAGTTTAAGTGCTGTTTACTCAAAAAGTCAGTTTTGACCTCTGGGCCAATCAAACTGCTTGAATTGATAAATTAAAGTTAAAGGCCTCAAAGCTACATAAGGTTTTCACATCAATTTTCATTTAGTAAACAAAGGGGTGGATTATTACAAAGCACAAGTGGAAAAGTGAAATAATGAGAGTGAATGCAGCAATACACACACACACACAAACACAAAAACTGGAAACATTGTGTGCATGTCAACAACAAGGTTTGATGAAGTATTTAAAAAGGAAGATTAATTTATCTAAAAAATGCACAGGTTTACTTCCTTTAGAAAACAGCGGGGGCCTGGGTAGCTCAGCAAGGAAAAATGTTGACTACCACCTCTGGAGTCGCAAGTTCGAATCCAGAGTGTGCTGAGTGACTCCAACCAGGTCTCCTAAGCAACCAAATTGGCCGGTTGTTAGGGAGGGTAGAGTCACATGGGGTAACCTCCCCGTGGTCGCTATAATGGGGTTCGCTCTCAGTGGTGTGCATGGTGAGATGTGCCTGGATGCCGTGAAGAATAGCGTGAAGACTCCACACGCGCTATGTCTCCACAGTAATGCGCTCAACAAGCCACTTGATAAGATGCGTGGGTTGACAGTTTCAGACCCAGAGGCAACTGAGATTCATCCTCTGCCACCCGGATTGAGGCGAGTCGCTACGCCACCACAAGGACTTAGAGCACATTGGTAATTGGGCATTCCAAAATGGGAAGATAATGGGAGAAAATCAAAAAGAAAAAGAAAAGAAAACAGCATGAATAGAATTATTTTTCGAGTAATTCTGTCTAATGGCTAATAGATTAACGTCATAGCTGTTGACTCACCAGCCTTCTTATTAAGTGTAAAATGAAACAGCATTGAAATCCATTTAAAAATGAATTACCCTGTGAACATGTTGGCATTCTTTATCTTAGCACAAAACAGCAGATAATGAGAAAATCTTAAACTTAAAGAGCTTCACAATACAGCAGGACTTCATATTAACACTAAGACCCTGCAAATCGTAACTTAATCATTAAATAAATAAGAACTATTTTATTGGTTGTTCTTGTTTTCAATTCTTTCATTAGTATGGTTTTTAAATACGTTCTTGTTGATTATTTAGATAATTATCTTAGGCTACATCAAAAATTTTATTGTCAGAGAAAAATAATTAGAATCGTTCTCTTTACGACCTTTCCACAGCCCTGAGATCCCTTAATTGAATCACCTTCTCCTCTTGTTGAAAAGATATGATGACTTTGTAAAGACAGTGTGAGAGAGGAAGAGAGAAAGCAAGAGAAAAAGGGGGGGAGAGTACTTTAAATCCATCAAAACCTGATCTGAGAACAGAGAGTTGCTTGAGTCTTGAGACTTAAAAATTTAATTTTTGTTGCCAAGTGAGCATCAATGATTGTGTGCTTGAATGATACATGCATCAATTGATCAGAACCTGATACAAGTTAGCTAGAGATGTTGATTATCTATAAATTATTTTAATTAGTTCAAAAAGCTATACAGGGTGCCACAGCAAAATAACCAACCATAACAAAGAAATTGAGTCAATCAGATAAGAAGGACAAACAATGTCTATAATATCCTAAATGTATTTAAATTTCAGTTGAAAAGTGCCCTTGCACTCAATCTCTCTCATCTAACCCACACCAACACTCAAACATGCTGACACTGACACACATATTGTGCATAATCACACGCATGCGTGTATGTGCACACACGCACGCACGCACACACACACACACACACACACACACACACACACACAAATAGAGACTCTGTAATGCGCATCATGTCTGCATTACCACCTAGGGGTGTGTATTATTTTTCAATAATTCAACGGGCCGCCATCAGTATTGCTTACATATATGTTTATAAGTGATAGGGGTTTATTGACTTCAACAGTATTCTTTAACGGTATAACAGAAAATAGGCTTTCACCATCATTCATTGTGTATTAGTTTAAGTTTGGCTTCTTCAGTATTTTGTTTCCCACTTCAATGGGTGACATGTCATAGTAACAAATGCCTGACTCAAAGGTATGAGCTTCCCAGGTCCACTTGTAGGCAGAAATAAAGAAAGAACATCCTTGGAGAAGAACACAAAAAGAACCAAGAAAGACTCCAATAAAACAGAGTCACTACGATGGTGTGACACACAGTTTTAATATCCAACACACACATATACAACCACATTCAAACTTGCCTGGTAAAGGCCAGGAACTGCAGAATAAGAGTGTTGGCCTGAAAAGGATCTGCCTCTTCTCTCTGGGGGTCAAAGTTCACAGGCTCTGAAGGATCAAGAACCTCAGCCACCTGGTTCTGGTGGTCCAGAATCTGAGGAAAACCAGAAGAAAAGAGCTGCGCCAGAGATCTGCGAGAAGTTGACCTACAAGAGCTGGGACGGAGAAATCACACCATTACAGTTAACAATAGGTGGCCTGAATCAAAATGTCATATGTATTAAAAACAGGAGTAAAAAGAATATCAAGCAGCTGCACTGGTAACACAAATATAAAGGCTTAAGGCAAGGTGTGGTGCAGTGGAGAAAGATCTGGTCAAGTAACCCAAAGGTTGTAGGTTCAAAGCCCATGTGGGGCAAGGTGAACTTTTCCCATATCACAATTTTGCCCTTAAGCAAAGATACTTAAACCCATATTTCTTAAAGGTTTAAAGAACTGTCCCTGTAATAAGTGTGCTGTAAAATGCTTAGTACACTTACTTA